>CM060916.1:50410000-51610000 GCA_030737875.1 Allium sativum | reverse complement strand
CTCGTCTAGTGTTGGAAAATAAATAATCCATGTGCCGTATTTAATAACTAGAGAGACGTGTTTATTGTCAACTCTACCCCTGTGTGTGGTTTTTATTTAATCTAGCAATTTACCATTATATTTATTTTGTGCATATCAGTCCTCAGTTCAACCTGTAATTCAATCGACGCCATTTGAACATCTCGCTCGTGTGGTAATCTCAACCTCGTCATACAAACTCCAAATTCTTATATGGAATATGATATGCTATGAAATTAATAGTTCGTCTTTGGTTCAACCTGAAATACAGTCGTCTCCATACAAGCGTCTCGCTTGTATGGTAATTCCAACCTCGTCACGTAAGCTCCAAATGCTTATGTGGTATATGATAGAGTGTGTTATCTTCACGAAGTGTGCCATGCAGTGTAGTTCAAAATTAATTGTTACTATTCTATAGTGTGGTTTATAGTCTCACACAGAACAACTAGCACACCACATCCAATGGCATTCACAGGAGTTGATATATAAATAAAATTGCGCAGCCAACTCATTAAGGTTTACCTATTTGTCGGGCACACAAATAAATTCTTTACTCAACAGCAAATCCATTTACCTGTTCAGTACATGTATATATATGCATATCTAAGCTAAAAATAATATTTTTAGCTAACCAATATTTATTTCTATACATGATGATTTTTAACACTTCATATAATGTTAAAATTATTATTTTCAATCAACAAATATTTATTTCAACCTTCGGTTATTTTTAGCAGTTCATATTCATGTTAAAAATATTATTTTCAATCAACAAATATTTATTTCAACCTTTGTTTATTTTTAACAGTTCATATTCATGTTAAAAATATTATTTTCAATCAACATTTATTTATTTCAACCTTCGGTTATTTTTAACAATTCATATTCATGTTAAAAATATTATTTTTAATCAACAAATATTTATTTCAACCTTTGGTTGTTTTTAACAGTTCATATTCATGTTAAAATATTATTTTCAATCAAAAAATATTTATTTCAACCTTCGGTTATTTTTAACAGTTCATATTCATGTTAAAAAATATTATTTTCAATCAACAAATATTTATTTCAACCTTCGGTTAGTTTTTAAAGGTTCATACATCTAATAAAAATGTGATTTTTATCATTCAAACAATTTATTTCAAAAATGAATATTTTATATACTTCATACATATAATAAAAATGTTATTTTTATCGTCCAAACAATTTATTTAAAACCCGAATATTTTATACCATATGATAATTTCAGAAAATTTCAACATTACAATCGCAGGGTATTTAGCCCTAGCACCGTGTCCAGCACGGCTCCTATGCTATTCTACGCCTTGCAGCATTACAATATTTTCATTTCAATGATTTCCACAGTATCATTCATTTTCATAACACAACGAATATCCCACAAACACAACCAAATTTGTTGCAACCACCATCAATCATTCTCAACCACAATCAATCATTCACAACACAATCAATTTATATCGTCCCTGGTCTGTAGACGAGGGGAGTATGTATATATATACGTATATAAATATATTTGTTTCCATTTCAGTTTCATTTCAATTCCATTCAACGCATATATGATTTATACAACACATGTACAACTTATACATCGCTTATATAATTTATACAACGCCCATATATGAGATATACAATGCGTATATAATTTGTACATCACTTATATAAGTTATACAACGTGTATACATTCCAATTTGAATTTAGATTGCTCACATTGGGTTCCACTCCTTCTAAAATTGTAGGTGGCTCCAAAAATTCTCCGGTCTCTTCTAGAATGTAGAGTACGTTGTCACGAGTCCAATGTCCCTGATTTCACTGTTTCGTCAACATATGTTAAAGATCTGATTTTGTTTCTAAAATCATAACTTGTAATAATTTTAACTGTTATTAACAGTTCAAATAATGAACTGCCGTATACCATCACTGTCGTTCAAAATTAGGGTATGAATTTGCGCGCGAATCGTTGCACGAGAGAAGGATTGCCCACTACCACGAGGTAGAGCTCCGAAATCCGCGCCCGACGCTAGTGGTCCAGCCAAGATCAACGGCGGCTCCTGGTCACGGCGGCGCGATGAAGGTCGCGACTTTCGAGGAACGATTCTTCATGAATTCTCCACAATAAAACTCGAGACTGGTATGGATCTATAGCTTGTAAAGAGCACTGTAGATTTCCCTAAAGAAGCATTTGATTTTGTTGTGTGGATTTGAAGTTGTGGAGGACAGAAGGGAAGAAGCAAATCCGCCGTTCGTAATTTGGGGGTTACGGGTTTTCTCACTTGTGAAGATGAAACGTGATTGGACCGTTAATTTATATATTTTATTTTTATTACTTTTATTCCAAAAATACCCCCTACTCCATATGAACTCCAAATCAACCCAACGACCGTCGCTTCTAGCTAACTACCCCCATTTCAGACACAATGGAATATGTTTTGTAAGCCCATTCGACTGTTTCAGTCAGCTATTCTTCAAACTAAAATATAAAACATTCAATTTTAGATTGGAATGTACATTTCAATTTGTTGGGGCCACATACTGATTCCAAAAGTTCCAGAAAAATAAATCTAGCTATATTGGGAAGATATAGTCCCAACAAAATAAATTTCATCGAATTTGAGACCGTTTGAAAAATGGACTTTTTCTGGTCGATCCAATTCAAACTAAAATTACCAAACTTGTTCCCCTTTGCCACGATCACATATCAACTTCAAAAATTATGGAAATTAAAACCTAGCAATAATTTGACATTCCGGAACCACCCAAAGTGGTTTCGTCAAAAACGGAGGTCGTTTGCAAAAATATCTATTTTTAAGGGCTATATTTATTCCATAGCGACTATTCTGAATATTCAACTGGCCATAACTTTTGATTCCCGCTATGAAATTTCGATTTTTCAGATTCGTTAGAAAGATATTTTTAAACAGATTTAAATATTTTTGGTTTCACTAAAATCCGGTTTATTTTGAATCATGTACATTCTGTCAAAGTTCAAAGTCAAAATTTCAAATTGCAGCGCTATTTCTAACTCCTTTTATAATTAAAATAAATAATTTCATTTTAAATTCGATTTAAATAAATTTTTAGTTTTTATTATTTAATATAAATTATTTTAAATATTCTAAATTCATTAAAATAGCCAAAATAAAATTTTAAATTGGTTCTGATTTTCTGGGTTGTTACAGTATATCCTTTTCTGTTATGTCAGTTGCTATTTTCCGCTACGCGTTGTACTTATGCATTATTATGTAATTTTAATCTCTGATATTGTATTTTCAATGTGTAATATTTATTCATACTCTGGAATATTCTTATACTCTGATGTAAATTATTGTAATAGTAATGAAATGTTCTACTATTTATGTCTGATGCGTCGTGTTCTCAAAGCAATCCGGGCTTTCCCGTAGGAGAATTTTGGGTCGTTTCAAGAGATGTTTATATCCCTCTAGCATCTTGGATCCCTCCAAAGCCTCGCCTCCAAGCATTTTTGGATCCTGGATTTTCTTCCTTTTTTGTATCCCTTAGAGAGGTACGAAATCCGTATTCCTCAAGGGATACAAATTTCATATCCCCCGAGGGGTACAAATTTCATACCCCTCACCAGGGTGGTACAAAATTCATGCTATTTGGAACTTCTGGGATCCGAAATTATGGGTTGTGGTCCTCATTTCCTACCTACTCCTACCTAACCTCCTTTCTATAAATACCCCAAGCCTTGGCCTTCAATTGGGCCCTTCTCCCTTGGAATTTTTGGACTTCTAGAGCTCCAAACACTCCTTAATGGCAGCTACCTTCTTCTCCATGGCCATTGGACATGGCATGGACCATTAGAACATGACACACATGTTTTCCATCAACACTTGGACATTCACACAGATAATAATGTACATTTGGGCTCTTTTGGACTTCTTGGACATTAAGGATAAGCTTAGACATAGTTGACCAAGTCAACTCATCTAAAGGAGGGAGAAGAAGGACATTGTTGTTCTATTGTAATATTTTGTACTCGGATATCCTCTAAACTTGTACAACATTGTAATTGGATATCATGTGATGAATGATCATTACAAAGTGGACGTAGGCGTTAGTGCCGAACCACTATAAAAGATGTGTCTCCCGCATTTACTTTACTTATTTTGGATTTTCTGTGTTCACACCACACATACACATTAGGTGTTGGCGTGCGACGAATTTCCACTTCAACACTAATATTTGCCACCAAGAACGATGTTAAAACTCCTTGCACGAGCTGATATGTGAAACACCCCAAAATCGTGTACTCGAATCTGGATCAAAACCAATTATGCGAATAAAATGACTTACATACAATTTGTGTACTAATTTTAAATTTGTTAATCTTATACAAATTATTTTCATGTTTATGTCAATGTTTTGTCTTGAATATTTGCATGATACTTATGTTTCTAAATCCTTCCAAACCTAAGTCCATTATTTAATTTTAAACTTAATCATATATTTGTATAACATTATAATACAAGAATATGTACATATACACAAGTTTGCAATTTGTTTTTGCTTAAGTAAAATCTTCGGCGCCTTTAAAACCCATTATAACTACTAATACATTAATTTTGTAATTTATGAACATAATTTTTTAAAACATTACTTTGCCTCTCAAATATAATACTCTTAAACTTCTATTTCAATAATTTTAGTTTTGGTTCACAAAATACCAAAACATGGTTTTTCTAAAAATTGATTTTGACATAACTCAAAATCTTAAAGATGAAATCTTGATTTTTCTCTTTCAATATAAAACTATACTAAATAAATCCAAAAATTCTTATTTTAGAGAATCTTGGTTTATATTGGATCCATATATTAATTTAAACTTCAAAATATAAAATTACGAACTATCGCTACATGACGAGCTCGGTTTAATTTAAATTTAATTAATATGTTCAAATTTCATTAAATTAATGAATTATGAACATATCCTCTTATTTTTTCATATAATCTTAGTAAATCCCGAATTTTAGCTTGGAAATTCTAAGTGTCCAAAATCGTCGATTATTTCATTTCATTTAGAAATAAATGAAAATTTTTGAACAACCAATTAAAATGAGATGCAAAACTAAACCACCTTATTTTGCATGCTACATGACATCCAAATAACAATTTGATTGGAAATTTTAGAATATTACAATCGGGATTTTATTTCAAAATATTTTGGAATATAATAATATATTTTTGTACTAAATGATTCCTTTGGTAGCAATTGCTCACTTAGAAAATCGAAATTAAACACTGATTACGTTTCAATTAACATCTAAATTATTTTCCCTCAACCGTAGTGAGTTCATTACTTTTAGAATCCTTTAGAATCTTTTTATATTTATAATTATTATTAAAAGTGCAATCATTTCTTTAAAAATATTCCAAATTATTTTTGAAACCCTGGGTTTCAAACATTTAAATTTCCAATTTATATTCTTTCTACTAAAATCAAATTTCAAATTATACTTTTATAAATTTCACAAAGAATCTCTAATTTAGATTTATTTACACAACTCGATTTTAAGATTTAAATTCTTGACCCAACATTATCATCTTACGTCTTATAGTCAAATTATGAAATTAAATTCACAAGGCATTCATTGTTAAAGTTTTAACATTTTCAATCTACCCGACCCATGCAGGAAAAAGATAAGACTACTTTTATCCCTCACATTAGTTATTACCCATAAACTGGTCATGCATAACCACAAGAACAAATAATAGACAATGCTCCTAACTAGGCAAGTATGACTAATCAACAATTAATGATAATAATTAAATACCACCATTTTGTAACAATCAACTCCTTGAATAACAAAATTTTATACAAGAAATTTTCTTTTGTATATAAAATATAAATTCTTAGTGGAATCATATCATTTACTAAATTTTAAAACAATATTGTATTGATTTATTATATTCAACTGTTTTGAAATCCTTATCAATGATGTTGACTACCATATTGATTAGAACTCAAAATTGTTACTTAACAAATCAAATTACATGATACAATTTTTTTAATATCTAGTAACAAATACACGCCTATATATTTACATTTAGACTCATCTTAGGGTCTCGCTTGCCTTATCCCAAATGAGTAATCCCCACCAAATCCTAGGTTTTCGCTACAACTAAGCTCTGATACCACTTTGTAATGATCCTCCATTTCGATCTACAAAATTTGACACTAATACGTCCATGGTATTCACGTGATGAACAATCAAGTGCCAAAAAGACATATTGTTATGATAAAAGAAAGAAAATACAGAACAGAATCTTAGAATGGAATGAATAATCTATAATTTAAACAATAATCTTTGCACAATTAAAAATTGTAAATTCCATACATGCATTAGATAATTAATACATAAATTGGCTTGGAAAGTTATAACAACCTATCCTTATAATGATGGATAATACAACAAAAAGACACAACTGAAAAATTAAGAAATATACAAGAATACGACTTCAACCTTTCGCTCCTCTACTAAATCTTCAAAGTAAATCAAATCAAATACAACCTGAAAATATACTCGGTCTGGCCCCAGTATTATAATGAAATAACACTCGATTCAATCTGGTAAACTAGCGTGAGAAAACTTAATTCGTAGATAATTTATTCTTATTTTATAAATCTTTAAAATCAAAGATATCTCATAAGGACATGCATCACATAAACATATATGTGTTTTTACCTTAAGATAACTAAAACACTTTTAATATAAATCTTGTGGTATTATAATAATATCGGGAATCTACAAATAAATTATTAGAATAGCCAGAATGTAACAATCCAGGGTTTTGATTATTACCTGCTATAATTAATAATAGATAGAATATAAATATTAGGGTTATAATTAAGCTGAACATATCATTAATATGATTATTTGACTTAATTAATTGTGATTATATATTAAAAGTTAGGTTTTGTGGAAATGTTGAAATTAATCACTAAAAATGATTAAATTGAGGGTTGGTGTAAATAAATGTAAATTGGTGATCAAGTGTAGAAATGGAGATTTTGCATATGAAACAAATATTGTGGCAAATTTAAAATATTAATAAGTGTTAATAACAGTTGAACATAGAAAAGTAAAGGGTTAAATGTAATAATAAGAGAAATTATTGGTGCTAAGCTTATTAAAAATATATCTTTGGAATTTTGTGTTTGAAGCAAATTTGGGTTTATAAATTAAATTCCAAGTATTTTGTGTTATAATAATTTTTCAGAAATGTGTACAAGTAAAATGTTAATAGGAAAACTCTTGATGAAAATGTTAGTAAAATTTATAAAATGTGAATTTTGTGCATGTCGGGTTATTTTTGTATTAAAATTTGGATATTGAAGTGTTTACTTCATATGTTATGTAAAAACTTACATAAATTATGTTAAAATGTTTATATTTCACGTAAATTGTAAAATTTGTTGTCAAACAAAAATCTAAGTGTCAAAAAGATCTAAAATATGTTAAAAGTGTTGTTTACAATTTTTAATAATGTTGTTGTAATTAAAATAAGGTAGTTCTGTGAAGAAAAGTGTTAAATGGGCTAACATTGGCTAAAAATGTGTGTTTAATAGCCAAAACATATGTTAATTAACTTAACTTTGGGATTCGTTACTTTAATTTGGGTCTTAATGTGAAGATATCTCCAGAAATTGTTCATCGCATATAGTTTTCTAGAAAACATCTTCTTCCTCCATTTCTTTAGTTCAAAAAAATGAGAAACCTAAAGTAAATTAGAAGGAAATTAATGTGTACTAAAACCAAGCCTCTAATCCACCTCTAAATTGTAACAACCCAGAATTTCTGAACCAATTTAAAATTTTAATTTTAGCTATTTTAATGGGTTTTGAGTATTTAAAATAATTATTTTGAATAATAACAACTAAAAATTTATTTAAATCGAAGTTAGAACGTATAAATTTATTTTAATTATAAAACAAGCTTGAAATGGCACGGTAGTTTGAAATTTTGGTTTTGAACTTTAAATGAATGTACAGAATGAAATATAAATCAGATTTCAGTAAAACCAAAAATGTTAGAATCTGTTTAATTATATCTTTCTAATGAATGTAAAAAATTTAGATTTCGTAATATAAATGATAAGTTATGGCCCGTTTAAAATTTTGAATAGTCGCCATGGAATATATATATATATATATATATATATATATAAAATGTAGCCTTTAAAAATAGACATTTTGCAAATGACTTTTGTTTTCGATGAAACAACTTTTGTTGGATCCGAAATATCAAATTATTGTTTAGTTTCAAATTTCATAATTTTTGGAATTAATATGTGAGCGTGGTGAATTTAAACGTGTTTTGTCAATTTAGTTTAAATTTAATTGACTGGGAAAAGGCCATTTTTCAAACGGTCTCCAAATTCGATGAAATTAGTTTTGTTTGGACCGTATCATCAAAATATTGCTAGATTTATTTTTCTGCAATTTTAGGAGTCAACATGTGGCCCTGGTAAATTAAAATGTACATTTAAATTCAATATATATTGATTTATATTTTAATTTTGACGAAAACTGATAAAAACAATCGAATTGGCTTACGAAACATATCCCAATGTGTTCGGAATGGGGGTAATCAGCTAGGAACGACAGTCGTTGGGTTTGATTAGGAGTTCGTGACGATTTTGACTTTTGAGGCGAATTAATTAATAACTAAATATAAATATATAAATTTTGGAAAACCTAATCTCCTTCATTCATTGCCGCCACCACTTTCAGAATTAAAGGTTGATATAGCTCCAAATTTGATTCTCCATTTTCTTTCAAAATACAGTGAATCAAATGATGAAATCAAAATGAAAATTGGAGAGCTTGGAGAGGGCTTTCATCTCATATGGGTTCAATCGAGGTTGGAGGTACAACTTTCTCCATTTCGCCGCTCAAAGTCATGGCACTCGAGGCTGTTTCTAGACCGCCTGGGTCCACTGAGCGGGCAGCGGCAACGACAGGAGGAAGCTCTGGCCAAGGCACGCAAGGGGGTGTCCGCTGATCGGGGTGCAACTCCTCGTAGCACGAGCAAATTTAAACCCTAGGGCTGGCGGCTTTGGTTCAAATTCGTTCAGGTGGGGTTAACGATTAAAGAGAAGGTTAATTTTATTAATTAATTATTTAAATAATTTAAAGTTAGTTAATTAATGTAATTAATGATTAAAATCTATATCTTTTTCGTACGAGGTTCAAATCCGATGATTTCAGTCACGTTGGAATTGTGGCTTCAAACACTACAACATAAGACTGACTAGAACGAAAATGGAACGAATTGGAATTTTTGACAAAATTAACGCCTATTTGATTTTGTTAAAAACAATCTTCAGTTAAAGAATGGCGGAGTGGAAACCAATGTGAGAACTCCTTCTCACTAGAAATTTTTTTATCATGTTATTGTATTCATGTATAAAAATATATAGAATTGACAATGGAAATTTTTATCTGTTTAATCATTATAAATTGTATACGGTGCCTGTTAGCTCACCTCCCTCATCCACAGACCATGGACGATTTAACTGACTATATTGTGTGTTTATTGTATTATTGAAACGCTTAATGTATTAAAAATGATGTTAGTAAATTTATGATTTTTGTAATTTAATCATAAATATCCATTTATAAGTTAAACAGTGAAAATTGGCTAATTAGAAAAATAAGTCAAACCGAATTAGAATTGGTTAAATTTATTACCCAGTGATTTATTTAAATTGACTTTTGTTGCTTGAAAACCCCGCATGGGTATTAGGATGATATTTGACATACACTAATCCCAATAATTAGTTGTATGTCAATCAATTGATTGACAGACTGTTGTGAGTGTTATTTATTTATTTTAATGCTTATACAGTGTATAATGCACTCTCGATGATGTTTGAATGTTTAACGATTATTTATCATTACTGTTGCATACATGCGATTTATGAAATCCGTTTAATTAAAATTATATGGTAATTGATTGAGTCGCATTTCAATTAAGAGATAATGAATATTTTAAAATAACGAATATTTTAAAATAATGAATATTTTAAACTAATATCTAGTGAATAATCAAAATATGATTTTGATGTCCGATTTTGGATGGACACGAAAATATTAAAATATATAAAGCCAAGTTAAGTAGATTTGCTCCATTTTAACTCGAACGGATTTTTATATCGGTTTACTTATTTTATAATGAATATGAAAAGGAAAATGGATTTCAAAATCAGATATTTTGAAAATATTATCATTTTATATTATAATGATATGGGATATTCAATTTAGATTTAAAAATTGAAAATGAAGTTGAAACCATGTTAAAATGAATTTATAAACGATTTATAAAATACGTTTTGAACGGAAATCAATAATATATATATATATATATTATATTATATTTAGTGGCTTGAATAGAACGCGCCACGCAGCGACTGTTTCACGAATTTCGACAATTGACTTCAAATTGATGTAAGGGGAGATCCGACCGTCGAATTCTCCTAAAACTGGAACCCTTGGGTTTATATCAAAAAGAGATTTCCAATGATAATAAGTAATTTGAAATCTAACGGTTGGATTTTAAAATATTTCCAAATCAGTTTCGAAAAAGGTTGTTGTAAATGCAGTTCGATGACCGTATATGGAAATCGACAGAAATGACGATATAAAATCATTGAAAATATGAATAGATTATGTAAAATCATAATAAATGATTTGGAAAGAGTTAGGATGAAATATTCCATATTAGTAAAGATAAATGATATTTTTATCAGAATGAGTTAGTTAACAACTAGAATAGCAATTTGAAAGGAATTGAAATGGTTTTAAAATAACCAGAGTTTTCCAACAAATAAATTGGAATGGATTTGAATAGAAATAAACTACGGAATATTTCGATAATGGATTCTGTGATTATATGGATATTGTTGAGGAATTTAGGGGATACAAATATTTTTATTCCCAATACGATATCCGTTAGTTTCAGAATTTGATATTGGATACAAGCCAATATAATTTCTATTCAGAGAATTGTATTTAATATCAAATTGGATTTTGGGTTTGTCGTGAATGGTGTCTTAAATAACACTGTTCTTAAACCTAGTTGAGAAAGGAATAAATCTTTTAATTAAGATTAATGAAGTTTTCCAATTATATTTATTAATTGGAATTAAATAGAAGATGATTTTGGGTTTGTCATGAACGATGTTTTAAATGACATTTGTTCTTAAAATCCAATTAACAGTGAAGATATGATTTGGAATTTATAATTTTTTTTATTAATATTTAGTGGAAATTTTCCAAAGCAAGGTTTTCCAATTTAATAAATTTAATTGGAATTGAATGAAATTCGATTTGGTAATAATCGAGATAAGCTTCTGTGAAGGAAGACTGTTATTATACATGGAATTTAGAAGACGTCGCCGTTATTCCATTTATATTATTAGTCTGACATGGAAATTTATATTGATTACGACTGATCTGATTTCCGTGAAGATTTCATTTTGATGGAAATTGATTTTGGGGTTTATCGTGAATAATGTATTAAACGACATTTTATATTCATGTATTTTAATCTCTGATATTTTCCACTGTATATTATTTATTTGAACTCTGATATCTTGCACTCTGATGTAATTGTTGTAGTAGCAATGAAATGTTTTGTTGTTTGTGTTCTGATGCGTCGTGTTCTCATTACCATTCGCTGTTTTCCGTCTCTTCGGGGATCGGGGGATTTTAGATCATTATATAAATCAAATTTGAAATGCTAATCTTATTTATAAATTTGGCAGTCTCTCTAAAACTCAGTTCTAATCCATCTACTTTTAGTTTTGATTGTGAATTTACTGTAAGTTGATTGCATGTTGCTGTAGTTGGTTGTACATGGATAAAAGCTTCAATTTCTTAGCTTTTGAGCCTCCAAGAGCTTCAATTTAGCTTCATCTTTGCGGTAAATAAAAGGTAAGGGTTCCATCACTCTTCTAACATGTTTCAAATTGTCTATCTGTGCAAAATTCAACTCAAAGCTGTAAATTACATATGATTTGCTAACGTTGTATCTGAGCATCCAAAATTGACGAAAGTATATGTTTGGAGCTGAATATCTCCTCCAATTCTTTGTGAAATAGAGAAATTATTTTTCCAATGTGTTCTTGATGTTCTCTAATTGATGCATGTCAATTTCCATGTGAGTCTGAGTTGGTTTGATCGTCGGAACTCAGCCTGAAAGTGGAGAGTTCATTAGGACTCTTTCCCTGGGCAAACTTGCATTGCCCAGGTTACCAAAATTTAAGTTGGGTCGGCCCATTCATATATTTCCATGTTCATAGCTTCAAGATTTAGGATTTCTGATGATGGTAATAACAACGCCCAGTCCAATTTTGGGGAGCTATATCTCCTTCATTATTAGTCTGATTTGAATGAATCTATTTGTGTTTTAAAGTTAGAAAGTTTATCGCCATTACTGCAAATGTTTAGACCTTTATGAGATAGTTTGGTCATTCAAACCCGGTTGCAACCTCGAGATGATTGCAGATCAGGCCAGAATTTAACGTGACCTGAGTCCAACTATAGGACTTCATATCCCTTATATCACCTCAGAATTTTGTGATTTTTTTCATTTGAAAGACATGCTATTCTTGTTTGCGTATGTCAAATTTTAGACCAATCGTGGATCGTTTGGTCATTCATAAGTTACCTCAAAGTTGAACCTAGAAAAGGTTTTGGAACTGGGTTTGCAACTTTCTCCCTGGCATAATTTATTGCAATTTCAAAAAAATTCCATATGAAATGATTTATGGAATCCGAATAAGTTTTTATTGTTGTTTTGATGATTTTAGAATGGATTTCGATAGGCTTTGATCCTATTTGGAAAAACCAGTGTTGTACGAAAATTCACCTCAGATTTGCAATTTTGTTTCGTTGCGGATGATGTTTTCGTGTCGAAATTTGGTGTACATGAGAAGTGTGCACATTTCATTTAAATGGTTTCCAAGCAACTATATAAAAAAATTGTAGCTTTGAGATTAATTGGTTTTTATAGTTTTGGTTTGAAATAAACGTCTCAAGGAAATATTAAATCTATATTTTTCGATTATAAACGATTTACATAAATGATTCACATGATTTTGAAATCATTTTATAAACTATTTTCTTGAACAAAGTATTTTCGTTATATGAAATCACACATTTGCACTCTTCGAAATGGTTTGTTGGTGATCGAATGGTGTCGTAAACCGTGAGGTATAGGACGTCGCGATATACGGTATTGATTAATCCTAGATACTTCTAATCGAACAAGGAATCTGTATGATTCTAAGTGTTTGACCAATCATCTGTGACTCTCTGTGATATTCAGTGATTTCTTGTGAATCTATGTGTTTTCTAGTGTGAAGATGACTTACAATGTGTGAACCATTAAGCAGGAATATGTGGTATGCAACGCACGATTACCACTTTTCGTGTTACTATCTAAGAGTTTGCGACACATTCCTGCGTGATAGTCGGCACAATACCTTCAGGTTAAATCTGTATGAACTATATGTAGACCTTCGAGCCAATCCATTGTGAACTCTGTGGACCTATAGGTCATCCAAGTACCCTTCTGTGTGATATATACTAGTTATGGCTCTAAGCTATCCTATGTAATAGCACATGCAGGTACAGCTTCAATTTGCCACTCTGTCATAGATCCATACTTTTTGATTCTATATTCCATGTTTATTATTGATTTCACTTAGTGATTATTAATATATTCTGTGTTTATTATTGATTTCACTTGGTGATTATTAATATTGGGGACTTCATTAGTGGTTTTAACTCTTGTTGCATTTCTGTGATATTGTGAATCCATGATTCAGTGATCTCTGTGGATCTGCGATTTATGAGATTTTCTGATTTCATATTGTGGATTTCAAAGTTACTCCTAAATCATTTTATAGGATTAAACCTACTAGTAAACTATAGCACCTCATTTCTTTATAGTCCAAACGAATATTTACTTTAGAGAATTATTCCTTATAACATTTTACTAATTCTCTGATTCAAGTTAGACTGACTAATGTGTGTGTTCCTCGGGTTAGACCGAGTTCTAGGTTAGGATCTTTTACCACATGCTTAGTAGTGTCATCCTTTGATTATCCCATCTGAACCCATTTTCCAGTTGTGTATTCATTTATTGGATCATAATATATAAGTAAATGGTTTACTTGTATAACCATTGATATCTGTAGCACATGTATCAGTTGTACTCTGTGATTGTATTTATATCTACTATGTTCTTAAATCTGTATCTGTGATGCATTGTAACTTGTTTTGAATATGATCTTTAGCCATTTTAATTCTAGAATAGATGTATTGAGTGCGTCAATCTACTTTAAATAAGACAAGACAAATAATTTATACACCCAGCCTACTTATTTTATGGTCGTTTAATACAGAATTACAGATGGTCACCCCTAACCAGCTTTATTCTCCGGTCTATTAGACATTATTACCTAGTAGTGCTCTTTATTAGAGTGGGTCTTGGGGTGGGTTTTTACATTTATTATCAGAGCGGAATTTCAGAACAAAATATAGTTAACACAGAACATAACTGGAATAGTATATGTGTTACAACACATAAGGATAACACTTTTGTCTACTTTATTACTCTCTTCGTTATCCCTTTCTTAATTCCTGTCAGTCAAGTTGAGCTTAAGCCCAAGCTTTTGGAACACATTTAGGAATATTTTTTATTTTGTGTTATTCCTCGTATGGTATCCTATTCTTTGTAGCCAACCTTGATGAAAACTTTGATCCTTTATCTGTTTTTAATGTTCTATCCTTGGGATTAGGGTTTTTGCGGAAAACTTTAAACCCCATCTTTTTATATTTAGGTGAGTTGTTTAGAAAATAAATTAAGTTCAAGATTTAATAAATGAAATTCGTGTTAGATAAGGAATGTTTTCTGATATTAAATCAGAGTGCACAACTGAAATAGGTGGATTGATTCGGCCATGCTATAATTTAATAAATCTAGATGAGGGATTAAAGGATATTAATTAATATTGATGAGTGAATGGTTTTTTAGAAGTTAATGGTCTTGGAATATAAATCTAGTAAATAATTGGTGTAGTATAGTGTTGGGTTGGTTTTATTTAAAACGAGACGTATAGGCACGCGCTTCGCGCGTGGTGATGGCACGATATGTTCTTTCTAGTATGCTAAAAAACAATTTTTTAGAGTAAAGATATGCTAAAAAAACAACATTGCAGAGAGTAAAGAGTAAACTTACAATTTATAGATGTGGTAGAGGTGGTTCATATATAAAATTGTATAAACTGGTAAATATGCCTGGAAAGGTCGAAGTGGAGAAGAACTTCAAATCATAAAGCTTCCTATTCCTATTTACAAACCCTAGGCGTCATCGAAACTCGCAAATTACAAACCACCGAGAAAATTAAAACTGAGGAGCCTGAACTTTGAAATATTCTCAAAGTTTAACAACTAAACAATAAGAAAGAACTAAAAATAAATGACTAACCTGGAGCTTTTAGCGATCTGCCACAAATACTAAAATACGATGTTGAAAAGCATCGCGCCAATCCTAATGTCTCAAGTGATGACGGCTCTACCAGACTCTTTAGTTCCTTCGAGACCGACATTGAAGCTGCTCTAGAGGTAATTTTCACATCAAATTTTAAAAAAAATACAAAAAATACGAAGTGATTGTATAGTGATCGTTCCCTTTTTAAGTGTTTCCTAAAAATAGGAAGGGAAGGGTGAATGAAGAGAAAACATTAGTGATGAACAAAGAGCGGTGAGAATGAGGAGAGAAATGTGAATATGAATGGAGATTTTGAACGATATTTAAAGGGGGTGTATGGTTTATTCTAGAAATGTCGCATTTGTAGGTAGAGGCTGAGAGTATTCCAGAACCAGTCAAATACGGAAGATGCTATTTTTCTCCTTTTCTATGTATGCGCTCGTATATAAATATATATTATATGTATAGACACACACTTTGTTTCCAATAAACTTTATTTTCAATTTTAATTATAATAAATTTAAGTTACTAATTTCATATTAATTAATTAATCAATCAAATAATCAATTGTTTTTCGACTACAATTTATGGTTGCAAATATCAAACGAACAAACTTTTAGGATTTTAATTTTTTAAATATTCTAACTAATGTTAAGTTTTGATAATATATATAGAGAAGCGGTTAAAATTTGTAATGAAAGCCTATTTACAGATCCTCTTTTTGAGCGATATTAGCGGGGGTAATTTGAATTTGTTGAAAAGTTTATTATATCCCAATTTAAATGACATTGAATGTCTAATTTATTAGGGAGATTATGTTAAATAACAATTTAGTCTATTTTAAAATTCATACATAAGGGATTTTGGGAAGTTCATAGTTGTACCAAAACTTTGCGCTTCAAAGAGAATTATTAATAAAGATAATGATATAAATACATATTATATGTATAGACATTCACTTTATTTCTAATAAACTTTATTTTCAATTTTAATTATAATTAATTTAAGTTACTAAATTCATATAAATTAATTAATCAATCAAATAATCAATTGTTTTGCGACTACAATTTATGGTTGAAAATTTCAAATGAACAAACTTTTAGGATTTTTTTTAAATATTCTATCTACTATTAAGTTTTGGTAACACATATAGGGAAGCGGTTAAAATTTGTAATGAAATCCTATTTATAGATCCTCTTTTTGAGCGATATTACTAATTTCATGTTAATTAATTAATCAATCAAATAATCAATTGTTTTGTGACTACAATTTATGGTTGAAAAATTTCAAATGAACAAACATTTAGGATTTTAATTTTTTTAAATATTCTATCTACTATTAAGTTTTGATAATACATATAGGGAAGCGGTTAAAATTTGTAATGAAGTCCTATTTACATATCCTCTTTTTGAGCGATATTAGCAGGGTAATTTGAATTTGTTGAAAAAGTTTATTACATCCTAATTTAAATGGCATTAAATGTCTAATTTATTAGGGAGATTAGATCAAATAACAATTTAGTATATTTTAAAATTCATACATAGGGGCATTTTGGGAAGTTCATGGTCGGACAAAAACTTTGCGCTTCCAAGAGAATTATTAATATTTAAAATATTGGTGATAAAAAATTAATTAAAAGAAGCAACCATATATGAGTTACGGATTTGATGGTTATCATCCATGCTGAGTTGTCAGCTGAATATTTGAGGGGTTCTAATCGATACGTTTGATCAATGCTATCGATAAGAATTTCTTAAACACTTATACGAGATGATTGGACATGTTACTTTGTGAAAGTCCAAACTAAAATTCTAAAATATAATAAAGTGGAATTCGTGAGGGATGCATTAGACAGCTACATTAGTTGGGAATAGTAAAGCTAGATGGCGAGGCGATAACGGTTTGGTGTCGACATCGTAGCCGAGCAGTTTGACAAAATTACGATGAATGAGTGGTTTGATATTATTTGAAACGAATTTAAGAACTGTTTAATGAAGATTTTAGTTTTGAAAAGTTTAAAGAAAATAAATATTTGTGTCTCATAAAATAAAGATGTTTTAAATTTTAAAATAACTTTGAACATAAGTAGTATTTTTAGAATACTTTTTCCTATAGTCAAGTTGAGGATTGGTTGCATCCATTAAGTTGGAAATATAAAACGGCAAATGGCGAGGTTATTTATTATTACAATCGAGTTATAACCCCGTGTTGAAAGAAATTTGGTACAAAGAATGATACTGTGGCAGCATTTCTATCAACTTGGAATCTAACGTAGGTTGTATTTATTCTAAATGATTTGCTTTGTGAAGAAATGTTATTAGTTTAGAATTATTGCGACTTTATATTTAGAGTAAAAATTGTGCTTAGTAAGAGCTAAGTATTTGTAATTTTCAAATTTAGCTGACCTAAGTGGTGGTTAAGAAAAAGAACTTAATTTTTTTTTGTTATTAGTTTAAGCTAAATCTTCTATCCTAGTAAATAAATTGTTGGGATAAATTATTATAAGGAAGTGTTTGCAATATTTCTAACTGGTGCTTGTGTTTGATGTTGTACTTATGATTTGTTTCTAATAATGAATCTTTGGTGCGTCCCTTGGTATTTTTCTTCAAAGGATAAACACCTACGAAGGAAATTTTGATGCTCTTTCCTTACCATTGTTAGGGCTTCTATCTACTCACCAGTCTATCATGTGTATCGATTCCAATTATCCACTCTTCCGAGCTTAGAGGTGAGAAATTCTAAATTCAATCTCATCTCATTCGTTGTTTATTTCATGTATTGATGTTATAGGTTAGGTTGTTCACAACTTATCCCCAAGGAAATTGCGGGGACACAATTTTTGTTATGGGGGAGTCTGTAACAACACGTGTTTTGGTGATTACCTGCTATAATTAATAATAGTTAGAATATAAATATTGTGGTGATAATTGACCTAGATATATCATTAATATGATTATTCGACTTAATCAATCGTGGTTATATATTAAAAGTTTGATTTTTATGGAAATGTGGAAATTAATCACTTAAAATAATTAAACTAAGGCATGGTGTAAATAAATGTAAATTGGTAATTAAGTGTTGAAATGGGGAATTTGGTTGAGAAATTAATATTGTGGCAACTTTAAAATATTAATAAGTGTTAATAATTCTTGCAATATTGAAAAGTAAACGGTTAAATTTTGTTTTAAGAGAAATTTTTGGTTCTATGCTCATTAAAAATATATCTTTGGAAATTTGTGTTTGAACCAATTTGAGTTTATGAATTTTTGTCAAAATTTGTTTATTATGTGAATTTTTGAGAAATGTGTACATGTAAAATGTTAAAAGGCAAATTCTTGTTGAAAATGTTAATAAAACGTAAAAAATGTGGATTTTGTGCATGTTGCGTGATTTCTCTGTTAAAATTTGGATAGTGAAGTGTTTTATTCACGTGTGATGTAAAAATTTACACGTGTTATGTTAAAATGTTTAAATTTTGAGTAAAATGTAGAATTTGTTGTAAAATACAAATCCAAGTGTTAAAAAGTTCTGAAATATTTTAAAAGTGATGTTTAATTTTTTTTTTAATAATGTTGTTGTAATTAAAATAAGGTTGTTTCGTGAAGAAAGGGTGTTAAATAGGCTAAGATTAGCTAAAAATATGTGTTTAATAGCCAAAACGCAAGTTAATTAACTCAATAGCGTCACTTTCGGCTTAATTACTCTAATTTGGGCCTTAATGTCATGGTTAAAAGAAGATATCTCCATAAACCTTTCACTGATGTAGCATTCTGGAGAACATCTTCTTCCTCCTTTTCATTAGTTAAAAAACAAGAGAAACCCAAAGTGATTAAGAAGGAAATTACTGTATATTGAAAAACAAGCCTGCAATCCACCTTTAAATGCAAATTTGAAGTGTAAATCTTATTTTTACAGTAGATAGTTTCTGTAAAACTCAAATCTAATCCATTTGCTTCTAGTTTTGATTGTGAATTTACTGTAAGTTGATCGCATGTTGTTGTAGTTGGCCGTACAGGGACAAAAGCTACAATTTCATAGCGTTTGAGCCTTCAAGAGCTTCTATTCATCTTTATCTATGTTGTAAGCAAAAGGTGAGGGTTCCCTCACTATTCTAACTGTTTCAGAGAGTTTAAGTGCAAAATCCTACTCAAAACTATAAGTTGCGTATGATTTGTTACATTGTGTTCTGAGTAGCTAAATTTGACGAAAGTACGTGTTTGGAGTTGAATATCTCCTTTATTTATTTTTGGAATGGAGAAATTCTTTTTCAAGTGCATTCTTGGTGTTCTCTTGTTAATGCATCTCAATTTTCATGTGAATATAAGTTTGCTTGGTCGCCAGAACTCAGCCTGAAAGGGGAGAGTTCTTCATCATTCTGTCCTAGGCAACTCCCCAAATTGAAGTTGGGTCGAACCACACCCCCTATGGGTATATTCCCATGTTTATAGCTTCTGAACTTAGGATTTTTTATGCTGGTGGTAACAGCAACCAGGTCCAACTTTGGGGTGTTATATCTCTTTTGCTATTTGTCTTATTTAGATGATTTTTTTTTTGTAAAGTTGAAAGGTTGTATCCATGCTTACAAATTTTTAGACTATTCCGAGATCGTTTGTTCATTAAAACCTAGTCCCAAATTTGGACCTGGAGAAGATTGTGGACCAGGCCAGAATTCAACTTGGCCTGTGTCCAACTTTGATACATCATGTCTCTCTCATAACATGTCAGAATTTAGTGATTTCTTTTTCATTTGAAAGACATGTTATTCTAGTTTGAGTATGTCGAATTTTAGACCAGTAAAAGATCGTTTGGTCATTAAAAAGTTACCTTAAAGTTGAATCCAGAAAAGGTTTTGGACCTGGGTTTGTAATTTTTTTCGCTGCGTAATTTATCGTAATTTTTTTTTTGCATATGAGTTGATTTGTGAAATCCAAATAAGTTTCCTTTTTTTAACGATTTGAAAGCGTATTTTTATAGGCCTTGATCCTATTTGGACAAGTGAATATTGTACGGTAATTCGTACCTCAGATTTGCAATTTTGTGCGATTGTGGATGATGTTTTCGTGTTGAAATTTGGTGTATTTGTGGCATGTGCACATTTCTTTGAAATGGTTTCCAAGCAACCATATATATATATTGTGGATTTAAACTGATTTTCACAGTTTTGGTTTGAAATAAACTTGTCAAGGCAATATTAAATCTTTATTTTCCGATTATAAAGGATTTTATAAAAATGATTCCTATGATTTCGAAATCTTTTATAAACTTGTTTTCTTGAACAAAGCATTTTTGGTATATTAAAACACAAATCAACACTCTTGGAAAGGGCCTGTTGATGATTGAGTGGTGTCATAAACCGCGCGGTATAGAACGTGATGGTATATGGTATTGATTAATCCCAGACCTGTCCAATCGAAGCATTAAATCTTAGTGATCCTCTGTGCTTCTCTATGATATTCAGTGAATTCTGTGATTTATTGTGAATTTCTATGTTTTCCAGTGTGGAGATGACTTATAGTTTGTGAATCGTTAAGTGGGAATGTGCGGTATGGGACACACAATTACCACTTTTTGGGTTACTATCTTAGGGTCTGTGATACAATCTTGTGTGACTGCCAGCACAATACCTTCAATTCTGTGTGAACTCTGTGTGGGCCTAGAAACGACCCAAACTTCCCCTTACGGGAAAGCCCGGATTGCTTTGAGAACACGATGCATCAGAACAAAAACAATAGAATATTTCATTACCATTACAACAATTTACATCAGAGTACAAGAATAACAGAGAATAAATAATATACAGCGGTAAATAATATTAGAGATTTACAAATTACAAGGTAGCGGAAAATATAATACATGAATATAATGTGCAACGGAAGACATCAACTACAACAACTGAAAGACATACACAGATACAAAGCTTTCCAAATATAGCTCCAGCTGTAAATCCAGGATCCTGTGTAAAGGAATATCTGCAAAAACCCAAACTATCGACTGCCGTATGGAAAATATGGGCAGCCAGAGTTAGGTAGAAACAATAAACTCTGAGTCAATCATGGGATTGGTGTGAGAACTAAAACAGTTATTAGCCTTTTTTTAAAAGTTAGGTAAATCACGGGATCACACCGTACAACATGGAACGGGTTTATCCCCCATTAATACCATTGCGTAAAACAAACAACGCAATGCTAAACAAAAAAATCAGCTATTATAAGACTCATGTCCCATCACACAATGAACGTAGTCGAGGATAGAGTTTTACCTTATAATAGCCAAATATGCTTGATAAGTGAAATTTCATCTTTTATTATTACTATAAGTGAAGAAATCAACTTCAAATATAAATGTATCAATCATAGGCGGCGTAGGTACCATTATATTACGTCCCCATATAGGTTTACAACTAAAACAGTAAAATCGCAAATTGGAAATTGGATTTCTATCTATGAACCAAGGCAAGGGATCATCCTTACCGATTCGAGACACACTAGCAATGCCTCAGGATCACACCTACAAGAAACCCTTAGATCCTGCAGAGCTGGTCATCCGTCGGTGATTAGTTATACCATAAACTATATGTTAGCTGGTTCTATCGAACCTCCAAAATGGTCAGTCCTTCGACCATATGAGCCACTAGGGACTTCAATCATATCTAGCCTCTCTATCGGCCCAATATCTTAGATACCTCACTTTCCGTCAATAAAGTTTTCCAACATCCACATAAGTAAACAATCTGGGCTCCATACCATGAAGTTACTCGTAGATAGAAACTAACATATGTCAATTTCCCTGTGCTCCCTAATCCCATTTTAGGTTCATACCGGGGAGTGAAGCTCGCGAATTAACGCTACACAAAGCTATAGTAATTAAATCCGTGCTTTGATTATCAACCACACAACTTTTCTTTTCAACAAAAGCCTTGATCCATGCAACTCAGCATGCCACACTATCAATCCATACCGTACCACTGATTTCCACTAATATATAACCTCTGAGCTCGTACGTCTTAGAGAAGCGTGTTAAGCAAGAGAATAAATTATCCGCCACCAAACAGATACAAATTTAGCAGAGATCAACGAATACAGTATAAAGGAATATAATGTTAGACATACCATCCATTTGCAAGTCCATTCTGGGTCTGAACGAAACTGGAGGCACCTTGTTCCTCGTCCCATATGTCCAATGCAGGAGAGAGGCCCTCCCATATCCGGTCGATCTTCAACTATGTCTAGACGATCACTACTTATTACCTCGTCTTAGGTGTACATCCCAATCAGGACATCAGTAGTCATCCAAACGATGTGAAGATCTCCGATCTTCAACCCCGTCTTCATCGTCAACTTTTAATCATTGTATCAATTATTCAAAATGGGTTAAACCCGGTCTTTCCAAATAACTCACGTATTTTATAATCAAGTTCTATAGAAACACATCATACGTCTCATTCCAATCTAAAATATTCTTTTATTCAAATATTCACATCTTTAGGGAAAGGTCCCCATTAATTTTATCAAAGATAAACTCTTTTAAATTTATTCTTTAATCTTCCTTTGGATATCAATTTCAAAAAAATTTAGTTTATCTTTCCACAATTCTAAACCAAAGTAAGGTTTTGTAAAACTAGTCAGGATTATTGAGCCATAACAATGTAATCATTTATTTATTAATCCCAATCCCAACCTACCCATCCCATGAAGAAAAACAGGTAGTACCCCATATATAACACCCACGTTGTTATCGGTAAGTTCAATTACCATTTCACGTTCAAATCTAATTAAAGATTAACTATCGCCTGGAGTAAAACTGGCGGTACTCCATTCTCGATCATTTCATGAATTCGATAAATTTAATTATCCCATTCACATTCCAGTCTAATTAAAGATTCATTAAAACTGCAACTTGGTTTTAATGTCAAAAATCATTACTTTATGATTATTCAACTTTAGGAAAATTAATCTTGTCATTAACTAGGTTAAAGAACCAATGTCATTAAAAACACAGTTCGCGATAAGCCCAAATCAGCTTCCATTAACTATGGAATCTTCACGGAAAACAGATCATATATACTCGATATAAATTTCCGTATCAGACTAATAATATAAATTGAATAATGGCAAAGCCTTTTAAATTCCCTATATAGTAATGGTCTTCCTTCAGCGAAGCTCATCCTGATTATTAATAAATCAAATTCCACTCAATTCCAATTTAATGTATTAAATTGGAAAACTTTACTTTGGAAATTTTCCATTAAATCTTAATAAAAAGATTTATAAATTCCAAATCATATCTTCACTACTAATTGAGTTTTAAGATCAAATGTTATTTAAAACACAGTTCACGACGAACCCAAAATCAACTTACATTTCAATGCCAATTAAATAAATTAATTGGTAAACTTCACTAATCTTAATTAAAAGATTTATTCTTTTCTCAACTGGTTTTAAGGCCAGTGTTATTAAAGACACCATTCACAACAAACTCAAAATCCAATTTGATATTAAATACAAGGCTTTAAATAGAAATTATATCGGCTTATATTCAATATCAAATTCTGAAACTAACTAATATCGTATTAGGAATAACGATATCTGTATCTTCCAAATTCCTCAACAATATATGTATAATCATGGAATCAAATACTGAAATACTCTGAAGATTATTTCTATTCAAAAGAGTTCCAATTCATACGTTGGAAAGTTTGTGGTTATTTTAAAACCCATTTTCAATTCAATTTATTATTTCCAAAAATAATTGGATTATTATTCTAGTTATTAACTAGTTCATTTCAATAAAAATATATTTTTATCTTTTCTAACTTGAAATTTTTCACCCAAAATCCTTCCAAATCATTTATTATGGTTTTATATAACTTTTCCATATTTTTAGTAATTTTATTAAGGCACTTACAGTCGGTTCTAAATAACGACCACCGAACTGCATTCATAGCAACCTTTTCTGAAATTGATTTGGACATAATTTAAAATCCAACTATTCAAATTTAAAACTCTTATATTCATTGGAAAGCTCCTTTCGATACGAACCCAACGGTTTCGGTTTTAGGAGAATCCGACGGTCGGATCTTCCCTTACATCAGTTTGAAGTTAATGGTTGAAATTTGCGAACAGTCGCGCGCGGCGCATTCTATTCAAGCCATTATATATATAATACACATCGTCCATTTCCACTTCAAATGTATTTTATAAATCGTTTATAAATTCGTTTTAAAATGATTTCAACTTCATTTTCAATTTTTAAATCAAAATTGAATATTCCATATCATTATAAATTTAAAATTATAATATTTTCAAAATATTCGATTTTGAAATCCATTTCCCTTTTGTATTCGTTTATAAAATGAATAAAATCGATATAAAAATCCGTTTGGGTTAAAATGGCGCAAATCTACTTAACTCGGCTCCATTCACTTTAATATTTTCGTGTCCATCCAAAATTGATCATCAAAACCATATTTTGATTATTCACTGAATATTATTTTAAAATATTCTATCATATTTCGAAATTGGAATCAGACTCAATCAATTACCGTATTATTTTATTTATATGGGTTTCATACATCGCGTGTATTCAACAATAATGATAAACAATCATTCGACATTCAAACATCATCCAGAGTGCCTTCTGCAACTGTATAAGCATTAAAATAAATAAATAATGCTCACCACAGTCTGTCAACCAATCGATTGACATACAACTAAATAATCGGGATTAGCGTATGTCAAATATGTTCCCAATACCCCTTTGGGGTTTCCATCCAACAAATACTGATTATTATTTGTGCATTTGGGCGATGTGCAAAAATTATCATCCCAATCAAGATCAGTTAAATATGTGTACATAAACAAGCTGTCCGACTTGTAAATGAATATTTATTTCAATTACTTTTTATGAAAATTTTACTTACCTTTTATATAAATAATTTATATGTTTCATTTTTAGAAAAATTCGCCATTATAACTGCGCGATATTAGAACCGGAATAATGTATAGCGTTATCCCTCTCCTGATACTGGCTCATGCCATACACAACAATCAATCAATCCAACAATTCCACAATACAATCAATTTTTCCACAACACAATCATATCACACAAATCATCCATGGTTAAACAAAAAGTAGTGACAGGAGCTACTAAGCCCCATTTACAACCTATTATACAATAACAGAATGAAAATAGTTTGAGTGAGGGAGTTCTCATGTTCGTTTCCACTTCGCCAGTCTTTAATGAATGATTTTATTTTCAAACTAAATTAAACGCGGGCTTAATTTAGCTAAAAATCCAATTTTCTCCATTTCCGTTCTGGTCAGTTCCATGTTGTAGTGTTCGCTATTGCGAATCCAACACAACTGAAATCACTGGATTTCGACATCGTATAAAGAAGTTACGACATTTAATACATTGATTATATTAACGAATAATTAATTAATAATTAAATAAACTATTTAAGGTTTAATTAAACCTTAACCATCTTCTTCCTCATTCGCATGTAGACGAACCCATGCTCCAAAACTAGGGTTGCAATTTTCACGTTGTTCGAGGTACCAGACGACAATCAGGAAATGCCACGACGACGCCCTTTGCAAGAGCCATCTTCGCCTAGCACCACGTTGAACTCGATTTCCTCTTTGTGTTGGAAATCACGATCGACAGCCACCTGTTTGAGGGAAAATGTCACGCAATTGGCTTCATCATTGGCGATCTTGACTGTTGATCGAGAAGATCTCCCCAAGCTTTGTCATTTTCCATTTATAAGTTTCACGGATTGATGATCCAACTTGAAGATCTGAAGGGATTTAATTTTGAATGATAACCGCCTTTGAAAACGATGAAGTCGGCGGATTGGGTTTTCTGGAAAAGTGAATTAGCGTTTACGGATTTTGCTGATTGCCCATAATATATATATTAATTATACTTTATATTATTTAATTTGTAAATTACTTGTTTAACACGACGAACTCCAAATCAAACCCAACGACTATCGCCCCCAGCTAAATACCCCCATTCCAAACATAATGGGATATGTTTCGCAAGCCAATTCGAATATTTCAGTCAGTTTTGATAAAAATTAAAATATAAATTAATATAATGGTCAATATTGAATTTGAATGCACATTTTAATTTACCAGGGCCACATATTGACTCCAAAAATTACAGAAAAATAAATCTAGCTATGTTTTGACGATACGGTCCTAACAAAACTAATTTCATCGAATTTGGAGACCATTTGAAAAATGGCCTTTTTCTAGTCGATTAAATTTAAAATGAAATTACAAAACACGTTTAAATTCACTGTGCTAACATACTAATTCCAAAAATTATGAAATTTAAAAACTGACTATAATTTGACATTCTAGATCGAACAAAAGTGGTTTCGTTGAAAACAGAGGTCGTTTGCAAAATGGCTATTTTAAAGGCTATATATTATAAAAATATATTTAAATTCCATAGTGACTATTCTAAATTTTAAACTGGACACAATTTACAATTTAAAAAGTGAAATTTCCATTTCTTTCATCCGTTAGAAAGATATAGTTAAATAGATTCTAACGTTTCTTGTTTCATCCAATTCTAGTTTATATAAAATTCTGTACATTCAATTGAAGTTTAAAATCGAATTTTCAAACTACCACGCCATTTCAAGTTCGTTTTATAATTAAGATAAGTTTATACGTTCTAACTTCGATGTAAATAAACTTTTAGTCATTTTATTTAAAATAAATCATTTTAAATATTCAAAACCCATTAAAATAGCTAAAATAAAATTTTAAATTGGTTCAGAAATTACGGGTGGTTACTGGCCTTCAGGTCAATCGTGTGTGAACTATGTGGAACTTCGGGTCATCCAGACACCCTTTAAGCGATATAGTACTAGCTATGGATCTAAGCCATCGTTTGTGATAACATGTGCAATTGCTCCAGCTTGCCACTTTATGATGGATCCATAGTTTGTGATTCTATTTTTTTGGTTTATTACTGATTTTACTTAGTGATTTTTAATATTAATGATTTCATTAGTGGTTTTGAACTCTTGTCGAAGTTCTATGATTTTTTGAATCCATGATTCATTTATTTTTGAGAATTTGTGATTTATGAGATTTTGTGATTTCATTTGGATTTCAAAGTGTGACGGCCCGCCCCGCACCAGCCGACATTTCCCTGAAATGTGCCGTGCCGATGTCCAACCCGCACGGGACGATCATCAAAAGAAAGGAAAAAGGAAGGGATTTGAAACTATGAATCATCAAAGAACCTGTAGTATATCTCACAGCGCACGGAACAAAATATAATAATAACGTAACTTGATATAAAATAGGCGAGACAGTGCATAAGTTGAAAACTAAACCATCATAGCAACAGAAAGATTCAAAATTCAGCTTATGATCTAAACCATCATTATTACAACTTTTAAAACTGTCTCTAAAGCAAAATACGAAGGTACACTACTAATGCCCAAAGTAGTGACCAGTAACAACACAGGGAGAATATATGAAATTGATATGTGTAAGCCTCCTGCTCATCTCCTGACATCTACTCGTGCATGATCACCTGACTGTCTCTAGTCTGCCCGTTTAATAGCACCCAGAGTAATAAGAAGAGACATAAAACTCTGGGTCAGACAAAAGTCTGGTATGAGCGATAAGTAGCAAAACGGAACAATAACAGGTATACACAACCATACCTTAACCTGGACGTGCAACCAAAGAGTTAGCACAACAGGATGTACAATACTCTAAGGTTACACTAACACATGGTGTGAAAATAATGGGGAGGGGGTGTGCATGTCATGGTGAAAACAAACATCAAACATAGCAATCATCCTCAGATCTCTCACTCAGTGCGTAAAGTACACAACATCCATCACTTTGATTACCCAATTCTTTGTTACGATCACTCTGCCCCATGGAGTCATGACGACTCCACTGCACTGGTATGCAACCACTAACATTTTGCTATGTCCAATCTGCCCCATGGATTCATGACAACTCCAATACACTGGCTCATAGCCTTGCTACGATCACTTTGCCCCATGAAGTCCAGACGACCCCGCTGCACTGATCCATGGCCTAATACGTCTCTTAGTGGTGAAACAAAGTTATGGACATCGATAACTCTTTAGCATACGTTCCACATCAAAATCCAATCATGAAGTTCACTCATTGTTTCCCATCTGGATCCTGAGTTACAACTCCTCATTTGGACTACCTTTGCATCTCGGGTTTTGGTCATTATCCCGTTCGCACTTCAGTTTCCACTCGTTGTCCATGCTCGAAGAACGACTCGTGATCCCCCTAGTCATCGGCTCCTGGTTAGCCCTTCAGCTCATGGCGTCATACTCCACTCGTGATGGCCACCGGGCCGTGGCTCGCAGTCTCCTGGTCGTGACATTCCGGTTCATGGTCAAGTCTCCAGGCACGACTCGTGGTGAGGAGTGCTTCACGGTTGGTCGACGTGTCCTCCTGACTCTGGTTCGTGGTCCTCAAAGTGGAGCGGCTCGTGGAGTGTGGTCGGCTCGTGAAGGGATGTTCACGATCGGGGTCAGGACGCATAGGTGCTTCACAAACGGAATTTGACCAATTTCCTATGACTCTTCCAACAAGCAATCTAAGCCATATGATGGCATTTTCGACCAATCTAACTTTTCTATGCAATCACAAATCATTCCAAACAGTCATAGCAACATGTAAAATCGACCATAAACACCAAACAACAATTTTAACATGTCAATATGGATCAAACATACCCAAAACCCATGTTTTTCCCTTAATTCCTTTAATCATATTTTAACCATACGATTTGCAAAACATGTCCAAATTAACCCAAATTTCTAATAGAGCCATAAAATAATATTTAAGAATTTTTACGTATTTTTCCAGAATTTTTAACATGCATAATTTCATTAATTAACACTAATCACCCCTAATTAGCCGTAATTAGTGAAAAACAATGCAAATCACTCACCTTAGCCATAAATAAAACTTTAGATCTGAAACTCTACTATTTTGGGCGTTTCCCAGTGTAGCACAATAGCTCCAACTCTGATTTGACACAAATCTTCCTTGATTTGATGTTGATTAGGCTAATATAGGCTTAAACGGTGATTTGGGAGTGAATTAGACGGTGGAGGCCATTGCTAGGGTTCAAAGGATGAAAGTGGCGGTTGTAAAAATTGGAACGAAATGTGTTTCCTAACCCTATCAGCCCTCCCAAAACCCTAATCCCGAAATGAGTTATGGGCCTAGCTGCTAATCACTCTAATTAGGCCCGGTTAAGCTGTTTTTGGTCTTCCAAACCTTATTTCAGCCGTATCTCCCAAACGGTAAGTCCGTTTGGCAAATGTGACCACTCAACGGAAAGGTAAACCATCATCCATATCCAATGGAAATGGTTCCAGGTCAAATCTCCTTACCAATCAAAAGTTATAGGAGAAATAAAATTCTCCAGGGGTAAAACAGTCATTTAAAAATTGACAAAAATCGTGAACATGGAAAACGACCCCAATAGTTGTTCCCTAAAGTTACACGATCATACGATCTCATACAAAATTGAAATAAATATTCTACGATCCTCCGATGCGTAGAATGCGGGTCGTTACACTCTCCCCCTCTAAAGAAATTTTGCCCCCGAAATTCCTTAACCAAAACATATAAGGGGTCTCGCATGACTATCAGCCGTTTACAAGCAATCAAACACACTTGATAACACAACAAGTCTATCCTAGCATGCGGTTTACTTAACAAGGGAATAATTATCGCTATTAAAATCTTACCAAGCAAAGAGTTCTGGATACAACTTCCTTATGCTCTCCTCTGTTTCCCAAGTACAGTCATTCTCATTCTCGCCCACTGAACCTTGACCAGTTTCACCGCCTTCCTTCGAAGTTGCTTCGTGTCGTACTCGACAATATGGATCGGCCTGCGGTTCCCAACCGCTTCGGGTTCTACTTCGATGTCATCCAACTGATCCGGTGAAATAGTCATATCGGGGTCGTGCACGAACTTCTTAACTGGGAAACATGAAATACTTTGTGAACTCCCGCCATCTTGTCAGGTAATTCAACTTTATATGCTAAATTCCTAACTTGTTCAAGAACTGGGAATGGACCAAAAAATCTTGATGTAAACTTGCCCCTCCTATCAAATCGAATCACTCTCTTTAACAGAGAAATCTTGACAAACATCAAGTCGACAATGGAGAATTTTAAATCACTTTGCCTCTTATCAGCATAACTCTTCTGCTTATCTTGGGCAGCCTTCATACGCTGTTGGATAACCTTAATCTTGTCTGAAGTTTCTTTTATTACATCTGGCCCAAGCATGAATTTCTCACCGATTTCCAACCAACATGATGGTGAGTTGCACGGTCTTCCTTACAAAGCTTCAAATGGAGCCATACCAATACTGGACTGATAACTATTATTATATGCGAGTTCAACCAGACGTAAATGGTCATCACATGACCCTCCAAAATCTAGCATGAAAACTCTCAAGAGATTTTCTAATACTCGATTTACCCTCTCTGTTTGACCATCAGTTTGAGGGTGGTACGCTATACTGAGATGTAATTCCGATCCTAAAGCCTCTTATAAGCTCTTCCAAAATCCACTAGTAAACAACGGATCTTGGTCGCTCACAATGCCTTTGGGTGTTTTCACTACCTACTTTATATACAGCTCCGCTAACTTAGCTGACGTTCTATTCGACTTGACAGGTATAAACCTTGCACTCTTGGTCAATCGGTCCACAATCACCCAAATACTATCATAGCCCGATCAAGGCCTTAGTAACCCATCAATGAAATCCATTGAAACTTGTTCCCATTTACATTTTGGAATTTCTAATGGTTACAACAAACCACAAGGCTTCTTTTGCTCGGCTTTAACTAGCAGGCAATTCATGCATTTGGACATAAACTACACAACGTCTCTTTTCATCCCTTCCCAGTAGTAGGTCTACTTCATGTATCGATACATTTTGTTACCACCGGGATGTATAGTTAGTTTTGAGTGATGACATTCTCTAAGCACTTCATGTCTCAATCCATTAACATTGGGTACAACTAATCTCCCATTCTTTCTAAGCCATCCATCTTGATCAAGCCCATACTTGTTCATCTCCTCGTCGATACCCGTCTCTAAATTGGAGTTGATTTCCAATAGGTTAGGATCGTTTCTCTGACTAGAACCAATCCGCTTGATCAAAGTGGGTCTGATCATCAAACTTGCTAATATTTCTAGATCCAATTCGCACGTTGGTCTGAAATCATACCCAATGATATACTCCACTTGCTTCCATTATAGAAACATAGCCCCTAAACTAGCATATCTTCTACTCAATGCATTAGCTACTACATTGCCCTTTCCTGGTGTATATGCGATTTCGAAATCATAGGAAGCCAGGAATTCTAACCATCTTTGCTGTCGGAGATTTAGATCCTTCTGAGAGAAAAGATACTTTAATGACTTATCATCGGTAAACAACTTGAATCTTTCTCCCAAGAGATAATGTCTCCACATCTTCAATGCGAACACGATCGCCGCAATTCCAAATCATGGGTAGGATATCTTTTCTCATGCGGTTTCAGCTGTCGACCAGCATAAGCTACAACCCTACCTCATTGCATCAATACAACACCTAGTCTGGTACCACATGCATCCGTGTATACCGTCATCTCTTCATTCCTCTTAGGAATGACTAATACCGGCGCACGCGTCAACTTTTCCTTTAGACTCTTGAATGCATTTTCACACCTTTCATCCGAAATGAAAGCTTGATTCTTCTTGGTCAACTGAGTTAACGGTGCCACTATTTTGGAGAAGTCTTGGATAAAATTACGATAATATCCAGCTAATCCCAAGAAACTTCTTACGTCTGTTGCATTCTTAGGCATAGACCAATCTTGTACCGTAGCCACCTTCGTAGGGTCCACGGCAATACCATTCTCTGAAACAACATGGCCCAAAAATCTCGCTTCCCTCCTCCAGAAGTGACACTTAGAAAACTTCACTTTCAATTGGTGTTTTCTCAACACCTCCTTCACTACTCTCAAATGTTCCTTGTGTTCTTCCTCTGTCCTCGAATAAACGAGTATGTCGTCCATGAACACAAGAACAAACTTATTCAATTGATCTCGGAACACTCTATTCATAAGATCCACAAAATATGCTGGTGCATTGGTCAACCCGAATGGCATGACAAACCGCTCATAGATTCCAGACGACTTCCGAAATGCCATTTTAGAATACTCTCAACTACTACTCGGAGCTGATGAAATCCTGTTGCGAAGCTCAACTGGGAGAACACTCTTGCTTCTTCCATTTGATCAAACAAATCATCTATCCGTGGAAGAGGATACTTATTCTTCCTAGTAACTTTATTCTACTCGTGATAATCCACACATAGACGAAGGGAACCATTTACCTTAGTGACAAATACAACTGGTGCTCCCCACTGGAGACACTTCTTCGGATAGATCCCTTCTTCAAAAGATCGTTTACTTGCACCCCGAGCTCTCGCTGCTCCCTTGGCGCCATACGACGAAGTGGCATCACTATAGTTTTGATATCTTTCACTAAATCAATACGGAACTCAATCTCTCGGTGTGGTGGAAGTCCGGTCACTTCCTCGAAGTTATCCGGATACTGGCCAGCAACGGGAACCCCTGATAACTCATCCTGCGGAATGTTGAGGGAATTTAGAAAACTAGCCATCACCTCATCACTAGGTAGGCCACCAAACACTATCCTCCGCCCATCATCCACCCTAATGGTCACCGAAAACCCCTCACAGTCTATCACCACCCCATACCTTTGGAGCCAATCGACTCCCAAAATAATTCCAAACCCAGTAAAGCCCAAAACAAAGCAATCACAAACAAACATACATCCATGACTCGATAAGACCAAATTTCGGCAAATCATACTAAGGCTAGTCGAACCACCAATCCGGTTAGTCACCACTAAAGGTCTATAGACTGTCTCGGGTTCCAATCCCAACCTATCTAACCGGTCACTAGATACGAAGGAACAAGAAGCCCCAGTATCAAACAATACTCGAAGAGGAACATCATAAATAGAAAGCATACCTTGAATGACGACATTCTTTCCTTTCTCCGTCGTAGTTGGGGCATCCGACGAAGAAGGAACAACATTAATAGCATATGCTTTCACAATCTGCTTCCCTTCAGGGGGTTGCGGACATTTATCCTTGTGATGTCCCACTTGGCTGCAGTTGAAACACTTCCCGTCCGCTGGCTTTGCTCGACATTCTTTGGCATAGTGGCCCTTCTTGCCATAGCTAAAGCACTCAACATATTTCTTATCTTTATTTTTCTGATCATCCTTGGTCTGACTCTGCTTCCTTTTATTCTAATAATTATTCTTTCCTCCACCGCTTGCTTGCGGCTTTGGCCCCTCTGCAGATGCAATAGCGACTTCAGCTTTGGGCTTAGGATAAAGGCTCTCTGATCTCAATGCTTTCCCAACGATCGATTCAAAAGTCTCATCAATATGTTTTATAAGCCTTTCCCCAAGTACTGGTCTAAGCCTGTTATGAACTTCTCATTCTTCTTCTCGGGAGTGCCAATAAGGGATAATCCATACTTCGATAAAGTATCGAACTCAACAATATACTCTAAGACTGCCTTACCATTCTGCTTAACCTCCAAGAACTTCCTAAACAATTCTGATGTCTGAGCAGCTGGGATAAACTTATCACTGAATCAGGCCTTGAACTGATCCCAAGTAACTTGATCCTCAGGGGTGGCTGCCTTAATAGCATTCCACCAATTCATAGCCCGTCCTTGCGGTTGAAGCGATGTTAGCTTTCTCTTCATCGCGTCATCGATCCCTAAGTCCTCGAAGATGCACTCACAACTATTGAGCCAATCTTGAACTTTTGTAGCCGATTCCGTTCCATGGAATTGCTTCCCACCAAGACTAGTGTAGTCCTTACAGAGCTTGGCAAAATCGGCCCTAGGCGCCTGCACTGCTGCACCACCACCATTTACAGCATTAGGAGCTTCCCTCTGAACATCCCTAAACATCTCTCTCATGAAGTCGTTGAACATCGTCCTCATATCGGGAGCACTTCTATTATTGGCTACTGAACCAGTATTCCTTGTATATTGGCTCATCGTTCAATCTGTAAGGAGAAAACGATTAACCATCTCTTCAGTGGTGCCAGTGCAGTGCGACTCCATCGTTAGACATACTAATAGTATATATATATATAGCTTTTGAAAACCAAAATATCACAAATACGCACTCTCATATACATACTATCTCTCCATGGTGTCTTTCCCTAGGTTAACTACGCAATCTATAGCTCTAATACCAAGTGTGACGGCCCGTCCCGCACCAGCCGACATTTCCTTGAAATGTGCTATGCCGATGTCCAACCAGCACGGGACGGTCGTCAAAAGAAAGGAAAAAGGAAGGGATTTGAAACTATGAATCATCAAAGAACCTATAGTATATCTCACAGCGCATGGAAAAAAATATATAATAATAACATAACTTGATATAAAACTGGCGAGATGGTGCATAAGCTGAAAACTAAACCATCACAGCAGTGGAAAGATTCAAATACAGCTTATGATCTAAACCGTCATTATTACAACTTTTAAGACTGTCTCTAAAGCAAATTAGGAAGGTACACTACTAATGCCCAAAGTAGTGACCAGTAAAAACATAGGGAGAATATATGGAAATGATACGTGTAAGCCTCCAGCTCGTCTTCGGACACCTACTTGTGCATGTTCACATGATCTGTCTCTAGTCTGCCCATTTAAGAGCACCCAGAGTAATAAGAAGAGACATAAAACTCTGGGTCAGACAAAAGTCTGGTATGAGCGATAAGCAGCAAAACAGAACAATAACAGGTATACATAACCATAACTGAACCTGGACCTGCAACCAAAGAGTTAGCACAACAGGATGTACGATACTCTAAGGTGACACTAACACATGGTGTGAAAATAATAGGGAGGGTGTGTGCATGTCATGGTGATATCAAACATCAAACATAGCAATTATCCTCACATCTCTCACTCAGTGCGTAAAGTATACGATATCCCCCACTATGATCACCAAATTCTTTGCTATGATCACTCTGCCCCATGGAGTCATGACGACTCCACTGCACTGATATGAAACCACTAACACTTTGCTATGCCTATTCTGCCCCATGGAGTCATGACAACTCCACTGCCCTGGCTCATAGCCTTGCTATGATCACTCTGCCCACGAAGTCCTGACGACCCCACTGCACTGATCCATGACCTAATCCGTTTCTTAGTGGTGAAACAAAGTTATGGACATCAACAACTCCTTAGCACACGTCCTGTAGTAAAATCCAATCATGAAGTTCACTCATTGGTTCCTATCTGGATCCTGAGTTACAGCTCCTCATTTGGACTACCTTTGCATCTCGGGTTTTGGTCATTATCCCGTTCACACTTCAGTTTCCACTCGTTGTCCATGCTCGAAGATCGACTCGTGATCCCCTTGGTCATCGGCTCGTGGTTCTCCCTTTACCTCGTGGCTCGTAGCGTCGTACTCCGCTCGTGATGGTCTCTGGTTTGTGGCTCACAATCCCCTGGTCATGACACTCCGGTTCGTGGTCAAGTCTCCAGGCACGGCTCGTGGTGAGGAGTGCTTCTCGGTTCTTCGACGTGGTCTCCTAACTCTGGTTCGTGGTCCTCAAAGTGGAGCCGCTTATGGAGTGTGGTCGGCTCGTGAAGGGATGTTCACGATCGGGGTCGGGTCGCATAGTTGCTTCACGAACGGAATTTGACCAATTTCCTGCGACTCTTCCAGCAAGCAATTTACGCCATACGACAGCATTTTCGACCAATTTAACTTTTCTATGCAATCACAAATCATTCCAAATAGTCATAGCAACATATGTAATCGACCATAAACACCAAACAACAATTTTAACATGTCAATATAGATCAAACATACCAAAAAACCATGTTTTCCCCTTAATCGCTTTAATCATGTTTTAACCATACGATTAGCAAAGCATGTCAAATTAACCCAAATTTCTAGCAGAGGCATAAAATAATATTTAAGAATTTTTACAGATTTTTCCAGAATTTTTAACATGCATAATTTCGTTAATTAACACTAATCACCCCAATTAGCCGTAATTAGTGAAAAACATTGCAAATCACTTACCTTAGCCACAAATAAAACTTTAGATCTAAAACTCTACTATTTTGTGCATTTTCCAATGCAACACAGTAGCTCTAACTCTGATTTGGCACTAATCTTCCTTGATTTGATGTTGATTAAGCTAATATATGCTTAAACGGTGATTTGGGAGTGATTTAAAAGGTGGAGGTCATTGCTAAGGTTCAAAGAATAAAAATGGCAGCTTTACAAACTGAAATGAAATGCTTCTCCTAACCCTATCAGCCCCCTCCCATAACCCTAATCCCGAAATGGGCTATGGGCCTAGCTGCTAATCACTCTAATTAGGCCCGGTTAAGCTGTTTTTCACCTTCCAAACCTTATTTCAGTCATATCTCCCAAACGGTAAGTCCGTTTGGCTAATGTGACCACTCTACGGAAAGATAAACCATCATTCGAATCCAATGGAAATGATTCGAGGTCAAAAATCCTTACCCATCAAAAGTTATAAGAGAAACAAGATTTGTCAGGGGAAAAACATTCATTTAAAAATCGACAAAAATCGTGAACATGGAAAACGACCCTAATAGTCGTTCCCTAAAGTTACATGACTATACGACCTCATATGAAAATGAAATAAATACTCTACGATCCTTCGATGCGTAGAATGCGGGTCGTTACACAAAGATACTCCTAAATCATTTTATAGGGAGAAACCTTATGATAAACTATAACACCTTATTTCTTTACGGTCCAAAAGAATATTTCCCTTAAAGAATTATTCCTTATCACATTTTACTAGTTCTCCAATTCAAGTTAGACCAACCGATGTGTTCCTCTGGTCATATTGAGTTGCAGGTTAGGATCATTTATCGCATGTTTAGCTTCCTTGGACTATCTCACCTGAAGTCGTTTTCCACTTGCGTATTTAGGTATTTGAGTCTTGTGGGGATTCATTCATTGGATCATACTGTATAAGTAAATGGTTTACTTGAATAATAATTTGTATTCATAGCACATGCATCAGTTGTACTTTGTGATTGTATTTATATGTACCATTTCCTGCGATATGGATTTGTTGTTTATTGTAACTTGTTTTGGATATGATCTTTAGCCATTCCAGTTTTAGAATAGAAGTATTGAGTACGTCGATCAACTTGAAATAAGAAAATAAAATTTTATACACCTAGTCTACGTATTCCATACTCATCTAACATAGAATTACTGATGGTTTCCCCTAACTAGCCCTATTCTCCGCTCTATTTTACAGTATTACCTAGTAATGCTCTTTATTGGAATGGGTCTTGGAGTAGGGGGTTACGCTGAATGTTTGCATCTCACATTCCAACATATTAATATATGGTAAAGTCAAAAGGTTCGTATTGGAGAATGGATTTCTAACCGTTAAAGGGTAAGGGTCTACCCACCAAATTCATAAATCTTTAGATCAAGCTTACGAGATGCTACATTAATTTGCACCTCAGCAAATCAGGACTGTCATTACACCTAAAATGGGAAGTTCCAAATATGATTACCCATGTTGATAAACAACTAATATGGGCCTCGAAGCATATAAAGAAATCAACTGTTGATACAGAATAACCATATCCTAATGGGAGTGACCCACATAGCTTGCGATTTTTCCCTGCTTTGTTCATTTACTAGTTGGCGACGTTAAAGGTTACATTTTACCTTATAAATAGTATAATATCTTGAAATGTTAATATTGCCTTCCACAGAGGTATGCAATGCAAGAACCACCCATACAGATTCTTTCTAGGCCTGAATGAAACCAAATATCTTCAATCATCTCAAAGATTTTTTCAAAATCGAGACGTTTCAGCTGGTTTGAAATGGTTTCTGAGAACTAAGTTTGACTCCAATCTCTTTTACATGACAAATCGAACTTTGCACCCAAATTTGGTTGTCGGTTATTTAGCAATCAAATATATAAACAATAATCATTCAAGGATTTAATTTCCAATTATAATCACCTAGCCTCTTTAAAATGAATCTTTCATTTATAAAATGTCATTTCAGAATATATATATGAAATATTCTCATACTTATCTCGTGACCTAAGTATATTTGCAAAACATTGTAATTTCAGCATCTAGAAAATATATTAATGATTTGTGTTATTAATAAGTATATTCAAAAATCATTCTTATTTCCAAATGATATTTAAAGGATAAAATAAAGTAGTTTTAAAAAAGAAATGATTATAAGAATAAATCCATACACGATTCCTTGGTGTTAAGTATGAAACAAATGCCAATACCACCATATTTAAGAAGATCTAATTTGGGAGAATCAAATCTCAATTCATTTTATAAATCTCTTGGGTAAATCGTTTAATAATCTTTTTTAAAAATATATTCAAATTTGTAAAGACCTTTTATTTATAAAAAAAATATATTTAGAAATTCTTTAGTTAAAGGTATTACCGCTTTTAATATATAAGTAAGTTAGAACTTTATTAAAAAAACATATTAAAGCAGAAATATATTATCGTTAGATAATAAAACACTTTTAAAAACTTATAAATAAATGGTTTCCTGATTTAAACAAATATAATTAAAACAAATTACTTTAGAACATCCTTAATGGATGATCCCAAATCTTCAAAACCGTTATGAATAAATGATTATTAATTTAAACTAAATAAATGTATAGACATTTAAAAAAATTGATACTAATTCTTTAGATCCTTTTCAAGTGCATTTTAATATATTTTCTTTTAACAATATAAATTGTTAATTTAAAAATTGTTACTGATAAACAAATGTTATACCTAAAACCTTGTTAATAAGATAATATTTTTCTTTAAGTCCTATTAACATAGATGTAACTATCTTTTATATAAAAAACTAATAACTATTTAATCTTCATTTAAATAAAAATTAATTAACTTTAAATATTATAATATAATAAATTGAAAATACATAAATAATTTTCAATTGTAAAACATGATTAATAAATAAATTAGCTATACTTTAAAACATTATTAAATAAGGATTCTTCTTTTAAAACATCATGAAATCAATAAATAATTACTTGGAAACATTCATTTCAAATGAATTTAGTAACTGCAGTTATGATGGTTACATCTTCATCTGTAACAACACGGATTTTTAAGCATCCGGGATGAAGAGACCATCGTGTGTTGTTTGTGAAAGGTTTAATTGATATAATCGATTTACTAATTATAATGCTTTAACAGTTTAAAACTAGGATCTTCTGCAAGAATTGTAAATCAAAATTAAATTATCGGTTAGGATTATATCTGTCGCAATGAATCCGTGAATATCCAAACGAACCTCGAAATGGAAAGGACCATTGATGCATAGAATCGAAAAGCTCAACAAAGCGCTAGGCCTCTAAAGGTATCCACAAAAGCTTCTTCATCTCCATCAAATGAATTGAAGAGCGATGAGATTTCGGTACTAACCGATTACGATTTTAGGGTTTATTCCCCATTAATTTCTCGTTTTATCTGTATCGTATATCACGAAATAAGGGTCGGACCCTCCTTATATAAAATGAGATATTTTTTTAAGGGTAACATTAAACCCTTTTACCATTTAAAAACGAAAAGAAAATGTCAATGATTGTCTTTACCTTTTTATTAAGAATTGTTCTCGTCCTTTTAAACGTTTTTTTGTGTGACACTATAGATTACTATAACATTGGAAATGATTTTAAATCATATTTAAAATTGTAAAAAATGATTGGCATCTAGTAGTACGTCACAACTACCCAAGTTATACTAATATTGAGGATTCGATACAACCTTTTATGTGATCAATTTTCTAATGTAATATAATCCTTTTAGCCAATATATCCAGGATTAAACTCGAGGCATGGAACATATCATCCTCTTTATAATTCAATCCTTTTATCTTGATCGATGAGTGGACTATGGAAAACAAATCAATATTTGAGCATGGCCATGCATTTCATAGTCTCACTCAGTCAAGAAGCCCATGGATATCTATACTTATATCATAGGGTTAAATTCCATCTAGATCATTCATAATTTTCAATTGACTCGAGATGTATCCAATAATCACCTTTATTGTCTACTCGATCAAAAGAAACTTTTGATGATATCAAAACACAAACATAAAAAATTATAATGATTTTCAGATCTGAGGCCATTACATCACTATCATTATGAGAATAACTTATGATACTGTTAATTATATTCCATGTAGTTTTCTCATGTTGGGTCAGCCCAATATGCTATTCTTCAATACATATTTATGTATTGACATTAATATCATGTAGATTAATGATCAATGAGATATGAGCATCATTCAATCAACATAATAATCTCAATGTTTTATTGTCGTCCTATATAAACAATAAAATTTGTCTAGAGACATTTAAGAATTATAATACTTATTTTATATTATATAATCTCATGTTCAAGTCACTTACTTGAACAATATAATTTTGTAATATTATTCTAAGGACTTCTATTATGTTAATATTTATATAAGTAGTAAATATAACATAACAGAATAAATATAAATATATTATTCAAAATAAAATATAACATCAACAATGTTATTAATCCCATCAAATGGATTTCCTCTAGGGCATAAACTCTAACAATTTATATTTTAATTTGAAAAAATAAAATTCGAGTTTGAGAGTCCAACTTGTATAATATTTTAAAAATGAAAATAAGGAGTTCAGGTTTTCATAATTCATGTGTTTGGAATAAATTAAATGTTCTTAATCTAATAATTAATTTTTTCCAATGTGTGTGTCTATAAATTATAAACTGTGATTTAAGTGAATATTGAAAATATGTAATATTAAATGATAATCAATATTTAAGTAGAAAATATATTTTCAATATTAGTAATAAATTTTTGGTTGAAATCCTTGTTAAACCAGTGATTTGTGTTTTTAATTACAAGGAATATCTCTTGTCGTAATAAAATAGTGAATGGTGTTTTGAATCATGGTGGAAGATTAAAAGTAATAATATAGTGTTGGTTTGGTTAATTTTGTTAATAAGCAAATTTATGGCTTTTACTATAAGAAATAATAATATTAACAATAATAATGGATTGTTTTCTATTCAAAGAATAAATATTGATTATGAATCAATATTTGTTGTCGTAAATTATTTATTGTAGTGCATTGATTTAATTTTTTGAACAAATAAAGGAGGCAAATCTTATTGAAAGGATATAAATGAGTTTCATAAGTAAAATGATTATTGTGTTAAACAAAATTATATTAATGCATTTAGTACAAATTAATATTTAAAAGTTGTTTGATGGGTGGGTTTGTGTTTTATCAATTAAACACAAATTGGGTTGTGTGTGTTAAGTAGTTTAATAAAGTGTTAATGGTATTTGTTGTTTTAATTTAGGTAATTAAAGGGTAACTAGCCTATATTATTATTTTTGGGACTTAATACATTGTTTATCCCGTTATCCTTTCTGCAGCTTTTTCTGGAAGGAGGAAATAGAAAAGTACGACACTTTTTCATTCCTCTCCTACTTCCTTTATCTTTTCCTAGGAGTTGTAAGTGTAAATCCGTAGCTTCCTAGCACTCCAATTCACCAAAATCCAAGACATTCCACCTTAAATTAAGAAACAGATCTGTAGTTCTACTTCTCATTAGATTCATTTATCAATCCAAGTGTTATTTCTGAGGTTAGAAGTTGGAGCATACTATTGAATGCTGAGAGGGTTTGCATGTCAATGCCTCTTCTCCCTTGTGTCTTGGGTGTATTAAGCTACCTCCTTGCAAGCCAAAAATATGGGAAATCCTCCTAGTATCCAATTAAGGTGAGTGTGCATTCACATTTTTCTAGTTTACAATGTTTATTTCTAAAATTTCTCAAATTTCTACTCAATCGGACACCGTTAGGGTGTCGGAATATGGTATGGAAGTTGGGGTTTCGCCAGGATTTGGATTTGTAGGAAATCCCGTGAAGTGGGTTGACCCACTTTCCACCTGGGTCAACCCACCTTGATACTTAGTCGACCCAACTTAAGAAAACTGAGTAGAGAGCTTAGTTTTGCCCTATGTGTTCCTATAGCTCCTGGCTGATAACATTGCCCAGAACTAAATTATGGGCACTCTATCTCCCTTGCTATTAGTCCGATTTAGATGATTCTTTTTTCCTTGTAAAGTTTGAAATTTATCTCACATATGTAAATTTTTAGGCTAATCCGAGGTGGTTTGTACATTCAAACTAGGTCTCATAGTTGGACTGGAGGTGGTTTTTGACTAGGCCAAAATTCAGGGCTGAGACCAAGTTCGAGGTTTCGTATCATTTTCAAATAAAGTCGAAATTTAGTTATTCTTTTTTCAGTTGAAAGATATTGTGCATGTTAAATTTTAGTCCATTCGGAGAACGTTTGGTCATTTAAAACCATTCCAAAACGTGCAACATGGATTGATTTCTGGGTCCATTTTTATGCCTTGATACTAGTTTTTCAAGTGAATTTTTATGGTTTTGTGACTTAGTTTACTACCTTAATAACTTAAGGAACCAATTTTATATCTTAAACAATCTGAACTCTAGATTTAGGGGAAATTTATGATCATTCTTGGTTGATATTTTTGATGATATTGAGCACACGTTCCACATTTTAAACCATTTTTCGATATATAAATATATATCGATTTCTTTATAGTTTTGGGGCTACAAATAAGTTTATGATTTTAGCTTTGAAATATTAATATCCTTAAAACAATAAAATAAAGTTATTTTAGAAAGATCAAAAAAAAATTCTACACCAAAACCACACATATTTGCACACTTTAAAATGGTGTAGTATTGATTGAAAAACATCATAAACCATACAGTATGGGGCGTGGTGGTATGCGGTTTTATTTATTCTCATATCCGTCAAATCGAAGTAACGACTTCGGTGTTTTCCAGTGACCATTGGACCCTTTGTTTCATTTAATGTTTTGTAATTTCTTGCTATTTTTGTGAATTTTCTGTATTTCATATGGTGAATCTGACTTGTATTATGTGAATCGTTAAGCGGTAAAGTGTGGTATGAGATGCACAATTATCGTTTTTCGGGTTACTATCCTAGGGTATGTGACATATTCTATGGAAAAAGACAGTACTGGACCTTTAGGTCATCCTTGTAAGGCCTTCGAGATATTTATGCGATCTTCAGGTCGATCATTTTGTATGCCACCTTCCGGTGGATCATGTTGTATGTGACCTTCGGGTCGATCACATTGTATGTGACCCTCGGGCCAATGATGTTGTATGTAACCTTCGGGTCGATTATGTTGTATGCGACCTTGGGATCGATTGTATGTGACCTTTGGGTCGATCATATTGTATGCGACCTTTTGGTTCGATCAAATTGTACGTGACCTTCAAGTCGATCATATTGGATACAATTCCCTCATGATATTGTAAGTACTGGCTATTGCTCTGAACCATCATGTATGATAGTGCGTGATGGCATAAATTAAGCTTTCCAATTTGTAATGGATCTATAATTTGCGTTTCCTTATTTTAGGTTTTTGGGGACATTGGGTCCTTATCTACGAGCTACGATATTGGATCCTCTTTGCTCTTGATGACTTGATTGTAAGATAACGTATTCGTATTGATGATTTTGGATCTTAAATCCATTTATTTTGATGACATGATGGTGTTTTTATTGGCATAGTTAGAGTCATATGAACTCACTTGAGTTGGCATACACTGTCATTGCATTTGATTACATTGAACTATTTGGTTTATTTAGGTTTATGTATGTCGACTTTGATAAAGTCGATAACTTATTTTTTTGGGTATTCAATGTTAAACTGTCTCTTGACGCTCTCTACGATACATTTAGGTGTAACCTTTCTCTTGGTGCTTCGTTGATTGTGAATATTTGTGTCTTTTTGGTTCTATCTCAAATGAGAAGGAATCTATATCAGTGTTATTTACATATTCACGTATTGCATTATTACTATCTTGTAAACTAGACTGACCTGTATCTGTTAATGCTCGGGTCAGACTGAGTTGTTTCAGGTTAATTGACAGTGATTTGTGGCTTTGCTGTTATAGCTTAGTCTACCTTCTGAAGGCTCTTTACTTGTTTCCTGTTAGTATATTTGTTTTGTAGAATACTGGTCCTTTGGACATCATTGTATTTGTGTTGTATAATCATTTGAGATGTAGCACATGTATATGTTGTATTTCTTCAATTATATCTACATGTAACTGTTCTTAGATCTGTAATGTATTGTATATTGTTTTGGAATGATCCATAACCATTGGGGTTTCCTATTAGAAGTATTAAGTATGTTGATCCACCTGAGAAATGGAAAATTTTCATACCCTCAATCGATGTACTCATGTAACAACTCAGAGAATTCAATGCCCGAATTCCAACAATAATACATAAACTTGTATTACTTGCAAGAACTCAAGTATCAAAACACCAGATAGTTAATAGAAAGAAATTAGAGGATGAGATAAGAAAGAAAGAAATATTAGAATAGAAGAAGAAGAAGAACCAAAACATCACAGAGTCTCACATCGCAGTAGAACAAAATATATATAGAAATAAAACTTTATTTAGAGCTTTGAAATAAATACTTACAATCATCAGAGTACATTAATACATCTGGACAGTTATTATAATCTGTCCGCATATACAATACACAATGAAAGCACACTGATATATCATACTCTTAAACTCCTCTAACACGTCTTCTGAAGTCCATAGCATCCTGATCTGAACTTGTAAAACCCGGACTAACCCGAGCATTACAAAAGTTGGACCAGTTTGGTGAACCAGAGTGAGAAAAAATTTCTAAGTTGATAGGCATCATCCATGAAACGACCCAAACTTCCCCATTCGAGAAATCCCGGATTGAGTTGAGAACAGACAAATCAGAACACAAACAAAAGAACATTTCATTGCTTATTACAACAATTACATCAGAGTACGAATAAATATTACATAATGGAAATACAATATCAGAGATTTAAAATTACATAGCAGCAGAAAAATAATACATAACACAACTATAAGAAATACACAGTTACAGAGCGTTCCGAATATAGCTCCAGCAGTAAACCAGAATCCTATGAAAATGATATCTACAAAACAAAAACTACTAGCTGCCCATGTGGAAAATATGGGCACCCAGAGTTTAGGTTAAAACAATAAACTCCAGGTCATTCATGGGACTGGTGTGAGAACTAAAACAATTATTAGCTTGATTTTAAAGTTAGGAAAATCACGGGATCACGCCGTATAACACGGAACGGGTTTACTCCACGTGAATCTTAGTTTAGGAATAAAACAAGGCAATGCTTTTTGGAAAAATGAAGCTATAATAAGACTCAGGTCCTATCACACAACGCAACACAAGCCAAGCAAAGAGTTTTCCCTTATAATACCCAAACATGCTTGATACGTATTAAACAAATCATTTTGATATTATTATAAGTGCATAGTGTTTTAAAACAACTTCAAATATAAATGTATCAATCATAGATGGCATAGGTACCATATATCATGTTGCCATACTAGTTCTACAATCAAAACCGCATGATGTCGTATTGGAAGCTGGATTTCCATATATGAACCAAGGCAAGGGATCGTCTTACCGGATTCGAGACTCTCTAGCCCGAGCCTCAGGATCAGCCGCAACTGCATCTTGGATCTTCAGGGACGGTCCGCAAATACTTTAGTGGATTAGTAATGCCTGAACAATACGCTTCCCCGAGCCACTAGGGACTTAATATCCGAGGCGCCTCATTCCATCATCCACATAAGTAAAAGTTCTGGGCTCTATACCATGACACCACTCCAAGCTAGAAAGAAACGAATTCTCTCTTTGCAGTCCTCTCCCGTTTCTGGTCCATACCGGGGTGTGAGGCTCGCGAAGTATCGCTATGCACAAGGCTATGCCTAAATAAGTTGTGCTTTGATCATCATCCACAAGACCCTGCTTTTCAACAAAAGCCTTGATATTTTTCATCTTAGCATGCCACATTGTCGATCCATACCATATCATTGATTTCTTCCAATATATAGCCTCTAAGCTCGTACATCTCAGAGAAGGGTGTTAAGCAAGAGAATAAATTCTCAGCCACCAAACAAATGTATACATAGCAGAGATCAACGAATACAACATAAAGGAATACAACATCAGATATACCATCCATTTAGAAGTCCGTTCTGGGTGAAACCAAAGGCACCTTATTCCTCGTCCCATATGTCCAATACAGGAGAGAGGCCCCCGCATATCAGGTCGGTCTCCAAGTACATTTTGATGATCACCACTTATTACCTTGTCTTGGGTGTACAACCCAATCAAGACATCAGTAGTCATCCAAACGATGTGAAGAACTCTGGTCTTCAACCACGGTCTTCATCTTCGACATTTGGTCATCGTATTAATTATTCACAAATGGGTTAAACCCGGTCTTTCCGAATAACTCGCATATTTTATAATCAAGTGTTATAAAAACACATCATACGCCTCATTCCAATTCAGAATATTCTTTTAATAAAATATTCACATTATTAGGGAAAGGTTACCATTAATTTAAAACTCCAATTTAGTTTTAATCTCAAAAATCATTACTTATGATTATTCAAATCTCGGAAATAAATCCTGTCTTTAACTAGGTTAAAGAACAAATGTTATTTAAAACATAGTTCATGATAAACCCAAATCATCTTCCATTAACTATGGAATAACGGCTAAGCCTTTTAGATTCCATATATAGTAATGGTCTTCCTTCACAAAAGCTCATCTCGATTATTACCAATCGAATTCCATACAATTCTATATTAAATTAGAAGACTTTACTTTGGAAAATTTCCATTAAATCTAAATAAAAAAATTTATAAATTCCAAATTATATTTTTAATATTGACTGGGTTAAAGAACAAATGTCGTTTAAAATACAGTTCACGATAAACCTACTATCAACTTTCATTTCAATTCCAATTAAATATTAATTAATTGGTAAATTTTCTAAATCTTAATTAAAAGATTTATTCTTTTCTCAACTGGGTGTAAGAACAGTGTTATTAAAGACATCATTCACGGCAAACCCAAAACCCAATTTATTTTATTCAATTCCAATTAAATATTAATTAATTGGAAAACTTCATTAAATCTTAATTTAAAGATTTATTCTTTTCTCATCGGGGTTTAAGAACAGTGTTATTGAAGACACCATTCACGACAAACCCAAAATCCAATTTATTTAAAAACTTTGGATTATTATTCTAGTTAATAACTAGTTCATTTCGATAAAATATATTTTTATCTTTTCAAATATGGAATTTTTCATCCAAAATCTTTCCAAATCACTTATTATGATTTTACATAATTTTCCCATATTTTTAATAAGTTTATCAAGGCCCATACAGTCGATTTTCAATAACGGCCACTGAACTGCATCCATAGCGACCTTTTTCAAATTTTATTTGAACATAATTCCAAATCCAACTGTTAGATTTCAAATCTCTTATGTTCATTGAATAGCCCTTTTCGATACGAACTCAGCGGTTCCAGTTTTAGGAGAATCCGATGGTCGGATCTCCTGGTATATTTGTCTAAAGTTACGATTCCAAAACGTAAACTACCGCGCGTGATTCGTTTAATATATACATATATATACACACACACACACATATATATATATATATATATATAATTCGTTCGGTGATTCCAAATCCATTTGTTTCATTACATGTAAAAATAATAATTAATGAACAAAAAAATATATTCCATTACATGTAAATTTTATGCGCTTCATATTCACATTAAAAAGAACATTTTTAATGAACAAATATATGTTTCATTACATGTAATTTTTATACATTCCCACATACAATAAAAATGTAATTTTTACTGTTAAAGCATTTTAATTCATACATGAATCTTTTTAGTTATTCATACATACAATAAAAATTACATTTTTATTGTAAAAACATTTTATTTCAACTATGAATATTTGTACGATTCATACATAGAATATAAAGGTAATTTTTATTGTAAAAATTTTTTATTTCAGCTATGAATATTTTTGTATTTACAATAAAAATGTAATTTTTATTGTAATTTTTTTTATTCCAGCAAGGAATATTTTCATGATTCATACATACAATAAAAATGTAATTTTTATTGTAAAAGCATTTTATTTCAACTATAAATATTTTTATGATTCATATGTACAATAAAAATGTAATTTTTATTGTATGAACATTTTATTTCAACTATGAATATTTTTATGATTAATACATACAATAAAAATATATTTTTTATAGTAAAAACATTTTATTTCAACTACGAATATTTTTATAATTCATACATACAATAAAAATGTAATTTTTATTGTAAAAACATTTTATTTCAACTATCAATATTTTTATTGTTCAAACATTTTACGTGACACATAAATATTATATATGGTTTAAACATTCAATAAAAAAAAGATATTTTTATTGTTCAAACATTTTATGCGAAACATGAATATTATATATGAAATATTCATTATGTTAAAAAATATATATATTTATCTTAAATATTCTTTATTTTTAAATACTCTTTATTTTAAAATATTCTTTATTTCTGAATCGGAATGCAATCAATCAATTAGCATATAATTTCAGTTATATAGATTTCATACATCGCACGTGTTCAACAATAATGATAAATAATCATTAAACTGTCCATTCATATCCAAAGTGAAATTTACAACTGTGTGAGCATTAAAATAAATAATGCTCATCACGGTCAGTCAACCCATCGATTGACATATAATTAAATATTGGGATTAATGTATGTCAGATATCATCCAAATACCCGTGTGGGGTGTAACACCCCGAATTTTCTATTAACACTAAAGTTGCTAAAATATTAATAAGTGTGTAAGAGAGGGGATGTATCTAATATGAATATAAAAATATTAATAAGTGTGTAAGAGAGGGGATGTATCTAATATGAATATAAAAATATTAATAAGTGTGTAAGAGAGGGGATGTATCTAATATGTATATAAAAACAATAATAAGTATGTAAAAGGGGGGATGTATCTAATGTGTACATTGTAGAATATATATATATATATATATATATATATATATATATATATATATATGGGCAGTTAATGCAAACATGAATAGAAGTTTATTAATTTGCTGAGTGTTTGCTGAGTCACTTCTGACTCATTGCTGAGTCAACAAGATAAACCCCATCTTGTCTGAACGGCTGCGGTTATTTCTAGGTTAAATCTAATGGCCTAAATGCATTCTAAAATCTATAAATAAGTGGGTAGACCCAAAACCTAAATCACTTGTAAAATTAGAGAAGCTACCGTCATGCTGCTGCCATGGAGTTCAGCGTAGCCGTCACAAACTAAGAAGAGGAAGCCTAATCTACTACAACTAAATTCTACTCAACAAAACAAATCAAACCAAAGAACTCTCTCTCTAATTCTCTTCTTTTGTTGGTGAGTATGATGATTCTCACAAGACTATTACAAACTAATTTGACTCAGTTATGAATGGATCACAAGAAAGTGATGTGATTTGTAATTGTAAATTCTATATATTGTGGATCTCTTATTATGTTATTATGTTGTCGTATGATGTAAATTATATATGCTATGTCATGCTATGTTGTAAATTCTCTTATGCTATGTCGTGCTATATTGAGAATCATGTCAAGCTATGTTATACTATCATACTATGCCATGTTATAAATCATGCTATATTATGTTGAAAAATCATGATGTTGTTGGATCATGCTTAAAGTTATGTTTTTTTTCTTAATTTAAATGGATCTTGTTTATGGGAATTTGCCTATTAGGTTAGGTGTACCCATAAACTTGAAACTATAATTAAATAAAACTTGATTATGGGAATTTGCCTATTGAGTTAGGTGTACCCATATAAAACCATGTTGTTAAAAAATTAGATGATGTTGATTCAACATGTTCATATGTAAGTTTATGAAAATTGATTGAGATCATATTAGGTGAATTTTGAACAAGTTGACACCTTTAGATCCATGACATGTATAATCTATGCAAGTTGGACATATGCAAGTTTCACCCCTTATTATGATTCATTTGGTCACATATACATGTTGTTATTATGATAATCTCTTTTATGCTATGAGTTAGGCTATTCGAGTCTAACATATATTTTGCGAATAAACGTTCAAACGTGGGGTAGGGGTAATATTAGGAATTAATAAATTGGGTGCAATTTTGTAAGATGTTGCATACCATGAATGAATGTCCATAATTGAGTCAATTATGGACATTGTTAAAAATTGGAAGTAATTAATAATTCAAGTAGGGAATTATTAAAATTGGGGGAAAGTGGATTGTTATTAATAATCAATGCTTAGGACACGAGGTTGGACCCGTTTGTGATGTAAACCTGCCCGGACCCGCCCGGCAAATCCAGTAGTCACAAATGTCGGCCCAATGTGAGAGGTCCTAGGCCCAAACTAAAGCATAACAGTTGTAAAGACACGAGGTTAGACTCTTTTATGGTGTAAGACTGCCCGGACCCGCCCGACAAATCCAGCTGCCATAAATGCCAGTCTAATGTGAGAGGTCTTTATGAGGTTATGGCCTTAATGAACTAAGAAATACTTAACCAGATAATCATGTAAGGTGGGACATGGGGGTTAAGTAGGTGCCTTGGGTGGCATGAGGAATCTGGTGGTTGCCTTTAGAGGCATTTGAAATACGATTAGACTTAACCAAACACACATGTAAATGAACATGACTAAGTGGGTTAAGTGGGATGGACTAATGGGGACAAGCTTAGGTGGAATGCTTGTGGTAAATAGTGGGGGCCCATTTCAACCAGTATCCCAAAACGTATCTTTGTGGGCTCGACCCAAGTCGAGGACGGGACACGCATACTGGGTTTGACTATAAGAGGCCAAAACATGGAGCGGTGGCAACGCAAGTCCAACGGGTTTCATATGCGTGTGTGGACCCGGGCTGGTAGGTAAGACGTTGTTGCATCGTGTAGGTATAAGACGTGCATGTCCGTTGTATCAGGTTGCCACTTTAGGGGAGTGATACACCCCACTGTGGGGCCAGCACGGGTATCTACGAGTTAGGGAGCCGATCGAATAATGGGAAGTAGGGTACACCTAGTGGAGATAGGGGCAGGCGGCACCTATGTAGTCAGCTAGGGGTACGTAAAGCCATTGGGAAAGTTTCTAAGTGAAGCTAAGTGGGATGAATCTTTAGGGTGACTGGTGTGGTGCAGTATAGTGTTTATCCTTTAGTATTTAGGAGCGCCTATAACGTTGCCTTTAGCGATTGTCTATGTCCTTAATCTGCTCTTCATAGACATTTTCTTGTTTTCCAGCTTATGCCTTAGTCCAGTTATTTTGGTAATAGTATTGTAGAATTATCATATTCACCAGACTTTATGTCTGACCCCCTCTTTTCCATCATTTTTCTCCCTTCAGGTCCGCAGGTTGGGCCAAGTTCTAGTGGAGTCTAGTTGCATCGCTTATCTTCTGGAAAGCTTGGACTGCTGAAGTAAAGTCCAGCTTGTTATCTTTCTTTTTAATGGCTATTCGTGTAATGGGATTATGTACTTGTTTTATCAAGATAGATATTGTACTTGACATTGAATATGGTGTTGTGATGTAATCAAACATGTTTTGACTTCTGCTACAATGAAATAAAGTTTTTGAATTTCCAAGTACTATTTTATATCTGTCTTGTTGTAATTTTACTGTTCTATATTCACTTAAAACCTCCATGGAAGTTAATGCATTCCCTTTGTGAGTGACATTAATGGACGTGGGGTGTTACATGGGGTTTTCAAACAACAACAGTCTGTTTACATAAATTATTGGTTAATAAATTTAACCAATTCTAATTCGATTTGATTTATTTTCTATTTAACTAATTTTCACTATTAAAATTTAAAATAAATATTTATAATTTACTTTCAACTACCATATTAATATTAACATTATTTTTAATATGTTAAACATTTCAACAGTCAAATCAACGCACAATATGCCAATTAAATCGTCCATGATTTGTGGACGAGAGAGGTGAACTAATAGGCACCGTATACAATTTGTAGTGATTAAAACTAATAGAAATCTACACTGGCAATTTTATATTTTTTTTACATGAATATAATAACATGATGAAATAATTTTGAGTGAGAAGTAGTTCTTACCTTGATTGGTTTGTCGCTAAATATCGCTAAACGATCGATTGATCGAATATGACATTTTCCTTCACCAAAAATTGAGACGAGCTCCAAATCTCTCCAGATCAGTTTCATTGCGAAGCTTCCGTCGATACGGTTCCAAAGGATCTAGTTTCGCTGAATTTCGAGTTCATATGAAAAAGTTATGCTTTTTACAAGTTTCATGTATATGTAATTAACTTAACATATAAATTAATTAATTACCTTAATCTACCGTTTAATCACCTTGCTCATCTTTTCCCTCCTACAGAAAACTCACGCACAGCTCCTCCCATGTCCATTTTCATGCAAGCTTCCTCCACCTCTTTCTCCTTCGTTTCTACACGAAATCACAAACTGTAAACACCGTTGTTCTTCTCTTCTTCATCTCTACAATCAACACCACGAAACTCAAACTCGGGCTTCCCCAAAAATCACGTCTACTGTCAAACGTCCGCTGCCCCCTTCATTTCCTCGACATTTTTTCCAACATTTCGCCTCAAACTTCGTATACAACTCACAATTCCTACCACGAATCCAAATATAATAACCAAATCGAACATCATTGCTTATAATTTACAAAATCTCAAGCCCTAGGCTGCCAAATTCGCACGGCATTGAATGCAGCGACCAAAAACATGTTGAACCCCACTGAAATCATATCAAATTGAAGAGCTTCTCATGAGGATTACATAAATATTTATTTCCCGATTTATAGCTTTGTATTTGAATTGTTTTGATTTTTCTAAGAAGAGGATTTTCATGTTTTTGAAGAAAGAGGAGTTACGGCTGATTAAGGATTTTGGGTTAGGTTTAGAAGTATTTAGGATCTTTTATAGTTGAGCCAAAATATTTTTTTATTAATTTAATATTTAATTATACTCAAATATCGCTTATTTTCATCATTTAAAAATCTGTGTGGTCACCTACGAACTCCGTTTTAGATGAAAATTGACATGATCCTACTCTCTAACATTACGAACCTGACAAAACAGGTTTCGTCATATTCTTAGTCCGTATGCACAAAAGGCGAATTTTTAAAGTCAAAATAGTGATTGTTTTTCCATTGTAAAATCACTTATGGTCACATACTGATTCTAAAAATCATGAACTTTGGAATCTTAGCTTTATTCGACCCTACGGATTCAATTAAAAAAGTTTTGTTGAATTCCGAGATCGATAATGTTCCTTTGTAAAACTGCTCAAATTAGCTTTAAAAATGCGATTTTAGTGTACCTTTTCTTCTTCCACGCCCACACGCTAACTCCAAAAATTATGGCCTTTTGGATTTAACCATTATTTGACAATATGAATCCAGAAAAAATGACGGAATCGAATTCTGAGATCGTCAGCATAATGTTCTTTATAAAATAACTGTTTGTTTTGCCCTGAACTGTTTTAGCTCGCAAGGCCACATACTAACTTCCTTCGATGCACCTTTTGGAACTCAACAATAATTTATCATTGTGAATCCAGAAAAATTTATTTTGTCGAACTCTGAGCTCATATGCAAAATTACACTTTTTAAGGGCTACGTATTGATTTTAAACATCGAATTTTCAAAATTTCCAAAATGAAGCTTTTAAATCTACTGAAAATTTTCACTGAGTTTATTTTTAGTCAAATAAAAGATAAAAACTAATTTTAAAATGATTCTAAAATTTTATTTAGCAAAAATAACCAAATTCTATTCGCATATTCCTTAAAATGGCTTTAATCAAAATCTTAATTTGGTTCTGAAAATACGGGTTGTTACAATCTCTCCTACTTAAAATCTTTTCGTCCTTGAAAAGAAATGGAGCTAAAAGTTGTTTAACTAAACAACTCAACTTTTATCCTGGCTTTCATTCTTCAACTTTTCTGTTTCTAAGAATTTTCTAATTTCTCAAAAATTTGGCTAACACTTTAAATTTTCGAAAAATTTCACCATAATCTCCTTTGTATGGTTGATATTTAAAACCGCCACTTGCCTCACGGGGCCCTTATCAATCTAAAAGAAAAAGAAAACGCCAAGCAGCTTGCCAATCGACTCATAAAATCATCAAACCCAAACAAAGCAGTAAATATGTACCTATTTGTTGGGCATACAATTTTATTCCTCTTCTTAGCTTCCATGCTATGACCTGTTCAATATATATACATGTATATGTATGAAATTGAAATCAATTTTCAATTCAGTTCAATATTTGATCGATTTGGCTAAATTTTACCTTTTATTCATTCATATTAGTTTGATTGTTCCAACATTTTAATTAGTCAAACTAATAATCATTCATAACAACCAGCAATCAATTACGTGATTAACTTTTCAAATATATATAACTTTTATATATAGTCAAAAATCATATTTCAGTGCAAATCATAACAATAAACTCTAACTAAGTTTTGGTTCTCACACCAGTCAATTGGAAATATATAGATATCCCACTTTCGAAACTCGAACATAAACTACTTATGCTGACATGTCAATCACCAGTATCATCATATTCATCTCCGGGCGACTAGAGCGTGATTCTATATCCATCCAGTATATTTGAGACTTCGAATATACGTTTATGACGCGTATATGCAAAATCTTCATATATTCGATTGTCCAAAATAAAATAAAATAATATACTCAAATACGTATATTAAGATAAAATTTTCAAAACTAATTTTTTTTCATTTTTATTTTAAAAACAACACTCTTCACACTCTTTATAGGATACAACTGATCCTATCTCTAACGAGTTATTCTTATAGGATTTTACTAATCCTATCTCTGATGAATTCTTTCGTTCGGTTATAATGTGTCTTGTTCTCGAGCTCTGTAAACCAAAGCTCTGATACCAAATGAAATGACCCAAACTTCCCCTTTCGAGAAAGCCCGGATTGAGTTGAGAACACGACAAATCAGAGTACAAACAGAAGAACATTTCATTTCTTATTACAACAATTACATCAGAATACAAGAATATAACAGAGTACGAATAAATATTACACAATGGAAATACAATATCAAAGATTTAAAATTACATAGCAGCAGAAAAATAATACATAACACAACTGTAAGAAATACACTGATACAGAGCATTCCGAATATAGGTCCACTGTAAACCAGGATCCTGTGAAAATAATATCTGCAAAACCAAAACTGCTAGCTGCCCATGTGGAAAATGTGGGCACCCAGAGTTTAGGTTAAAACAATAAACTCCAAGTCAGTCATGGGATTGGTGTGGAAACTAAAACAATTATTAGCCTGATTTTAAAGTTGGGTAAATCATGGGACCATGCCGTATAACACGGAACAGGTTTACTCCACATGAATCTTAGTCTAGGAATAAAACAACGCAATGCTTTTTGGTAAAATAAAGCTATTATAAGACTCGGGTCCCATCACACAAGGCAACGCAAGACGGAGGATAGAGTTTTTCCTTATAATAGCCAAACATGCTTGATACGTATTAAACAAATCATTTCGATGTTATTATAAGTGCATAGTACTTTAAAACAACTTCAAATATAAATGTATCAATCATAGACGGCATGGGTACCATATATCATGTCGTCATACTAGTTCTACAATCAAAACCGCATGATGTCGTATTGGAAGTTGGATTTCCATCTTTGAACCAAGGTAAGGGACCGTCCTTACCGGATTCGAGACTCTCAAGCCCGAGCCTCAGGATCAGCCGCAACTACACCTTGGATCTTTAGGGGCGGTCCGTAAATACTTTAGTGGATTATTAATGCCTGAACAATACGTTTACCTGCCCTATAAGGCATAAAATCTGAGCCACTAGGGACTCAATATCTGAGGCGCTTCATTCCATCATACACATAAGTAAAATGTCTGGGCTCTATACCATGACACCACTCCTAGCTAGAAAAAAACGCATGTTCTCCCTGCAGTCCTCTCCCATTTATGGTCCATACCAGGGTGTGAGGCTCGTGAAGTACCGCTATACACAAAGCTATGCCTAAATAAGTTGTGCTTTGGTCATCATCCACAAGACTTTGCTTTTCAACAAAAGCCTTGATCATTTGCATCTTAGCATGCCACATTGTCAATTCATACCGTGCCTTTGATTTTTGCCAATGTATAACCTTTAAGCTCGTACGTCTTAAAGACGGGTGTTAAGCAAGAGAATAAATTCTCCGCCACCAAACAGATATATACTTAGCAGAGATCAACGAATATAGCTTAAAGGAATACAACGTCAGACATAACATCCATTTACAGGTCCGTTCTGGGTCTGAACGAAATCGAAGGCACCTTATTCCTCGTCCCATATGTCCAATACAGGAGAGTGGCCCTCGCATATCCGATCGATCCTCAAGTATGTTTTGATGATGACCACTTATTACCTTGTCTTGGGTGTACAGTACAATCAACACATCAGTAATCATCCAAATGATGTGAAGAACTCCGGTCTTCAACTACCGTCTTCATCTTCAACTTTTGGTCGTCGTATTAATTATTCAGAATGGGTTAAACCCGGTCTTTCCGAATAACTCGCGTATTTTATAATCAAGTGCTATAAAAACACATAATATGCCTCATTCCAATCCAGAATATTCTTTTAATAAAATATTCACATTATTAGGGAAAGGTTCCCATTAATTTAAAACTCTAGTTCAGTTTTAATCTCAAAAATCATTACTTAATGATTATTCAAATTTAGGAAATAAATCTTGTCTTTAACTAGGTTAAAGAACAAATGTTATTTAAAACATAGTTCACGATAAACCCAAATCATCTTCCATTAACTATGGAATCTTCCCGGAAAATAGGTCAACATATAATCGATATAAATTTCTGTATCAGACTAATAATATAAATGGAATAAAGGAAAAGCCTTTTAAATTCCATATATGGTAATGGTCTTCCTTCATAGAAGCTCATCTCGATTATTACTAATCGAATTCCATTCAATTCCAATTTAATATATTAAATTGGAAAACTTTACTTCGGAAAATTTTCATTAAATCTAAATAAAAAGATTTATAAATTTCAAATTATATTTTTACTGTTAACTGGGTTAAAGAACAAATGCCGTTTAAAACACAGTTCACGATAAACCCACAATCAACTTTCATTTCAATTCCAATTAAATATTAATTAATTGGTAAATTTTCTAAATCTTAATTAAAAAATTTATTCTATTCTCAACTGGGTTTAAGAACAGTGTTATTAAAGACACCATTCAAGACAAACCCAAAGTCCAGTTTATTTTATTCAATTCCAATCAAATATTAATTAATTGGAAAACTTCATTAAATCTTAACTTAAAGATTTATTCTTTTCTCGTCAGGGTTTAAGAACAGTGTTATTGAAGACACCATTCACGAAAAACCCAAAATCCAATTTATTTAAAAAATGTTGGATTATTATTCTAGTTAATAACTAGTTCATTTCGATAAAATATATTTTTATCTTTTCAAATATGGAATTTTTCATCCAAAATCTTTCCAAATCACTTATTATGATTTTACATAATTTTCCTATATTTTTAATAATTTTATCAAGGCCCGTACAGTCGGTTTTCAATAACGGCCACCGAACTACATCCATAGCGACCTTTTTCAAATTTGAATTGGACATAATTCCAAATCCAACCGTTAGATTTCAAATCTCTTATATTCACTGGAAAGCTCTTTTCGATACGAACTCAGCGGTTCCACTTTTAGGAGAATCCGACGATCGGATCTCCCGATATATTTGTTTAAAGTTACGAATCCAAAACGCGAACTGCCGCGCACGATTCGTTTAATTTTTATATATATATATATATAATTCGTTCGGCGAATCCAAAGCCATTTTTTTCATTACATATAAAAAAAATTAATGAACAAAAAAAAAAATATTTCATTACATGTAAATTTTATGCGCTTCATATTCACATTAGAAAGAACATTTTTAATGAACAAATATATGTTTCATTACATGTAATTTTTGTACATTCCCACATATTTTAAAAATGTAATTTTTATTGTTAAATTATTTTAATTCATACATGAATCTTTTTAGTGATTCATACATACAATAAAAATTACGTTTTTATTGTAAATACATTTTATTTTAACTATGAATATTTTTATGATTCGTACGTACAATAAAAATGTAATTTTTATTGTAAAAACATTTTATTTCTACTATGAATATTTTTATGATTCATACATACAGTAAAGATGTAATTTTTATTATAAAAACATTTTATTTCAACTATGAATATTTTTATAATTCATACGTACAATAAAAATGTAATTTTTACTGTAAAAACATTTTATTTCAACTATGAATATTTTACGATTCATGCATACAATAAAAATATAATTTTTATTGTATGAACATTTTATTTCAATTATAAATATTTTTATGATTCATACACAATAAAAATGTAATTTTTATTGTAAAAACATTTTATTTCAACTATGAATATTTTTATGATTCATACATACAATAAAAATGTAATTTTTATTATAAAAACATTTTATTTCAACTATGAATATTTTTATTGTTCAAAAATTTTATGCGACACATGAATATTATATATGGTTTATACATTCAATAAAAAATGATATTTTTATTGTTCAAACATTTTATGCGACACATGAATATTATATATGAAATATTCATTATATTAATATACATATACTTTTCTTAATTATTCTTTATTTTTAAATACTCTTTATTTTAAAATATTCTTTATTTCTGAATCGGAATGAAACTCAATCAATTAGCATATAATTTCAGTTATATGGATTCCATACATCGCATGTGTTCTACAATAATGATAAATAATCATTAAACAGTCCATTCACATCCAAAGCGAAATTTACAACTATGTGAGATTAAAATAAATAAATAACGCTCATCACAGCCTGTCAACCCATCGACTGACATATAATTAAATATTGGGATTAGTGTATGTCAAATATCATCCCAATACCCGTGTGGGGTTTTCACACAACAACAGTCTGTTTAAATAAATCATTGGTTAATAAATTTAACCAATTCTAATTCGATTTGAATTATTTTCTATTTAAATAATTTTCACTGTTTAAATTATAAATAAATATTTATAATTTATACTATATTAATATTAACATTATTTTTAATATGTTAAACATTTCAACAGTCAAATCAACACACAGTACAGCCAATTAAATCGTCATTGGTTTGTGGACGAGAAAGGTGAACTAACAGGCACCGTATACAATTTATAGCAATTAAAACTAATAGAAATCTACACTGGAAATTTTTTATTTTTTTACATGAATATAATAACATGATAAAATAATTTTGAATGAGAAGTAGTTCTCACCTTGATTGGTTTGTCGCAAAAATATCGCCAAACGATCAATTGATTAAATATGACATTTTCCTCCACCAAAAATTGAGACAAGCTCCAAACCTCTCCAAATTAGTTTCATTGCGAAGCTCTCGTCGATACGGTTCCAACGGATCCAGTTTCGCTGAATTTCGAGTTCGTATGAAAAAGTTATGCTTTTTACAAGTTTCATCTACATGTATATGTAATTAACTTAACATATAAATTAATTAATTACCTTAATCTACCCCTTAATTACCTTGCTCATCTTCTCTCTCCTACAGGAAACTCATGCACAGCTCCTCCCATGTCCATTTTCATGCAAGCTTCCTCCCACTACAACAAAATGAGGCTTTCATAGCGTTTGAAAAACGCTATTATAGCCTAATATAGCGTTTCAGAGAACGCGATGTAACGACATGCTATCTTTAGACCTTCTACTTTGAATAGCGAAAACAAAAACGCTATGAAAGATGACTTTTTTAAAGCGTTTTCATTTGCTATCAAACATAAACACTATTAAATACACTATCCAATATTAGCTTCTTATAGTGTTTGTGTGTATGTTTCTGTAGCGTTTTATTTATATGTTATAGCATTTATTTAATTATACTATAACATTTCAGGTGTCTCTTTCTATAGCGTTTTTTATTCAATAGCGTTTTTAAAACGCTATTTATTATATTATTAATTTATGGACTTTTTTCTTTTTTTTATCGTCGTTTCAGTTTTTTCCATGTATACATGCACGTTTAAACATTTCTTATCTGCATATAAATAAAACAAATTTTCACAAACAAATATATAAATTACGACATAAAATTCATGCATATCATTCAAACAACTTAGTATTTATACATATTATTTTATCAACATTTCCATGTCTATACATAATATGTTATATTTTTTTTACATTTACAAGTTACTTGCAAAACAGACAAATTGTAAAATTAGTCTTGTTCTGCTTTTGACATTTTCTGCTTAATATAAACAATAGTGATCCTGTTAAAGTCAAACAACAATCGATGTGTTAGTAATTGTTATATGACATATAGACAAAGTAAAAAATACCAAAAGAAAAAAGAAAAAAATGCAACAAAAACAAACAATACAACGCACTTGTGTATATAAAAGGGGACGCTTTTGGGATATAACTACCGTAGTTTTGATTATCATGGACAATCCTCTTGTTGGCGGTCTATCCAAAAAAAAAAAGACTGCTTTTGGGATGACCTAACAAAACATATGCATCATACAAATAGGTACGCATAAAGTAAAAAGTAGCAGTACCTAGGTCATTCATAACAAATGTAAAATCCTGGTTCCTTTGACATTATCCTAGACATGGTAACAACTTTGAAGTTGCATCAGCAGGTTTAATATTCAGCTCAATATTAGATATGTTTGCGCATTGACCAACTTAAAAGCGGATTAGGATAACTGAAGAGGTCTTTTAAGATCGAACACCGCCAATCTGTAAACATTCATCCAGAAAGTAAAGCGGGAAAAATTGAAGATACATGCATAAAACTGAAATAAAGAATGCTCACTGTCTAAGAGCTTTGCTGCTATCAGGAGTATCGCCAACAGCACATCTGATCATCCCCTTAGAGGCAGAGTACCATTGATAGAGAGCCAATTTCCAAATTTGCACTTAATTGCCTTCACTTCTACAACCTGCCACCAACACAAAGTTGCCACCACCTATCCATCTCCTCCCCGGAACCTGCACTTCATCGCCTTTACTTCTACGACCTGCCACCAACACAAACACTACAACATAAAAGCACTTCAACATTCCATCACCACCGCAAAACATCGAACCTACCACTGCCACAACTCCGAACAATCTCATATTCTGCCCTCAACTTCACAAACATCATTCTGTTCGACCTCATAAACTTCACAAAAACAAACCATCTCCATCCATAATACCTGACCATCCTTAACTCACCAGCAATCTGCAATTTCCAAATCGTCCACTTCCAAAACACATGCCTGCATCAGTGCCACTGTCCCTTCTTTCACAATTAAACCATTTCCATTGCAAAACGTTCATTGCATAGTAAAAATCTATTTGACATGTGAACATTGACTTCTTTGTTTACAATTTTTTTCTTACCTACAACATTACTATGTTGTTATACCATTGATATTGTGGCATTTATACTGTAAAAATGAATGAAATTTTACTGATTGATACCAGAATAATGACTCAGCGGTTTAGGATATTGATTGGAAAGTTCTATTCAACTTTTACTCAATAAACGTATCTGATAAAGACATAATGATTATTGCAGTAGTAATGTAGTATAGTACATAATTTTTTATGGTAATAAGTTAGACGTGCTTTACACTGGTAGTACTATATAGTATACAACAACATTTATAGAGCATTTGGGCAACTCGGGTCCCCCAACAAATTGTTCTTCAGTAAAATTGATACACAATAGGACAGTCAAAAAAGGAAGTAAGAAAAGGGGTCAAGTAGCAACCTGATAGCCATCAAAATCACAGTAAAAAGCGCAAACACTAGACTTAAGGGGAGGATCTTCACAGTAAGCTCCTTTGTAACAATATGCAAACTGAAACGCCCTCACTCCATTTTCCAGCAACTTCTGAGAATACCTCGGGTCTATGGACCTAAACACGATAGACGATGCTGCTAATGCTGCAGCTGTCTCCCCTGCCACTTCAGACCCTAGCTTTTCCATGCTTACTGAATAACTGTGCGTGTTGTGCCCATGTCCTCCGGCCTTTCCCAGCAGTTATGGTCCTTTATAGGACCACCTACCTATTTTACCATTTAATCAAAACTTAGGAAGAATAGGGTTTGTGAAACTGCCCTGTTAAAGAATTGGTGTTATTATCATGCCTGAAAATATATGCGACCTGGATCAGCAATGGTTTTCAAAAGATAAATGGTTGCCCATCTAACTACCGCAATTGCATCATTCAACTGTTGAAGGCATGGAGTCTCCGAACACTCGATAACGCTCCATGAGAGTGTGCTAAATGCCATAGGAAATCCGAACTTTACATTGTCGGCGGCATCGTAGTAGCTGCCTTCGAAGTCAATCCCCGTGTCGGATCCATTGTTGGTTGCGGAGTCAGCCCGCCACCAGACTCTACCATTGATACGGCTAATAAAGCCCTTCCTATTTTTCCAGGGAAGGCAAGATTTGATGTTTGGATGTTTAAATGAAATATGGAATGTAATGTAGCTGGGAAAAAGGCATGAATATCACAAAAAAACTCACTAGCAAAATGTGTAGCTCGAAACAGGCAATGCATCATTACATGCAAAAAGAGCATGCAAATCGCAGACATATTCAAAAATCCCAATTCAAATCTATTGCACTGGAAGCTAAAATTCACTAGCGTAATGTACAGTTTGAAGACATAATTAATGAGACTTATAAGAACCAACGTTTAAAATAAAGAAACTTTTCCTCAAAGGATTCACGAATTAATTAAGGGTGGATGAAACCGAGTGATAAATGGAAATCATATACAGATGAATTCAATGGTTTATTAATAATCATTGCACAGTGGGAAACATCTCATGCCATTGCCATTGCAGAAGTACAAATCCAATGCTTTGGATCAAAAACTAAAACTAACTAAACTAGAGAGCAAGTACAATTTTGTATTTATGCCTTATTTTGTTTGAAACATAAATGGTAAAAAAAGCTTTTACAGCGGTTTTGAAGTATTTCATTTGACGTCAATACTTTTAGCTATACAACTTGAACATGTGGCACATCATGCATTACACATTTATTTTATCTTTCCGTCTTACAAATTATTAATGCTTTCATGAACAAAACAAGGAAATAATTATATACAATGGTTGATAATAATACAACATATGATAAGTAAATGAGAAAAGAGGCATGCATAATCTTCCTAACTAATTCCAAGTCCATGTTTTCTGTTGATTCTCGTTGAGTTGCACACGTCACCAAAGCAGACATTTGTGTAAATATTTAAAGCTGGTAAACCTATAATTCTTTTTAAAAACAGGCCCAAATGACCAATTTTTTCTACATAATATAGTTAACAAATTACATAAGAAAGGGAAGCACACTCACAACAACAGCCTACATCAGAATGGCATTACAAAACATGACTAAAAAATATAAAACTTTTAGACATTACAATGATGGAAGAATGATAGAAGGGTGGAATATTTTCCTTAATGCTTGCACATGCTTGGACGGACTCCCTGAATGACCCGTCCTCGCTTTGCCACCTTGCTTCTATTATTTTTTGGAACATGGAATACGAAATAAGGACCTCTAAGCCTAGGTATGTCTATCGATGAAAGTAAAACACGATGATAAAAGTGAGTTCTGGATATATTATTTTGATAAATTGTGCATACCAATTAAATATCATTTAATGCGCAGCACCAAATATGCATAATCACAATGATATTTGTATGCTGATTTTATTCTTACATTCCTTAAATGTGAACTTGGATGACTATTTTTTATTTTGAGGTGATCACCACCTAACAAAAATAAGTTGCATTATTGGTATCATTTTTCGGTTTAACTGGAAATACTCAACTTAAACACAATAAATGTTTACAAAATAATTATTGATGACAGTTTTTATCTTCCATGTTGAGAGAACCTACCAAGCGACACAAGTTCCAAATTATCATTGATTAAATCAAATGCTATGTATTACTTCGTGAATGCTAAGGAAAAATTTAGTTTTGAACGAATCAAAGAACAGGGGAATTAGTTTCAATTCAAGTTTTATTTTTTGTCGATGGGATATGGGGATTGGATAGCGTCTTTTTTTGACTTGCGATAATAGGAAATGCCGGTTTATATTCGATTTGGGGACCTGTAAATACAGTATGATTATTAAAACATCCCTCTGTTTTCTTGTAAATGATGAAACATAATGTGGTTAGCAGAGAAAAAGAGCAGCAACCAAAGAATGTACTAAGTTTATATTCTCGCCACCTTGCTTCTACTAGTTTCCCTTATTGAATTTGTTTTGTTGATTTGCTTTTGTCTTAAAGAAAAAATTACATTGCAATTTTTTATATTCAGTTTACTATGCATTTGTTAGAGTTTTGTGTATTTGAGTTATTTTCTAGTTCACTTTCAATCCAAACCCCTCTTACTATTTACAGTATCTGTTCATTTTATTCAGTGCATTCATTTTTGTTTCATCTTTGTTCACATTCCATTGAAAAAACAGAAAATTTAAGAGAAAAGGTTTTCCATTTCATCAGCATATTTTTTATTTTCTTTCACTTGTTTTTACATTCTAATTTAAATTTATAACCTTCATGCAAACCACCTCTTATCCTTAACCATTCACTAAGCAGCAACATAAACCTTCAGTTGATCACTAATACCCCTAACCCGTCACTTAGACCTCAGATACCCATAATCCAAAACACAAACAGCAATTGTCCTCTACAACCTCATTGAGAACCAATCTTAAAAATAGATGTTTAAGAATTCCCAGATATTAATGTCATTCATAAATGTTAGAGAAGTTGAAACAGAATTTAATGAGTTAATGTTTGTAGAAATTTTAGGAATTTCTTTGGAAGGGGTCACATTTGATGATTAAACTATGAATGATTTGTATATTATGCGGCTAATAATTGAAGGATTAAATGTTAGTTGAATAACTTCAAACTTAGCACATTAGGCATGCATGGTAACTAAAATCCTTTATTATAATCCAATTCCCAAACAAGCAGTTTTTAAGAAATTTATCCATTAGTTCAAAAGGCCAATTGGACTACTAGCGATAACATTAGAGTGAATAGGCACACTCAATCATAGACAATATTATCAGAAATAAATAGGGAAACAAGCGTAGGTATAATATATATGGTAATCTAATTTCTATTATACTGTGATGCTTTAGCATTCCTTCATATGATGAGGCTCCTCCTGGACATTTTTTTTCTTCTATATTCCGTGACAAAATATTAAAACAACGAAGATACCTGCGACTACATACGAGATTCGCACTCGCACTGAGACTCATATGCACCTGTATGAAGAAAAGGATTTAGCTCCCTCTTCTTCTTGGAATCTTACATCCTTATAGCCTAGCTCTACATCTAGAGAGGACTGGACAATTTTGATGCCTGATAGATATAAGCAATTAATACAAACAATTATGAAATGGGGGTAGGAGAAAAAAAAGGAGTTTAAGGTTATTTGTTATATGCTTAGATGTTTATGTGGTTCCGTTCGCACCAAAGAGAGCGGAGTAGGGCTCGTAGCAAGGGTAGTGCTCTTTATCCTCCCCTTATATTTCAGTCTTTGATACATGACTTTCAAAAAGGACAGCACACTCGATCAACGAAACCATGCCATTAGCAGCCTACTGAACCTACCAGGATGGTGTCTAAAGGATGAGGACCCAGACCACATGCAACTATCACTCATGCATTTGGTTCTCCGGTTTGTCCTTCAACACCTGCCAACTAACATTTGATCATAAAACAGAATCTCATTCAACAACAAACAAATTACTCCTGAATATGCCGGCAAGTAAGCATTCATGAACTTCATTAGGTCAAAAAATAAGACTTTGCACAGTAGAAGTAGTAAATATTTACATCAACTTAACAGGAGATATGCTTTTAGTAACCTGAAGAAAATGTCCTAATCGTGCACAAGAATGCTTAGGTCCTTGATAATCATAGTTACGACTTACGAGGAAGCAATATAACATAACCAGTTCGGAAAAGTCATTTTGACTCACTTCTGCTCAAGAACTGATCAAATATTATAGTGCACCATTTGAAAACTCACCAAATTACACTTTCCATATGACCAATGAAATTGGTTTTTCCATAGAGTATCCCATCTTAAATCCAAGTACAGCAAATTCTGAAAGTGAACCGTTATATGAAACTCTTATTCACTTTTTATAAAACTAAAAGACATTAGCTACAATGAATAACTCTACTGATTATTTACTACCAATACATAAGCCATATGAAAGATGGCAGTGCAAAAAATAGAAAAGCTTAAACAGATAAGGCAGTTATGGTTTTTCATGAACATTGGCCTCAAGGATACAAGTTTTCAACCTTAAACTAGGGTCTGGTTTCTAACTAAAATATGACATGTAACATAATTGGATTTCACATTTCAATGAAGCTTACTTAGTATAAACACTTTTTGATGAAGGAGAGCTGCCGTTGCATGCTCTAAATGCACAGCCAACACGAAGTTGCTCTATGATTGGCTATGTTCAACTTTTATTTTATGAACCAACAAACTTAACAAGTTAGTGCTGCTAGCAAATAAGTAGATGAAGATACCAAAAGAGAACAATTTTCTAAGACTGACATTTCCTAGCTGATCTATGAAGGATGAAAATTGAAAAGCCATGTAAACCAGTTAACTATTCATTATAAAGAAATTACCTGCTCGAGAATCTAAACACAAACTCTCACAATCAAAGTACTTCTAACACCCTGTTCAAGAAGATCCGACCATTTAAACCTTTACTAATTTCTTTAGGACCTACCAGAGCCACAAGATGGTACCCACTACCCACTTTTATCCTTCAAATAAAGAGCAGATGCATTGTCCAAAGCTGCCGCCTGCACATACTCTCTATCTTCCAGAACCATGATCAACTTGTACGGAAACAGGTTACGCTCTTTTAGAGCCGGCAACCCTTCGTGTAAGTTTATCCTTTTAGACCCACTTTCATTTTTACAATTTTCCCCCTCCCCTTAAAACTCTTTTGCCAAGTGAGCTATAAAAAAAATTCTAGTTTGTTTCCAGGTCCATCTCATGTTCAAAGGTCAAGTTTATAATTTTGTTAGTTTGGCTTATACATGGAACTGTAGAATTACATGACTAATAAACCACAATCTATACTAATTTACTGATCATATGCAAGGATAACCATTGCACGGCCAAGACTTGAAATTTTGACAACTGGGTGAATACTTGATCTCCTTGACATATCTCTATCATCTTTATTGAAGCTACATTAGCTATAAATTATCATGAGTAAAATGAACCCTTTGTTAAAATAAATGACATAACTAAAAAAATGTATTATAATTGTGTTGCTACATACCAGACATAATCAGTTTCAACAGTAGCCAAGTTAAACAAATCCATAGGCTTAGGTGCACATTTATTATCTTTATCCAAGTATTTACAAAGCCAAAGCTCAATGCAAGGCTCAAAGCTGACATATCAAACATGCAAAATTATTGCCTTAGACCTTAAGTGCTCGTTATTAATTGCATCAATATATTGTGTACCCTGATTACTAGTTTTTTCGTAGCACATTATATAAGCCTGATACTTTAACCATACAAGTACGATAATATTGCATATAAAGCGTTTAATTGATTATTTTGGGGCAAATATGCATTGATGTATCTTATATTCCCTTATACGAAATTGAATGGTTGATAGAAGAGAAAACAAATATTTATATTAATATTATTACCTGCAAAAAATAAAACTAATATTCAAATTACTATATGGATTAATCACACACGTAGTTTGGCAATGCACTTCAACAAATAGGCGCCTTTTGATTTATGTACTTTTAATCCAACACCATTATGAAGTGATCATGAACTCACTTTTACAGCATTGCTCAGCGTTGATTGATTATTACATGTACTCCTTACCTATATAACAACAAAATATATTTACCGTTTTAGACTACTACACTACCGGTTAAACAATTCTACAAGCATTATATTCCATTATAACACACACAAATTCCCAATATATTGGTCATTAAACTACATTGGGAATCATATTTCATGCTTACATGGATAGAATAAACTTCTTAAATGAAACTTTAATATAACAGTTGAATGAATAAGAAAAACAACTTTATTGCTAAACACATAAATTATTTTAAATTCCTTACCTGAATGATGGATTAATGCTGAGCGATGGAAGTTATATAATACAAGATTCTGACACTAGATATTGTTGTTCTTTCTATTAACCTGGCAAACATCCTCTATTTTTATATTAATCTGGCAAATATCTACTATTTTTCCTAAAATGACAGAAGCAGCCTATCAAAACTTGATGGTTGTAAGAAAAAAAAAACAAATAACGTGAAAAAAACAAGAAATTGAGTTCTTAGTTATTGACAATCAATCTCGTAAACTGATAAGTACACACTGAAACTATTAATTAAGATTAGAGAGAATTTCTCATAAAATTAGTTTTCTAGGTTGAGTAATAAGTTAAATCAGATTAGTTAATTAATAAATTCCAAAACGCAGCTAATTTCGTATCAATTCCTAGTAAAATAACACAAACCAAGAAAAAGGTTAAGAATCATTAACATCAGCAGTGAAAATATCTAATAATTGTTGTAGTACCTCTCATGCCCTTTCAAATTGGAGAACCTTAAATTTAGGGTTCTAGGTGCCAGAAATAGTGGATATGCATACGAACTGGGATTGGCTGTCTGAATGAGATTACACCACCAATTTGGGATACCGGGACGATTTGGTGATTCAGAATTATGTGGCTTAAGAATTTTGCGACTCTATGTCGATTTCCAAGAATTTTGCAATTTAGGGCTCATTGGTTTATGAAGGTGATAAAGTAAAAAGGAGCAGTACGCGCTGTTTTTTTATTTGTCGCCCAAAATAATTTTTTTTTCCAGCCGCCTTCATTGTATAGCGTTAAGCACGTTGTATACTTGTATTGATGTTTGAATGGCGTTGGAAGCCCTTCGTTAGACAGAGTTTGAAAGGAGAAACGTGGAAACGCTATGTGTTGTTACTATCAAAAGTCCACATTCTTGTAGTGTCCACCTCTTTCTCCTTCGTTTCTACTCGAAATCACAAACCGTAAACACCGTTGTTCTTCTCTTCTTCTCCTCTACAATTTCAACACTATAAATCACAAACTCAGTCTTCCCCAAAAATCATGTCTACTATCAAACGTCCGCTGCCCATTCATTTTCTCGACACTTTTATCACCATTTCGGCTCAAACTTCGCATACAACTCATAATTCCTACCACGAATCCAAATATAGTAACCAAATCGAACATCGTTGCTTATAATTTACAAAATCTCAAGCCCTAGGCTACCAAACTCAAATGGCATTGAATGCAGCGACCAAAAACATGTTGAACCCCACTGAAATGCATATCAAACTGAAGAGCTTCTCATGAGGATTACATAAATATTTGTTTCGCGATTTATAGCTTTGTATTTGAATTGTTTTGCTTTTTCTAAGAAGAGGATTTTCATGTTTTTGAAGAAAGAGGAGTTACAGCTGAATAAGGATTTTGGGTAAGGTTTAGAAGTGTTTAGGATCTTTTATAGTGGAACCAAAATATTTTTTATTAATTTTATATTTTATTATACTCAAATATCGCTTATTTTCATCATTTAAAAATCCGTGTGGTCACCTACGGACTACGTTTTCGATGAAAATTGACATGAAGCTACTCTTTGACGTTACGAACCTAACAAAACTAGTTTCGTCAAATTCTGAGTCCATATGCACAAACAACGAATTTTTAAAGTCAAAATAATGATTGTTTTTCCACTGTAAAATCACGCACGGTCACATACTGATTCTAAAAATCATGAACTTTGGAATATTAGGTTTATTCGACGCTACGGATTCAATAAAAAAAATTTGTCGAATTCCTAGATCGTCTCAATAATATTCCTTTGTAAAACTGCCCAAATTAGCTTTAAAAATGTGATTTTAGCGTACCTTTTCTTCTTGCACGCCCACACACTAACTCCAAAAATTATGGCCTTTTGGATTTTACCATTTTTTGACAATACAAATCTAGAAAAAAATGGAATCAATTCTGAGATAGTCTGCAAAATATTTCTTTGTAAAATGACTACCTATTTTGCCCTAAACTGTTTTAGCTCACACGGCCACATACTAACTTCGTTCGATGCTCCTTTTGGAAATCAATTATAACTTATTATTGCAAATCCAGAAAAATTTATTTCATCGAATTCTGAGCTCATATGCAAAATTTCACTTTTTAAGGGCTATGTATTGATTTTAAACATCGAGTTTTCAAAATTTCCAAAAAAAGCTTTTAAATCCATTGAATTTTTTTACTGAGTTTATTTTTAGTCAAATAAAACATAAAAACTAATTTTAAAATGATTCTAAAATTTTATTTAGCAAAAATAACCAATTTCCATTCGCATATTCCTTAAAATGGCTTAAATCAAAATTTTAAATTGGTTCTGAAAATGCGGGTTGTTACAATCCAACTTGATTTTTAAGTCAAAACATTTCCTTTCGAAAGAAAAGGATAATTGTAAGACCAATCCACACGTAAACACGGATGGTTTTTACCGCACGATAGCCTAAAATATTTTTGAAATCATATATTATTCTGATATTATACTAATGTCTAAATACAAATAAATATCAGTCTAGCTGAACATTTGCATCTCACGCTCCACATACATAATATGCAATCAAAACCGCGGACTCTTATTGGAGAATAAATTTCCAACTATGGAAAGGCATGGGCACCCACCTTACCGACAATGTACCTCCGGAGATGAATACATTGGGGTTCAACAAGAACATCTTGCAACCCAGGCTAAACATGATCGGCCCCTCACTTCACTTGAGATTACCAAATATATTATTACCACGGTTGGGGTCAGCCAACCACCGAAAGCATACAAAAATAAAAAGGGATAAGTGAAGGCATTTGATTTCTAGATCAGGTGATATACCCTTTTAATGGGTGCGACCCACATAGCCATGCGACCTACCCAATTTTGTATCATTTCCCGGTTGATGAGGCTTGAGGTTAAGCTTACCATTTTGGAATAGCGCATACCATTTACTCTGAATGCCACATCATTAGATCCATCAAATCACTAATTGACATCCACAAATATGCTCTGGGTGTAAAAGAAGTGCCCCTCTTCACCTCCAACACGGTATATTTGTAAAACTCAACGTACGTGGTTTTTAGGGAATACTCTGTCATACATTCGTTCATACAAGTCATTCAGTAACAGGATGAACCGAAGGTACCATCCTACCACATCCTTGGTATCACTATATAAATCAATAGAGAGTAGTCCTTGCAATCCATAGATTTTAACCATGACAGGGCCCCAGTATATCTTCGCGTCGACTCAGAGATTTTAAGTGGTTCTTTCATTTATGAAGATCAATGGTCTTCAATTACTCTGTCTCGATCAACATTTGATATCTTTCACATTTTCGTATTTTATGGTTGGAATGGTATTCGAATATAATTTCGATCCTGGCCTTTGTGTACCAACAATTGTATAGGCCAGATTTAATAGTTGGTTATTTAACTATCAAATAAAACAATCGTTTAATCAATAATATAAAAATAGGTTTACGAGCTCAGTACTCAGCATCACTTGGCTTCTTTAATTTAAAATATTCGTTTGATAAACCTCAAAATCTTTTAATAATTCGAATATAGCTTCTCACTTCTTATTTTAATATAAGAGTATCCTCAAAACAAGTTTTAGTTTAATACTTAAGAATATCCAATTTTTCCATTAATTATCATTTGCACCACATTATTCATTATGTAAAAATGGGAAATTAGTTTAACCTATTATTTGTAAAATAATCATTAGGAAAATTATTTTTATTTCATTACTTGAAAATCAATAACAAACCCTTGTTCTCTTTAAAAGAAACTTATTCCAAAACTCCACTTTTCAGTTCCTTTCTCCTCGAAAATATCGTTATATTTTCACATAATTTCCTTTTATTTCCTTTATATTGGAGATATCCTTATGTATGTATGTATATATATATATATTCTTAAATCTTTTTATTTTTGTTACTTTGGAAATCCCATTATATTTCACTTGTAATCCATTCAACCATTTTCCACTTTGAAAATCTCTTTCAACTCCATTCGTTTCACTTAATTTCATTATTAAGTATTGCCAATTCAAAATCAACACTTTTGACTGCTCATTTCCTTTCATATACCTCGTTATACAATTTTGGTTTAATATAAAACCGTTTTTATCTTGTTTATTTTTACTAAATTTTAATATTATGTAAACATTAAATTTATGTTGTCATATTCGCTTAAAATCCCTTTTGATAACTTCATTCATTGAAACTCGATTTTTACATAAAACCTATCATAAAATCTTTTCACAATTTTTCTATAATTCATGACAAACTCGATTACTTTCTTAAATGGATTTCACTTAGGAAGTAATTACTTAAATTAAAACTATAAATTTACTTCAACATTAACTACTTTGAAGGTAATTATCTGCTTTATAAACTAAAATGATAATTTATATACCAGTTTGAATATCTTAATTGTTTACAATTTAATATCAACTTTTTACATATATATATTTGAAACATAACTATTACTTAACTATTAAATTCGTATTATCGATCTTGCATGATAATCTCACCCTTGAATATCACTTTTATGGCTAAAGACGATAGTCAACTCTAACACTCATTTGAACACAAACTAATACGATCTATCATATAATGGTGAAATCGTTCAAGTTGGGGTATTTTAATTACCTCTCAGACCTTGAGTCTAAGTCGTTCTTATCATTAAGATTCATAGAAGTTCGATATCCAAAATATTAGACAAAACCATAAATTGGTAAATCCATTTGATATCCAAACCTTAAATCCTTTTCAAATGTTGTTGTTTTGAAAACATTAAGCTAATTTAACTTAAATATCGAATCCGGGAATTTATTCCAAATGATTGATTAAATTTCCTTTTCTTATAAAAAATAAATTATCTTCTTTAATTAATTAAAAGATTAATTAAGTTTAAAATATCCTTCAGAGATAATTTATCCAAATTCATAAATTTCCTTTTTAAAGTTTTATTAAAATTTAAACAATTATTCATTAATGATTCCATTTGATTAATTAAAAGTAAATTAATTAAATAACCAATTCCAATTAAATTAATCGACTGGGTAAACTCAGCTCATGATTATCTCATTAATCAAGTCAAATTAATTCTTCTTTTAAATTAAATAAATAATATAATTAAATATTAAATAATTCTTATTAACCGCTTCTTAGAAACAATTATTCCAATTCTTAACCGCGACATAAATTTCTGCTCATCTGCTTATGAATCTTATTAACATAAGAAACTGTTTTATTAAATCACTAAACAATTTCTTATAAATTTAAATAAAAAATATTTATTTCATGTTAAATAAACTTCTATTCCAAAATAATATATTTAAAAATCTATTCTTAGTTAAAAATAAATTAATAACTTCATTTCAGTCTATTTACCTAGACGGTAAATCAACGTTTATAAAACGATTGATTTTCAAGTCATTTGATGCCAATTACTCAACCAATACCGCCCACTAGTTAAAAACCACACAAACGTTGAATTCCAATCAACTAAATCAATTTGTCCAATCCATATTGGGTAAACAGGTCATATAATTGTAATATAAAAATAACAATAAATTTGAGGAATCCAGTTGGATCCCTCCGACTTGTTTTCCCTACATCCAAATATGTTACCTCAAATAAAATTATCCAATTCAATAAGAAAGTGTAATATTCAACAATAAATAAATAAATAACAGTAATCCAAGCATCCACATTATAATTTAATCCGTTTATATTATTACAAACGTAACCAACAAGGTAAATTACCTCGTTTGGAAATAATCGTTAAAAATGATGATTAGATTTCGTTTAAAATAAACAAACGTTTAAATCAACCAATTCATTCAATATAAAAATAATATTCGGCACACAATAAACAATTATCAACCATAGCACACAAAACAAATCCCAACTTATTTAAAATATAAATAGGTAAAAGCTAAGTGAGTTATACTCACTTCGTTTAGATATGTTGAAGCAGTTTAGCTACAGTTAAATTAAACAGTGTTTAATTTAACTAAAATTTCCAGCTATTTCGTTCCCGTCCAAGACAGTTCCATAAAGTTGTGCCCAACCATCCGATTTCGGTGCACAGCTTGTCTTGTTAAATTCTGTTAACACCATAAAAATTATATATGTTTTAGTAACTCGATTTAATTAAATTATCCTAAATTATAAATTAATGCTTAAAATACTTTTAACAAATCCCTTTATATATCTATTGTAACAACCCGGAAATTCTGAACCAATTTAAAAAATTTATTTGAGCAATTTTAATGGATTTTGAATATTTAATATGATTAATTTTAAATAATAACGACTAAAATTTTATTTAAATCGAAGTTGGAATGTATAAATTTATTTTAATTATAAAACGAGCCTGAAATGGCACGGTAGTTTGAAAAATCGATTTTAAATTTCAAATGAATGTACATAATTCAAAATAAATCGGATTTCAGTAAAACCAGAAACATTAGAATCTGTTTAATTATATCTTTCTAACGAATATAAGAAACTGAGATTTCACTTTATAAATTAAAAGTTATGTCCAGTTTAAATTTGAAATAGTCGCTATGGAATTTATATATATTTTTAATAGTATATAACCCTTAAAAATAGCCATTTTGCAAACAACCTCTGTTTTCAACGAAACCACTTCTGTTAGATCCAAAATGTCAAATTATTGCTAGATTCCAATATTCATAATTTTTGGAATTAATATGTGAGCGTGGTGGATTAAAACGCGTTTGGTACTTTTTGTTTGAATTTAATCGAATGGAAAATGACCATTTTTCAAATGGTCTCCAAATTCAAAGAAATTAGTTTTGTTACAACCGTATCATCAACAAATAGTTAAATTTATTTTTCTGGAATTTTTGGAGTTAGTATGTGGCCCAGGTAAATTAAAATGTACGTTGAAATCAATTTTGAAAGTTATATTAATTTATATTTTAATATTGATGGAAACTGAACAAAACAGTCGAATTGGCTTATCGGACATGTCCCGTTGTGTTCGAAATGAGGGTATTATACTAGGGACGATAGTCGATGGGTTTGATTGGGAGTTCGAATTAAAAACTAACTTTTTGGAATTTAAATTAAATTAAATATATAATTACATAAGTCAACCCCCCTTTTCTCTCCCGTCGTTCATTTAAAAAGAAATTAAAAACAAAACCCCATTGTTTCCACCACCACTCCACCGCTTAGCGCCGCCGCCGCACCCCTTCAGGCCACCACGCTCCTCCTCCTCCCTTCTCTAGGCCCCACCTTTTTCAACTAGCGCAGCCGCTGTAGGCCCCACCTCCTACGCCGCAGCCCCCTGCCATCACCCCTCAGCCCTGCTCCACCTCCTCAGCCTCCACCGCCGACCACGACCCCACTCCACTTAAAAATACAATTTTTATAATTTTTCAGTTTTGCGTTTAACACCCTGACCTTCCCGCCTCAATATCTCCCCAACCAAGCGCTTCTGCCCAAAACTCCACAATACCAAATTCAAAGAGCACGATTTTCTCTTCGATTTGAGTATACGGAAGCCATATGTTGATTGCGGAGTTGTTCAGAAAACGCGTCCAAAGTCTACTGTCCAAATACTGTCTATTCGCAAATTCTGGCAAATTGGAGCATTTTCGGAAGAAAGGCCACTAGGCGAAAGTTGTTCGGAATGACGTGTTTAAGCTAAGAAAAATGATCGTGTGAAGATTGGAGTTCTTTTGCAAATTATGGAACCAAAACAACAAATCAGAGCGTTAGAAAACAATGGCGGAGTGGATCCCAAAGTGAGAAGGCTTTCTCACTCAAACTATTTTATAGTTAAATATATCCTAGGTTGCAGACATGGCTTAGTAGCTCCTGACACTATTTATTACAAAACATGGTTGTTTGTTTGGACTGTATTGTGGTTGTAAAATTGATTGTGGGATTGTTTGGATTGATTGTGAATGATGTGTATGGCGTGAGCAGTATCACGAGAGGGATAGTGCTAGACATTATTCCGATTTTAATATCGCGCCGTTATAATGCCGAGCTTTTCTGAAACTGAAATGTATAAGAAATTTTCTGAAATAAACTATATAAAATATTCATGTGTTGAATAAAATGTTTGAACAATAAAAATATCATTTTTATTGAATGTATGGACTATATTAAATTGTAAAAGTGTTGGAATTAATATTTTATGGTTAAAAATACAATTTTTAACGTATATGTGAACAACATAAAATTCTCCTGAAATGAAAATAAATATTCATTTACAAATTGAACGATTTTTTTATGTATACCCATTTAACTGACATTGATTGGAACGATAAATTTTACACATCGCCCAACCGCACAAATAATATTCAGTATTTCTTTGTTGAAACCCCATACGGGTATTGGGATGATATTTGACGTACACTAATCCCAATTGTTTAGTTGTATGTCAGTCGATTGGTTGACATACTGTAGTAAGATTTAATTATTTATATTTAATGCTTATGCAGTGGAATAATGCACTCTGGATGACGGATGATTGTTTACCATTATTGTTGTGTACATGTGATGTATGAAAACCATATAAATAAAATTATATGGTAATTAATTGGGTCTCATTCCAATTTGGAAATAACGAATATTTTAAAACAACGAATATTTTAAAATAATATTCAGTAAAGGATTAAAATGTGAATTTGATGTCCGATTTTGGATGAACACGAAAATATTGAAGTATGAGAAGCCATGTTGATTAGATATGCGCCACTTTAATGCAAACGATATTTAAATCGATTTTATTCATTTTTATAATGAATATCGAAAAGGAAATGATTTCAAAATCTGATATTTTGAAAATATTATCATTTAAATATTATAATGATTAGGAGTATTCAATTTTGATTTAAAATTGAAATGAAATTGGGAATCGTTTTTAAAACGAATTTATAAAATACATTTTGAATGAAATATATTATATACATATATATATTAGTGTCCTAAACAGAATGTGCTATGCAGCGACTATTCGCGAATTTCGACCATTAACTTCAAATTGATGTTACGGGAGATCCGACCGTCGGATTCTCCTAAAATCAAATCGTTCGGTTCGTACCGAAAAGAGCTTTCCAATGAATATAAGAGATTTGAAATCTAATGGTTGGATTTGGAATTATGTCCAACTCAAATTTGGAAAAGGTCGCTATGTATGTTGTTCATTGGCCGTTATTGGAAACCGACTGTACGGGCCTTGATAAAATTATTAAAAATATTAATAATTTGTGTAAAATCATAATAAATGATTTGGAAATAATTTGGATGAAAATTTCCAATTTTGTAAAGATAAAAATATTTTTTTTATCAAAATGAACTAGTTAATAACTAGAAGGATAATCCAAGGTTTTTAAATAAATAAATTGGATTTGTGAATGGTTTTATTCTAATAAGGATTTTCCAATGTATGAACTGGAATGGATTTGAATAGAAAACATCCGTTGGATATTTCGATATTGAATTCCGTGACTATGCGGATATTGTGGAGGAATTTGGAAGATATATATATATATATATATATATATACACACCTCATACGATATGTGTTGGTTTTAGAATTTGATATTGAATGTAAGCCGATATAATTTCTGTTCAGAGCCTTATATTTAATATCAAAGTGAATTTTGGGTTTGTCGTGAATGGTGTCTTCAGTAACACTGTTCTTTAACCCCATATGAAAAGAATAAATTTTTTAATTAAGATTACTAGAGTTTCAATTATATTTAGTTATTAGAATTAAATGGAATGTGAATTGGGTTTATTGTGAACAATGTTTTTAACGATATTCGTTCTTTAACCCGATTAATAGTGAAATGTGATTTGGAATATATATAAATCTTTTATTAAGATTTAATGGAAAATTTCCAAATTAAAGTTTTCCAATTTAATATATTAAATTGTAATTGAATAGGATTCGATTTAATGATAATTGAAGTGAGCTTCCGTGGAGAAAGACCGTTATTACATATGGAATTAAAAAGGTTTAGCCGTTATTCCATTTATATTATTAGTCAGATACGGAATTTGATACCGATAATATATTGATCTGTTTCCCGTAAAGATTCCATGGTTAATGGAATGTGATTTTGGGTTTATCGTGAACTGTGTTTTAAATGACATTGGCTCTTTAACCTAGTTATAGGCTGGATCACATGTCTAACATTGTATTTCGAACCGTATTGATGATCTCTGCTAAATATATATCTATTTGGTGGTGGAGAATTTATTCTCATGCTTAACACCTTTCTCTGAGACGTATGAGCATAAAGGTTATTTATTGGTAGAAATTTATGGTACGGTGTAGATTGTCGATGTGGCATGTTTGTGTTTCCAAAGTTAAATAATCATTAAATCATGATGGTTGGAAGAATAAAACTAATTGGAGTTTTAATGAATTTTTAATTAGATTGAAATGAGAATGTGATAATTTAAGTTATCAAATTTTGGGAAATGATCGAGAATGGAGTACCACTAGTTTTACTCCAGGCGATAGTAAAAGCTTTAATTAGATTTGAGCGTGAAATGGTAATTAAATTTACCGATAACATCGTGGGTGTTAGATATGGAGTACTACCAGTTTTGCTCCGTGGGATGATTAGGTTGGGATTGGGACTATTAAATAATGCTTACTTTTGTAAAGTTTGCTAATCCCGACTGGTTCATGATAAACCTTAATTTGGTTTAAAATTGATAAAGGATGAAATCAAATCTTTTGAATTGATGTCAAAAGGAAGATTAAAGAATAAATTTAAAGGATTTTATCTTTGATAAAATTAATGGGAAATTTTCCCTAAAGAAGTGAATCTTTGAATAAAAAAGAATATTTTGAATTGGAATGAGGCGTATGATGTGTTTTTATAGCACTTGATTATTGATTATAAAATACGCGAGTTATTCGGAAAGACCAAGTTTAACCCATTTTGAATAATTAATACGATGAGTAAAAGTCGATGATGAAGACGTTAATTGAAGACCAGAGTTCTTCACATCGTTTGGATGATTATTAATGTTTTGATTGGGTCATACACCCAAGATAAGATAATAAGTGGTGATCGTCCAGACATACTTGGAGATCGACTGGATTTGCGAGGACCTCTCTCCTGTATTGGACATATGGGATGAGGAATAAGGTGCCCCCAGTTTCGATCAGTCCTAGAACAGACTTGTAAATGGATGTGTGTCTGACATTGGATTTCATTCTGTGTTGATTGGTTTCTATTAAAAAATATATCTGTTTGGTGGCGGAAAATTTATTCTCTTGCTTAACACCCTTCTCTGAGACGTACGAGCTTAGAGGTTATATATTGATAGGCATCAGTTGCATGGCGTGAATTGCCAGTGTGGCATGCTAAGATGCAAATGATCAAGGCTTTTGTTGTAAATCAGAGTCTTGTGGTTGATGATCAAAGCACGGCTTTAAATAACATATCTTTGTGTAGCGTTAATTCACGAGCCTCACACATGGTATGAGTCAAAAACAAGATCGTGACCATAGGGAGAACTCACGTTTCTTTCTAGTTAGAAGCGGTGTCATGGTATGGAGCCCAGATATTTTTACTTTTGTGGATGATAGATTGCGAGGTGCCTCGGTTTGAGTCCCTAGTGGCTCTAGATATTGGTCGCTACTGGCCAAGTGATAGGTCTGATAGGACCGGGAAGCGTATTGTTCGTGTAACACCCCACGTCCATTAATGTCACTCACAAAGGGAATGCATTAACTTCCATGGAGGTTTTAAGTGAATATAGAACAGTAAAATTACAACAAGACAGATATAAAATAGTACTTGGAAATTCAAAAACTTTATTTCATTGTAGCAGAAGTCAAAACATGTTTGATTACATCATAACACCATATTCAATGTCAAGTACAATATCTATCTTGATAAAACAAGTACATAATCCCATTACATGAATAGCCATTAAAAAGAAAGATAACAAGTTGGACTTTACTTCAGCAGTCCAAGCTTTCCAGAAGATAAGCGATCCAACTAGACTCCACTAGAACTTGGCCCAACATGCGGACCTGAAGGGAGAAAAAGGATGGAAAAGAGGGGGTCAGACATAAAGTCTGGTGAATATGATTATTCTACAATACTATTACCAAAATAACTGGACTAAGGCATAAGCTGGAAAACAAGAAAATGTCTATGAAGAGCAGATTAAGGACATAGACAATCGCTAAAGGCAACGTTATAGGCGCTCCTAAATACTAAAGGATAAACACTATACTGCACCACACCAGTCACCCTAAAGATTCATCCCACTTAGCTTCACTTAGAAACTTTCCCAATGGCTTTACGTACCCCTAGCTGACTACATAGGTGCCGCCTGCCCCTATCTCCACTAGGTGTACCCTACTTCCCATTATTCGATCGGCTCCCTAACTCGTAGATACCCGTGCTGGCCCCACAGTGGGGTGTATCACTCCCCTAAAGTGGCAACCTGATACAACGGACATGCACGGCTTATACCTACACGATGCAACAACGTCTTACCTACCAGCCCGGGTCCACACACGCATATGAAACCCGTTGGACTTGCGTTGCCACCACTCCCTGTTTTGGCCTCTTATAGTCAAACCCAGTATGCGTGTCCCGTCCTCGACTTGGGTCGAACCCACAAAGATACGTTTTGGGATACTGGTTGAAATGGGCCCCCACTATTTACCACAAGCATTCCACCTAAGCTTGTCCCCATTAGTCCATCCCACTTAACCCACTTAGTCATGTTCATTTACATGTGTGTTTGGTTAAGTCTAATCGTATTTCAAATGCCTCTAAAGGCAACCACCAGATTCCTCATGCCACCCAAGGCACCTACTTAACCCCCATGTCCCACCTTACATGATTATCTGGTTAAGTATTTCTTAGTTCATTAAGGCCATAACCTCATAAAGACCTCTCACATTAGACTGGCATTTATGGCAGCTGGATTTGCCGGGCGGGTCCGGGCAGTCTTACACCATAAAAGAGTCTAACCTCGTGTCTTTACAACTGTTATGCTTTAGTTTGGGCCTAGGACCTCTCACATTGGGCCGACATTTGTGACTACTGGATTTGCCGGGCGGGTCCGGGCAGGTTTACATCACAAACGGGTCCAACCTCGTGTCCTAAGCATTGATTATTAATAATAATCCACTTTCCCCCAATTTTAATAATTCCCTACTTGAATTATTAATTACTTCCAATTTTTAACAATGTCCATAATTGACTCAATTATGGACATTCATTCATGGTATGCAACATCTTACAAAATTGCACCCAATTTATTAATTCCTAATATTACCCCTACCCCACGTTTGAACGTTTATTCGCAAAATATATGTTAGACTCGAATAGCCTAACTCATAGCATAAAAGAGATTATCATAATAACAACATGTATATGTGACCAAATGAATCATAATAAGGGGTGAAACTTGCATATGTCCAACTTGCATAGATTATACATGTCATGGATCTAAAGGTGTCAACTTGTTCAAAATTCACCTAATATGATCTCAATCAATTTTCATAAACTTACATATGAACATGTGTGAATCAACATCATCTAATTTTTTAACAACATGGTTTTATATGGGTACACCTAACTCAATAGGCAAATTCCCATAATCAAGTTTTATTTAATTATAGTTTCAAGTTTATGGGTACACCCAACCTAATAGGCAAATTCCCATAAACAAGATCCATTTAAATTAAGAAAAAAAAAACATAACTTTAAGCATGATCCAACAACATCATGATTTTTCAACATAATATAGCATGATTTATAACATGGCATAGTATGATAGTATAACATAGCTTGACATGATTCTCAACATAGCACGACATAGCATAAGAGAATTTACAACATAGCATGACATAGCATATATAATTTACATCATACGACAATATAATAACATAATAAGAGATCCACAATATATAGAATTTACAATTACAAATCACATCACTTTCTTGTGATCCATTCATAACTGAGTCAAATTAGTTTGTAATAGTCTTGTGAGAATCATCATACTCACCAACAAAAGAAGAGAATTAGAGAGAGTTCTTTGGTTTGATTTGTTTTGTTGAGTAGAATTTAGTTGTAGTAGATTTGGCTTCCTCTTCTTAGTTTGTGACGGCTACGCTGAACTCCATGGCAGCAGCATGACGGTAGCTTCTCTAATTTTACAAGTGATTTAGGTTTTGGGTCTACCCACTTATTTATAGATTTTAGAATGCATTTAGGCCATTAGATTTAACCTAGAAATAACCGCAGCCGTTCAGACAAGATGGGGTTTATCTTGTTGACTCAGCAATGAGTCAGAAGTGACTCAGCAAACACTCAGCAAATTAATAAACTTCTATTCATGTTTGCATTAACTGCCCATATATATATATATATATATATATATTCTACAATGTACACATTAGATACATCCCCCCCTTTTACACACTTATTATTGTTTTTATATACATATTAGATACATCCCCTCTCTTACACACTTATTAATATTTTTTATATTCATATTAGATACATCCCCTCTCTTACACACTTATTAATATTTTTATATTCATATTAGATACATCCCCACACTTATTAATATTTTTATATTCATATTAGATACATCCCCTCTCTTACACACTTATTAATATTTTAGCAACTTTAGTGTTAATAGAAAATTCGGGGTGTTACATTCTCCCCTCCTTTTAGGATTTCATCCCCGAAATCTTCAAGTCTGGAAGAATGTATATCCTACCATCCAAACGTCCATCTACTCATCCATCATACACAGCCATCCATTGTCCTTAAAAGACTTCTAATGCTTTATGATCATATGCAAGTGTGTGTACATGTCCTTATCTAATGCGAAATCAGGCGGTCTACTGATTCGGTTGACCTCCTTAATGCAAATTATGTAAGTGTCATGAATCCATTATGTATGCAAAAGATCCTAATTGCTTACATACTACTTCTATATGCGTGCACACCCATTCAACCGAATGCAGCATCCATATGATGGTACAACCATTATACATCCATTATACTAAATACATCCATATATATGCAATATGCAATATGAAGTGACTGAGCCGATCTAGTGCCTAAAGTGTGTGTATATATGCATCCACGAGCAACCACTATCAAACACTTGCATCCATTTTGCATCCATCATACATAACATGTCTCAAACACATGTTTCAACCATAGGATTATCCTAACTAAAGGTCAAAGATACTAATGAGAGGACATACTAAAGATAAGATAAGATAAGCTAAGCGATAAAGGAGAAATTAAAAGACATACCCTCAAAAAGAAAAGGGTACAACGAACGCATCTTCTCTTCTGTCTCCCAAGTTGCGTTGCTCTCATCATCTCCCCATTGCACTTTAACCAGTCTGACCTCTCGATTCCTCAACTTTTTGATCTCCGACCCAAGAATGCATGTAGGAGCTCGTCTAATTGTTGCATCACGCTCTATTTCCACCTCTTTAAGCAAGCTCGGCTCTACCACCTCCGCGGTCTTGTGCAAACACTTCCTCAAATGTGATACATGGAATACGTCGTGTACTCCACTAAGTTTCTCAGGCAACTCCACCCTATATGCCATCTTCCCAATCCTGTTTTTTTTACAGGAAACGGCCCTACAAACCTTGGTGCTAATTTCCCCACGGACCCAAAGCGAGCAACATTCTGTAACGGAGATACTTTGATAAAAACCATGTCCCCAATGTCAAACTCAAGATCTGTCCTCCTCTTATCAGCATACGATTTTTGCCAATCTTGTGCTGCTTTCATCCTCCTTCGAATCAACTCAATCTTCTCCGAGGTTTCCCTAACCATATCGGGCCCAAGTAGGATTTTATCGGTAGATTCCCACCAACATGTAGGCGAACGGCAAGGCCTTCCATAAAGAGCTTCGAAAGGTGCCATGCCAATACTAGACTGAAAGCTATTATTATATGCGAATTCTACTAACGGAAGGTACTCTTCCCATGTACCCCCAAAGTCTAGGATACAAAGCCTTAAAAGATCCTCTAGAATGCGATTCACCCTCTCGGTCTGGCCGTCTGTCTAAGGATGATATGCGGTGCTCAAACATAGCTGAGTCCCTACCACCTCTTGTAAACTCTTCCAAAATTCGCTAGTAAAGATGGGGTCACGGTCGCTTACTATACTAGAAGGAATACCGTGCAAACGAACTATCTCCTTAATGTATACAGAAGCCAACCACGGAGCAATCCTCTTACTTTTCACGGGAATAAAATGGGCGCTTTTAGTAAGTCTATCTACTATAACCCAAATCCCCTTGTTACCCTTCCTTGATCTTGGTAATCCATCCACAAAATCCATTGAGATGCTTTCCCATTTCCATAGTCGAACTTCTAATGGGTGAAGCAACCCACCGGGTTTCTTTTGTTCTGCTTTAACTCGTTGGCACACCAAGCATCTAGCGACGTACTCGGCCACATCCTTTTTCATACCGGCCCAAAAGAAAACCCGCTTCATATCTTTGTACATCTTATCCCCGCCGGGATGAATGGTCATTTTTTGAGCGATGAGCATCATCAAGAATGGCCTTCCTTAAGTCTTCGTCTTGTGGTACACAAAGTCTATTATCCCTTCGTAACCAACCCTTATCGTCTAGGGTATACCTACGAAGATGGCTTGACGACTCCCCCCCTTTGAGCTTTTCTACTATCTCAACCAACTGTGGGTCGTCTCGCTGTGCCTCACCAACCCGTCCTAGAAGTGTAGGTCTAACCTCCAAGGATGCTAACAGACCGGGTACTAAGTCAACGGAGGGTCTAAAGTCAAACATAGAGATGAATTCTAAGCTTTGTCGTTCAACAAACAACGGACTCAAGGACAACCTTTTCCTACTTAAGGCGTCTGCCACCACGTTACCCTTGCCCGGGGTATATGCTATTTCAAAATCGTAGGAGGCTAAGAATTCCATCCACCGTTGCTGCCTTAAATTCAAATCCTTCTGAGAGAATAAGTATTTTAATGATTTGTGGTCAGTGAATAGTTCGAATTTCTCACCAAGAAGATAGTGACGCCAAGACTTAAGCGCGAAAACAATTGCGGCTAGCTCTAAGTCATGCGTGGGGTAATTCTTTTCATGAACCCTCAACTGCCTTCCACCATAGGCTATTACTCTTCCCTCTTGCATGAGGACCGCGCCAAGTCCCGTCCCACAAGCATCAGTATAGATGGTAAACGGTTTATTCCCGTCTGGCAGCACTAAGATTGGGGCTGAAGTTAAGGCTCTCTTTAAACATTGGAACGCATCATCGCAATCTTTGTCCCACGTAAAAACCAGGTTCTTCTTCGTTAACCGTGTTAATGGAGCTGATATTTTTGCGAAGTCTTTGATAAACTTCTTATAATAGCCAGCCAACCCCAAGAAACTTCTTACTTCGGTTGCATTTTTAGGGACCTTCCAATCTTGGATGGCCACCACCTTTGCGGGATCCACTGCTATCCCTTCTTTGGAAACCACGTGCCCTAAGAACCGTACTTCCTTCCTCCAGAAGTGACACTTAGAAAATTTTGCCTTAAGGTTATGCGCTCGAAGGGTTTCCAACACTTCCCTAAGATGTAGGGAGTGCTCTTCTTTATTCTTAGAAAAGACTAAGATGTCATCCACAAAGACTACCACAAATTTGTTAAGGTATTCCCTAAACACCCTACTCATCAAATCAACAAAATATGCAGGGGCATTTGTCAAACCAAAGGGCATCACTAGCCATTCATAGAATCCGTCAGGAGTCCTAAAAGCAGTCTTATCTATACTATCCTCAGCCACTCTCAGTTGATGAAAGCCAGTGGCTAAGTCCAACTGCGAAAACACTGAGGCGCCAACTAACTGATCAAAGAGATCGTCAATCCTCGGCAGTGGGTGTCGGTTCTTTTTAGTAAGCTTGTTTAGTTCTCTATAGTCCATACAAAGTCTAAGAGACCCATCCGCCTTTGTGGCAAAAACTACTGGAGCACCCCACTCCGATATACTACGTCTTATGAACCCCTTCTCAAGCAACTCCTTTACTTGCTTATTGAGTTCCCTCCTTTCACGAGGAGCCATGTGGCGCACTGGCAAAGATACGGGTTTAGCATTATCCACAAGATAAATTCGAAAGTCTATCTCCCACTTTGGAGGTAAGCCCTTCACCTCCTCAAACACATCCGGATATTCCCGGACCACTTCTACCGATCGCAGGTTCTCTACAGACGCGTCAAGAGATTCAAGATAACTTAGCATAACGGAATTTATGGGATTACAAAAGATGTCGAGAGCATTACCAAGGCGAGTCACAAGCCTAACTACTCTCCTTTCACAATCAAGAATGGCCCTATTTCTAGACAACCAATCCATTCCTAAAATTAGCCCATAGCCCGTGAAGCCCAATACATAAGCATCACATCTAAATTCAACGCTAAGTATAGAGATTTTCAAATCCAAACATATCATGGTCAAATGAGCCGAACCCCCAATTGGATTTGAAACGACCAAGGGATCCTCTACTAAACTGGTGTTCAAGTGCAGTGATTCAACTAATGATGCAGAGATAAACGAATGAGATGCGCCAGAATCGAATAAGGTACAGACAGGATGATCAAACAGAAAAACTAAGCTTTCAACAGAAATTGTTCTACCTCTTTCTTGCAGCGGTGGGGCCGCAATAGCCTGAACTTGCCCCCTTGCCTGCCCTGGTGCCATAAGAGCCTGCACCTGTCCTCCCGAGGTAGACCCTGCCCTCTGCCCCTTCTTTGGACAGTCCTTCACTAAATGTCCCGCATCTCCACAATGAAAACAACCAGTCTTCTTTTTCTTTCTACAATCTTTGCTGAGATGGCCAGGCGTCCCACAATTGAAGCATTTCTTCTTCCCTTTGCCATTATTGTTTTTACCACCCTTCTTATTTTGCTGTTGGGGTTTCTTCTGATCCCCTTTCTTTTCAACTGCCTTATCCTCATGCATAAGTGTCATTTCTACTAGCTTTTCAAAGGTGGCTCCCATAGGGATGTGGATCATAGCCAACCCTTGCAACGGTTCATTCAAGCCTCTAACGAACCTCAAAGCTTTCTTCTCTGGCGTGTTCACCAACTCCAAGCCAAACCTTGCTAACTGATTAAATTTATTGACATATTCCTTTACTGATGAGCTCCCTTGCTTTAGTGCCAGGAATTTTTCCATATTTAAGTTCTCCTCTGCCCTTGAAAGAAACTTTGCCTCAAACCTTCGTCTGAAATCCGCCCATGAATCAACTGGACGTTCCCCGTTAGTGACCTCCCACCAAAACGAGGCCTCTCCCTTCATTAACCAAGCAGCTAAACGGACTTTCCTCCCATCTTCCACTTCAAAGATATCCAACAATTCCTCAGTCTCCTTAAGCCAATCTCTGGCCTCCACAAACGTCTCAGTCCCTTGAAAAGTTTTTCCTCCCATAGCCTTGAATTCCTTGCACGTCTTTGCAAAAGTGTCAACACGAGGAGGAGGAGGAGGAGGAGGAATTGGTGCAACTAGGGGTGGAGGAGTATCCGCTGGGCCTGCAGTGGTGGCCCTAGCCTCCAAGTATCTCCTAAACCACCCTGGAATCGTCACACCTTCTGGGAGATTAAGATCTTCAGCCATGCTGAAACGAAAAAGGAAAGATTCAAAATGGAGAATTCGAAAGATAAAGATAAGGATGTGGCTATTTGGGATTATGTTTTTCATAAAAACTCTCTTTAAATAACATGTTTTTTTTTGAAAGCACTTCTTCCAAAAATACTTTAGAAAAAAAAATATTTTTCTAAAAAAATTTTTTTATCTGTTCTGGTAACCTTATGCTCTGATACCACGTGTAACACCCCACGTCCATTAATGTCACTCACAAAGGGAATGCATTAACTTCCATGGAGGTTTTAAGTGATTATAGAACAGTAAAATTACAACAAGACAGATATAAAATAGTACTTGGAAATTCAAAAACTTTATTTCATTGTAGCAGAAGTCAAAACATGTTTGATTACATCATAACACCATATTCAATGTCAAGTACAATATCTATCTTGATAAAACAAGTACATAATCCCATTACATGAATAGCCATTAAAAAGAAAGATAACAAGCTGGACTTTACTTCAGCAGTCCAAGCTTTCCAGAAGATAAGCGATCCAACTAGACTCCACTAGAACTTGGCCCAACCTGCGGACCTGAAGGGAGAAAAAGGATGGAAAAGAGGGGGTCAGACATAAAGTCTGGTGAATATGATAATTCTACAATACTATTACCAAAATAACTGGACTAAGGCATAAGCTGGAAAATAAGAAAATGTCTATGAAGAGCAGATTAAGGACATAGACAATCGCTAAAGGCAACGTTATAGGCGCTCCTAAATACTAAAGGATAAACACTATACTGCACCACACCAGTCACCCTAAAGATTCATCCCACTTAGCTTCACTTAGAAACTTTCCCAATGGCTTTACGTACCCCTAGCTGACTACATAGGTGCCGCCTGCCCCTATCTCCACTAGGTGTACCCTACTTCCCATTATTCGATCGGCTCCCTAACTCGTAGATACCCGTGCTGGCCCCACAGTGGGGTGTATCACTCCCCTAAAGTGGCAACCTGATACAACGGACATGCATGGCTTATACCTACACAATGCAACAACGTCTTACCTACCAGCCCGGGTCCACACACGCATATGAAACCCGTTGGACTTGCGTTGCCACCGCTCCATGTTTTGGCCTCTTATAGTCAAACCCAGTATGCGTGTCCCGTCCTCGACTTGGGTCGAGCCCACAAAGATACGTTTTGGGATACTGGTTGAAATGGGCCCCCACTATTTACCACAAGCATTCCACCTAAGCTTGTCCCCATTAGTCCATCCCACTTAACCCACTTAGTCATGTTCATTTACATGTGTGTTTGGTTAAGTCTAATCGTATTTCAAATGCCTCTAAAGGCAACCACCAGATTCCTCATGCCACCCAAGGCACCTACTTAACCCCCATGTCCCACCTTACATGATTATCTGGTTAAGTATTTCTAAGTTCATTAAGGCCATAACCTCATAAAGACCTCTCACATTAGACTGGCATTTATGGCAGCTGGATTTGCCGCGGGTCCGGGCAGTCTTACACCATAAAAGAGTCTAACCTCGTGTCTTTACAACTGTTATGCTTTAGTTTGGGCCTAGGACCTCTCACATTGGGCCGACATTTGTGACTACTGGATTTGCCGGGCGGGTCCGGGCAGGTTTACATCACAAACGGGTCCAACCTCGTGTCCTAAGCATTGATTATTAATAATAATCCACTTTCCCCCAATTTTAATAATTCCCTACTTGAATTATTAATTACTTCCAATTTTTAACAATGTCCATAATTGACTCAATTATGGACATTCATTCATGGTATGCAACATCTTACAAAATTGCACCCAATTTATTAATTCCTAATATTACCCCTACCCCACGTTTGAACGTTTATTCACAAAATATATGTTAGACTCGAATAGCCTAACTCATAGCATAAAAGAGATTATCATAATAACAACATGTATATGTGACCAAATGAATCATAATAAGGGGTGAAACTTGCATATGTCCAACTTGCATAGATTATACATGTCATGGATCTAAAGGTGTCAACTTGTTCAAAATTCACCTAATATGATCTCAATCAATTTTCATAAACTTACATATGAACATGTGTGAATCAACATCATCTAATTTTTTAACAACATGGTTTTATATGGGTACACCTAACTCAATAGGCAAATTCCCATAATCAAGTTTTATTTAATTATAGTTTCAAGTTTATGGGTACACCTAACCTAATAGGCAAATTCCCATAAACAAGATCCATTTAAATTAAGAAAAAAAAACATAACTTTAAGCATGATCCAACAACATCATGATTTTTCAACATAATATAGCATGATTTATAACATGGCATAGTATGATAGTATAACATAGCTTGACATGATTCTCAACATAGCACGACATAGCATAAGAGAATTTACAACATAGCATGACATAGCATATATAATTTACATCATACGACAATATAATAACATAATAAGAGATCCACAATATATAGAATTTACAATTACAAATCACATCACTTTCTTGTGATCCATTCATAACTGAGTCAAATTAGTTTGTAATAGTCTTGTGAGAATCATCATACTCACCAACAAAAGAAGAGAATTAGAGAGAGAGTTCTTTGGTTTGATTTGTTTTGTTGAGTAGAATTTAGTTGTAGTAGATTAGGCTTCCTCTTCTTAGTTTGTGATGGCTACGCTGAACTCCATGGCAGCAGCATGACGGTAGCTTCTCTAATTTTACAAGTGATTTAGGTTTTGGGTCTACCCACTTATTTATAGATTTTAGAATGCATTTAGGCCATTAGATTTAACCTAGAAATAACCGCAGCCGTTCAGACAAGATGGGGTTTATCTTGTTGACTCAGCAATGAGTCAGAAGTGACTCAGCAAACACTCAGCAAATTAATAAACTTCTATTCATGTTTGCATTAACTGCCCATATATATATATATATATATATATTCTACAATGTACACATTAGATACATCCCCCCTTTTACACACTTATTATTGTTTTTATATACATATTAGATACATCCCCTCTCTTACACACTTATTAATATTTTTTATATTCATATTAGATACATCCCCTCTCTTACACACTTATTAATATTTTATATTCATATTAGATACATCCCCACACTTATTAATATTTTTATATTCATATTAGATACATCCCCTCTCTTACACACTTATTAATATTTTAGCAACTTTAGTGTTAATAGAAAATTCGGGGTGTTACAGTTCAGAAACAACCAATCCACTAAAGTATGTGTGGACCAGCCCTACCGTTCACAGGGTTGCCCGTAGGTATGATCCTGAGATATGTGCTAGATTGTCTCGAATCGGTTAGGAGTCATCTCTTGCCTCGACTCATAGATGAAATCCAATTTCCAATACATGAATTTTCGGTTTTAGTTGTAAAACTAGTATGGCGAACTAGTAAGATGGGGTACTATGACGTCTATGATTGATACATTTATATTTGAAGTGATTTTGACACTATACACTTATGGTATCAAATGATTTTTGTTTTAAATGTATCAAGCTTGTTTGGATATTATAAGGTAAAACTCTATCCTCCGGCTTGCGTTGCATTGTGTGATGGGATCTAAGTCTTATAATAGCTTCATTTTTCAAAAAGCATAGCATTTTTTATTTTAAACTGAGATTCATGTGGAGTAAGCCCATTCCGTGTTATACGGCATAGTCCCATGATTTCCTAACTTTTAAAGTAAAGATTTAATGATTGTTTTTAGTTCTCACACTAGTCCCATGACTCACTCGGAGTTTATTGTTTCTACCTAAACTCTGGGTGCCCCTATTTTCCATACGGGCAGCTAGTAGTTTTGGTTTTCGTAGATATTTCTTTTCACAGGATCTTGGATTTACAGCTGGAGCTATATTCGGAAAGCTTTGTATTCGTGTATCTCTTTCAGTTGTGTTATGTGTTATTTTTCTGCTGTATGTAATGTATTTTAATCTCTGATATTTTTTTGATGTATATTATTTATTCATACTCTGTTATGTTCTTGTACTTTGACGTGATTGTTATAATAGCAATGAAATGTTTTATTGTTTGTGTTCTGATTTGTCGTGCCCTCAACTCAATCCTAGTTTTCCCTTATGGGAGAGTTTGGGTCATTTCATCATGGTATCAGAGCATTGGTTTACAAAGCTTGACAACAAGACACATTAGAACCAAACGAAAGAATTCATCAGAGATTAGATTAGTAATATCCAATGAGAATGACTCGTTAGAGATGGGACCAGTAGTGTCCTAGATTAAGTTTCAAAGAGTGTTATTTTAAAAAAAAATGAAAAAAAAAATTGTTTTGAAAATTTAAACTTATTATATGTATGTGAGTTTTTATTTTAAATTGATTTTGGACTATCGGGTACATGGAGATTTTAGTATATGTTGATCCACGTGTATTTGAAGTCTCAAATATACTGGATGGATATAAAATCTTACTCTAGTCGCTCGGCGACAATTTTGGCGATGCCCGGGCATCATCAGTATTTATGTTCGAGTTTCGAAAGTGGGATATCTATATATTCCCAATTGACTGGTGTGAGAACCAAAACGTAGATAGGGTTATTTGTTGTGATTTGGCATTAAAAATGGATTTTTGAATATACCAAAGTTATATGTTTGAAAAGTTAATCAACTAATTGGTTGTTGGTTGTGTTGTATGATTATTAGTTTAACTAATAAAAATGTTGGAATGATGAAACCAATAAGAAAATGAAAGCTGAATTAAGCCAAATTGAATCAAAATATTGAACTGAATTGAAAATTGATTGAAATTGCACATATGTGTATGTACATGTAATGAACAGATCATAGCATGGAAGCTTAAAAGAGGAATAAAATTATATGCCCAACAAATAGGTGCATGTTTACTATATTCATTGGGTTTGAGGATTTTATGAGCCGATTAGCAAGCCGCTTGGCTTTTATTTTTCTTTTGGATTGATGAGGGCCCTGTGAGGCAAGTTGCGATTTTACCGATCAGCCCGTACAAAGGAGGTTATAGCGAAATTTTTCGAAAATTTACGTTATTAGCCAAATTTTTGAAAAATTAGAAATTCTTAGAACTGAAAAGTTGAAGAAAGCCAGAATGAAAGTTGAGTTGGTTAGTAAAACAACTTTCAGCTCCGTTCCTTTTTTAGGACGAAAAGATTTTAAGTGGGGGAGATTGTAACAACCCAGAAATTCTGAACCATTTAAAAAAATTTATTTTAGCAAATTTAATGGATTTTGAATATTTAAAATGATTTATTTTAAATAATAACGACTTAAAATATATTTAAACCGAAATTATGATGTATAAATTTATTCTAAATATAAAACGAGCTTAAAATGGAGCGGTAGTTTTAAATTTTGATTTTAAATTTCAAATGAATGTATAGAATTCAAAATAAATTGGATTTCAGTAAAACTAGAAATATTAGAATCTGTTTAATTATATCTTTCTAACGAATGTAAGAAACTGAGATTTCACTTTATAAATTAAAAGTTATGTCAATTTAAAATTTGAAATAGTCACTATGGAATTTATACAAATTTTTAATAATATATAGCCCTTAAAAATAGACATTTTGCAAACGACCTCTGTTTTCTATGAAATAACTTTTGTTAGATCGAAAATGTCAAATTATTGCTAGATTCCATTTTTCATAATTTTTGGAATTAATATGTAAGCGTGGTGGATTCAAACGCGTTAGGTAATTTCAGTTCGAATTTAATCGACTAGAAAATGACCATTTTTCAAACTGTCTCCAAATTCGATGAAATCAGTTTTGTTAGGACCGTATCGTCAAAAAATAGCTAGATTTATTTTTTTGGAATTTTTGGAATTAGTATGTGGTCCCGCTAAATTAAAATGTACGTTGAAATCAAATTTGAACGTTATATTAATTTATATTTTAATTTTGATGAAAATTGAATGAAATAGTTGAATTGGATTACCAAACATGTCCCATTATGTTCGGAATGGGGGTATTATGCTAGGTATGACAGTCGTTAGGTTTGATTTGGAGTTCAAATTAAAAACAAACTTTTTTGGAATTTAAATTAAATTAAATATATAATTACATAAGTCAACGCCCCTTTTTCTCTCCCGTCGTTCATTTAGAAAAAAAAACGAAACCCCGTCGTTTCATCCACCGCGCCACCGCCTCTCTTCATGGCCGCCGCCGCACCCCTTCCGGCTACCCCCCTCCTCCTTCCCTCTCTCTCCTCTCTCTACACCACCAATTCAAAACCCTAGCCTCCTTTTTTAGCCAGCACGGCCGTCGTAGGCCCCACCCCCGACGCCGCAGCCCTGCTCCACCTCCTCTGCCTCCATCACCAACCACGCCCCCACCTCCACTTAAAAATCCAATTTTTATAATTTTTAGTTTTGCATTTAACACCCTGGCCTTCCCGCCTCAATATCTCCTCAACCGTGCGCTTCTGGCCAAAACTCCATAGTACCAAATTCGAAGAGCACAATTTTCTCTTCGATTTGAGTATACGGAAGCCATATTTTGGACTGCGGAGTTGTTTAGAAAACACGTCCAAAGTTTTCTATCCAAATACTGTCTTTTCACAAATTCTGGCGAATTAGAGCATTTTCGGAAGAAAGACCACTAAGCGAAAGTTGTCCGGAATGACGCGTTTAAGCTAAAAAAAATCGTGTGGAGATTGGAGCTCATTTGCAAATTCTCGAACCAGAATAGCAAATCAGACTGTCAGAAAACAATGGCGGAGTGGATCCCAAAGTGAGAACACCTTCTTACTCAAATTATTTTTACAGTTAAATATATTCTAGGTTGCAGACGCGGCTTAGTATCTCTTGACACTATTTATTGTAAGAACCATGGTTGTTTGTTTGGATTGTATTCTGAAATTTTGGATTGTGGTTGTAAAATTGATTGTGAAATGATTGTGATTGATGTGTATGACGCGAGCCAATATCAGGGAAGGGATAATACTAGACATTATTCCGGTTCTAATATTACGCCGTTATAATGCCGATTTTTTTTGAAACTGAAATATATATGATTTTTTTTGAAATAAACTACATAAAATATTCATGTGTTGAATAAAATGTTTGAACAATAAAAATATCATTTTTATTGAATGTATGAACTATATAAAATAGTGAAGTGTTGAAATAAATATTTTATCGTTAAAATTATAATTTTTATTGTATATGGGAATGACATAAAATTCTCTTGAAATGAAAATAAATATTCATTTACAAATTGGACGATTTGTTTATGTAGACCCATTTAGCTAACATTGATTGGGATGATAAATTTTACACGTCGCCCAACTACACAAATAATATTTAGTATTTATTGGTTGAAACCCCACATGAGTATTGGGATGGTATTTGAAGTACATTAATCCCATTTGTTTAGTTGTATATCAATCGATTAGTTGACAGACTGTAGCAAGCGTTAATTATTTATATTTAATGCTTATGTAGTGGTATAATGCACTTTGGATGATGGATGATTGTTTATCATTGTTGTTGTGTACGTGTGATGTAAGAAATCAATATAAATAAAATTATATGGTAATTGACTGGGTCTCATTCCAATTTGGAAATAACGAATATTTTAAAAATAACGAATGTTTTAAAATAATATTCAGCAAAGGATTAAAATGTGAATTTGATGTCCGATTTTGGATGGACACGAAAATATTGAAGTATGACAAGCCGTGTTGATTAGATATGTGCCACTTTAATGCGAATGATATTTATCTCGATTTTATTCATTTTTATAATGAATATCGAAAAGGAAATGATTTAAAAATATGATATTTTGAAAATATTTTCATTTAAATATTATAATGGTAAGGAGTATTCAATTTTGATTTAAAATTGAAAAGAAAGTGGGATTCGTTTTTAAAACGAATTTATAAAATATGTTGAAATGAAAGTGGGAATCGTTTTTAAAACGAATTTATAAAATATGTTTTGAACAGAACATATTATATATACATACATACATACATACATACATATATATATATATATATATATTAATGGCCTGAATAGAACGCGCCGCGCAGCGACCATTCGCGAATTTTGACCATTAGCTTCAAATTGATGTAACGGGAAATCTGGCCATCGGATTCTCCTAAAACTGGAATGTTGGGTTCGTATAGAAAAGAGCTTTCCAATGAATATAAGTGATTTGAAATCTAACGGCTGGATTTGGAATTATGTCCAAATCAAGTTTAGAAAAGGTCGCTATGGATGCGGTTTGGTGGTTATTATTGGAAATCGACTGTACAGGCCTTGATAATATTATTAAAAATATTAATAATTTGTGTAAAACCATAATAAATGATTTGGAAAGAATTTAAATGAAAAATTCTAATTATTAAAGATAAAAATATATTTTTATCAAAATGAACTGGTTAATAACTAGAAAGATAATACAACGTTTTTAAATAAATAAATTGGATTTGTGAATGGTTTTAATATAACCAGAATTTTCCATTGGATGAATTGGAATGGATTTGAAAGAAATCATCTGCGAAATATTTCGATATTGAATCCCGTGACTATGCGGATATTGTGGAGGAATTTGGAAGATAGATATGTATCGTTATTCCCCATATGAAATGTGTTTGTTTTAGAAATTAAATGTAAGCCGATATAATTTCTGTTTAGAGTCTTATATTTAATATCAAAGTGGATTTTGGGTTTGTCGGGAATGGTGTCTTCAGTAACACTATTCTTAAACCCTGTATGAAAAGAATAAATCTTTTAATCAAGATTATTATAGTTTCCAGTTATATTTAGCAATTGGAATAAAATAGAATGTGAATTGGGTTTATTGTGAACTGTGTTTTAACGACATTCGTTCTTTAACCGGATTAATAGTGAAATTTGATTCAGAATATATATAAATCTTTTATTGAGATTTAATGGAAATTTTCAAAGTAAAATTTTCCAGTTAATTGTGTTAAATTGAATTGAATGGGATTTGATTCAGTGATAATCGAAGTAAGCTTTCATGGAGGAAGACTGCTACTATATATGGAATTTAAAATACTTGGCCGTTATTCCATTTATATTATTAATCGGATACGGAAATTTACATTGATTATATATTAATCTGTTTCCTGTGAAGATTCCATGGTTAATGGAATGTGATTTTGGGTTTATCGTGAACTGTGTTTTAAATGACATTGATTCTTTAACCCAGTTAAACACAGGATTACATGTCTAACATTGCATTTCGAACCGTATTGTTGATCTCTGCTGGATATATATCTGTTTGGTGGCGGAGAATTTATTCTCTTTCTTAACACCTTTCTTTGAGGCGTATGAGTTTAGAGGTTATATATTGGTAGAAATCAATGGTACGGTGTAGATTGTCGATGTGGCATGTTTGTGCTTCTAAAGTTAAATAATCATTAAATAATGATGGTTGGAAGAATAAAACTAATTGGAGTTTTAATGAATCTTTAATTACATAGAAATGAGAATGTGATAATTTAAATTATCAAATTTGGGAAATGATCGAGAATGGAGTACCACTAGTTTTACTCCAGGCGATAGTTAAATCTTTAATTAGATTTGAGCGTGAAATGGCAATTAAATTTACCGATAACACCATGGGTGTTAGATATGGAGTACTACCAGTTTTGCTCCATGGGATGAATAGGTTGGGATTGGGAATATTATATAAATGATAAGATATAATTAATGGGAACCTTTCCCTAAAGAAGTGAATATTTGAATGAAAAAATATTCTGAATTGGAATGAGGCGTATGATGCGTTTTTATAGCACTTGATTATTGATTAAAAAATACGCAAGTTATTCGGAAAGGCCGAGTTTAACTTATTCTGAATAATTAATACGATGATTAAAAGTCGACGATGAAGACGGTGGTTGAAGACCGGAGCTCTTCACATTGTTTGGATGATTACTGATGTCTTGATTGGGCCGTACACCCAAGATTGGGTAATAAGTGGTGATTGTCCAGACGTACTTGGAGATCAACCGGATATGCGAGGACCTCTCTTCTATACTGGACATATGGGATAAGGAATAAGGTGCCACCAGTTTCGTTCAGACCCAGAACGGACTTGTAAATGGATGTGTGTCTGACATTGGATTTAATTTTGTGTTGATTGATTTCTACTAAATATATATATTTGTTTGGTGGCGGAGAATTTATTCTCTTGCTGAAACGACCCGAACTTTCCCGGTAAGGAAAGCCCGGATTGAATTGAGAACAAGCCACATCAGAACACAAACAGAAGAACATTTCATTGTATATTACAACAATTCCATCAGAATACAAGATTATACAGAGTATGAATAAATATAATACAACAGAAAAATATCAGAGATTACAATAAATTAAATAGCAGCGGGAAAACAACACAAAACACAACTGAAAGTAATACATGGATACAGAGCTTTCCGAGTATTGTTCCAGCTGTAAACCAGGATCCTGTGAATATAAATCTGCAAAACCAAAACTACTAGCTGTCCGTATCAAAATAAGGGCACCCAGAGTTTAGGTTAAAACAACAAACTCCAAGTCAGTCATGTGACTGGTGTGAGAACTAAAACAATTATTAATCTTTATTTTATAGTTAGGTAAGTCAAGGGACAACGCCGTATAACACGGAACGGGTTTCCTCCCATGAATACCAGTGCATAAAACAACAGCGCAATGCTAAATAAAGAACAATGAAGCTATTATAAGACCCAGGTCCCATCACACAATGCAACACAAGCCGGAGGATAGAGTTTTACCTTATAATAGCAAAAGAATGCTTGATATGCTAAATTTCATCTTTTATTATTACTATAAGTGTATAGTGTCAAAACAATTTCAATCATAAATATCAATCATAGACGGCATGGGTACCATATATCATGTCGCCAATACTAGGCTCTACAATGAAAACCGCAAAGTCACGTATTGGAAGTTGGATTTCCATTTGTGAACCAAGGCAAGGGATCGCCTCACCGAATTCGAGACGCTCTAGCCCGCCCCTTAGGAATAGAACGCATCGTCCCTTGGATCGTCAGGGCCGGTCCACCGATGTGGATTAGAATGCCTGAACACTGCATTTCCCCACCCAGTGGGGTGTCAATGAGTCCAATGACTCCATCGGCTCCACACAGTCACCGATATGTCCGAGGCGCCTCGCAACAACAACAACCACATAAGTCAAACTCGTCGGGCCATGTAAAACCACTGACGCCACTTCTAGGTAGAAGGAAACGCATGCCCTCCCTGATGTCCTCTCCTGTTTCTGGTTCACGACTGGGGTGTGAGGCTCGCGAATCAACGCTACACAAAGCTATGCCACACGGGCTGTGCTTTGATCATCAACCACAAGACTCTGCTTTTCAACAGAAGCCTTGATCATATTGCCACTTAGGCATGCCATACAGGCAATTTACTCCATGCGTTTGATATCCATCAATATATAACCTCTGAGCTCGTATGTCTCAGAGAAGGGCGTTAGGCAAGAGAATAAATTCTCCGCCTCCAAACAGATATATTTTTAATAGAAATCAATCACACATAATAAAATCCAATGTCAGACACACAGTCCATTTACAAGTCCGTTCTGGGTCTGAACGAAACCGGAGGCACCTTGTACCTCGCACATCCATCAATCTCCAAGTACGTCTGGACGATCACCAACTGATTCCCTCCTCTTGGGTGTACAGCCCAATCAAGATCATCAGTAATTACCCAAACGATGTGAAGACCTCAGGTCTTCAACCACCGTCTTCATCCTCGACACCACGTCGAATCAGTTATTCAGAATGGGATAAACCCGGTCTTTCTGAATAACTCGCGTATATAATAAACAAGTGTTACACAAACACTACATATGCCTCATTCCAATTCAGAATATTCTTTTATTCAAATATTCTTATACTTTGGGAAAGGTTCCCATTAATTTTATCAAAGATAAATTCTTTAAATTTATTCTTTAATCTTCCTTTGAATACCAATTCAAACTAGTCGGGATTAGCGTACCACACCGAAGTAATCATTTATTTTATTTTCCAATCCCAATCTATTCATCCCATGAAGTAAAACTGGTAATACTTCATATCTAGCACCACGGTGTCATTGGTAAATTCAATTACCATTTCACGTTCAAATCTAATTAAAGATTTAACTATCGTTTGGAGCAAAACTGGTGATACTCCATTCTCGATCATTTCAATCTAGTTAAAGATTCATTAAAACTCCACTTGGTTTTAATCTTCTCAAAAATCACTATCAATGATTATTTAACTTGGGAAATCATATCCTATCTTTAACTGGGTTAAAGAACCAATGTCATTTAAAACATGGTTCATTATAAACCCAAAATCACATTCCATTCCAATTCAATTATTGAAACTTCGGTTTACTTTTAAAACCCTTTCAAATCCAATTTATTTATTTAAAAATAAATAAATTATTATTCTAGTCCAAAACTAGTTAATTTCGATAAAAATCTATTTTTATCTTTTCAAATATGGAGTTTTCATCCCATTTCTTTCCAAATCATTTCTTATGATTTTACACAAATTATTACTATTTTTAATACTTTTATCAAGGCCCGTACAGTCGATTTCCGTTAACTGCCATCGAACTACACTTACAGCGACCTTTTCCAAATTTGATTTGGACATAATTCCAAATCCAATCGTTAGACTTCAAATCTCTAATATTCGTTAGAAAGCTCTTTTCGATACGAACCCAAAGGTTCCAGTTTTAGGAGAATCCGACGGTCGGATCTCCCGTAATATCCATTCGAAGTCAATGGTCGAAACTCGCGAACTACCGCGGCGCGGCACACTCTATTCAGGCCATTATATATATATATATATATATATACATATATATATTATATTTCGTCGATTTCTTTTCAAAACGTATTTTGTACATCGTTTTAAATTTGTTTTCGAAACGATTTCAACTTCATATTCAATCTCGAATCAAAATTGAATGTTCCACATCATCGATATATAAATGATAATATTTTCAAACGTTATATTTTGAAATTATTTCCTTTTCTATATTCATTCTAAAAATGAACATAACCGATATAAATATCGTTCGCGTCAAAATGGCGCATATCTAATCAACACGGCTTTATATATTTCAATAACTTCGTTATTCTATTCAACAAATGAATATTTTCTTCAACACATAAATATATAGTTTTTTTCAACACATAAATATGTATTTTATTTCAACACATGAATATATATTTTATTTCAACACATGACTATATATTTTATTTCAACACATGAATATATATTTTACTTCAACACATGAATATATATTTCTATTCAACACATGAATATATATTTTACTTCAACACATGAATATATATTTCTATTAAACACATGGATATTTTATTCTATTCAACACATGAATTTTCTTTCAATTCAACACATGAATTTTCTTTCTATTCAATACATGAAATTTCTTTTTAATATTCCTTATTTTCCAAATTGGAATGAGGCCTAATCAATTACCATATAACGTTAATTATATGGTTTCCTTACAACACATGTATATAATAGCAAAGATAAATCATCAACCATCATCCAGAATGCACCACACAACTGCATAAGCATTAAATATAAATAATTAATGCTTACACAGTCAGTCAATCCATCGATTGACATACAACTAAACGATCGGGATTAGTGTACGTCATATATCAACCCAATACCCGTGTGGGGTTTCAATCAATCAAACAAATATTTATTTGTGCAGTTGGGTGATGTGTAAAATTTATCGTCCCAATCAATATCAGTCAAATCGGTGTACATAAACAAATCGTTCGATTTGTAAATGAATATTTATTTTACTTCAATACACGAATATATATTTTACTTCAACACATGAATATATATTTTACTTCAACACATGAATATATATTTTATTTCAACACATGAATATATATTTTATTTCACAACCAACAGTCAATTTTCATAACACAAACAATCACACAAGTCGTCCCTGGTCTGTGGACAACGGGTGTCGGGTGCTGCTAAGCACCGTCTGCATCCTAGTATATATTTCAACTAGAAATCAAAATAAAAGTGAGGAGTTCTCGCCGAGAGCTAAACCAAACGCCGCGACTCTTCATATGTAGAAAATCCTCGCCGTGCTTCTAACGAGATCTGTTTCACGCGGTATATGTTAAAAATTATATTTTTATAACGCTACTTCCTATATAAAAATTATATTTTTATATCCCTCGTCATATTTAAAGATTATATTTTTATAACGCTCTTCATATTTTTTTCTATTCTATTATTCAAATAAAAATCATATTTTAAATAAACAAAGATTATGTTTTTAACTAAACAAAAATCATAACTTTCTACTTGTAAGAATCAAATCTTTTCGTTTTTGGAAATCCAAACTTTCTCTTCTAGAAATCCCAACTTTTCGCTATATAAAAATTCAATATTTTTATTATTAACAACATAAAAATCATGTTTTTACATCTCGTGTCTACAAATAAAGATCGCATTTCTACTCTAAAGTTATACGTATAAGAATCGCATTTTTATGTTGTTTTCTTATTTATAAAAATCATATTTTTATTTCTCATCATATATAAAAATTTAATCTTTTTGTTTCCAAAGATCATATTATAAAAATTGTTTCTTTCCTTTGTAAAGATCTAATCTTTTTATTTCTAAAAATCAAATCTTTGAACGATAAAAATCCAAACTTCAAACAATAAAAATCTAAACCCTTTAAATGATAAAAATTCAAACCTTCGTTATATAAAAATTCCAATTTTCGTCATATAAAAATTTCCAACTTTCATCATATAAAAATTTCCAACTTTCGTGGTATAAAAAAAATCAAAGCTTTCACTTAAAGGAAAAAAAGTCAGAAACTTACATTCGATTTAGTGGCTCGGTGGCCATCCTGGGCGCAGCGGAAACATGGTGAGCCCATGTTAGGCTCGCGCGACTTCAGAAGGGGAGGGGGAAATCACTGTCATCGACTGGAAGGGGGGTCTCGAGGTGGGGTAGCCGTGGGGGTGGGAGGCTGCGGTAGGCATGGTGGACCAGGAGAAGGACTGGCGGCGGAAATGGCAGGGGTGGCACGCGATAATCGATGAAGCGGGGGGAGGGGGTTTCTTTTTAGGGTTGGGGGGCTTCGATCGATGAAAGGGGGAAAGGAGGGGGAGGCGGAGCATCGACGGGGGGAGGGGAGAACTCACGACACTCGATGGCGGCGGAAAGGAAGAAATCGCCAGAGCGATTGGAGGGAGGCGGGTTTTCTTTGACTTTTACGGGGGGGGGGGCTTGGTTCTGAGAAAATGAATGGGGGGAGGGTTTTTAAGTAAAAATAAGTTTATTTATATTACTATTAAATTATTTAGTTCTCTAAAAGGTTGACTTTCAATTCGAATCCCAAATCAACCCCAATGACCGTCGTTCCTAGCTAATTACCCCATCCCGAACCCAATGGGATATGTTTCGTAACTCAATTTAGTTGTTACGATCAATTTTCGTCAAAATCAAAATATAACTCTATATATTGAATTTGAACGCGCATTTTAATTTACCGGGACCACATATTATCCCTAAAAATTCTCGAAAAATTATTACTAACTTCGTATTGATGATACGGTCCAAAGAAAACTAATTTCATCGAATTCTGAGATCGTTTGAAAAATGGTCATTTTTCAGTCATTAAAATCAACTGAAACTGGTCAAATGCGTTTTCCTTTGCCGCGCTCATACATTAATTCAGAAAATTATGAATTTTGGAATCTAGCAATAACCTAACATCCTGGATCCAAAAAAAGTGGTTTCATCGAAAACAGAGGCCGTTTGCAAAATTTCCATTTTTAAGGGCCAGAATTCCGTAGCGACTATTCTGAATTTTCAACTGGACGTAACTTTTGATTCCCGCTATGAAATTTTGATTTATCGGATTCGTTGGAAAGATATTCTCAATTAGATTCTAGTATTTTTTGTTTCACCAAAATCCGGTTTATTTTGAATCTTGTACATTCATTTGAACTTTGAAATCGAATTTTCAAACTACCGCGCCATTTTCAATTCCTTTTATATTTTAAAATAAATATTTATATTCTAATGTCGATTCAAATTAATATATACGTCCTATTCCTATTCAAAATAAATTTCTCATCGTTATTATTTAAAATAATTTGTTTTAAATATTCAAAATTCGCTAAAATTGCCAAAATAAAAATTTTAAATTGGCTCGGATTCCGGGTTATTACAATCTCCCCCACTTAAAACTTTTCGTCCCCGAAAAGGAACGAAGCTGAAAGTTGTTTCACAAATCAACTCAACTTTCATTATTTTCATTACGACTTAAGTTCTTCAACTTTTCAGTTTCTAAGAACTTTTCGAATTTTTCAAAAATTTGGCTAACACCCTAAATTTTCGAAAAATTTCGCCATAACCTCCCCTGCACCGGGTGCTTCGGGATATTTCAAATAGCCTCCCATGGCCCTCACCAATCCAAAAAGAAAAAGAAACAGCCAAGCAGCTAGCCAATCAGCTCATAAAATCATCCAAAACCCAAGAAATACAATAAACATGTACCTATTTGTCGAGTAAACAATTTTATTTCTCTTCTCTAGCCTCCTTGCTATGACATGTTCAATGTGAGTACATGTACATGTACATGCATGCATATGCGATAAATTTTCAATACAATTCACTATTTGGTTCAATTTGGCTAAAGATTCAATCAACCAATAATCAAACAACACAACCAGCAATCAATTAGTTGATTATCATTTCAAATTCATATCTTTGATACATATTCAGAAAATCATGTTTTTGATGCCAATTCACAACAATAAGCCCTACCTTGTTTTAGTTCTCACACCAATCAATAGGAAATATATAGAAATCCCACTTTCGTCACTCGAACATAGATATTTATAACGCTACAGCATTATCAGAATCATTCCCGGGCGACTGGCATGTGATTCTATATCTATCTAGTATATTAAAACTTCAAATACACGTGGATCAGACGTATACGCAAAATCTTTATATATTGGAAAGTCTAAATCAATAGAAATAAATATTCAAATATGAATAATTGAATTAAATTTTCAAAACAAAACTTGTTTTCAATTTTATTTTTCAAAACAACGCTCTTCACACTCGTTGTAGGATACTATTTATCCCATCTCTAACGAGTCATTCTCATTGGATATTTCTAATCCCACCTCTGATGAATCTTTTCGTATGGTTCTAATATGCCTTATTCTCTGAGCTTTGTAAACCAAAGCTCTGATACCAAAATGAAATGACCCGAACTTCCCTGGTAAGGAAAACCCGAATTGAATTGAGGACAAGCCACATCAGAACGCATATAGAAGAACATTTAATTGTATATGACAACAATTCCATCAGAATACAAGATTATACAGAGTATGAATAAATATAATATAATAGAAAAATATCAGAGATTACAATAAATTACGTAGCAGCGGAAAAAATAATACAAATCACAACTGAAAGTAATACACAGATACAGAGCTTTCCAAGTATCGTTCCAGCTGTAAACCAGGATCCTGTGAATATAAATCTGCAAAACCAAAACTACTAGCTGCCCATGTCAAAATAAGGGCACCTAGAGTTTAGGATAAAACAATAAACTCCAGGTCAGTCATGTGACTGGTTTAAGAACTAAAATAGTTATTAATCTTTATTTTAAAGTTAGGTAAATCAAGGGACCATGCCATATAACACGGAACGGGTTTCCTCCCAAGAATACCGGTGCATAAAACAACAGCGCAATGCTAAATAAAGAACAATGAAGCTATTATAAGACCCATGTCCCATCACATAATACAACACAAGCCAGAGGATTGGGTTCTATCTTATAATAGCCAAAGAATGCGTGATACGCTAAATTTCATCTTTTATTATTACTATAAGTGTATAGTGTCAAAACAATTTCAATCATAAATATCGATCATAGACGGCATGGGTACCATATATTATGTCGCCAATACTAGGCTCTACAATAAAAAACGCAAAGTCATGTATTGGAAGTTGGATTTCCATCTGTGAACCAAGGCGAGGGATCGTCCTCACCGAATTCGAGACACTATAGCCCGCCCCTCAGGAACAGAACGCATCATCCCTTGGATCGTCATGGCCGGTCCACCAAAGTGGATTAAAATGCTTGAACACTGTGTTTCCCCACCCTATGGGGTGTCAACGAGTCCAATGACCCCATCGGCTCCACACAGTCACTGATATATCCGAGGCGCCTCGCAACAGCAACAACCACATAAGTCAAACTCGTCAGGGCGTGTAAAACCACTGACACCACTTCTAGCTAGAAGGAAACGCATGCCCTCCCTGATGTTCTCTCCCCTTTCTCATTCGTGACCGGGGTGTAAGGCTCGCGAATCAACGCTACACAAAGCTATGCCACACAGGCCGTGCTTTGATCATCAACCACAAGACTATGCTTTTCAACAAAAGCCTTGATCATATTGCCACTTAGGCATGCCACACAGGCAATTCACTCCATGCGTTTGATATCCATCAATATATAACCTCTGAGCTCATACGTCTCAGAGAAGGGCGTTAGGCAAGAGAATAAATTCTCCGCCGCCAAATAGATATATATTTAATAGAAATCAATCACACAGAATAAAATCTAATGTCGGACACATAGTCCATTTATAAGTCCGTTCTGGGTTTGAACGAAACAGGAGGCACCTTGTACCTCGCATATCCATCGATCTCCAAGTACGTCTGGACGATCACGAACCGATTCCCTCCTCTTGGGTGTACAGCCCAATCAAGATCATCAGTAATCACCCAAACGATGTGAAGACCTCCGGTCTTCTACCACCGTCTTCATCCTCGACACCACATCGAATCAGTTATTCAGAATGGGATAAACCCGGTCTTTCTGAATAACTCGCGTATATAATAAACAAGTGTTACACAAACACAACATACGCCTCATTTCAATTCAGAATATTCTTTTATTCAAATATTCTTATGCTTTGGGAAAGGTTCCCATTAATTTTATCAAAGATAAATTTTTAAAATTTATTCTTTAATCTTCCTTTGAATATCAATTCAAACTAGTCGGGTTAGCGAACCACACCGAAGTAATCATTTATTTTATTTCCCAATCCCAACCTATTCATCCCATGAAGTAAAACTGGTAATACTTCATATCTAACACCACGGCATTATTGGTAAATTCAATTACCATTTCACGTTCAAATCTAATTAAAGATTTAACTATCGCCTAGAGCAAAACTGGTGATACACCATTCTCGATCATTTCAATCTAATTAAAGATTCATTAAAACTCCACTTGGTTTTAATCTTCTAAAAAATCACTATCAATGATTATTTATCTTGGGAAATCATATCCTATCTTTAACTAGGTTAAAGAACCAATGTCATTTAAAACACGGTTCACTATAAACCCAAAATCATATTCCATTCCAATTCAATTATTGAAACTTCGGGTTACTTTTAAAACCCTTTCAAATCCAATTTATTCATTTAAAATAAATAAATTCTTATTCTAGTCCAAAACTAGTTAATTTCGATAAAAATCTAATTTTATCATTTCAAATATGCAGTTTTCATCCCAATTCATTCCAAATCATTTCTTATGATTTTACACAAATTATTACTATTTTTAATTATTTTATCAAGGCCCGTACAAGCGATTTCCATCAACGGCCATCGAATTGCACTTACAACGACCTTTTCCAAATTTAATTTGGACATAATTCCAAATCCAACAGTTAGATTTCAAATCTCTAATATTCGTTAAAAAGCTCTTTTCGCAGTTCCGGTTTTAGGAGAATCCGACAGTCGGATCTCCCATAATATCCATTCGAAGTCAATGGTCGAAATTCGCGAACTGCCGCGGCGCGACGCGTTCTATTCAGGCCATTATATATATAATATATATATTATATATATTCCGTCGATTTCCTTTCAAAACGTATTTTATAAATCGTTTTCGAAACGATTTCAACTTCATATTCAATCTCGAATCAAAATTGAATATTCCACATCATCGATATACAAATGATAATATTTACAAACAATATATTTTGAAATTATTTCCTTTTCTATATTCATTCTAAAAACGAATATAATCAATATAAATATCGTTCGCGTCAAAATGGCGCATATCTAATCAACACGGGTTTATATATTTCAATAACTTTGTTATTCTATTCAACAAATGAATATTTTCTTCAACACATGAATATATAGTTTATTTCAACACATGAATATATATTTTATTTCAACACATGAATATATATTTTATTTCAACACATGAATATATATTTCATTTCAACACATGAATATATATATTTTACTTCAACATATGAATATATATTTCTATTCAACACATGAATATATATTTTACTTCAACACATGAATATATATTTCTATTCAACACATGAATATTTTATTCTATTCAACACATGAATTTTTTTTCTATTCAACACATGAGTTTTCTTTCTATTCAACACATGAATTTTCTTTTTAATATTCCTTATTTTCCAAATTGGAATGAGGCCCAATCAATTACCATATAACATTAATTATATGGATTCTCTACAACACATTTATATAATAGCAATGATAAATCATCAACCATCATCCAGAGTGCTCCACACAACTGCATAAGCATTAAATATAAATAATTAACACTTGCACAGTCTGTTAATCCATCGATTAACATACAACTAAACGATCGGGATTAGTGTACGTCAAATATCATCCCAATACCCATGTGGGGTTTCAATCAACCAAACACATTTTTATTTGTGCAGTTGGGCGATGTGTAAAATTTATCGTCCCAATCAATATCCGTAACAACCCGAATTTTAACAACGTGTTAAAACAAGAATCAAGGCAGAATTAAAATATAAAATCTGAATCAGGAGAAACGGGCTATGCCATTACGTTCATCTCGGAAAAATACGCGAAATAGAGTCCGAAATTTCGTAAATCGGAGTCCGTATGACCGAGATATGGCCTCGCGAAGTTTCACGAAAAATTCAAATTCAAAACAGATTCAAATTCCAGAAAATCAGGGTAGGCGGGAAAAATCCCGCCCAGACCAGGTCGACCAGGGGGTCGACCTGGGTGTCGACCTGGGTGTCGACCTGGGTGGGACCAGGTCGACTGGGGAGTCGACCTCAGGGTCGACCTGCCTGGTCGGACCCAGGCAGCCTGGTGCACCTGTTTTGCTGTTTGGCTCGGTTTTGGAGGCTTGTGACGATTTTTGAGGGCTTGGATCTATCCTAGGGTTAATCTAACGGCCTAAACTACTCCTAATCTCTATAAAAAGACCACAAGGCCTACCATAAATCCTCACAAATCACTCATGACACGAAGTGCTGCCCAAATGCCAAGTGATCATGGCCTCCATCTCCAACTCCAAGAGACTATGCATGCAAATCGGATCCGAATCGAAAGGTGCAAGCTTGCTACACCAAATAGAGGCCAAATCAACGTTGCTATGCGAGTTTCATGACGATTCTTCGACAAAGGAGCCACCTTTCTTCGTCAAGATGATTAATGATCCTTTCTCTAAGCCTCGCTAGGTAAGTTCTAGCTACTTGTAGATTCTAACGTTGGTTCTAATGTGACATGGGATAAAATGCGATGAAACATAAGTATGCTAGCCTATATGAACCTTGTCATGTCCCTTTTGCTTGAACCTATGACTTTGGGCTATGCTTAGTGACTTAATCATGCCATTCATGCTATGTTTAACCTAGTATATCTTGCAAGTTTGAATCTTTATCTATGAAATGTTAGCATGAACCTTTGGGAACCACTTGACTTGTGAAAACGTTGGCAAAGACTTCACTTTGGGGCTTACGCATGTAAATGAACCCAAACCCCTTATGTATCATGCATGTTTGTGGCCAAATTCACTTATGACACTATGCATGTTTGTGGCCAAATCCTCTTTTGAAACTATGCATGTTTGTGGCCAAATTCACTTATGACACCATGCATGTTTGTGGCCAAATCCTCTTGTGAAACTATGCATGCTTGTGGCCAAATTCCCTTATGATACTATGCATGTTTATGGCCAAATTTCCTTATGATACCATGCATGTTTGTGGCCAATATGTTGGCATAATACCCTACTATGTGACTCGCTTCCACTTGGGTTGGAAATACGTTTGGGTAGTTTAGGAAGAACGTGGGTATGACATGAAAAAAACTTGACATGGGGTTTACATGAAAACATGACATTCATGATACATTTAAATATGGTCATGACACGTGGGAAAACATGAAACTTGAACTAGACATGGGTGGGTTGTAAGTGTGAAAAGACACTAGACCAAACATGAAAGTGGCCAACTCGAGGTTGGGTTGAGTTTGTAGCATAAATCTACCCGGACCCGCCCGGCTTAACTAGTGGCTACAAACAATAGGATCCAATGTGAGAAGTTGGTCATGTCGCGCTTAAGACCCGAGGTTAGACTAGGTTGTGGTGTAAAACTACCCGGACCCGCCCGACTTAACTAGTAACCACAACAAGGTCTAATGTGAGAGGTTGAGAGTGCATTAATTAAATTAATGCCACATGATAAGGTTAAGTAAATTTGACTAATGACACTTAACCGATATGACACGAATGGGTAGGTTAAGTGGGACCGGGCTTGATTTCTTAATGACACTTAACCATACAAGACAATTAGGGGATGGGGTTAAGTAATTTACGCTTAACTAATCCGCCTTGGTAATTAGATGGGGTTAAGTAATTAAGACTTAACTAATCTAAACACGGTACTTAGATGGGGTTAAGTAATTAAGACTTAACTAATCTAAACACGATAATTAGATGGGGTTAAGTAACCTATACTTAACTAATCTAAACACGGGAATTCGATGGGGTTAAGTTAAACACTTAACCAATCTAAACTTGGTAATTCAATGGGGTTAAATAACCAATACTTAACCAATTTAACATGATAATTTAATGGGGTTAAGTAACTTATACTTAACCAATTATACATGATGATTTGATGAGGTTAAGTAACCTATACTTAACCAATCTAATAGGTGGACCTGATAGGGTTAAGTCACAAGACCTTTTAAAAGTAGGCTTAACCATTGTAATACGATTAGTGGATGGGGTTAAGCTAACCCATACTTAACCAATCCGACTCGATAATCTGATGGGATTAAGATAATCTATGTTTAATCAATCTAACATGATAATCTGGTAGGGTTAAGACAAATAAATACTTAACCAGTTTGACTTGATAAGGTTAAGTCATGAGCTTCTTGGTACACTTAACCAACCTGTAGGGCTAAGCCTTGAACTTGAGTACTTAGCCAATCTTGACATGATTCATAGGCGGGTTAAGTCATGAACTTGGATAACAACACTTAACCCATTTGACTAAACCCTAGCTCAGGGGACTAGGTTGGAAATCGCAGTTAACAAGGATAGCGAAAAGAGGGGCTAAGTGGTAAACCTTAGTTAAGGGTAACTAAGTAATAATTCTTAGCTAAGGACATGGTACTAGTTCATAAAGAGATGAGTAACCTGGTACGGTAGGTCATCGCTTAGGATATGAGGAGGAGCAAGTTATCTGACTTGGATAAAAGCTCCAGCGAACTGGGTGACGAAGCGGAAGCTTCGGGGAACGTGAGGGTACTCTTGGTATCCCTCTGTGAGGTGGCAAGTGGTCCATGAAACCCGGCCTCACAGAGGTTAAGGTCTGCGGTAGAAGAGCCAAGAGTATGCCTTGGTTGCTATGCGAGCGACCTAAAGACTGGGATGGATTAGCGTGGAGTCGACGATACTTGATTTTGCCCTAGATAGCATGTCGCCGACTACCTACCATCTTTAGTCAATCGTGTACATACGGAAAGGCAGGGAACTCCCAACAGACCATATACTGGCTATCAAGTTATGGCTGAGGTGGGCTATCTGGAAGTGGGCATCGATGGGCCGTAGTGTAGTTCTCATACATGATTTTTCTTGGATTGCCTTTCAGTAGTTGAGGGAGGGGTCACGTGGGACCATAGCCACGGGTACAAAAACAGACCTTGATATCTACATCAGCAGACGGCTTAAAGCTCCCAACCGAGTTCTGTATTTCTTGATTTGCCCTGGCACGGAACTCGGATGGCACATTAAGGAATATGTGCATCTAGACATGGAAAACGGTTCACGATACATACGTGGGATAGAAGGGCGCGGTTGACGGGTGGCATAATCCCTAGTGGTCCTAGGTGGCCAAAACCCAAACCGAGACACGGAAACGTTCATTAGGTAGCATAATCCCTAGTGGTCCTAGGTGGCATAAATCCTAAGGGAACGCGCGATAGTTCATGGTGAGGAAACATAACAAGATCAAGGGTAGCAGTCCAACCTCAAGGATAAAACGTTCACATAGGAAAGCCCGTATGGCCTACGGCAAAGGACTGAACTTATACATGGAAAGAAACATACGAGTTGGGAAAAACCTACATATGCTATATATTAGGTTGACATGGACCATTACATGACATTGGGCAAGGGACACTCATAGTTAACACATGACGCGGGTTGGTATACTAGTACGAGAGGTGCAGAACAAATATACATGTTAGGACCAGGAGAAATATACATGACAGATACCGTGGGAGGTTATACAGGATAGATACCTTGGGATAGTATACTTGATAGAAACCTGACGATGTGATACCTTGATTTATCATGACACCGTAGTTTATCATGATATCTTAGTTTACCTTGCTACAGTAGTTCAGCCTGTTACCCTGGTTTAGTTTATCTATCTTGTAGTCATCCTTATGTTTACTTTCAGTTTATGCATGTCATGTTACCTTTACCTGTTTTTATACTGGAAGTAGATAGGACTTACCAGTCTTTATGACTGACCCCGTTTTGTTTCGCCTCTTTGTCTTCCGTTTCCCCCCCAGGTTTCAGGGAGGAAACAATGTTATCTAGTACGGACTTCTTCTGCTTGAAGGTCATCATGCATGGCTTGGACTTTTCTTGGCTATGGCTACTTTACTGTTTTACTTGGGGAATAATTCATGAATTGGTTTTATGCTTCTTTATTATTGCAAGACAAGTTTTGATGTATTCTGATGTAAAAGGCTTTAGACCATTTTATAAGGTAATGAAATTTGTTTTACTTCCTCTGTTTATATATGTTCTGTCTTGTAATATTTCTGTGCACGTTTACCTCGATAATGCTTCACCAAACCTAGTGCATTCCCTTTGTGAGTGACCCTAGCGGAGGTGGGGTGTTACATTTGGTATCAGAGCAGAAGGTTACCAGACTGGGCAAAAGTTTTTAAAACCTTCTGAAAACTATTTGAAAAACCGTTTATAAAGAAGCATTTTTCAAGAAAAGTTTTTAAAGGCTATTCCCCAAAAGCCATTAGCACTATCCTTTGATTCCTTGATTGAATCTCTTTTCCTTTCTTTCCTCCATCTGTAGTTACAGTAGTTCTAACTGTGACTAATCTTTGTCTAGCCACGTAGGTATTTTCCGTACGATGGAGGTGGTTCTCGAGAGACCTGTTGCCGTGGTACAAGGAAGGATAATAAGAGTGAGGATAAAGGGCGCGAGCTTAAGGATAAGCAACTTGTTGGTATGGCTTAGTCCATCAAGGAGGACAAGGACAAGATAATCGGAGAGGGAAATTGTATGCTCCCATTTCTAGGGTACCTAAAAGAGATGGTACCGTCTCTGGTAAAGGTTTAGTCGTTCTTTTCTATCATCCCGTCCAGACTTTGTCTTGATCATCGTATCATTTAAGTCTGCTTGGATAGATCAGTCTCTGCACCTTAGTACTAGCATGGTAGAGGATCCCAGTTTTTTTTGTCCCAAAAATCTGGTTGGAGAGTTGGTCCAATTCTTCATGACTTGTTTGGATTTGAGAATGACATGTCTCGGCTACGGACGGATTCTAGGGATAAAGTGGTCACCCAACAAGGGGTGCCATTCTCGGTTTTGGGAAGAGGGTAGTTAGACTCTTGACTCCCCTTTGTGATACCCTCGGAGTCTCGTGTAACCTTTTGGGTTCTGTCAGGGTTAGTTACCTAGAATCTCGGGATGCAGTTATTGGTAATCCGTTCGAATAGAATTCGCCGCTAAGGCGGATGGTTCGTTTCGCTTATGCATGAGTTATGGGAACCACCCTAGTAAGTGCACGTGTTAACATGGATTGACATCGGCAAACGAGATCCAGAATTCCCTAGTGAATTTTGGAGAGCTTGCATGAGTAAGTGGATACGTTTGAGCCAAGTATATTAGGGAAAGAATAAGTGAAAGTGGAACGAGAGGCGATAGTGAAATGAGTTCCGACTCATACCTTGGAAATAGGAATCAAGGAGCTACGAAGTCATGAAGTCAAAGGCGGTCAAGGCACAATGGAATTGGGCTCAAGGAAATGCGGCTTAGACGCGCGCATCATGTCTCTTTTTAAGAGTATATCTCTGATCCTTGGTTTTTCCTATAGAGCTTGCTCGCATGTTATCTTTTGGTGAATATCCTCTCGGTCCTGTTTCTGTTGCAAACCCCATAGGGAGTTTACCTTGTTTATCTCCTCGATCCTATCGTGAGGACCTTAGGTAGAATCCTATGGATGTAAACATGTATTTGAAACATGTTATGATTGATATGGTTGCAAATGGTTGCAAGTGGTTGCTCGTGGATGCGCGAATACACATTAGATACTAGATCGAAGCACTCACATTTCATATTGCATATGCACGAGTATTTATACTTGTTTATGGATGAAATTGAATGTGTTATCATGCGGATGTTGCATATGAATGAATGTTTGTGCACGCATATAGTGCTTATATGACTAGGACTATTTGCAGACATGTTGGACTCATGGCACTAAACATATTTTGCATTAGAAAGATCATTCAGGCCTGATCATTAGCATTAGCTAAGGAACATATACACACACTTTCTTGCATATGTTCATACGGCATTAAAAATCATCTAAGGACCATGGTTGCCTGTGGATGATGTTTTGAGTAGATGGATGATGGATGGTAGGATACGTTCTTCCTAACTTGGAGATTTCGAGGACGAAATCCTTTAAGTTGGGGAGAATGTAACAACCCGAATTTTAACAACGTGTTAAAAGAAGAATCAAGGCAGAATTAAAATATAAAATCTGAATCAGGAGAAACGGGCTGTGCCATTGCGTTCGTCTCGGAAAAATACGCGAAATAGAGTCCGAAATTTCGTAAATCGGAGTCCGTATGACCGAGATATGGCCTCGCGAAGTTTCATGAAAAATTCAAATTCAAAACAGATTCAAATTTCAGAAAATCAGGGTAGGCGGGAAAAATCCCACCCAGACCAGGTCGACCAGGGGGTCGACCTGGGTGTCGACCTGGGTGGGACCAGGTCGACTGGGGAGTCGACCCCAGGGTCGACCTGGGGGTCGACCTGCCTGGTCGGACCCAGGCAGCCTGGTGCATCTGTTTTGCTGTTTGGCTCGGTTTTGGAGGCTTGTGACGATTTTTGAGGGCTTGGATCTATCCTAGGGTTAATCTAACGGCCTAAACTACTCCTAATCTCTATAAAAAGACCCCTAGGCCTACCCTAAACCCTCACAAATCACTCATGCCACGAAGTGCTGCCCAAATGCCAAGTGATCATGGCCTCCATCTCCAACTCCAAGAGACTATGCATGCAAATCGGATCCGAATCGAAACGTGCAAGCTTGCTACACCAAATAGAGGCCAAATCAACGTTGCTATGCGAGTTTCATGACGGTTCTTCGACAAAGGAGCCACCTTTCTTCGTCAAGATGATGCATGATCCTTTCTCTAAGCCTCGCTAGGTAAGTTCTAGCTACTTGTAGATTCTAACGGTGGTTCTAATGTGACATGGGATAAAATGCGATGAAACATAAGTATGCAAGCCTATATGAACCTTGTCATGTCCCTTTTGCTTGAACCTATGACTTTGGGCTATGCTTAGTGACTTAATCATGCCATTCAAGCTATGTTTAACCTAGTATATCTTGCAAGTTTGAATCTTTATCTATGAAATGTTAGCATGAACCTTTGGGAACCACTTGACTTGTGAAAACATTGGCAAAGACTTGACTTTGGGGCTTACACATGTAAATGAACCCAAACCCCTTATGTGTCATGCATGTTTGTGGCCAAATTCACTTATGACACTATGCATGTTTGTGGCCAAATCCTCTTGTGAAACTATGCATGTTTGTGGCCAAATTCACTTATGACTCTATGCATGTTTGTGGCCAAATCCTCTTGTGAAACTATGCATGCTTGTGGCCAAATTCCCTTATGATACTATGCATGTTTATGGCCAAATTTCCTTATGATACCAAGCATGTTTGTGGCCAATATGTTGGCATAATAACCTACTATGTGACTCGCTTCCACTTGGGTTGGAAATACGTTTGGGTAGTTTAGGAAGAACGTGGGTATGACATGAAAAAAACTTGACATGGGGTTTACATGAAAACATGACATTCATGATACATTTAAATATGGTCATGACAGGTGGGAAAACATGGAACTTGAACTAGACATGGGTGGGTTGTAAGTGTGAAAAGACACTAGACCAAACATGAAAGTGGCCAACTCGAGGTTGGGTTGAGTTTGTAGCATAAATCTACCCGGACCCGCCCGGCTTAACTAGTGGCTACAAACAATAGGATCCAATGTGAGAAGTTGGTCATGTCGCGCTTAAGACCCGAGGTTAGACTAGGTTGTGGTGTAAAACTACCCGGACCTGCCCGGCTTAACTAGTAACCACAACAAGGTCTAATGTGAGAGGTTGAGAGTGCATTAATTAAATTAATGCCACATGATAAGGTTAAGTAAATTTGACTAATGACACTTAACCGATATGACACGAATGGGTAGGTTAAGTGGGACCGGGCTTGATTTCTTAATGACACTTAACCATACAAGACAATTAGGGGATGGGGTTAAGTAATTTACGCTTAACTAATCCGACTTGGTAATTAGATGAGGTTAAGTAATTAAGACTTAACTAATCTAAACACGGTACTTAGATGGGGTTAAGTAATTAAGACTTAACTAATCTAAACACGGTAATTAGATGACTTAACCTATACTTAACTAATCTAAACACGGGAATTCGATGGGGTTAAGTTAACCACTTAACCAATCTAAACTTGGTAATTCAATGGGGTTAAATAACCAATACTTAACCAATTTAACATGATAATTTAATGGGGTTAAGTAACTTATACTTAACCAATTATACATGATGATTTGATGAGGTTAAGTAACCTATACTTAACCAATCTAATAGGTGGACCCGATAGGGTTAAGTCACAAGACCTTTTAAAAGTAGGCTTAACCATTGTAATACGATTAGTGGATGGGGTTAAGCTAACCCATACTTAACCAATCCGACTCGATAATCTGATAGGATTAAGATAATCTATGCTTAATCAATCTAACATGATAATCTGATAGGGTTAAGACAAATAAATACTTAACCAGTTTGACTTGATAAGGTTAAGTCATGAGCTTCTTGGTACAATTAACCAACCTGTAGGGCTAAGCCTTGAACTTGAGTACTTAGCCAATATTGACATGATTCGTAGGCGGGTTAAGTCATGAACTTGGATAACAACACTTAACCCATTTGACTAAACCCTAGCTCAGGGGACTAGGTTGGAAATCGTAGTTAACAAGGATAGCGAAAAGAGGGGCTAAGTGGTAAACCTTAGTTAAGGGTAACTAAGTAATAATTCTTAGCTAAGGACATGGGACTAGTTCATAAAGAGATGAGTAACCTGGTACGGTAGGTCATCGCTTAGGATACGAGGAGGAGCAAGTTATCTGACTTGGATAAAAGCTCCAGCGAACTGGGTGACGAAGCGGAAGCTTCGGGGAACGTGAGGGTACTCATGGTATCCCTCTGTGAGGTGGCAAGTGGTCCGTGAAACCCGGCCTCACAGAGGTTAAGGTCTGCGGTAGAAGAGCCAAGAGTATGCCTTGGTTGCTATGCGAGCGACCTAAAGAAAGGATGGATTAGCGTGGAGTCGACGATACTTGATTTTGCCCTAGATAGCATGTCGCCGACTACCTACCATCTTTAGTCAATCGTGTACGTACGGAAAGGCAGGGAACTCCCAACAGACCATATACTGGCTATCAAGTTATGGGTGAGGTGGGCTATCTAGAAGTGGGCATCGATGGGCCGTAGTGTAGTTCTCATACATGATTTTTCTTGGATTGCCTTTCAGTAGTTGAGGGAGGGGTCACGTGGGACCATAGCCACGGGTACAAAAACATACCTTGATATCTGCATCAGCAGACGACTTAAAGCTCCCGACCGAGTTCTGTATTTCTTGATTTGCCCTGGCATGGAACTCGGATGGCACATTGAGGAACATGTGCGTCTAGACATGGAAAACGGTTCACGATACATACGTGGGATAAAAGGGCGCGGTTGACGGGTGGCATAATCCCTAGTGGTCCTAGGTGGCCAAAACCCAAACTGAGACACGGAAACGTTCATTAGGTAGCATAATCCCTAGTGGTCCTAGGTGGCATAAATCCTAAGGGAACGCGCGATAGTTCATGGTGAGGAAACATAACAAGATCAAGGGTAGCAGTCCAAAATAACCTCAAGGATAAAACGTTCACATGGGAAAGCCCGTATGGCCTACGGCAAAGGACTGAACTTATACATGGAAAGAAACATACGAGTTGGGAAAAACCTACATATGCTATATATTAGGTTGACATGGACCATTACATGACATTGGGCAAGGGACACTCATAGTTAACACATGACGTGGGTTGGGATACTAGTACGAGAGGTGCAGAGCAAATATACATGTTAGGACCAGGAGAAATATACATGACAGATACCGTGGGAGGTTATACATGATAGATACCTTGGGATAGTATACTTGATAGAAACCTGACGATGTGATACCTTGATTTATCATGACACCGTAGTTTATCATGATATCTTTGTTTACCTTGCTACAGTAGTTCAGCCTGTTACCCTGGTTTAGTTTATCTATCTTGTAGTCATCCTTATGTTTACTTTCAGTTTATGCATGTCATGTTACCTTTACCTGTTTTTATACTGGAAGTAGATAGGACTTACCAGTCTTTATGACTGACCCCGTTTTGTTTCGCCTCTTTGTCTTCCGTTTCCCCCCAGGTTTCAGGGAGGAAACAATGTTATCTAGTACGGACTTCTTCTGCTTGAAGGTCATCATGCATGGCTTGGACTTTTCTTGGCTATGGCTACTTTACTGTTTTACTTGGGGAATAATTCATGAAATGGTTTTATGCTTCTTTATTATTGCAAGACAGGTTTTGATGTATTCTGATGTAAAAGGCTTTGACCTTATTTTATAAGGTAATGAAATTTGTTTTACTTCCGCTGTTTTATATATGTTCTGTCTTGTAATATTTCTGTGCATGTTTACTTCGATAATGCTTCACCAAACCTAGTGCATTCCCTTTGTGAGTGACCCTAGCGGAGGTGGGGTGCTACAATATCAGTCAAATCAGTGTACATAAACAAATCGTTCGATTTGTAAATGAATATTTATTTTACTTCAACACATGAATATATATTTTACTTCAACACACGAATATATATTTTACTTCAACACATGAATATATATTTTATTTCAATACATGAATATATATTTTATTTCATAACCAACAGTCAATTTTCACGACACAAACAATCACACAAGTCGTCCATGGTCTGCATCCTAGTATATATTTCAACTAGAAATCAAAATTAAAGTGAGGAGTTCTCACCGAGAGCTAAACCAAAGCCGTGACTCTTCATATGTAGAAAATCCTCACCGTGCTTCTAACGAGATCTGTTTAATGCGGTATATGTTAAAAATTATATTTTTATAACGCTACTTCCTATATAAAAATTATATTTTTATATCGCTCGTCATATTTAAAGATTATATTTTTATAACGCTCTTCATATTTTTTTTCTATTCTATTATTCAAATAAAAATCATATTTTAAATAAACAAAGATTATGTTTTTAACAATACAAAAATCATAACATTCTACTTGTAAGAATCAAATCTTTTCATTTTTGGAAATCCAAACTTTCTCTTCTAGAAATCCCAACTTTTCGCTATATAAAAATTTAATATTTTTATTACTAACAACATAAAAATCACGTTTTTACATCTCGTGTCTACAAATAAAGATCGCATTTCTACTCTAATGTTATACGTATAAGAATCACATTTTTATGTTGTTTTCTTATTTATAAAAATCATATTTTTATTTCTCATCATATATAAAAATCTAATCTTTTTGTTTCCAAAGATCATATTATAAAAATCGTATCTTTCCTTTGTAAAGATCTAATCTTTTTATTTCTAAAAAACAAATCTTTGAACGATAAAAATCCAAACTTTAAACAATAAAAATCTAAACCCTTTAAACGATAAAAATTCAAACCTTCGTTATATAAAAATTCCAACTTCCGTCATATAAAAATTTCTAACTTTCGTCATATAAAAATTTCCAACTTTCGTGGTATAAAAAATAATCAAAGCTTTCACTTAAAGAAAAAAAGTCAGAAACTTACATTCGATTGAGTGGCTCGGTGGCCATCCTGGGCGCAACGGAAACATGGTGAGCCCATTTTAGGCTCGCGCGACTTCAGAAGGGGAGGGGGAGTCACTGTCATCGACTGGAAGGGGGGTCTCGAGGTGGGGTCGCTGTGGGGGTGGGAGGCTGCGGTAGGCGTGGTGGGCCAGGAGAAGAACTGGCGGCGGAAATGGCGGGGGTGGCGCGCGGTAATCGATGAAGCGGGGGGGGTTTCTTTTTAGGGTTGGGGGCCTCGATCGATGAAAGGGGGAAAGGAGGGGGAGGCGGAGCATCAACAAGGGGAGGGGAGAGCTCACGACGCTCGATGGCGGCGGAATGGAAGAAATCGCAAGAGCGATTGGAGGGAGGCGGGTTTTCTTTGACTTTTATTGGGGGAGGGGGCTTGGTTCTAAGAAAATGAATGGGGGAGGGTTTTTAGGTAAAAATAAGTTTATTTATATTATTATTTAATAATTTAGTTTTCTAAAAGGTTGACTTTCAATTCGAATCCCAAATCAACCCCAACGACTGTTGTCCCTAGCTAATTACCCTCATTCCGAACACAATGGGATATGTTTCTTAACCCAATTCAGTTGTTATGATCAATTTTCGTCAAAATCAAAATATAACTCTATATATTGAATTTGAACGCACATTTTAATTTATCGGGGCCACATACTGTCTCTAAAAATTCTCGGAAAATTATTTCTAACTTCGTATTGATGATACGGTCCTAACAAAACTAATTTCATCGAATTCTGACACCGTTTGAAAAATGGCCATTTTCCAGTCGATTAAAATCAACTGAAACTGGTCAAACGCGTTTTACTTTGCCACGCTCACATATTGATTCAGAAAATTACAAATTTTGGAATCTAGCAATAACGTGACATCCCGGATCCAATAAAAGTGGTTTCGTTGAAAACAGAGGCTGTTTGCAAAATTTCCATTTTTAAGGGCCAGAATTCCATAGCGATTATTCTGAATTTTCAACTGGACGTAACTTTTGATTCCCGCTGTGAAATTTTGATTTCTCGGATTCATTGGAAAGATATTCTCAATTAGATTCTATTTTTGTTTTCACCAAAATCCGGTTTATTTTGAATCTTGTACATTCATTTGAACTTTGTAATCAAATTTTCGAACTACCGCGCCATTTTCAATTCCTTTTATATTTTAAAATAAATATTTATATTCTAACGTCGATTCATATAAATATATACGTTCTATTCCTATCAAAATAAATTTCTCGTCGTTATTATCTAAAATAATTCATTTTAAATATTCAAAATTTGCTAAAATTGCCAAAATAAAAATTTTAAATTAGCTCAGATTTCCAGGTTATTACACTTGCTTAACACCCTTCTCTGAGACGTATGAGCTTAGAGGTTATATATTGATAGGCATCAGTTGCATGGCGTGAATTGCCAATGTGGCAAGCTAAAATGCAAGTGATCTAGGCTTTTGTTGAAAAGCAGAGTCTTGTGGCTGATGATCAAAGCACGACTTTAAATAGCATCGCTTTGTGTATAACATTAATTCGTGAGCCTCACACTCGGTATGAGTCAAAAACGGGATTGTGACAGTAGGGAGAACCTGCGTTTCTTTCCAGTTAGAAGTGGTGTCATGGTATGGAGCCCAGACATTTTTGCTTGTGTGGATAATGGATTGTGAAGCACCTTGGTTTGAGTTCCTAGTGGCTCTAGATATTGGTCGCTACTGGCCAAGTGATAGGTCCGATAGGACTGGGAAACGTATTGTTCAGGAATAACCAATCCACTAAATTATGTGTGGACCGGCCTTGCCGTTCACAAGGTTGCCCGTAAGTGTGATCCTGAGACATGTGCTAGAGTGTCTTGAATCGGTAAGGAGGCATCCCTTGCCTTGACTCATAGATGGAATCCAATTTCCAATACATGACTTTTCGGTTTTAGTTGTAAAACTAGTATGGCAACATAGTAGGATGGGGTACTATGCCGTCTATGATTGATACATTTATATTTGAAGTGATTTTGACACTATACACTTACAGTATCAAATGATTTTTGTTTTAAACGTATCAAGCTTGTTTGGATGTTATAAGATAAAACTCTATCCTCCGGCTTGCGTTGCATTGTGTGATGGGACCTGAGTCTTATAATAGCTTCATTTTTCATAAAGCATAGCGTTGTTTTATTTTAAACTGAAATTCATGTGGAGTAAACCCATTCCGTGTTATATGGCATGGTCCCATGATTTCCCAACTTTTAATGTAAAGATTTAATAACTGTTTTTAGTTCTCACACTAGTCTCATGACTGACTCCGAGTTTATTATTTCTACCTAAACTCTGGGTGCTCCTATTTTCCACATAAGCATCCAGTAGTTTTGGTTTTCGCAGATATTTCTTTTCACAGGATCCTGGATTTACAGTTAGAGATATGTTCGGAAAGCTTTGTATCCGTGTATCTCTTTCAGTTGTGTTATGTGTTATTTTTCCACTGCTATGTAATGTATTTTAATCTCTGATATTTTTCTGAAGTATACTATTTATGCATACTCTGTTATGTTCTTGTAATCTGATGTAAATGTTATAATGGCAATGAGATGTTCTATTTTTTGTGTTCTGATTTGTCGTGTTCTCAACTCAATCTGGGCTTTCACTTACGGGCGAGTATGGGTCGTTTCATTTATACAATTGGTTAAATTTATAAATTTATACTCTTTACTCACGTTCAACTTACTTAGATGACATAATTTGCTTTCATCGTTCTCTCACATTGTCTTCTTTAAATCTGCTAGGCCATTCCTTTTCAGTCTCTAGAACAAAATAAGAAATATTCCTTGACTTGAATAAAAAAATCTGGAGTCATGTTATATAAGTGAACATTCCTTTCTTATCATTCAATGAGCATCTTATATTTCATAAAAATTGGGAGTAATATAGTCCTTACGTAACGGCCAGCCTATCCTACTTTCAGGCATCAAGATATGTTTAAGACGTGGATGATTATCATAAGAGATTCCCAACATATCATAAGATTCCCATTCTTGAAAATTGTCCCTTCTCCAAATCTAGAAAACAGAGTCCATGCATGATTTCTCAGTCCCAAAAGCCACATATGGTTTGCTCCATTTTCTTTTGTACCCAATTGTTGGTGTGTTTTGAAACAAATTGCGAAACCCTCCCCATGGTTTATGTTAAAAAGGCCTATCCTTTTCTTGCCCTTTTTTTTCTTTCTAAGAACTTCGGTTCTTCACAAACCCTGTGCTACCTGTTATAAACGAGCCTGATTTATATATATATAATTAACTTAATTGCTCGTTATTACGTTAGTGGTTAGTGTATAATGTACAAGCTGCCTTCTTTCTATTCTACTAGCCAACCAACCCTTCTAAAATGAAAAATAATGACCCAAATTCTATATATGATGACACAAGTCTGTTGTTTACATCTTCCCATTGTTCCTTTTTCTTCCTTGTATCCATTTCATATTAATACTTTATCACGTTTCTTTTTCCTGCTCCTCAAATTTAAAATGCCCAATCTTCTTCCCATCCGTGCTTCTGCACTTACACATGGCTTCACACCACACACACCCTTAGACTTCTCATCATCGCACCCACCACACAAGACCTCAGTTTTTCACGAACGATACTCCACATTCCATACGCACGAAACCAACTCCCTAAAGGTTCTCTTCACATCGATGTCTTGACAATGATTTGACATCGGCCCTCCACGCGCCTTACCACCGTTGACTAATGACCTACTAGCTCACCATTCGATCACTCCATTCATGCCCAGTTCGAGTTCGAACGCTGGTTGTTTCGACATGAATTATGGTCTCGACTTAGATCGAAACATCATCTCCACCGGTCGATAACTAGATCTCGGCTAGATATACCAATTTGTAGTTATGAGTTTTGCGTAATGATCAATGAATGAGGAGATTTAAGGAGGAGAAGATCGGGATATTACTTATCGTTCATTTTTATTGATGGAGGCGGTATTTTGGTTGACCGCAAAACAATGAAACTAGGGTTTGACTAAAAATAAAGGGGTATATATATGGCTAGAAATAATGTTATTTTATCTTAATGAAACTTCATGCTGCAATAATGCGTTAAAACAAATACATGCAATCTCCAATTGAAATGAAATTCCTAATCCTGGCATAGAAAAATATTTCGGACATGATGGGACATGTTTCGTCGAATTCCAAGGTCGTTTATAAAAGTCCTTCATAAATCACAGGTGAAAAACACGCATTTTAATTTCCCATGATCACGAAATAAATCCAAATAACTTGAAATTTGAAACACTACAACACCTCGTCATTATGGATTTAATAAAATTAGTCTCGCTGAAAGCGAAGTTTATTTGCATATCGGTTATTCACTTTTATGCGTAAAACAATGCTGTTTATGGACACGGTTCCCAAAAATAACAAATTATATATGTATTCTGACTCTAAATGTCAATACGAATTCAACGGAATTCATTTCACGGCTTAATTCGATCGTTAGCGCAAGTTATCAATAAATTCCCTTTAAATCGAATTAAATTATACAATTAAATCATTATAATTTACAAATAATTCCACAGCGACTATTTGAAAATGTGAATTGGGCACACTAACAATTTATAACATGAAATCTCCATTTTTCTCTTTTAGTAAAAATTATAATCAAATCGATTCAGGTGATTCTTGTTTCACGGAATTCTAACTTAAAATGGATTTTGTTTTTTCAATTGAATTTCAAATCGTGAATTATAAACTACCGCGACGTTTCGAGTTTGTTTTATAATTTAAATATAAATTAAACGTTTAAAATTTGTTTTATAAACGAATTATATATTATAAATCCATTCATAAATTCGAAATCAATATTTAAAACAATAAATTAAATTAATTATCCGACTAAGGAAAATATGGGCCATTACATACCTTCCCCCTTAAAAAGAATTTCATCCCCGAAAAAACTGAGGTAGAAGGAATGCTATCCATCCCATTTTCTAAAATTCAATTTATTTTAAATCAAAAATCAGCTTATAAAATTTTAAAAATATCGAAAATTTTCAAACACTTTCAATTCCCAGGAAAATTTGACAGAGTCTCCCCTGTACGGAGGGACTTTTGTGATATCGCAGGAACAAATAATACATACATCGACCCATAAGGTTGAAAAATAAAATTCGAAAAACAAAAATTTACATTTTCGCATAAGCGTACCTTATATAAGCGTTATTGAGCATACTTGCTCAACTTACATGCAATCTACACAACCAAAATTAATCATCACAGTCTCCTGGTACCTGTAGTTAACTTAATATAACATGTAAGTAACAATTACATGTACTTCTTCAATAATATTTTATTGATTAACAAGTATAACCATACAAGTTTTAAAAATCAAACATAAGCATCATTTCAAGCAAATACAAGTTTACATTAATTGGTTTCAATTCATACTCGATTCTATTCAAATTTATTCTACTAGAATTCATTTTCTTAGCTTTTAATTCATTTATCTTCTTATTAATCCATAGATGAATTATATTCAATCAATCTAACACACAATCAACAATTAATCACCAACCAATACACAACCAACTTGACCAAATTAACTGAATTTACATTCAATATTAATATTTACTTGGTTATCTTCACTTTGGTTTAGTCAATTTATATCCAATTTATTCCCATAATTATTATTAATTCTTAACTTCATTTAACCAAGTTAAATCCAATTCATATTCAATTGACTAATTTATTTTCAAAATTAGTTTACTTCAATTTAAAGATCCAAATTCTGATTTTTATTCAAAATATCATCCAATTCCTCTTCAAAATTTATTTAACTTATTTTAAGTTAAATTTTGATTCATTTTAATTCAAAAATAAAATTCTCATTCACAAATTCTATATGTGATATTTCTTCGGTTCATATTAAACCATTCAAAATTTTAATCAAATTCGAATTCTATTCAAATCAATCAAACAAATCAACATCTAAATAATTTGATAAAATTATTCCTTTTCTATACAAAAATATAATTTGGGTTAAATTATTTTATTTACCCTCTTTACAAAACATTATCGTGTCAATTTCTAGTTAAATATTGAACCAATCAAACAACACAATATAAAATATTTTTATATAAAATTTACAAATACACTCTCATATATATATATATATATATATACACTCAACTCAATCTAGGGTATTACTAACCCCATCTCTATCGATTTATGACATAGAGCCAAGGTTCTTACTAATAATTATGCTCTTTCAACTCCATTCGTTTCACTTAGTTTCATTATTAAGTATTGCCAATTCAAAATCAACACTTTTGACCACTCATTTCCTTTCATAACCCTCGTTATACAATTCTGGTTTAATATAAAACCCTTTTTATCTTGTTTTTTTTACTAAATTTGAATATTAAGTAAAGATTAAATTTAAGCTGTCATATTCGCTTAAAATCCCTTTTTATAACTTCATTCATGGAAACTCGAATTTTACATAAAACTCATCGTAAACTCTTTTCACAATTTTACTATAATTCATTACAAACTCGATTACTTACTTAAATGGATTTCATTTAAGAAGTAATTACTTAAATTAACACCATAAATTTACTTCAAAATTAACTACTATAAAGATAATTAACTGCTTTATTAACTGAAACGATAATTTATATACTAGTTTGAATATCTTAATTATTTACAATCCAATATTAACTTATATATATATATATATATATATATATTTGAAACATAAGTATTACTTAACTTTTAAATTCTTATTATCAATCTTACGTGATAATCTCACTCTTGAATACCAGTTTCATGGCTAAAGACGATATTCAACTCTAACACTCATTTGAACACAAACTAGTACGGTCTATCAGATAATGGTAAAATTGTCAAAGTTGAGGTATTTTAGTAATCTCTCAGACCTTGAGTCAAAGTCGTTCTTATCTTTAAGATTCGTAGAAGTTCGATATCCAAAATATTCGACAAAACCATAAATTGATAAATCCAATTGATTTCCAAACCTTAAACCCTTTTCAAACAACGTTGTTGTTTTGAAAAAAATAAGCTAATTTGACTTAAATATCGAATTCGATAATTTATTCCAAATGATCGATTAAATCTTCTTTACTTAATTAAAAGGTTAATTAAGTTTAAAATATCTTTCAGAGATAATTTATCCAAATTCAAAATTTTCCTATGTAAAGTCTTATTAAAATTTAAACAATTATTCGTTAACGATTCCATTTGATTACTTAAAAGTAAATTAATCAAATAACCAATTCCAATTAAAATAATCAACTTAGTCAACTCAGCTCATGATTATATTGTTAGTATCAATTCGAATTAACTCTTCCTTTAAATAAAATAAATAATATAATTAAATATTAAATAATTCTATATAACCGTTTCTTAGAAACAGTTATTCCAATTCTTAACCCTACATAAATTTCTGCCCATCTGTTTATGATTCTTATTAACGTAATAAATTATTTTATAAAATCACTTAACAATTTCTTATAAATTTAGAAAAAAAAAAGCTAATTTGACTTAAATATCGAATTTGATAATTTATTCCAAATGTTCGATTAAATTTTCTTTTCTTATAAAAACTAAATTATCTTCTTTACTTAATTAAAAGGTTAATTAAGTTTAAAATATCTTTTAGAGATATTTTATCCAAATTCAAAATTTTCCTGTGTAAAGTCTTATTAAAATTTAAAAAATTATTCATTAACGATTCCATTTGATTAATCAAAAGTAAATTAATCAAATAACCAATTCCAATTAAAATAGTCAACTTAATCAACTCAACTCTTGATTATATTGTTAGTACCAATTCGAATTAACTCTTCCTTTAAATAAAAATAAATAATATAATTAAATATTAAATAGTTCTATTTAACCGTTTCTTAGAAACAACTATTCCAATTCTTAACCACTACATAAATTTCTGCCCATCTGCTTATGATTCTTATTAACGTAAGAAATTATTTTATAAAATCACTTAACAATTTCTTATAAATTTAAATAATAAATATTTATTCCCTGTTAAATAAACTTCCATTCCAAAATAATAGATTTAAAAATCTATTTTCGGTTAAAAATAAATTTATAACTTCATTTCAGACTATTTACCTGACGGTAAATCAATGTTCATAAGACGATTGATTTTCAAGCCATCTGATGCCAATTACTCAACTAATACTGCTCATTGGTTAAAAACCACACAAACATTGAATTCCAATCAACAACTAAATCAATTTGTCCAATCCATATTAGGTAAACAATTCATTTAATTGCAATATGAAAATAATAATAAATTTGAGGAATCCAGTTGGATCCCTCCAACCTGGTTTCCCTGCATCCAAATACATTTCCTCAAATAATGTTATTCAATTCAATGAACAAATGTAATATTCAACGATAAATAAATAAATAACAGTTATCCAAACATCCATATTATAATTTAATACGTTTACTATAAACATAAACAATAAGGTAAGTTACCTCGTTTGGAGATAATCATTTAAAATAACAATTAGATTTCATTTAAAATAAACGAAAATTTAAATCAACCAATTCATTCAATATATAAATAATATTCAGCACACAACGAACAATTATCAATCATAGCACACAAAACAAATCCCAAATTATATAAAATATAAGTGGGTAAAAACTAAGTGAGTTATACTCACTTTGGTTTGATATGTTGAAATAGTTCAATTACAGTTAAATTAAATAGTGTTTAATTTAACTGAAATTTCCAGCTATTTCGGTCCCCATCCAAAACAGTTCCCTAAAGTTGTGTTCAACCATTCGATTTCGGTGCAAAGCTTTTCTTGTTGAATTCTGTTAACACCATAAAAATTATATATGTTTTAGAAATTTGATTTAATTAAATTATCCTAAATAATAAATTAATACTTAAATAACAAATCCCTTTTTGTGTCTATACTATTAGTTAAGTTTATAAATGTATACTCTTTGCTCACGTTCAACTTAGCTAGATGACATAATTTTCTTTCATCGCTCTCTCACACTGTCTTGTTTAAATCTACTGGGCCATTCCTTTCCCATCCATGCATGATATCTCAGTTCGAGAAGCCATATACGGTTTGATCAATTTTCTTTGGTACCCAGGTCTTCGTGAATTTTGACACATACTGCCAAATCCTTCCCATGGTTCACGTTAAAAATGCCTATCCTTTTCTTGCCCTTTTTTCTTTCTAAGAACTTCGGTCCATCCGAATGCCTATGTGGCTCTGTATACTCTGTATGTCGCTTATATGGAGATTCTGCAGACTGAACTTACCCTTAAAGATCTGAAGTTATATTACCACTTCAAGCATCATTCCGCAGGGGCTCCCAATTTTTCTTTCTTCGAATCAGTTGCCAACAGAAAAGTTGTGACAGATGGTTATAGTAATATAGGGGATATCAAATCTGACTGGTTTTATATATAAAACACCAAGCTGGATGTGCGAGGAAGTGGCTACAAGCCAGTATGTTTTCAACTTTCCCGCGTTTAATTCGAATGCATAATTTTAGTGCTAATGAATGATTTTGTTCCATACAGATCACAAATGGAAGGATCAATATATGAAGATCGAATGTCCCGCCTTCTCAAGAGTAACTCAGATTTCTTAAGGATTAATAAATGTATCACCGACGAAAACCTTCACAAACACGGTCTTTTAAATATAAGTTTCGAACTTGGAGCGGTAGCAGACCTTACAAGTATATACCTCCGACTGAAGGAGAAGGAAATCCTCAAGCTGTAAAGACTAATACCCTTCACAAGAGTCCTTCCATCAATGATTAATCAGGATGACGAGGATTTAAATGTATACAAAGGATACGATGGACAAGCTGACGAAACAAAGGAGGTCCTAACCTCCGGGGGGTAGTCTCCCTTAAGAACTTCATCACCGGTTGAGTCTCTCACTCAGGATGAGTTAACGGAAGGAACAGATATTCGGGGAATTAAATAAGATTCCTTTACCAGACGATATTTATACTCAGGAAGATTTCCGAGGGGAACCAATTTTTCCCATCTCTGAAGAGACGAGTGCTCCAGTTGGAGAAAAAGAAGTCATCCAAACGAGTCTAACTCTGGGCCCTGGTCCGTTAAAAAGGGGATTTCACGAGACGCACAAATCATATGCACTATTTACCATAACACTCTTTTACCACTGTCATTCATAGTTTTAACATGCACCTGTTTCTTTTGCAGGGAAAATGTCTCGTAAATGGTCTTATTCTTATCGTTCCCTTCGTGAGGGCATACCAAGCCTCCTTCCAAATCCCGAGCATGCTCGTAGTGATAGTCGGGGAAGAGATAGTCGTCGGCCCTGGGATTCTCATCAACCTTATTCCACATTATTCCACACAGTCTCGATCTCCATCAAAGTAAGGCTCTAAAAAGCCTCACAGTCGTCCATCGTTACCGGCTGAGGGCAAGCAACTTCCTAAAGATTTGACCCCTCCAACGAGTACGCCTTCTCATGTCCCGTCTTCTAAAAAACACCACAAGCCAGAGGAAAAAAACAAAGATGAAGGTAAGATCATGGAGAAGAGAAAGACATTTCATATTTCTTCTAATAAGCATGACTTGGATACCACCACTGCGTAGAATATTGCTCCCAACTCTGAAATTCAGGCCAGGCTGGAACGCTTGCGAAAGCAATTCCCTGATATTTTCTTTGAGAGGATGATGTTCGTCCCGGATCTTGAACCAATCCCCGAGGATTGGGACACAGAAGTGATAGGGTATGTATGCCATGTGGCTAAACAATACGGGGTAATGAAGAAGCATGCTGCCACACCTTCTACTGCCATCCACCAGCTGGAGACGGAAGCAACCAGAGCCAGAGTGAAGATGGATAATGATGCTAGGGCTAGGACAAAATGGAAAAAGAACTAGAGGATGCACAGGCCCAACTGGCTTTTGCTCGGCGAGATGCAGAGAATTACCGGTTTGAGCTAGAGAGTGCTAGGGAGCGTTTTCGCAGCGAGCTTGACTCAAACAGCCAGGAACAGGCGGCTCTGAGGAAGGAGGTGGAAGATCTTAGGGAAATTAATACTGAACTGAAGACAGCACAGGAACGCTTTGCTGTTGAGAAAGCTGCCTGGGAGAAAGAGAGGGCGAGCTTAAAAGACGACCTCGCTCTTGCCAAAAAGGAAAAAGAGGTTTTAAATGATCAACTTGCCTAAGCTGAGGAGCATGCAGCTCTCGCTGAAAGTAACGCCAATAATGCTCTTGAATCGTCCACTACTACTACTGATAAGCTCGCTAAAAAAGAGAAAGATATAGCTAGTTTCGAGGAACTGTTGTTTGACTTCTTTGGTCAAGTCATCAAGACTCGAGACATCTCTTGGATTCCGGACTATCATGTTACTCTGGCCAATGTATGGGATGCAATTGTCGAAGGCGAGAAGTGGCGATTGATGGTCAACGAGATTGACAAGAACTAGCTGATGTAGACCTTTCTCAGAGGTGAAGAACCAGAGGCTTTGTAGAAAGGTAGACGCCTAATCCATGAAAAGATCGAGAGGGAGAAGATTAAGCTCAAGGGCAAGGATAAGGTTGACGAAGGCTCGAGCTCGGTGGTGGAGCCCAAAAATTCTGAAATTGAGGAATATAACCCTGATGATCCATTGATTCCCTTGGCTCCAACCCCTCCGGTTGTTGGAACCATCACTACAAATCTGGGAGATGAGTCGGCTGAAGGTATCTCCATATTCTCTCCACAGTTCATCAAAGCGATCATAACTTGTCGTCGTCTCATGGGGCAGACAACTAACATGGCCACATCTTCTCCTTATTCACTAACATTTGCTTCTCATAGTGTAGGTACCAAATTGGTCGAGAAAGATGCAGAGGAGAAGGTAGTGGCATAGAAAGTTGATGTCCCCCCGGGTACGGTGTTGAAGTTTCTGAGATTCCAAAGCAAACATAGGGTACAACAAGTGATAGAGTCATGGTAGCACTCGTGGAATCCGGCACCAGCGCTCCTGCAGACGCTGAGATTATTGCAGCTTTGCACGACATAGAAGGTGGTCACGGAGATGAGGAAGAGGAAGTTGTCATCATAGATAAAGCCGAGGATGATGACAGTGAAACCTTGGCTGACATGCAGGCTAGGAAAGAAAAGCAGTTGGTTCTTAAGAAGGGAGAACATGACCCTGTATTCGTGCCCCTTATTTCTGAAATTGACCCCAAGACTGGGTTGGTTATAAGATTCTCTTCCAAATCAATAACTTCACAACTTACCTCCCAACCTTATAGTCCTCCCCCAGAGCCTCTTGTTGATAAGAGGAAGAGGAAGAAAAGTGACTGCTCTGATGCTGACAAAGAGGCGTTGGAGATACAGAAGAAGGAAAAGAAATATAATCGTCTCCCAAGCGTAAATAGAATGCACTTATTAGCTCATATTTTAGTTTTAGGATTTCCTTTGGCCAAAAAATGTAGTTGTAAGAGTGGCACTCACTTTTGTTTAGCTTCTCGTTCTCGTAAATCTGCTTTCAGTAAATGAAAATCTATTTCTTTTGCGCCATTGCGTTCCTGCAAGTTCATCATGTTTGCGAAGTTTAAATAATCATAACTGAAACATTCATAATTAAATACTAAAGTCAAGAGTAACAATCATTAATCATAACCGAAACAATCATAACTAAATACTAAAATCATGAGTAACAATCATTGAGAAGTTCGTGTGCTGAGTAAATGTGTAGTGGCGTACGTACATGCCCCCAATCAATCGTCATTATATTGCCTAGCCAGGGCATATTGGTGATTGATTAGGATTATGTTTGTATTCCCCCCTTCCACGTCCGGAAACGAAGGGTTCAGGCCTCCTTTTTCATTCTTGTCCCTACTCATGTGGTGGGATGGGAGCCCTTGAGTGGCATATGTCACTGTGCCTTTATATTCTCCCGATCCTTCAGCGGGGTAAGATTTCTATTGGCGCTAAGTCATTCGCGCCTTAACACACTCCCGTTCCTTCGGCGGGTTAGACTTCGAGCTCGATTCTTGGTCTGCTAACTGATCCTTTAGCGGGGCAGAAGTTTTGGGGGCGCTAAATCTCTAGTGCCTTTATACTCTCCCGATCCTTAGCGGGTTTGAGTTTTATCAAGGCGGTTTTTTCATGGTGCAACTTCACGCCTTGGAGATGTTATCTTCGTGTAACACCCCGTAAATCAGTTAATACTAATATTCACAAATGAAAGAATAATTAATTTCAAATATAAGAATATTGGGAAACGGGATGCGCCATTGTGTTCATCTCGGAAAAATACGCGAAATAGAGTCCGAAATTTTGTAAATCGGAGTTCGTATGACCGAGATATGGCCTCGAGAAGTTTCACGAAAAATTCAAATTTTAAAACAGATTTCAAAAACACAGAAATGGAGGCAGGCGGGAAAACTCCCGCCCAGACCAGGTCGATCTGGGGGTCGACTTGGGAGTCGACCTGGGGGGGGGGCAGGTCGACACTAGAGTCGACCTGGGTGTCGACCTCCCTGGTCGAGCCCAGGTGACCTGGGTGCATCTGGTTGGGTTTTCGGGCTGTGTTTTGAAGGCTGGACAAAATCTAATGGCTCTAATCTATTCTAGGGTAAATCTAATGGCCTAAATGCATCCTAACATCTATAAATAAGTGGGTAGACTCTAACACTAAATCACTTGAAAAATTGGAGAGCTACCGACATGCCGTTGTCATGGAGTTCAGCGTAGCCGTCACAAACTAAAGAAGAAGGAGAAAGCGTAGCCTACAACTAAATCTACTCAACAAACAAATTAAATCAAAGACTCTTTCTATTTCTCTTCTTTAAATTGTGAGTATGATGATTCTCACAATGTTATTATAAAATAATTCGATTAAGTTATGAATGGATCACAAGAAAGTGATGTGAATTGTAATTGTAAATTCTATATTGTGGATCTCTTGTTATGTTATTATATTGTCATATGTTGTAAATTATATGTTGTAAATTCTCCTATGCTATGCCATGCTATGATGGAAATCATGTTATGCTATCATGCTATGCTATGTGTAAATCATGCTATGTTATGTCATAAATCTTATATATGTTGTAGATCTCATGTTAACACATATGTTGAAATCCATATGTTATATGATAATGATATCATGTTAAGTTGTGTTGAATCGTACAAGTTGTAAAATCATGATGTTGTTATTTATGTGAATTGGATCATGTTTAAAGTTTATGTTTTTTTAAAATTAAATGGATCATGATTATGGGAATTTGCCTATTAGGTTAGGTGTACCCATATACATGAATCCACAATTTAAATTGAATCTTGAATATGGGAATTTGCCTATTAAGTAAGGTGTACCCATATGCATGAATCTATGACTAAATGAATTTTTATTATGGGAATTTGCCTATTGAGTTAGGTGTACCCATAAAAACCCATATTGTTAGATTAGATGATTTTGATTCACACATGTTCCTATGCAAGTTTATGAAATTTGATTGAGATCATATTATGTGAATTATGAACAAGTTGACATCTTTAGATCCATGACATGTATAATCCTATGCAAGTTGTACATATGCAAGTTTCACCCCTTATTATGATTCATTTAGTCATATATACATGTTGTTATTGTGATAATCTCTTTTATGCTATGAGTTAGACTATTCGAGTCTATTATATATATTTTGCGAATAAACGTTCAAACGTGGGGTAGGGGTGATATTAGGAATTAATAAATTGGGTGCAATTTTGTATGATTTTGCACGCCTTGAATGGATGTCCATAATTGAGTCAATTATGGACATTGTTGAATTTGGAATTAATTAATAATTCAAGTAGGGAGTTATTAAAATTGGGGAAAGTGGATTATTAATAATAATCAATGCTTAGGACACGAGGTTGGACCCGTTTGTGACGTAAACCTGCCCGGACCCGCCCGGCAATTCCAGTAGTCACAAATGTCGGCCCAATGTGAGAGGTCCTAGGCCCAAACTAAATCATAACAGTTGTAAAGACACGAGGTTAGACTCTGTTATGGTGTAAGACTGTCCGGACCCGCCCGACAAATCCAGCTCCCATAAATGCCAGTCTAATGTGAGAGGTCTTTATGAGGTTATGGCCTTAATGAATTAATAAATACTTAGCCAGATAATCATGTAAGGTGGGACATGGGGGTTAAGTAGGTGCCTTGGGTGGCATGAGGAATCTAGTGGTTGCCTTTAGAGGCATTTGAAATACGATTAGACTTAACCAAATACATATGTAAATGAACATGACTAATTGGGTTAAGTGGATGGACTAATGGGACAAGCTTAGGTGGAATGCTTGTGGGAAATAATGGGGGCCCATTTCAACCAGTATCCCAAAACGTATCTTTGTGGGCACGACCCAAATCGAGGACGGGACACGCATACTGGGACTGACTATAAGAGGCCAAAACAGGGAGCGGTGGCAACGCAAGTCCAACGGGTTTCATATGCGTGTGTGGACCCGGGCTGGTAGGTAAGACGTTGTTGCATCGTGTAGGTATAAGCCGTGCATCTCCGTTATATCAGGTTGCCACTTTAGGGGAATGATACACCCCACTGTGGGGCCAGCACGGGTATCTACGAGTAGGGAGCCGATCGAAAAATGGAAAGTGGGGTACACCTAGTGGAGATAGGGGCAGGCGGCACCTATGTAGTCAGCTAGGAGTACGTAAAGCCATTAAGAAAGTTTCTAAGTGAAGCTAAGTGGGATCAATCTTTAGGGTGACTGGTGTGGTGCAGTATAGTGTTTATCCTTTAGTATTTAGGAGCGCCTATAACGTTGCCTTTAGCGATTGTCTATGTCCTTAATCTGCTCTTTCATAGACATTTCCTTGTTTTCCAGCTTATGCCTTAGTCCAGTTATTTTGATAATAGTATTGTAGGATTATCATACTCGCCAAACTTTATGTCTGACCCCCCCTCTTTTCCATCTTTTTTTTCCTTCAGGTCCTCAGGTTGGGCCAAGTTCTAGTGGAGTCTAGTTGGATCGCTTATCTCTTGGAAAGCTTGGACTGCAGAAGTAAAGTCCAGCTTGTTATCTTTCTTTTTAATGGCTATTTATTGTAATGGGATTATGTATTTTGTTTTTGTGAAGACGGATATTGTACTTGATTATGATCTATGGCTTTATGATGTAACAGACATATTTAATTTCCGCTGCATTGAAATGAAGTTTTAGATTTTCAAGTGCTATTTATTATCTGTCTTGTTGTAATTTCTCTGTTCTATATTCACTTATGACCCCTATGGAAGTTAATGCATTCCCTTGGTGAGTGACATTATTGGACGTGGGGTGTTACACGTGGTATCAGAGCACAAGGTTACCAGAACAGATAAAATTTTTAGAAAAATATTTTTCTAAAGTATTTTTGGAAGAAGTGCTTTCAAAAACATGTTATTTAGAGAGAGTTTTTATGAAAAACATAGTCCCAAATAGCCATATCCTTATCTTTATCTTTCGAATTCTCCATTTTGAATCTTTCCTTTCTCGTTTCAGCATGGCTGAAGATCTTAATCTCCCAGAAGGTGTGACGGTTCCAGGGTGGTTTAGGAGATATTTGGAGGCTAGGGCCACCACTGCAGGCCCAGCAGATGCTCCTCCACCCCCAGTTGCACCCACTCCTCCTCCTCGTGTTGACACTTTTGCAAAGACGTGCAAGGAATTTAAGGCTATGGGAGGAAAAACTTTTCAAGGGACTGAGACATTTGTGGAGGCCAGAGCCTGGCTTAAGGAGACTGAGGAATTGTTGGATATCTTTGAAGTGGAAGATGGGAGGAAAGTCCGTTTAGCTGCTTGGTTAATGAAGGGAGAGGCCTCGTTTTGGTGGGAGGTCACTAACGGGGAACGTCCAGTTGATTCATGGGCGGATTTCAGATGAAGGTTTGAGGCAAAGTTTCTTTCAAGGGCAGAGGAGAATTTAAATATGGAAAAATTCCTGACATTAAAGCAAGGGAGCTTATCAATGAAGGAATATGTCAATAAATTTAATCAGTTAGCAAGGTTTGGCTTGGAGTTGGTGAACACGCCAGAGAAGAAAGCTTTGAGGTTCGTTAGAGGCTTGAATGAACCGTTGCAAAGGTTGGCTATGACCCACATCCCTATGGGAGCCACCTTTGAATGGCTAGTAGAAATGGCACTTATGCATGAGGATAAGGCAGTTGAAAAGAAAGGGGATCAGAAGAAACCCCAACAGCAAAATAAGAAGGGTGGTAAAAACAATAATGGCAAAGGGAAGAAGAGATGCTTCAATTGTGGGACGCCTGGCCATCTCAGCAAAGATTGTAGAAAGAAAAAGAAGACTGGTTGTTTTCATTGTGGATGCGGGACATTTGGTGAAGGACTACCCAAAGAAGGGGTAGAGGGCAGGGTCTACCTCGAGAGGACAGGTGCAAGCTCTTATGGCACCAGGGCAGGCAAGGGGGCAAGTTCAGGCTATTGCGGCCCCACCGCTGCAAGAAAGAGGTAGAACAATTTCTGTTGAAAGCTTAGTTTTTCTGTTTGATCATCCTGTCCGTACCTTATTCGATTCTGGCGCATCTCATTCGTTTATCTCTGCATCATTAGTTGAATTACTGCACTTGAACACCAGTTTAGTAGAGGATCCCTTGGTTGTTTCAAATCCAATTGGGGGTTCGGCTCATTTGACCATGATATGTTTGGATTTGAAAATCTCTATACTTAGCGTTGAATTTAGATGTGATGCTTATGTATTGGGCTTCACGGGCTATGGGCTAATTTTAGGAATGGATTGGTTAACTAGAAATGGGACCATTCTTGATTGTGAAAGGAGAGTAGTTAGGCTTGTGACTCGCCTTGGTAATGCTCTCGACATCTTTTGTAATCCCATAAATTCCGTTATGCTAAGTTATCTTGAATCGCTTGACGCGTCTGTAGAGAATCTGCCATCGGTAGAGGTGGTCCGGGAATATCCGGATGTGTTTGAGGAGGTGAAGGGCTTACCTCCAAAGAGGGAGATAGACTTTCGAATTTATCTTGTGGATAATGCTAAACCCGTATCTTTGCCAGTGCACCACATGGCTCCTCGTGAAAGGAGGGAACTCAATAAGCAAGTGAAGGAGTTGCTTGAGAAGGGGTTCATAAGACGTAGTATATCGGAGTGGGGTGCTCCAGTAGTATTTGCCACAAAGGCGGATGGGTCCCTTAGACTTTGTGTGGACTATAGAGAACTAAACAATCTTACTAAAAAGAACCGACACCCACTGCCGAGGATTGACGATCTCTTTGATCAGTTAGTTGGCGCCTCAGTGTTTTCGCAGTTGGACTTAGCCACTGGCTTTCATCAACTGAGAGTGGATGAGGATAGTATAGATAAGACTGCTTTTAGGACTCCGGACGGATTTTATGAATGGCTAGTGATGCCCTTTGGTTTGACAAACGCCCCCGCATATTTTGTTGATTTGATGAGTAGGGTGTTTAGGGAATACCTTAACAAATTCGTGGTAGTCTTTGTGGATGACATCTTAGTCTTTTCTAAGAACTAAGAAGAGCATGCCCTACATCTTAGGGAAGTGTTGGAAACCCTTCGAGCGCATAACCTTAAGGCAAAATTTTCTAAGTGTCACTTCTGGAGGAAAGAAGTATGGTTCTTAGGGCACGTGGTTTCCAAGGAAGGGATAGCAGTGGATCCCGCAAAGGTGGTGGCCATCCAAGATTGGAAGGTCCCTAAAAATGTAACCGAAGTAAGAAGTTTCTTGGGGTTGGCTGGCTATTATAGGAAGTTTATCAAAGACTTCGCAAAAATATCAGCTCCATTAACACGGTTAACGAAGAAGAACCTGGTTTTTACGTGGGACGAAGATTGTGATGATGCGTTCCAACGTTTAAAGAGAGCCTTAACTTCAGCCCCAGTCTTAGTGCTGCCAGACGGGAATAAACCGTTTACCGTCTATACTGATGCTTGTGGGACGGGACTTGGCGCGGTCCTCATGCAAGAGGGAAGAGTAATAGCCTATGGTGGAAGGCAGTTGAGGGTTCATGAAAAGAATTACCCTACGCATGACCTTGAGTTAGCCGCAATTGTTTTCGCGCTTAAGTCTTGGCGTCACTATCTTCTTGATGAGAAATTTGAACTGTTCACTGACCACAAATCATTAAAATACTTATTCTCTCAGAAGGATTTGAATTTAAGGCAGCAACGGTGGATGGAATTCTTAGCCTCCTACAATTTTGAAATAGCATATACCCCGGGCAAGGGTAACGTGGTAGCAGACGCCTTAAGTAGGAAAAGGTTGTCCTTGAGTCCGTTGTTTGTTGAACGACGAAGCTTAGAATTCATCTCCATGTTTGACTTTAGACCCTCCGTTGACCTAGTACCTAGTTTGTTAGCATCCTTGGAGGTTAGACCTACACTTCTAGGACGAGTTGGTGAGGCACAACAAGACGACCCACAGTTGGTTGAGATAGTAGAAAAGCTCAAAGGAGGGGAGTCGTCTAGCCATCTTCGTAGGTATACCCTAGACGATAAGGGTTGGTTACGAAGGGATAATAGACGTTGTGTACCATAAGACGAAGATTAAGGAAGGCCATTCTTGATGATGCTCATCGCTCAAAGATGACCATTCATCCCGGCGGAGACAAGATGTACAAAGATATGAAGCGGGTTTTCTTTTGGGCCGGTATGAAAAAGGATGTGGCCGAGTACGTCGCTAGATGCTTGGTGTGCCAATGAGTAAAAGCGGAACAAAAGAAACCCGGTGGGTTGCTTCACCCATTGGAAGTTCCACTATGGAAATGGGAAAGCGTCTCAATGGATTTTGTGGATGGATTACCAAGATCAAGGAAGGGTAATACGGGGATTTGGGTTATAGTAGATAGACTTACTAAGAGCGCCCATTTTATTCTCGTGAAAAGTAAGAGGACTGCTCCGTGGTTGGCTTCTGTATACATTAAAGAGATAGTTCGTTTGCACGGTATTCCTTCTAGTATAGTAAGCGACCGTAATCCCATCTTCACTAGCGAATTTTGGAAGAGTTTACAAGAGGCGGTAGGGACTCAGCTATGTTTGAGCACCGCATATCATCCTCAGACGGACGGCCAGACCGAGAGGGTGAATCGTATTCTAGAGGATCTTTTAAGGCTTTGTATCCTAGACTTTGGGGGTACATGGGAAGAGCACCTTCCGTTGGTAGAATTCGCATATAATAATAGCTTTCAGTCTAGTATTGGCATGGCACCTTTCGAAGCTCTTTATGGAAGGCCTTGCCGTTCGCCTACATGTTGGTGGGAATCTACCGATAAAATCCTACTTGGGCCCGATATGGTTACGGAAACCTCGGAGAAGATTGATTATATTCAAAGGAGGATGAAAGCAGCACAAGATAGGCAAAAATCGTATGCTGATAAGAGGAGGACAGATCTTGAGTTTGACATTGGGGACATGGTTTTTATCTAAGTATCTCCGTTACGGAATGTTGTTCGCTTTGGGTCCATTGGGAAATTAGCGCCAAGGTTTGTAGGGCCGTTTCCTATAAAAGACAGGATTGGGAAGATGGCGTATAGGGTGGAGTTGCCTGAGAAACTTAGTGGAGTACACGACGTATTCCATGTATCACATTTGAGAAAGTGTTTGCACAAGACCGCGGAGGTGGTAGAGCCGAGCTTGCTTAAAGGGGTGGAAATAGAGCATGATGCAACAATTAGACGAGCTCCTACATGCATTCTTGGGTCGAAGATCAAAAAGTTGAGGAATCGAGAGGTCAGACTAGTTAAAGTGCAATGAGGAGATGATGAGAGCAACGCTACTTGGGAGACAGAAGAGAAGATGCGTTCGTTGTACCCTTTTCTTTTTGAGGGTATGTCTTTTAATTTCTCCTTTATCGCTTAGCTTATCTTATCTTATCTTTAGTATGTCCTCTCATTAGTATCTTTGACCTTTAGTAAGGATAATCCTATAGTTGAAACATGTGTTTGAGACATGTTATGTATGATGGATGCAAAACGGATGCAAGTGTTTGCTAGTGGTTGCTCGTGGATGCATATACACACACACTTTAGGCACTAGATCGGCTCAATCACTACATATTGCATATTGCATAAATGAATGTATTTAGTATAATGGATGTATAATGGTTGTACCATCATATAGATGCTGCATTCGGTTGAATGGATGTGCACGCATATAGAAGTAGTATGTAAGCAATTAGGATCTTTTGCATACATAATGGATGCATGGCACTATCATGAATAACATCAAGGAGGTCAACTGAATCAGTGGACCGCCTGATTTTGCATTAGATACGGACATATACACACACTATGCATTTAAACATAAAAGCATTAGAAGTCTATAAGGACAGTGGATGCCAGTGTTTGATGATTGAGTAGATGGTTGATTGGATGTTAGGTTAAACATTCTTCTTGAATTGAAGATTTCGGGGTCGAAATCCTTTAAGGAGGGGAGAATGTAACACCCCGTAAATCAGTTAATACTAATATTCACAAATGAAAGAATAATTAATTTCAAATATAAGAATATTGGGAAACGGGCTGCGCCATTGTGTTCGTCTCGGAAAAATACGCGAAATAGAGTCCGAAATTTTGTAAATCGGAGTTCGTATGACCGAGATATGGCCTCGAGAAGTTTCACGAAAAATTCAAATTTTAAAACAGATTTCAAAAACACAGAAATGGAGGCAGGCGGGAAAACTCCCGCCCAGACCAGGTCGACCTGGGGGGCAACTTGGGAGTCGACCTGGGGGGGGCAGGTCGACACTAGAGTCGACCTGGGTGTCGACCTCCCTGGTCGAGCCCAGATGACCTGGGTGCATCTGGTTGGGTTTTCGGGCTGTGTTTTGAAGGCTGGACGAAATCTAATGGCTCTAATCTATTCTAGGGTAAATCTAATGGCCTAAATGCATCCTAACATCTATAAATAAGTGGGTAGACTCTAACCCTAATTCACTTGAAAAATTGGAGAGCTACCGACATGCTATTGCCATGGAGTTCAGCGTAGCCGTCACAAACTAAAGAAGAAGGAGAAAGCCTAGCCTACAACTAAATCTACTCAACAAACAAATTAAATCAAAGACTCTTTCTATTTCTCTTCTTTAAATTGTGAGTATGATGATTCTCACAATGTTATTATAAAATAATTCGATTAAGTTATGAATGGATCACAAGAAAGTGATGTGAATTGTAATTGTAAATTCTATATTGTGGATCTCTTGTTATGTTATTATGTTGTCATATGTTGTAAATTATATGTTGTAAATTCTCCTATGCTATGCCATGCTATGATGGAAATCATGTTATGCTATGTTATGCTATCATTCTATGCTATGTATAAATCATGCTATGTTATGTCATAAATCTTATATATGTTGTAGATCTCAAGTTAACACATATGTTGAAATCCATATGTTATATGATAATGATATCATGTTAAGTTGTGTTGAATCGTACAAGTTGTAAAATCATGATGTTGTTATTTATGTGAATTGGATCATGTTTAAAGTTTATGTTTTTTTAAAATTAAATGGATCATGATTATGGGAATTTGCCTATTAGGTTAGGTGTACCCATATACATGAATCCACAATTTAAATTGGATCTTGAATATGGGAATTTGCCTATTAAGTTAGGTGTACCCATATGCATGAATCTATGACTAAATGAATTTTTATTATGGGAATTTGCCTATTGAGTTAGGTGTACACATAAAAACCCATATTGTTAGATTAGATGATGTTGATTCACACATGTTCCTATGCAAGTTTATGAAATTTGATTGAGATCATATTATGTGAATTATGAACAAGTTGACATCTTTATATCCATGACATGTATAATCCTATGCAAGTTGTACATATGCAAGTTTCACCCCTTATTATGATTCATTTATTCATATATACATGTTGTTATTGTGATAATCTCTTTTATGCTATGAGTTAGACTATTCGAGTCTAATATATATATTTTGCGAATAAACGTTCAAACGTGGGGTAGGGGTGATATTAGTAATTAATAAATTGGGTGCAATTTTGTATGATTTCGCACGCCTTGAATGGATGTCCATAATTGAGTCAATTATGGACATTGTTGAATTTGGAATTAATTAATAATTCAAGTAGGGAATTATTAAAATTGGGGAAAGTGGATTATTAATAATAATCAATGCTTAGGACACGAGGTTGGACCCGTTTGTGACGTAAACCTGCCCGGACCCGCCCGGCAAATCTAGTAGTCACAAATGTCGGCCCAATGTGAGAGGTCCTAGGCCCAAACTAAAGCATAACAGTTGTAAAGACACGAGGTTAGACTCTTTTATGGTGTAAGACTGCCCGGACCCGCCCGACAAATCCAGCTGCCATAAATGACAGTCTAATGTGAGAGGTCTTTATGAGGTTATGGCCTTAATGAATTAAGAAATACTTAGCCAGATAATCATGTAAGGTGGGACATGGGGGTTAAGTAGGTGCCTTGGGTGGCATGAGGAATCTAGTGGTTGCCTTTAGAGGCATTTGAAATACTATTAGACTTAACCAAATACACATGTAAATGAACATGACTAAGTGGGTTAAGTGGATGGACTAATGGGACAAGCTTAGGTGGAATGCTTGTGGGAAATAATGGGGGCCCATTTCAACCAGTATCCCAAAACGTATCTGTGGGCTCGACCCAAATCGAGGACGGGACACGTATACTGGGTCTGACTATAAGAGGCCAAAACAGGGAGCGGTGGCAACGCAAGTCCAACGGGTTTCATATGCGTGTGTGGACCCGGGCTGGTAGGTAAGACGTTGTTGCATCATGTAGGTATAAGCCGTGCATCTCCGTTATATCGGGTTGCCACTTTAGGGGAATGATACACCCCACTATGGGGCCAGCACGGGTATCTACGAGTAGGGAACCGATCGAAAAACGGAAAGTGGGGTACACCTAGTGGAGATAGGGGCAGGCGGCACCTATGTAGTCAGCTAGGAGTACGTAAAGCCATTAAGAAAGTTTCTAAGTGAAGCTAAGTGGGATCAATCTTTAGGGTGACTGGTGTGGTGCAGTATAGTGTTTATCCTTTAGTATTTAGGAGCGCCTATAACGTTGCCTTTAGCGATTGTCTATGTCCTTAATCTGCTCTTTCATAGACATTTCCTTGTTTTCCAGCTTATGCCTTAGTCCAGTTATTTTGATAATAGTATTGTAGGATTATCATACTCGCCAGACTTTATGTCTGACCCCCCTCTTTTCCATCTTTTTTTTCCTTCAGGTCCTCAGGTTGGGCCAAGTTCTAGTGGAGTCTAGTTGGATCGCTTATCTCTTGGAAAGCTTGGACTGCAGAAGTAAAGTCCAGCTTGTTGTCTTTCTTTTTAATGGCTATTTATTGTAATGGGATTATGTATTTTGTTTTTGTGAAGACGGATATTGTACTTGGTTATGATCTATGGTTTTATGATGTAACAGACATATTTAATTTCCGCTGCAATGAAATGAAGTTTTAGATTTTCAAGTGCTATTTATTATCTGTCTTGTTGTAATTTCTCTGTTCTATATTCACTTATGGCCCCCATGGAAGTTAATGCATTCCCTTGGTGAGTGACATTAATGGAAGTGGGGTGTTACACTTCGCGTCCTTTATACTCTCTCCCTGATCTCGAGAGTTAGAGTGCAAGCAGTAGTGTGATTTACCTCGCTGCACCTTTTAGAGCTTTAGTTATCGTTAGCTTGCCGATCTGATAGATGGCATTTTGGATCAGCTGTTTTGAGATGACTAGATAATTTAAAACAAACTTCAAAATGGTAATGATATATTAATCAAAATAAAAGAGCAAATGAAAAATAAATAATAAAAAAACGGTGCAGTAAAGGCAAATGACACACGATGTTTTTATAGTGGTTCGGTCGAATCATGACCTACGTCCACTTTATAATCTTTTTTTCAAGTAACCAGACTGTACTAGGCATGTCAAGCCTTTTTACATGGTCCTAAAAAAACAAAAGAATAAAACTGACAATTTCACGTCAGATAAGGCCGCAAATGCTGGGCATTCCACACTCTGGGGATTTCATCTCCATGCACGGTTGTTAGCTTGAAAGTTCCATTATCAAGCCTTCATAAAATGGAGTACGGTCCTTCCCATTTCGGGCCCATATGTACTGGGGTGGAATGATGCACTTCAGAACCAAGTCTCCAGGTTCAAATGTTCGAGCTCGGACTCTATTGTTGTAATACTGAGCTATTTGTTGTTTATGCCTCAGGGCACGTAAGTCGGCTTCGTCCCTTTTTTCTTCAACCATGTCCAGGGATTCAAGAAGCAGCTCATTGTTGGTCATCGGATCGTAATAAATGGTTCGATGAGATGGTACTTCCAACTCGACCGGAATGACCACTTCAGCTCCAAAAGCAAGGGAAAACGGGGTGTGACCGTTGCCGACTTGTACATCGTCCTATAGGCCTATAGTGCCAGGGGTAATTCATCAACCCACATGGCTTTGGCCCTCTTCAATCTTTTCTTTAGAATGGATTTGGTCACCGTGTTTTCCGCTTCAACTTTTTTGTTCGATTGGGCATGTGCCACAGAGGTGTATCTTTTCTCAATGTGATACTTCCGATAGAAATCTCGAAATTTTGTGCTGTCGAATTGGGTCCCATTATCGGTTATGATGACTTTTGGAATCCCAAACTAACATATAATGTTCTTAACGACAAAGGTGATCACTCTCTTGGTTGTGATCGTGGTCAAAGGCTCTGCTTCTACCCATTTAATGAAATAATCCATGACCATCATAGCGAACTTTGCTCCGCCCTTTGCTATGGGAAGGCTCCCAATAATGTCAATTCCTCACATAGCAAAAAGCCACGGGCTTGTCATTGTCTTCAACTGGCTAGGTGGCGCCCTAGGAATCTTGGAGAATTTCTGGCAAGCATCACAATGTCGTGCATACTTGGCTGCATCCTTGTTTATGATAGGCCAGAAATAGCCATATTGCAATATCTTCTTCGCCAGCGTTTGCCCTCCAGTGTGATTGTCACATTCGCCTTCATGGACCACTTTCAGCACACGCTTGATGTCATCATGGGCGATATACCGGAGGAGGGGGCATCGAGAAACCTTGTCTGTATAGAACATTGCCTTGCAACACATATCGAGAAGCTTTTCGTATAACTACACGCCTCTCACTTTTCTTCGTTTGAAGCATTCCATTTATTAAAATCTTCTTTAGAGGAGACATCCATGACTCCCTCTTGGGCTCAATCTCTAGTACTAGATCAACTTCCATTTTATCTATACTTGGAGACTGTAGTACTTCAATTGGGACCAGCTCCATATCCTGAGGATTATCTGAACTAGCCATTTTGCTAACTTGTCTGCCTTTTGATTCTCCGTTCGGGGAATATGAGATATGCTGTGGTGGTCAAAACCATCCAGCAACATCTTCACTTTTTCCAATTACGATATCAGCCTTGGACTCTTGGCCTGAAACTTTCCATTGACCTGGTTTACGACTATCTTGGAATCGCAAAAGATGTCTAGCTTTGTAATACCCAATTCCTTTGTGAGTTCCAGCCCGGCAATTAGGGCTTTGTACTAGGAGTCGTTATTAGTGGTGTGGAACTCCAGACTAAGAGCATAATAAATTAACCGTTTCTCTGGAGTTTCGAGAACTACTCCAGCACCAGATCGTCTATCATTTTTAGTTCCATCTGTATATAGTTTCCAGGCATTAGGGTCAAGGAATAGCTTTGGTGGATCGTCCTCCTCAGTTACTACATCATCATCTGGGATAGTGAACTCTGTTATGAAGTCCGCAAGCACTTGCCCCCTTATCAACCTTCGGGGCTGGAAATTCAAATGGAATGACTTAGCTCAATGTTCCACTTTAGTAGTCTTCCTGATGCTTCTGTCCTTTGCAGAACCTGTTTAAGCGGGTGATCAGAGTACACAATAATGGGATGAGCTTGGAAGTAGTGGCAAAGTTTTCTAGATGCTATTAGTAAGCTATACGCCTGCTTTTCTATTGTTGGATAATTCCGTTCTGCGGCCGCCAATTTCTTACTCACATAGTACACCGGTCTTTGTAGCTTATCCTCTTCTCTTACCAAAGCCGAACTGATTGCGTGAGATGACACTGCCAGGTACACAAATAAATCCTCGTGATCCACAAGCTTAGACAGTATCGGGGGTCTTTCCAAATGGTTCAACAGATTCTGGAACGCTTCTATACAATCGGGAGTCCATTTAAATTTGCGTTTGCCTTGCTTTATCAGCTCGAAAAATGAGCTGCATTTATCTGTAGCTTTGGAGATGAACCTACTCAGCGTTGCCACCTTTCAAGCGAGGCTTTGGACGTCCTTAATTTTCTTTCGTTTTTGGATATTTCGAATTGCTGTAATTTGATCGGGATTGATTTCGATTCCACGCGAGCTGACGATGAATCCTAGAAATTTTCCAGATGCTACCCCAAATGAACATTTCAAAGGATTCAGTTTCATCCCATATTTTCGGAGAATCTCAAACATCTCTGCTAAATCGTTAGTATGATATGACGATTGTCCGGACTTTACCAACATGTCGTCAGTGTTTACCACCATCGTTTTCTCGATTTGGTTGTAGAATATTCAATTCACCAATCGCTGATATGTAGCGCCGACATTCTTCAAACTGAAAGGCATCACCACATAGCAGTATAATCCCAAATCTGTAATGAAACCAGTGTGCTCTTGGTCTGGGACATGCATGGGAATTTGATTGTACCCCGAGTATGCATCAATAAAAGAAAGAAGTTCATGACCCGCGGTTGAATGTACCAACTGATCGATTCTAGGGCTGTCAACGGATACTTTCGGATACGGATAGTGCTATATCCGTATCCGTATCCGAAATCATTTTCGGATATCGGATATCCGTATCCGCGGATACGGACGGATATCGGATAATCATCCTATCCGCCAATGATCGATAAATCTTGAAATATAAATAAAAATTTATAGTTTAAAATAATTGTTTTTCAATTTCTTTGATCATTAAAGTGTTAAAAATAAGCATATATGATGAAATTAAATAGATTTGAGTAATAATATGTATTTAGTGCATATGATATAAACATTCGACTTAGTAAAGCAATAAATAAATCTGATTCATTGTACTAAAATACATATAATTTTGAGCATAATATTAAAAAAAATCGGACGGATAATTTTCGGATGCGGATATGTATGTATCCGTATCCGCATCCGTTTTTTCGGATATCGGATATTTATTTGCTTTTAGGATACAGATGCGGACGGATATCGGATTTTTCGGGTATCCGTTGCCAGCCCTAATCGATTCGAGGTAACAGAAAGCTGCCTTTTGGGCAGGCTTTGTTTAGATCTGAAAAGTCGATGCATGTACGCCACTTTCCATTGGCCTTTTTTTACCAAAATCAGGTTTGAAATCCAGTCAGGGTACGTTGAATCTTTTATAAATCCATTTCTCCTTAGTTTTTTACTTCTTCCTTCAAGGCGGCAGACCTCTCTGGGCCAAGCATTCGCCTTTTCTGCTTGATAGGAGGATGTTTCGGGTTGATGCTTAACAAATGACTCATAACCGAGGGAGATATCCCACACATGTTCGCATGGGTCCAGGCGAATACATCCTAGTTAGCTTTCAGGAAATTTGTTAATTCTTTGGATCGAACAAGATCCAATTGGGATCCAATCTTTAGGACCTTCTCTAGGTCACTATCATCAATTGGTACATCCACAGTCGCTTCATTGGGAGTCGCCATTCTGCCCCCAGGCTCTTCATCCTCTCTAGGATCTATGTCCTCGGGCAACTCTTTCGGCGACCCTCCCGGAGGTATTTTCATTAGTTCCTACGACGATTCCTCCCTCGGAGGGGAAGAACCACCTTTTGTTTCTATATCTTTCCCTTTGTGGAGCAATTTTAACTCTGCAATGTAGCATGCTTGTGCAACAACTTGATCTCCGCTGGCTATGCCTATGCCGCCATCCGTCGGGAACTTCAAAAACAGGCACCAGGGTGCAATGCAGGCCCTGAATTTGGCTAGGGCTGGACGGCCCAAGAAGGCATTGTACGGCGACTAAATGTCCAGGACTACAAAGGGGAGAATTCTCACTCTTTGGCATTCTCCTTCCCTAAGGGTTACTGATAATTCCACGTATCCCATTTGAACGGTTGAGGCCCCATTAAATCCATGTATCCAACCCTCGCATGGTTTCAAATCCTTCGGCTCGAGTTTCATTTAGTCGAATGTTTTCTTGAACAGAATGTTGACTGAACTCCCGTTATCTACTAAGACTTTATGAAGTATAGCTGGAATGATGGTCAGTGATCACTAATGGGTCTTCAGTTGGGAGTGAACCCCAATACCCTCTCGCTCGCGAAATATGACATCATCAGACACCATCTTTTTCTGCTTAACCGGAGCGTTATCCTCGGGGTTACTACATTCCCCCACTTCAAAATGCTGTTTAGCTACATTCACGTATTGATCCATAGCTCTGAAACTGTGCCCTTTCAGGTGAAGCCCACCAACTATGGTATTGATAATAATATTTTTTCCTTTTTGCTGAGTCATCGGTTTAGCAGCGGGTTGGCTATGGTTCGGGGCTTGTACGGCTTGCCCCCTATCCCTAGGAATCACCTTATATTCATCAAGCATCCCTTCTCTAAGAAGTTTTTCGATCACATCTCTCAAATGACGACATTCGTTTGTGGAGTGACCATGGACCTGATGAAAAAGATAGAATTTCCCAGTTTCACGCTCTTTTCTGTAGAATCTCTCGAAGGAGGCCTTTTGTATTGGAGGACATTATATGTATCCATAAAGATGTTTTCCAATGTATCATTTAACGGTGTGAAGCTCTCAAACGGTCTGGGCCGGGATCTTCTCTGAGAGTCCTTTCCTCGATTTCTTTTTCGATTATTGTCATTACTATTCCCCGATTGGCGACCACTGCCTTGATTCTTGTTCCCGACATTAACTTCAACTTTTCCTAAGCTATCTCCCATTTGCTTAATGGCCACATATGTTGGGATATCCTCCTTGTCAGCTGCCTTCCTCTTTTGGTTGGCGTAAATTTCTTCCCGACGCATGCAGATGTTGGCCTTTTCGTAGAATTTCTCTCTGGTTAACGGTGTTTTACCGGCCAGGTATCTTCCAAACTCAGTATTCTTATCCACTCCGTCAATCAGAGCCATCAAAACAGTTTGTTCATGGGGATCTCTAACCTCTGTAACCACTAAATTGAAGCGATCTAAATAGGACCTCAAGGATTCGTCCGAACATTGTTTAATGAGGGACAACACAACGACATTCTTAGATCTCCGGGTATGTAATCGGAACTGATTTACAAACTGTTCACTTAATTCCCTAAAACTGGAGATCGATCGCGCTGGCAACCGAGTGAACCACATTAGCACCGTGTCCTTCAGGAATATCGGGAACACCTTACACTTTACAGCATCGGAGGCGGCAGCCGCGTTCATGTACCATGAATATCTCATCAGGTGCTGAACTGGATCAGCCTTTCCTGCATAACGGATCATGGATAGAATGTTAAATTTCCTCAGGAATCGGACCTCTAAAATATCATCTGTAAAAGGCGAATGACTATGGCCTATACCCCAATCTTCGGTTCTTTGTCTGCCACTTTCCACCATCATTTTCCTGACCATGGCTTCGACATCCGCATGGGTCAGGGTGGATTCGGGATCAGCACTTCTTGCTTGGCGAGCTCCTCCAGCATTTCTTTGACGTGTTGCTGCAAGGTCTGGGTCCTGGACAGAACTCCCTTGCCCTCTATTACCGCGATCAATCGCACGACGAGCAGGAGGAACAGGTCGATTCTGAGCAGGATCAATAACGCCTCCATTCCTGGGTGGCAGTTTGGGCTCATTTAAGTTACGGTTATTGGTTTCCTGATTAAGCACTTCTATATTATCAGCCCTTTCCAATGGAGGCCATCACCGGTTTCTCCGAGGTTCCTCAGATGAGGATGTATGTTCCGGGGATAAACGGTAAGCTGGAGGTGGCGAAACCTGCCTCTGAATGTCATCGATTCGTCTACCTAAGGCAGTAATATTCTGATGCAACAACGAGCTCTCCTATCGTTGGGCAGCCAATTCATCAGTTTGCATGTCTACTGCTTCAAGTATTCTAGTCAGATGTCCTTTGGTAACTGGAGCAGAAGGGTCGAATTGGTCATCTTTATCTACTCTTATACGCAAGGAACTTGATCTGGGTTGAGTGGAAGTACTAGCACGAGCAGAATGAGCCATAATTTCCTTCCCAGGTCGAGTAATAGTCTGATTGTCAGTTTGGATCGTGGTCCACCTAGGCTGGTGGGTACCCCCTTGACGTCGGGTCGTGGTGACAGGTGCAGGAGGGATCGTGGTGTGGTCCTACGATCGGGTAGTTACCCCTTCAACTGTCCGGTTCGTAGCTCCATCACTAGATCGGATCGCCCGAACATTTCCACGATCCGAGAGCTCTTCCTCGACCTATTCGTGCACGTATTCTACAATTGCTTCGTTCGCAGCTTCATTCGCTTGCGAAGTACGTACTTCCTTAGACTTCTTTCTAGCTATGATATCTGAGATTTATTGAAATCTTCAAAAATCGAAACAGTGGGGTTTTGGACTATTTTCTTCGGACTTGACTATCCAAACAATAGAACTACAATCTAATATGCTGAGACTTCGTTCTCAGTGAAAGCACCAAAATGTTAGATCCAAAAGTGGCTCTAACACCCAAATTATCTGGATTGGCAGAGATTTATATCTAGAAATGCAAGAAAACACGAAAAACATACAAGATTTATAGTGGTTCGGCATTAACGAGCCTACGTCCACTTTATATCTATGATTATACGTAAGATTCAGGTAAAATCAATGATTTTTCTCTCAATCTCCCTTTTACAATATTGATTCACTTAATGATTTCGAATTAAAATTGGTAAGGAATTATGCAGAGATAGAAATGGTAGGAACAACACTCAGAACTGCCAAAAGATCCTGAAAAATGCCAAGCCTGGGGCTATTTATAGGTGGTATCTGCAGACGGATCATGGTCACACGTGGCACAAATCCCGAAGATCTCGGACTGGTTTGTGGCTTGATGGAGAAATAGTCAATATAGTCGTTGTGGACAGGTGTCGTGAGATCCTATATTATCGGATCGTGAATGACTTGGTCATGGCCTTCATCTCTCAGCTTCAGGGATCAGATCGGATCGAACTAACGTGAACGGATTGGATCGTGGTCATGGGGGCCATCGCGAATCTCGAGGATACAACTTCATGAACTAAACTTCGTATTAGACATGTGTTTGGATCTTTGCGGCTTGGTCTAAAGGCTAGCCAACATGAATCAGATTGTAGTAAAAGTAGAAACATCTGAATTAGTTTAACAATATCTTTCTAACGGATGCGAAAAACTGAGACTTCATAATATAAATTGAAAGTTATGTCCTGTTTAAAATTTAAAATAGTTTATATGGAATTTAATTATGTTTTTAATATAATATGTAGCCCTTAAAAATAGCCATTTTGCAAACTACCTCTGTTTTCCACGAAGCCACTTTTGTTGGATTTGGAATGTCAAATTATTGTTAGGTTTCAAATTTCATAATTTTTGGAATTAATATGTGAGCGTGGTAAATTTAAACATGTTTTGTCATTTCAGTTTAAATTTAACCGACCAGAAAAAGGCCACTTTTCAAATGGTCTCCAAATTTGACTAAATTAATTTTGTCACGACCATATCATCATTACATAGCTATTTGTTTTTCTGTAATTTTTGAAGCCAGTATGTGGCCCCGGTAAATTAAAATGTATGTTTAAATTCAATGTACATTGATTTATATTTTAATTTTGATAAAAACTGATCGAAACAGTAGAACTGGCTTACGAAACATATCTCATTGTGTCCGGAATAGGGTTATTTAGCTAGAGGCGATAGCTGTTGAGTTTAATTTGGAGTTCAGATGCGAAATTCACTTTTAAGGAATAATTAAATTAAATAATATAATAATTTATATAAATATCCCCAATTGAAACCCTAATCGCTATTAATCTCAGCGTTGTCATCTTCTTATTCAACGACCTGGGTGTTCGAAATGATTTCACCCACTTTCACGAAATCCGAGAATTAATTCGAGAAATCTCCAAAGCAAAGATCGAAGAGCAAGATCAGTTCTTTAAAATCATATGGGTATGATTCGTTATAGTGAGGCAAGGCACTCGATTTTTGGGGGGAAATAGATGACCTTTGCACATGTTTTCAAGTCCGTGGAGACCACCGAACTTGGCAGAACCGCCGGCGTTAGGGGAGTGAAGGGTGGCTCTTCTCGTGGCGGTGTTGGATTAGGGTCCGAACCCTTATGGTGGCGGTGGCGGGTGAAAATTTCCAGCGATGGTTGGGTTCCAGTATTCAGCTGAGGGAGGAGATGATGTGTAAATGTAATTAGTGGAAATTTATTATTAATTAATTATTCTAATTTTGTATTTAATGTTTATAATACAATATCTTCTTCATACAAGGTCGGAATCCGTCGATTTCAGTTGCGTTGGATTCGCAACAACGAACACTACAAAATGGAACTGACCAAAAACGAAAACGGAGCTACCTGGAATTTTTGATAAAATTAAATGCATGTTTAATTTTATTAAAATAAAATCCTTCAATAAAGAATGGCGGAGTGGAACCCAATGTGAGAACTCCTTCTCACTAAATTATATTTATCATGTTAATGTATTCATATATAAAAATATATAGAATTGCCAGTGTAGATTTTTATCAGCTTTAATCAGTATAAATTGTATATGGTGCCTATTAGCTCACCTCCCTCGTACATAAACCATGGACGATTTAATTGACTGTATTGTGTGTTGTTGTGTTGTTGAAACGTTTAACATATTAAAAATAATGTTAACATTAATGTGGTAGTTGAAGTTAAATTATAAATATCTATTTATAATTTTAAACAGTGAATATTGGATAATTAGAAAAATAATTCAAACTGAATTATAATTGGTTAAGTTGTTAACCAATAATTCATTTAAATAAAATGTTGTTGTTTGGAAACCCCAAACAGGTATAGGGATGATATTTTATTCACATCTCGCCTGAATTTAGTTTTATGTCAATCGATGGATTGATAGACTATGATAAGCGATATTTAATTATTTAATTCTTATACAGTAGTTAATTTCACTTTGGATGTGAATTGGCTGTTTAATAGTTGTTTATCACTATTTTTGAATATATGTGATGTATGAAATCCAAATAAAAAATTATATAATAATTGATTGAGTCTGAATCTGATTCAGAAATAACGAATATTTTAAAATAAGGAATATTTTCAAAAATATTCTGAATATAAATGAATATTTTAAAATAATATTCAGTGAAGATTCAAAATATGGTTTTGATGTCCGATTTTTGACAGACACAAAAATATTGAAGTATATGAAGCCGAGTTAAGTTAATATATGCTATTTTGACTCGAACGAAAATTTATATCGATTTTATTCAGTTGATAATAAATATAGAAAAGATTTGACTTCAAAATCTGATATTTTGAAAATATTATCATTTTAATATTATAATGATATAGAATATTCAATTTCGATTAAAAATTGGAAATGAAGTTGAAATCATTTTGAAATAAATTCATAAACGATTTATAAAATATGTTTTGAATAGAAATCAATGATATATATATATATATATTCAAATTCCCTGAATCGAACGAGCCGCGCAACGACCGTTCGCGAATTTCGACCATTGACTTCAAATGGACGTAACAGGAGATCTAACCGTCGGATTCTCCTAAAACCGGACCGTTTGGTTTGTATCGGAAAAGGCTTTCCAATGAATATAAGAGATTTGAAATCTAATGGTTGTATTTGGAATTATGTCCAAATCAATTTCAGAAAAGGTCGCTATGAATGCAATTCGGTGGTCGATATTGGAAACTAACTGCAAGGGCCTTATAAAAATTATTCAAAATATAGAAAAATTGTGTAAAATTATAATAAATGATTGGGTAAGATTTTGGATGAAAAATTACAAGTTTGAAAAGAAAAAAAAAATATTTTTATCAAAATGAACTAGTTATTATATAGAATAATAATCCAATGATTTTTAAATTAATAAATTGGAATAGATTTGAATGGAAATAATCTTCGGAATATTTCAATATTGGATTCCGTGATTGTACAGATATTGTTGAGGAATTTGGAAGATACAGATATCGTTATTCGCAATACGATATACATTGGTTTCAGAATTTTATGTTGAATATAATTTCTATTCAGAGGCTTGTATTTGATATCAAATTAGATTTTGGGTTTGTCGAGAATGGTATCTTCAATAATAGTGTTCTTAAACCCGATTGACAAGAGAATAAATCTTTTAATTAAGATTTAGAGAAATTTTCCAATTAATTAATATTTAATTGTAATTGAATAAAAGAATTGGATTTTTGGGTTTATCGTGAATGCTGTTTCAAATAACATTTGTTCTTTAACCCAAGTAACAGTGAAGATACGATTTGGAATTTATAATCTTTAAATTAAGATTAAGGGATTTTCCAAAGTAAAATTTTCCAGTTTAATATATTAAATTGGAATTGAATGGAATTCGATTCGGTAACACTCGTGATGAGCTTTTGTGAAGGAAGACTGTTACTATATATGGAATTTAAAAGGCTTTGTTGTTATTCCATTTATATTATTAGTCTGATATGGGAATTTATATCGATTATACACTGTTATGATTTCCATGTAGATTCCATTTTGATGGAAGATGATTATGGGTTTATCGTGAACTGTATTTTAAATGACATTGGTTCTTTAACCCAAGTAAAGATGGGATTCATTTCCTAATTTCGAATAATCATTAAGTAATGATTTTTGGAGATTAAAACTAAGTGGAGTTTTTAATAAATCTTTAATTAGATTGAAATATTAAAGTGGTAATTAAATTTGGCAAATTTGAGAAATGATCGAGGATGGAGTACCACCAGTTTTACTCTAGGCGATAGTTAAATATTTAATTAGATTTGAAACATGAAATAGTAATTAAATTTACCGATAATGCTGTGGGTGTAAAATATGGAGTACTACCAGTTTTGCTCCGTGGGATGAATAGGTTGGGATTGGAAAATAAGTAAATGACTACTTTGGTAAGGCTCGATAATCCCGCCTAGTTTTATAAACCTTAATTTGGTTTAGAATTGCTAAAGGATGGAATAAAATCTTTTGAAATTTATATCCAAAGGCAAATTAAAGAATAAATTTTAAAGAATTTATCTTTGATAAATTCAATGGGAACCTTTCCCTAAAGTTGTGAATATTTGAATAAAACAATATTTTGGATAAAATAGAGGTGTATGATGTGTTTTTATAGCACTTGATTAATGATTATAAAATATGCGAGTTATTCGTAAAGACCGGGTTTTCCCATTTTGAATAACTCATACAACGATTAAATGTTGACGATGAAGATGGTGGTTAAAGACCGGAGATCTTCACATCATATGGATGATTACTGATGTCTTGATTTGGCTGATCCCCCAAGACAAGGAAATAAGTGGTGGACGTCCAAACGTACTTGGAGATCGATTGGATATGCGACGACCCTTGTCCTGTATTGGACATATGGGACGAGGAATAAGGTGCCTCCGGTTTCGTTCAGACCTAGAACAAACTTGTAAATGGATGTGTGTCTGACATTGGATTTCATTCTATGTTGATTGATTTCTATTAAATATATATCTGTTAGATGGCGGAGAATTTATTCTCTTGCTTAACACGCTTCTTCGAGACGTATGAGCTTAGAGGTTATATATTGATATACATCAGTTGCATGGCGTGAATTGTCAGTGTGGCATGCTAAGATGCAAATGATCAAGGCTTTTGTTGAAAAGCAGAGTCTTGTGGATGATGATCAAAGCACAGCTTTAATTAGCATAGATTTTTGTATAGCGTTAATTCGCAAGTTTCACACCTCGGTATGAACCAGAAACGGGAGAGGACCGCAAGGAGGACATGCGTTTCTTTCTAGTTAGGAGTGGTGTCATGGTATAGAGCCCAGACACTTTACTTATGTGGATGATGGAAAACGAGGTACCTCATATTTGAATCTCTAGTCGCTCTTGATATTGGTCGACGTACTGACCTGATATTATGTCCTATAGGGCAGGGAAACGTTTTGTTCAGGAATCACAAATCCACAAAAGCAAGTGTGGACCGGCCCTGCTGCTCTAGGTGCAGTTGCGACTGAATCATAAGGCATGGGCTAGAGTGTCTCAAATCGGAAGGAAGATCCCTTGCCTTGGTTTATGATGGAAATCCAATTTCCATTACCCGACTTTTCGGTTTTAGTCATAAACCTATGACAGCATAGTGGCATGGGGCGCTCATGTCACCTATGATTGATACATTTATATTTGAAGTTGCTTTTGATACACTATGCACTTATAATAGTATCAAAATGATTTGTTTTAAACGTACCAAGCATGTTTGGCTATTATAAGGTAAAACTCTATCCTCCGGCTTGCATTGCATTGTGTGATGGGGCCTGAGTTTTATAATAGCTTCATTTTTTAAAAAGCATTGCATTGTTTTATTTTAAACAGAGATTCAAGTGGAGTAGACCCATTCTACGTCATACGATGTGGTCTCGTGATTTCCTAACTTTTACAGTAAAGTTTTAATAATTGTTTTAGTTTTCACACCAGTCCCATGACTGACTCGGAGTTTACTGTTTTTAACCTAAACTCTGGTTGTCCATATTTTCCACATGGGCAGCTAGTAGTTATGGTTTTCGAAGATATTTCTTTTCCCAGGATCCTGGATTACGGCTAGAGCTATTTTCGGAAAGCTTTCTATCCGTGTATTTCATTCAGTTGTGTTAGTTCATGAATTTTCTGTTATACATTATGTTTATGTATTTAAAATGTAATTTTAATCTCTGATATTGTATTTCCGTTGTGTAATATTTATTCATACTTTGATATATTCTTGTACTTTGAGGTAATTGTTGGAATAGCAATAAAATGTTCTATTGTTTGTTTTCTGATGCGTCGTTTTCTCAAAGCAATACGGGCTTTCCCGTAAGGGGAAGTTTGTGTCATTATATATGAGTTTTGCGTAAAGTTCAATGAATGAGGAGATTTAAGGAGGAGAAGATCGGGACATTACTGATCATTTATTTTTACAGATGGAGGCGATATTTTGGTTGACCGCAATACAATGAAACGAGGGGTTGACTCAAAATAAAGGGGTAAATATATGGATAGAAATAATGTTATTTTATCTTAATGAAACTTCATGCTGAAGTAACGCGTAAAAACAAATACATACGATCTCGAATCGAAATGAAATTCCTAATCCTGACATAGAAAAATATTCCGGACACGATTGGACATGTTTCGTCGAATTCCGAGATCGTTTGTAAAAAAGTCCTTTATAAATTACAGGTGAAAAACATGCATTTAAATTTCCCACGATCATGAAATAAATCCAAATAACTTGAAATTTGAAACCCTACAGCACCTCATCATTGCGGATTTCACAAAATTAGTTTCGGTGAAAATGAAGTTTGTTTGCTTATTGGCAATTCAATCTTACGTGTAAAAAAACGCTGTTTTTGGACACTAAAATTACCCGTTTTCAAAAATAAGAAATTATATATGTATTCTGACTCTAAATGTCAATATGAATTCAACGAAATTCGTTTCGTGGCTTAATTTGATCGTTATCTCAAGTTATCAATAAATTCCCTTCAAATCGAATTAAATTATATAATTAAATCGTTATAATTTATAAATAATTCCATAGCGACTATTTGAAAATATGAATTGGCATAACTTACAATTTATAACATGAAATCTCCATTTACCGCTTTCACTAGAAAATTATAATTAAATCGATTTAGGCGATTCTTGTTTCATAGAATTCTAAATTAAAATGGATTCTGTATATTCAATTGAATTTCAAATCGTAAACTACGAACTACTATGACGTTTCAAGTTCGTTTTATAATTTGAATATTAATTAAATGTTTAAATTCATTTTATAAACGAATTATATATTATAAATCCATTAATAAATTCCAAATCAATATTTAAAATAATAAATTAAATTAAATATCTGACTAAGGAAAATATGGGCCACTACAACTCAATACTCATTGAATACGAAATTACGGATGGTTTCCCTTCACCGCTCTAATAAATGGCATTACTTGTTAATTCTCTTTGTTAAGGTGGTTCTCAAGGTGGAGTGTCACATGTTGGTATCAAAGCTGAGGTTCAAAACAAAATATAATAAATATAGAACAGAACCAGAAAAATGCATGTGTTACAACGTAGAAGGATAACACTTGTGACTATTATTTCATTTACATCATTATCCTTATCATGTGATTTTATCTTTCGAGTTGTGTGTAGTCCAAGCTTATACGTTCAGGAATATTATTTATTCCATAGTATTCCATGTGTGTTATGCTATTTGTTGTAGTCCATCTTGATAGAAATTTCTTTCCTTTATCCTTCAATGCTTTAACAATATGTTTACAATTTTGGGAAAATTTTGAACCTATCTTTTGATGTTTGTGTTTGCTGTTATATTAAAATAAGATAAGTTGGGATGGGATAGTGAATTAAAACAAAGATAATCCTTAAGAAGAGATTCTTGTTAGAGTAATATAGTGTTAAATTAAAATGAGCTACAGTTGTGCAGTGGAAACAGGCAAATTGTACCAACTGTGCAGAGTTTAATAAGTCAATAATTGGGAATTAAGGGAATATTATTATTGGTGGTTAATTAATCTTAAGAGTAAATCACCTTGTAAATATAAATTAAGTGAAGTGTTGATGAAAAATAGTGTTGGGTTGTTTATTTTAATTGTTTAGTGAATAATAGAACAACCATAGTGTGATTTGAAAATTTAGTTATTTCTTTTGGTGTTGGACTGCCAGTTGGGTATTTAAGAGGTTCCAATCGATATGCCACATCAACAATGTCGATAGGGAATTCTTAAACATCTTGACGGGACGATCGAGCATAGCAACTTGTGAGCTAAATAAAAAGTTTTTGGGAATGAATAAATGATAAAATTCATAGGAATGGTGTTAAACCACTACATTTGTTAGTGATATTAAAGAGGAATGACAAGGCGATGACCATTTTATGTCAACACTACAACCAAATTAACATGATGAATGAATGGTTTAGCACTGTTTGAATCAAATTATAAAACTATTTAGTGAAAATTCTATGTTTTTAAAGTTGTAAGAAAATTAAATGTAAGTGTTTCTTTAACATAACATGCTTTGAAACATAAAATAATCTTGAGCATAAGCGATATTTAGAATACCCACTCTAAAAATTTGAGCCAAGAAATGGTTGTAGTTATCAAATTGGTGACATGAAACAATAAATGGCGAGGCTACTTGATGTTGCAACCGAATTAGCAGCCATAATTGTCGAAATTATATAAACAGGGATGGCGTGACAATGTTTCTATTGGATAAAAGTATGATGAAGATGAGTGTATATTCTAAATAATCAGCTTTGTGAAAGAAATGTAGTGTGTTTTGAGTTTTTATGACATGTTGTTTGGAGTAAAATTTAATCTTTGTAAGAATCTATTATCTAATATTTTCAAGGTTGGGTGTTGTTTAAAGTGTAAAAGTTTGAGAACTTTGTGAATTTTGTGTAAATTAAACTTTTTCTAAGTCGACAAATAGTGTTTAAACTATTAGAATGGAAATTTTATCTTGGTTTCGTCTTGAATGAATTGTGAGGACACAATTTATTTAAGATGAGAGTCTACAACAACCCGGATTTTAAGCACCTAGTTAAACAGAGCATCGTGTGTTGTTTGTATTTTAATTAAAAAGAATAAAATATGAGTTTGAGAGCTCAACTTGTGTACTGTTTTAAAATTGAAAATAAGGAATTTGAGTTTTCATAATTCATGTTTTTGGAATAAATTAATTTTTTTAATCTAACAAGTAATTTATTCCAATATGTGTGATTATAAATTATGATTTAAGTGAATATTGAAAATATGTAATATTGATTGGTAGTCATATTTAAGTAGAAAATATATTTTCAATATTAGTGATAAATTGGTGGTTGAAATAAGTGTTAAACCATTTATTTGTGTTTTTTATTACACGTGAATATTTATTGTGTAATAAAATAGTGAATGGTGTTTAAAATCATATTGGAAGATTTAAAGTGATAATATAGTGTTGGTTTGGTTAATTTTGTTAATAAGAAAATTTGTGGCTTTTATTGTAAGAAATACTAATATTAACAACAACATTGGATTGTTTCCTATTGAAAGAATAAATATTGATTGTGAATCAATAGTTGTGGTTCTAAAATATTTATTGTAGTGCATTAATTTAACTTGTTAAATTAATAAAGAAGGTAAATCATGTTGAATGGATATAAATGTGTTTCACAATTGATTATTGTGTTAAACACAATTATATTAATGCATTTAGTACAAATTATTATTTAAAGGTTGTTTAATGGGTGGGTTTGTGTTTTATGAATTAAACACAAATTGGGTTGTGTGTTTTAAGTAGTTTAATAAAGTGTTAATGGTATTTATTGTATTAATTTGGGTAATTAAATCGTTATTAGCTTATATTATTTATTTTGAGCCTTAATACAGTGTTTAGCTCATTAACCTTTATTGTATTTTTTTCTATGAGGAGGAAACAGAAAAGTAAGACAATAAATACATTAAATTAAGAGAAAGATTTAAAATTCTCCTTTTCATGAGTTCCATTCATCAATCAAGTGTTACTTCTGAAGCTAGAAGTTAGAGCTTACTATTGATTGATGAGAGGGTGTAACAATTCGGAATTTTGGAACCAATTTAAAATTTATTTTTAATTAATTTTAATGAAAATAATATATTTTAAATGATTTATTTTGAGAATTAACGACTTTAAAATATATTTAAAATGAAGTTTGAGTATATAAATTTATAATATAACTAAAACGTGTTTGAAATGGCGCAGTAGTTTAAAAATTCAATTTCAAATTTCAATTGAATGTATAAAATTCAATGTAAATGAGAATTTGGTGAAACAAGAAACATTAGGATCGAATTAATTATATCTTTCTAATGAATATAAAAAATTGAGATTTCATGTTATAAATTGTAAGTTACTCCTAAATCAAAATTTCAAATAGTCGCTATGGATTTTAATAATATTTTAATATTATTTAAGCCCTTAAAATGGACATTTTGCAAACGACCTCCGTTTTCGACGAAACCACTTTTTTTACATCTAGCATATTAAATTATTGCTAGATTCCAAATTTCGTAATTTTTGGAGCTTATATGTGGCCTGCGCAATAAATTGTGAATCGAGCAGCCATTTGAACCCGAAATAGAGCTTCTTGAGTAAACAGACTCGAAATTCAATGAAACAAGTTTCATTAGGACAGTATTATCAAAACATAGCTGTGTGCCAATTGTCGTCACCAATAGAGTTCGTGTATGATCGGGGCATTGATGAATGTCGATCAGAGATAGCGTTAACTAAAAAATTAATGAAAAAATCCTAAAACCCTACCTATGTAAGATCTTTTCTCCCACAAACCCTACTTTCTTCTTCTTCCTCTATTTTCGCAGCCAACTCCTTCCTCTAAAAACATTTTATAAATAAGTCCCTCTACTTAAAATAATTTATATCTTCCAATCCGTAAACAATTAGCCAAAACTCATAACACGAAAGTTGTAGATAATTATGAGATCTACATACGACAAAAATTTCCTTGCCTAAGGAGTTACTAATTTGCCGAAATCTCAGTTTAAAGGCAGAAAATTGTTTTCGGTTTATGGGATTTTGTGGTCAAACGAAGAGGAATTAGACGTTGGCACCAAAAGGAAAGTTATAGAGGAGGGGTAGGGAAACAATTTTGTTTTTGGGTGTTTGGCCTAATATGGTCTGTGCTGGCCAGAATTTTGAGATGAACGTTGACGACGAAGTTATAGGGGATGCGAACAAAGATGATTGGATTATAGCTGCCACAAGCGTTTTCAGGTGGTGTCGCTCGAAGGGGAAAGGACGACGGTGGTGAGGCACGACCTTTGATGGTGGTGCGCAACCGTGGCATCGCCTGAGGCGGTGCAATTTTGTGCCCGAAGCACTTACGGTCGTGACCTATTTTCTGGCCAACGACGACGAACAGCGGTGGGCCACCGCTGGCGTGGTAGTGTCGTGCAATGAAGAGGAGGGAGGCGGCGGTCTGGTCCTAGGTGGCCCCAGGGAGCGGCGACAGGCAGTGATCAAGGGGAACAATGGTGGAAGTAATTTTGGTGTAAAACTAGGGTTTAGTTATTTAATTATTATCTTAATTCGTGTGTTCAAAGTTTGTGAGTTAATATCTTTTGCATACGAACTCAGAATCACGCGAAACTGAATCCATTGCGATCATGAAGTCGTGAGCCTCGCAACAAAATAATTTCGTCAAATTTGGAGCAAGTTGAGTTTAATTTGATTTAAAAAGAAATCGACAATCTGAGCCAATCAAAGTGAGAACTCACTCACTATTTTGTTATGTGATTATAATCATATTTAAAATATATTGATTATCTATGCTGATTTTTATCTGTTTAATTATCACAAAATGTTATACGGTGTATGATAGCTCACATCACTATTGTTTGTAAACGCATGGATGAATTGTTGATTTCTTGTGTTATGTTATGATTGTGATTTTGAGATATTTAACATGTCGACATAATGTTAACATATTTGCGGTAGTTGAAATTGGATATAAATATCCATTTATAAATGAACAGTGAATTAATTATTACTTCTTTAAGTGAAATTTGTTATTTAGAAAAATAATCAAATTGAACTAGTAATAATTATATTCATGAATCGGTAATGAATTTAAATTGATTGGTGTTGACTGAAAACCCTACACAGGTCTCGGGATGATATTTGATTTACACATTTCCCTTGTATATAGTTCATATGTTGATTGATTGATTAACAAAACGAAATAAGTGTCAATAAATCATTTGACGCTTATATGAAAATAAAATGCACACGGGATGTCATTTTGGATGTTGATAGTTGTTTGCAACTATTGTTAAATGTATATGATGAACCAAATCCATATAAATTAATTTATATGGATATTGGCTGAGATTTTATTCCAATCTAGGATAAATATGAATATTTCAAAAATATAATATTCAGTGAAAAACCGAAATTTGATTTCGATGTCCAATTTTGGATGGACACAAAAATATTAAAATACCAATGAATATTGATAATAGAAACGGATGGATTTGAATAAATTTTCATACAATTATGATTGTTCAAGTTTATTGCGAAACGAATGATATCTTTAAGATATGAAGCAGAGTTAAGTATATAAATGCTATTTGAACTCGAAAGGATTTTTATATCAATTTTATTCATTTTTATAATGAATATCGAAGAAAGTGGAATTCAAAATCTGACATTTTGAAAATACTATTATTTTGAGATTATAATAATATAGAAGATTAAATTTTAATTTAAAATTGAAATAGAAGTGAAATCGTTTTTAAACGAATTTATAAACATTTTATAAAATATGTTTTGAGCGGAAATCGACAAAATATATTATATATATTTAGATGGCTTGAATAGAACGCGTCGCACAACGACCGTTCGCAAATTTCAACCATTAATTTTGAATGGACGTAACGGGAAATCCCACCGTCGGATTCTCCTAAAACTGGAACCGTTTGGTTTATCTTGAGAAGATATTTCGAACGGTTATAAGAGGTTTAAATTTTAATGGTTAGATTTTTAAATATATCCAAATCAGTTTGGGAAAAGGTCGTCACGGATTTAGTTTGGTGGCCGATATTGGAAACCAATTGTAAAGGCCTTAATAGAATTATTAAAAATATAAATAAATTATGTAAAGTCGTAATGAATGGTTTAAAAAGGTTTTTGGATTAATATTCCAAATTTTTAAAAGATATTTTTATCTAATTGAACTAGTTAACAACTAGAGTAATAATCCAATGATTTAAAATTAATAAATTGGATAAAGAATGGTTATAATATAACTAGAATTTTTCCCAACATATAATTTGGAAAGAACTTAAATGCAAATAATCTTTGGATATTACAATATTGGATTCCGTGATTATACAAACATCATGCAGAAATTTGGAAGATACTGATATCGTTATTTCAAAACGTTATCGTTTGGTTTTAGAATTTGGTAATGAATGTAAGTCGTCATGATTTCCATTTAAGATTTTATATTTAATATCAAATTGGATTTTGGGGTCGTCGGGAATGGTGGCTTTAGTACCACTTTTCTTAAGCCCTGTTGAAATGTAAGTTATGGAAGAAATCTTTTAAATAAGATTTAATGGAATTTTCCTATTTAATAAATTAAATTAGAATTGAATGAAACAAGATTTGGGTTGTTGTGAATGGTATCTTAAATAATACTATCCTTAAATCCAATTATAAAAGAATGAATCTTTTAAATAAAATTTAACAAAGTTTTCCAGTTTATTGAATCAAATTGGTAATGAATGGAATTCGATTTAATAATAATCTAAATGAGCTTCTGTAAAGGAAGCTTTTACTATTTATGGAATTTAAAAGGCTTTGCCGCTATTCCACTCATAGTATAACTCCGATACGGGAACTTATATGAGTTATAAATTGATCAGATTTTCGTGAAGAATCCATATTTAATGGAAGATGATTTTGTGCTTATCGTGAGTGATGCTCTTAAACGGCAGTTGTTCTTTAACCCAGTTAAGAAATGATTAATTTCCTAAAGCGAATAATCATTAAGTAACGATTTTTGAAGATTATGTTGAATTTTTAATGAATCTTTAATTAGATTGAAATGTGAATAGGATAATTAAATTTATCAACCACGAAAAGTGTTAGAGAATGGAGTACCACTAGTTTCACTCCATGCGATAGTTAAATGTTTATTTTGATTTGAATGCTAAATGGTAATTAAATTTACCGATAACACTATAGGTGTTAAATATGGAGCACCACCAGTTTTGCTCCATGGGATGAATAATGATTGGGAATAATAAAATAAAAGGTTACTTCGGTAAGGCTCGATAATCCCAACTAGCTATACAAACCTTAATTTCGTTTAAGTTGTGAAAAGATATAATAAAATCTTTTGAAATCATTTCCGAGGAATGGATTAAAATATTAGTTTAAAAGAATTTATCTTTGACAAAATTAATGGGAACCTTTCCCCAAAGATACGAATTTTTGAATAAAAGAATACTCTGGATTGGAATGAGATGTGCTGTCTTTGTGTATTTATCACATGATAAATATATGTTAGTTATTCTAAAAGACCGGGTTTAACCCATTTGAATAACTATTACGACGATTAAAAGTCGAAGAATGAAGATGGTGGTTAAAAACCAGAGATCTTCACATTGTTTGGGCTATTTCTGATGTCTCACTTGGAAAGTACACCCAAATAGAGGCTATATGTGGTGGTCGTCCAAACGTACTTGGAAATCGACCGGATATGTGAGGACCTCTCTCCTGTGTTGGACATATCTGATGAGGAATAAGGTGCTCCGGTTTCGTTCGGACCCGGAACGGACTTGTAAACAGATTGTGTGTCTGACATTGTATTTTGTGATGTATTTAGTGATCTGTGCTATGTATATATATATATATGTTTGATTGTAGATAGTTTATTCTCTTGCTTAACACTCTTATCTAAGACGAACGAGCTTATAGAAAATATATTGGTGGAAGTCAATGATATGGTATGGATTGATAATGTGGCATGCTAAGATGCAATGATCAAGGCTTTTGTCGAAAAGCAAGGCCTTGTGGAAGATGATCAAAGCACCGCTTTCATATAGCACTGCTTTGTGTATAGTGTTAATTTGTGAGCCTTACACACCCGTATGAGTCCAAAACTGGATTAAGGATAGTAGGGAAAGCATACGTTTCTTTCTAACTAAGGGTGATGTCATAGTATAGAGCCCAAACATTTTTACTTATGTGGATGATGGATTACGAGGCGCCTCAGATATAATTGGTCGACATACTTACCAGGTGAGAGGTCTGATAGGACCAGGAAATGTATTGTTCAGGAATAAGCAATCCACAAAAGCAAGTGTGGACCGGCCTTGCAAGATCCATGGGTCACGTGTGTTGATCCTGGCACCCTGCTAAAGATGGCTCGAAATTAGATGAGGAAGATCCTTTGCCTTGACTCATAAATGGTATCCAATTTCCAATACGAGACTTTTACGGTTTTAGTTGTAAACCTATATGACGACATAATATATGGTAAATATGTTGTCTATGATTGATACATTTGTATTCGAAGTTGTTTTCTACACTACGCACTTATAATAATATCAAAATTATTTATTTCAAAGCATATTAAGCATGTTTGGCTATTACAAGGTAAAACTCTATCCTTCGGCTTGTATTGCATTGTGTGATGGGACATGAGTCTTATAATAACTTCATTTTTCAAAAAGCATTTCAATGTTTTGGTTTAAACTGATATTCATGTGGAGTAAACCTACTCCATGTCATACGGCGTGGTCCCATGATTTTTCCCACTTTTAAAGTAAATTTTGGCAACTGTTTTAAGTTCTCACACCAGTCCCATGACTGACTTGGAGTTTATTGTTTTCACTTTAACTTTGGGTGACTATATTTTTCACACAAGCAACTAGTAGTTTTGGTTTTGCAGATGTTTATTTAACAGGATCGTGGTATTTGGTCCATGACCTATATTAGGAAAGCTTTATATCCGTGTGTTTCTTTCAGCTATGGTAGTTGATGTATTTCCGGTGCATTGTATTTATACATTTTATTTCCGCTGCATTATTAAAATTTATTCTCTCATATTTATTTTACCTCTATGTATTTTTATCTTTATTCTGATGTAAGTTATTGTAATAGCAATAAAAAGTTCTGTTGTTCTGTGTTATGATGTATCGTATTCTCAAACAATCAACGTTTCAGTTTGGTTTAGGCCGGCCGGGGATTTCGAGTCGTGTCAATTTGGTATCATAGCTTTGGTTTACAAAGCTCAAGAACAAGACACATTAGAACCAAACGAAAGAATTCATCAGAGATAGGATTAGTAACATCCTATAAGAATACTCATTAGAGATAGAATCTATAGTATCCTAGAATGAGAAACTCATTAGAGATGGGGCTAGTAATGCCCTAGAATGAGTTGAGAGTGATATGTTTATAAGTAACATATTTGTGATTATCATATATAATATGATTTTCAATTATATTTTATATATAAAGAAAAATGTATGTTTTGAAAATATATGGGCAACCTACTAGATTAATGTATAATATTATATTGGGTATGTTATTTTACGTCGAGTACAAGTAAAATTTTCATATATCCCTTACAAACGTATATCAGAAATCTTGAAATGCTTGATTGATATAAAATCACATTCTAGTCGCTTGAAGATGATTTTGTTGATGACCTAGGCATCATCAGTGTTTATTTTCGAGTTTTGAAAGTGGGATGACTATATAACTCCAATTGAAACATCAAAATATACTTAAACTATAGTATTTGGAAATAATTTGAGCTTCAAATTTAACTAATAATTTGTTGAATTGATAGAAAATACGAAAGTAAATTAAACGAATTAAAATTTAACTTAAGAAAAGTTAAATAAAATTGGAATAATAAAACCAACGTATGAAAGAAAGATTGAATTGAGTTAAGTCAAATTTAATGTTAAATTGATTTGAAATTAGTTGGAATTGGATATATATATATACACATATAAATATTGAGTAGGTTATTGACTTAAGGCCGAGTAAAGAAAAAAAATTGTGCCCAAAAAACAGGTGCAGCTTATTTAATTGGTTGCACAATTTTATTATTATATTGTTGTGAGTGAATTGGATGCGCTGTGATGTTTTCATGTATGAAATTAAACATACACCATAGGATAGTAAAGAACAATTATGGACTATACGGCGTAGCATATACCGAGGACATCATAGCATGTCCATATAAGCATGTAATTATTTGGTGCTTATATGACGAGGTTTTCATTACCATATGAGCATGAACTTGTTTGATGCTTATATAGTAAGGACTGAGTTATAGGTTGAATTGAGAATTGATTACGGACTTAATAAACATATAAAGGAAATGGCAGAATTTAATAATAAAACCCCATCACTGGGTCTTGAGATGACAAAAATATACATGTCTCTCTTGTAGTAGATACGACACATGGATCGTAACTAAACCCCATCACAGGGTTAAGGGATGATAATTTTTACATGTCTCCCTTTGTTGTAAATATGTCATAATTGCTTTGTTTGATATGTATGGATTTATTGATTGCCTAATAAGGCCATATATATTGTTCAGATCAACCCGTACAAAGGAGGTTATGGGGAAATTTTTCGGAAATTTAATGCGTTATCTGAATTTCAGGAAAATTAATAGTTCTTAGAAACTGAAAAGTTGAAGAACTCAAGCCAGAATGAAAGTTGAGTTGGTTGGTTAAACAACTATCAGCTTCTTTCCTTTTTCGAGGACGAAGAAGTTTTAAGTGGGGGAGATTGTAACAACTTGGAATTTTGGAACCAATTTAAAATTTATTTTAATGAAAATTAAATATTTTAAATGATTTATTTTGAGACTTTAAAATTTATTTAAAGAAAATTTTTAGCATATAAATTTATAATATAATTAAAATGATCTTGAAATGGCGTGGTAGTTTGAAAATTCAATTTTAAATTTCAATTGAATGTATATAATTCAATATAAATCAGAATTCGATTAAACAAGGAACGTTAGGATCGAATTAATTATGTCTTTCTTATGAATGTAAGAAATTGAGATTCCATGTTATAAGTTGTAAGTTCTTCCCAAATTAAAATTTCAAATAGTCGCTATGGAATTTATAAATAATTTTAATATATTTAAGCCCTTAAAAATGGTCATTTTGCAACCGACCTCCGTTTTCGATGAAACCACTTTTGTTGGATCCGGAATATTAAATTATTAATAGGTTCCAAATTTCGTATTTTTTGGAGCTAGTATGTGGTCGTGTGCAATAAATTATGAATCGAGGAGCCATTTGAATCTGAAATAGAGTTTTTTGAGAAAACGAACTCGGAATTCGATGAAACGAGCTTCATTATGACTGTATTGTCAAAACATAGACGTGCATTAATTTTCATGGCCAACGGAGTTCATGTTTGATCGAAGCATCGATAAATGTCGATTAGAGATAGCGTTAACTAAAGAATTAATAAAAAATCCTAAAACCCTACCTATATAAGATCTTTTCTCCCACAAATCGTATTTTTTATTCCTCTATTTTCGCAGCCAACTAGTTCTCCCTCTAAAAACATTTTACAAATAAGTCCCTCCCACACTTTCCTATTACTGTTCATATTGCAAACGGCAACCCTCCAATGTTGGAAATACAAAGTGGATCCTTATTTTTGGACTTACGTGTTTTTCAAAGGATTTTGTGCGCTGATGTATTCAAACTGCCGTTCGTCGTCGTTGGCCAGAAAATAGGCCACGATCATAAGTGCTTCGAGCACCAAATTGCGCCGCCTCAGGCGACGCCACAGTCGCGCACCACCACCAAAGGTCGTGCCTCACCACCACCTTACTTTCCCCTTCGAGCGCCACCACCTGAAAATGTCTATGGCGGCCAGAATCCGATCATCTTTTTTTGTAGCCCTTGCAACTTCGTCGTCAATGTTCTTCTCAAAATTCTGGCTACTATGAACCATATCAGGCCAAACACACAAAAGCAAAGTTGTTGCCCTATCTCTCTTTTACAACTTTCCCTTCGTGCCAACTTCTAATTTCTCTTCATTTGACCACAAAATCTCATAAACTAAAAGCAGTTTTCTGCCTTTAAACTGAGATTCCAGCGAATTCAAAACTCCTTAGGTCATGAAATTTTTGTGGTAGGTAGATCTCGTTATTAACTACAACTTTCATTTTATGAGTTTTGGCTAACTGTTTACGGATTGGAAGATATAAATTAGGGTGCGTTTGACACAGGTCCCTATTAAGTTTCAAAATTAGGCTCAGGCCCGGTCCTAAACTTATTATAAATTTGATCCCTAATTTTCGAAAATTCATTAAAAAATAAAAAAAATCACTGAAATTAGTATTTAAATAAAACATGTGAAGAGGAAGGAGGCTGCGGTCTGGTCCCAAACGGCCCTAGGCGGCGGCAGGAGATGGTCAAGGGGGAACCACGATGGAAGTGATTTTGGGGTTAAAATCGGGTTTAATTATTTAATTATTATTTTAATTTTTGTGTTCAAAGTTCGTGAGTTAATATCTTTTACAAACGAACTCAAAATCGCGCGGAACTGGATCAATTGCAATTGTGGAGTTGAGAGCTTCACAACAAACTAATTTGGACAAATTTGGAGTAAGTTGCATTTTTGGGTCAAATTCAACCCAAGTTTAATTTGATTTAAAAAGAAATCGACAATCCGAGCCGATCAAAGTGAGAACTCTCTCACTCACTATTTTGTTATGTTATTATAATCATATTTAAAATATATTGATTATCTATGTTGATTTTTATCTATTTAATTAACAAAAAATGTTTATGATGCTTGGTAGCTCACACCACAGTTGTTAGTAAACCCATGGATGAATTGTTGATTTCTTTTGTTATGTCGTGAATGTGATCTTGAGATATTTAACATGTTGAAATAATGTTAAGTATATTTGTAGTAGTTGAAATTGGACATAAATATCCATTTATAAATGAATAGTGAACTAATTATTACTTGTTTAAGTGAAATTTGTTAGTTAGAAAAATAATTAAATTGAACCAGTAATGATTAAATTCATGAATCAGTGATGAATTTAAATTGATTGACGTTGATTGAAAACCCCACACGGGTCTCGAGATTATATTTGATTTACACATCTCCCTTGTATGTAATTCGTATGTTGATCGATTGATTAACAAAACAAAATAAGTGTCAATAAATTGTTTGAAGCTTATATGAAAACAAAATGCACACTGAATGTCAATTTGGATGTTGATAGTCGTTTGCAACTATTGCTGGATGTAAATGATGAATCGAATCCATATAAATTAATATATACGGATATTGGTTGAGATTTTATTCCAATCTAGGATAAATATGAATATTTCAAAAATATAATATTCAGTGAAAAATAGAAGTTTGATTTCAATGTCCGATTTAGGATGGACACACAAATATTAAAATACTAATGAATATTGATAGTAGAAACAGATGGATTTGAATACATATTCAAACAGTTATGATTTATTCAAGTTTATCGTGTAATAAATGATATCTTTTAAATATAAAGCCGAGTAAAATATATAAATGCTATTATAACTCGAATGGATTTTTATATCGATTTTATTTATTTTTCTAATGAATATCGAGGAAACTAGAATTCAAAATCTGACATTTTGAAAATATTATTATTTTGAGATTATAATAATATAGAAGATTCAATTTTAATTTAAAATTGAAATGGAAGTGAAAACGTTTTAAAACGAATTTATAAAAGTCTTATAAAATATGGTTTGAATGGATATCGACGAAATATATTATATATATTTAAATGGCTTGAATAGAATGCATCACGCGGCGACCATTCGTGAATTTCGACCATTAACTTTGAATGGATGTATTGTGTGATTCGACCGTCGGATTCTCCTGAACCTGAAACCGTTGGGTTCATATCAAAAAGATCTTTCCAATGGATATAAGAGTTTTTTATTTATAAATACAACCAAATTAGTTCTGGAAAAGGTCGCCATTGATGCAGCTCGTTGGCCAATATTGGAAACCGACTGTAATGGCCTTAATAAAATTATTAAAAATATAAACAAATTATGTAAAGTCATAATGAATGGTTTAAAAAAAATTTGGATTAATATTCCAAATGTTGAAAAGATATTTTTATCTAAATTATAAAAACCCAAGTTCCAACAGACCGATTTTTTTTCAAAATTCCAATTTATCGAAACTTATGTTGGATTGTCTGGAATCCTAAAGAAAAAACAGAGATAAATAATATATCAGAGCTCAGAAAACATCTCACAGCAGAATGGATGAAATATAATATAATCAAGTTTAGCCTTACAAAGGTAATAATACTGTCTAACCAGTATTCAAAGCTATCATATCTCTGCCACAAACCTAACCTGCGAGTATGTTATGAGGAGGGGGTCAGAACACAAGTTCTGGTGACAGGAATTAAATTACACATTAAGGATAACCCTACATGTACCATTCAGTTACATTTTTTATTTATAAGGTTACTTGTGTTAATGGCACTCAAGGCTTACACACACGTCATACTCATATACTTCCCAGTAAATGAACCTAATATAGTATATATGTAGTTATCCCCAATATCAAGGTACCTCCCATGGTACCCCTCTCGCGTGGTCTCCTCCATCACGCCACCGAAACTTATGCAGTCACTCATCGTACGCGGGAGTGACGTACGAATCCTCATATAACAACGCCACATTTCTCATAGAACCCCTATCGCCATGCTACGTAAGCATACGGGCTACAATATTCGAATCATTTGATCGAATCAGATCTCAAAACGGATTAATGCACTTGCGTCTACGATACACCACTAGGAGCAGTTTTGCATGTATCTAGACCCTCGTACGTATTGTCAACCATACTCAATGCCTTAACCTCTACGAAACACCACCCGGAGCAGTTTGCATGTATCTCGCACGTGCTGTCTACTATTCACCGAATCCCGTAATATGGTTGTGTCTAATGTAAGGAACTCAGTCGGTATCCTTTCTCTATATCTGTATATTTTGACTAAGTGACCTAGAGCATAGATACTATGGTCTGCATTTGTATGGTGGTTATGGTCCCACCTGACCCCTCCCTCAACTAGTGAAAGACTACAAAAGAGAGCTAAGTAACCGCCCTGAGAACCAATCTAAACATACATGTGGTCCCACATCCAATGACCCGATAGTGAAGATAATTGGCCTCTTGGTTTTAGCTCTAGCCTTTCCGCATCACGATGATTGTCGATGACACGTACCCGACGATTAGTATCCTTCAAATGATCATGACCCCGCCTATCCCTAGGAAAAATCGTTGAATCATCAAACATCATACCGCCACAGCCTTCTGAAGCCAACTACGTTGCAATCAATATATACACACTGGGTGGTAACGTGCAGACCTAACCTCTGCGAGCACAGCCTGAGAATGCACCACAACAAAGGACCACCACAGAGTACCCTACCACGTCCCTTGGAAGCTGCATGCTTCCTTCCGGTCCCTCGAAGCTAGCAAGTAGGATATTAGCAGAATAACATGCAGAATAATCAGATGGACATGCGCTTCCCTCGTGTCTTAGGATACCACTATGAATTTCCCCGTTGGGTTCTTCACCTATAGACGTGTGGACTAGTCCAAGCGCAACACGTTAATGTGTTATTAGACTCTATATCTAAATGTTTAACTACACACTTTCCCTACCTCATCAGATTTCCAGTTAACTTGGTTATTTCCTGTTATATTAACTTCTTATTTAAGTTACCAAGTTCTCTCCGAGCCCCTTACATCTCTAAGAAATTGACCCTTCTTACTTGTTAATTTTAGTTATATAACTAAACCCATTTAAGTTTATTAGTAAGCGTTCAACATGTTATTCTCTAGATTTTAATTCAAGATCCGAAATCTACATTCTTGTTATACTATTGTTATGCATACATCATCTTACTTCTGGTTTACCGGTTCTTAGGTTCACAGGTTTTCAGGTTACAATAACATGTTCTTCTTATCACAATCAGCAGGTTTAATGTTCTTTTCAATTAACAGATTTCAAATTGCTTAATTTATAATTAAGTGCAACTTATTTCATTTCATAAGTTTTCCCTATTTTCTCCTCATATTACAACCTCTTGTTGTTACTTACTTATTTAATTATTTCTCTTTAACTAAGTTTTATAAATTAAGTTTTCTATCGTTTATTATAATTTATGCTATAATTTCCACTTGTCCCTAGGACAAGCCTACCTATTATCTTCCATTCTCATATCTAGGTTTATTCATAATTGGATACTATCATTCATCGTTGATTCAAATTCTTATATTTTTGTAAGATTCATTCATTTCCATTAATTACAATTAATGCCATTTATTTCTTTCCTCTAATATACATATATGCATGTATGTTAATGCACCAGACCCCTCACATTAAGTTGACCACTTGTTGAAGCTGGATTTGCCTAAGGTTTTCGGGCAGGCGTTTACCACAAGATTAACTTAACCTCGTGTCTCAGTGTGGTAATTTACAATTTCTTAATTGTTGTAAATTTTTCATACAAATTAGACATGTATGTTCTTTCTCATTATTCCAAATTTTTACTGTAATTCTATTTACAACCTTCTTGGCATAATTATTCTATTAAGAAATTATTCATGTTCATTGTAAATTTCATAATTACAGTTTTTACAATAATTCCCAATTCAAATAAGTGATTAATTGAAATAGGCTTTACACAATAGAAATGTTCTCAGTTTAGGTTTCAGGATTATAGTATTGCAGAAGTTTCGTAATTTAGACGAAGGATACAATTTAGATTTAATACAACAGTAATGGTTTTAACATATTTCAGCAGGTTTCACATTTCAGTACGTTAAACTATTTAGCGAGTTAAACTGTTCAATGGTTTACACATTTCAACAGGTTTATCATTTTAGCAGGTTAAACGTTTCAGCAGGTTTACAGTCAATTGTCACAATTAACAATTGTAAAACAAGTTAATTATACAAATTAGTGGGGAATACAAATGATAGATATATCCTTATCAAAAGGCATAACTTAAATGCACTCACCTGATAGCTTTCCAAATCCTTAAATCTGATCCAGATTTTTGTTCTGTGGTTTCCCTAACTGAATCTAATATCAAAACAACCACAGATTCGCAAATTTGATTCTAAAAGAAGAGGGAAAGAAAGGAAGAAATCTAAACAAATCAGATTCGAGAACTAACCTCACGCAGATCAGAATTCTAGAGGCCTATGTTATAGATTTATATCTGTTATCTTCAAACCTTAAATCAAAACAACTAAGAACTAATATTTTATTTTCTGAAATTTTTTGGAGAAGGACGAGAACAGTAGAACATAGGCAACACCTTAGAAAATGTGAGAATAAAGCTAGTCCCTACTAGTCTATATATAGGCGCACTAGAAGAGTCTGAACCATCAGATTTAAATTAAATAAAATCCGAACAGCACACATCGGCATAAAACATCACATATTGTAACACCCCGCAATTTTAACAACACTAAATATGATAAATTAAATAATAATAAATTTAATATTTGGGATTAAGTGAAAAGGACTGCGCTATTGCGTCCATCTCGTAATTCTGGTCAAAATAGACACCTGGTTTGTGTAAAACGGACAGTGTATGAATAAGTTATTAAGGTTTGAAGTTTGTATACACATAAAAAGAATATATATATATAATTAAATCCAGTAATTCAAAAATCAGTTCAAAATCAATAAACAGTGGAGTGGGAAAATTCCCTCCCAGGGGTGTTGACTTCATCAAGGGGGTGTCGCCCACTGGGCCGACCCCATAAGGGGGGTCGATCCCCCAATGGTAGATTTGGGCAGATTAGGGTTTCGAGACATCTATATATATGGCCCCATTTCTCTTGTTTTTGTACACAAAAAATTATGGAGAACAAGATGCTACCCCTGCCCAGATTAAATCATCTTTCTCTTCTTCAACAATCAAGTCATTTAAGTTTAGATATGTGATTCGATATCTACAATCTTTCTTTCAAGATCCAATCACAGTGAGTCTATGTTAATTTTAGATCTAAATAATTAAAAGTTAATCTTGACATGACAATAACTTTGATCTATGTATGTGACTATTTGAATCATATCAGATCTGCTATAACTTGTGTATCTAAATTATTCTGACATGACTATGAACTAGATCTAGGCCTATACCTATAAAATCATGTCAGATTTATCTTTATGTGTAGATCTAATTCATTGTTTAGATCACATCATGATTGTTCCTATTATATTATGGCTAAATCAAATCTATTGTTAGTTAGTTACCTAATTCATTGTTCAGATCTTACCATGCCTGTTTATAATGACCTTATTATGTTAGAATCAGTTCTTTCGTCACATGTCCATCAGATTTGTTCCTATATTCCTATCTTGTCATTATGCCACTATATGTTTATGCCTATTTCTGCCATTATATGTCAGTCTTGTTAGTATGATCATTTCTATCCTCTTCCCTTCATCTTTTCCCTTTTATTTTTATAGCCTGGCTATTTTCGAGCCTAGGCGTGCCGCTAAAATACGTGAACGCATTAAATTGGAACGAGGGGAAAACGGTAATATCGGGGCATAACTTGTAGTTGGAAATCTAGGCATAACTTGAATGAAATTTAAATTGGGGCATAAATCAAATTGTGATTAAAGACCTTAATTTGGGGCATATGGTTCATTATGAACATAAATTGGGAAAGGGGCATGACAACCTATAATGACATAGGAATAATTGATTGATAATGGAAATGCCTAGGATTACAGTAATTAGAAACTGTAACCGTGCTTGGACACAAGATTAGATTACACTTATGGTGGAAGTATGCCCGGAACCTCTCGGCATATCCAGTGACCACAAGTGGTGAATCTAACGTGAAGGGTCTAAGTGCATAAATATGAGGTTAAGCCCGACTTGTGGAAGAAGTTTGCCCGGAACCAACCGAGATATCTAGCATCCGCAAGTGGTAGGCTTAATGTGGGAGGTCTAGCACATTATAACCATAAATGAATATGGTAATGAAGTTGAATACTTAACCTAGTTAAATCCATAGGGATTGTATGTACATGTTAACTTGAGTTAGGGTTAAGTAAACTTGTTTGAAACAGTGGGTGGGTTTAGTAAATCTTGGGTTGGTGGGTAATATTTATATATAGGCCCATAAACTTAACCTGTGCGGTTATGCAATCTTTTACTCTAGTATGACATAACTCGTGGAAAACCTAGTGGGGATGCAAGCATAGGGGAAAGCTTGTATCATCTTGTGTGTGGGACCCATTTCATTTAGTAACCCATATATAGGTATCAAACGAGTACTACGAACTAGGTTAGAGTCGGGGCACGCTTACTGGGCTGAATATAACATATCCAGACGTGGGGGACGGGGTGGGCAACGCATTCCGACGGAGTCATGTGTGTGCATGGGTCCGGACAAGAGGTTGCTAAGACGCCATGACACCTGTAGATATGGTTGTACCCATCTTGGAAACGAAGGGTTGCCACTTTAGGAAGTGAAACATCCTACTGTGGGGCCAGCATAGGGTATTTATGGAATAGGGAGCCAAACGATTAGGGTAGTAATTAGGGTACATCTAGACACCGGTATGTTTAGGAGCCCGTTATTATCCTTAGGGGTAACTCCAGTATGTTGGGCTGCCTGTTAATTGTATGGAGTTAAAACCTCTCACTAGAAGTACACCTAAGTCTACCATATTATACATGTTGGGGATCATCTCATTCTGGTTATACTAGTATTGGTGCAGAGAGACAAAGAAAATGGGTAAGTATTAGAGAAGCGCAATATACTCTATCATGTTTATCCTGTTTACCTTGTCATACCTGCCTTTTATGATGTTATCTCTTTTATCCACTTTATATGCCTGTCATGATACTTTTACTAATTTATATGCTAAAAGTAACTGGACTCGCTAGACTTTATGTCTGACCCATTTTGTTTCCTCTTCTTTTTCTTTCATTCCCCCAGGTTCTTAGGGTGGGATTACTCAAGCTTGATCCAGACTCTGCTTTCATCTGGCTTGGAGCTACTTAGATGTAATGCTTGATTTCTTATCTCTCTACTATGGCTATGTTATGGGTATTATGCTTCTTTTATTATAATACTATGATGTTTTAAGTACAAGACAGAAATTTCAATGATGTACTGGGTTTTATGTAGTTTTAGACCTATGATGTTTTGAACCACGATGTTATGTCTTCTGTTAAATAAAATTTTTTAAATTCCGCTGCTATTTTATATCTGTCTTGTAATGTTTCTGTTTCTGTTTACCTATAATGCTTCACGAAACTTAACGCATTCTCTTAATGAGTGACATTAACAGACGTAGGGTGTCACACTTGGTATCAAAGCTAAAGGTTGCCAGATCTGATAAAAGATTTTGAAAATTATTTTCAAAAAGGTTTTAAAAGAAAGCAATCTCAAAAAGAGAAGTCTGTTTTGAAAAACATATTCCCTAAAGCCATATGTAATATCCTTCGATCCTTTGTTTGAATCCTTTTTTCTTTCTCTTTTCATCATGTCTGGGGAACATAATATTCCTGAGGGCATTATGATACCATGCTGGTTCCGTAGGTTTTTAGTGGCCACGATGCCTGCCGGTGGTCAAGCAGACGTTCCTTCCCCAGCTGCACCTACCGTTCCTCATCCTCCTCCTCCTCCACGAGAAGATAATTTCTCTAAGATCTGCAAAGATTTTTGTATTATGGGTGGAAAGCCATTCGAGGGACCGAAATATTCATAAAGGCAAGGAATTGGCTCAAGAAGATGGAGGACTTGTTTGGAATTTTCGAAGTGGACGATCGTAGGAAGATTCAGTTAGCCAATTGGCTACTGAAAGATGAGGCTTCATTTTGGTGGGAAGTGGCACAAGAGAGACATCCGGTAGAGACTTGGGATGATATTAGGCAGAGATTTGAAATGAAGTTTCTTTCTCAAGCTGAGAAAAGCATGCAAATAGAAAGGTTTCTAGCACTCAAGCAAGGAGGCATGACGGTTAAAGAGTATGTTAACAAATTTAACCAACTGGCAAGTTTTGGGTTAGAGCTAGTAGATACCCCTCATAAGAAAGCTTTGCGGTTTGCTAGAGTGCTGAATGAACCCCTGCATGGGTTAGCTATGTATCATATTCCAATGGGAGAAACCTTTGAAAGGCTCGTTGATATGGCCTTGATGCATGAGGAAGATAAAAGTGACAAGAAAGAAGCTAAGGTTGAGGAAACACAAAACAAGAAAGTATGGCCCAAAAAAGGACAATAACGACAACAAAAGATGGGCGGAAAGAATGACAAGGGTTAGGATAAGAGGAAGTGCCATAATTGTGGACGTGGGGGTCATTTGATTAAGGGTTACAAAAGTAGGAAGAATGCTTGCTTCAGTTATGGAGAGGTTGGACACTTTTCTAAGGAGTGCCCGAAGAAGCAAGGACAAGGTCGAAGGGCGGGAGCTTCTAGAGGGCAGAAGCATACTCTCGCAACCAGTGTTCCAGATGGAGGTAGGAAAGTTTTTGTTAAAGGTTTTATTTCTCTTTCCAATCATCTAGTTAGAACTCTTTTTTATTCTGGCACTTCGCATTCTTTCATATTCAATTTCGTGGTTGAGTCTCTGCACCTTAGTACTAGTATGGTTTTGGATCCTGTTGTTGTCTCAAACCCCATTGGTGATACGGCTCATTTGTCTATGATTTGTCGGGGTTTGAGAATATTTGTGTTAGGCGTCGAGTTTGAGTGAGATGCATACGTGCTTGGTTTCATGGGCTATGGTTTGATTCTAGTTATGGAGTGGCTAGCCATGTATGGTGCCATTCTAGATTGTGAGAGGAGGGTCGTTAGACTTTTGACTTGCCAGGGGAGGACCCTCAATATTTCTTGTGACCTAAAGGGGTCTGTCTTGCTTAGTTTCCTAGAATCTCTTCATGCATCTATCGATGATCTGCGATCTGTACCAGTAGTCCTTGAGTATCCTGATGTCTATGATAAGGTTCGGGGTTTATCCCCAAGGCGCAAGATTGATTTTCGCATATATTTGGTGGACAATACAAAGCCAGTTGCATTGCTTGTGCGCCATATGGCCCCAACGGAAAGAAGGGAGCCTAGTAAGCAAGTAGAGGAGCTATTTGAAAAAGGGTTTATTAGGCGAAGCATATCTGAATGGGGTGCTAAAGTAGTATTCACAACTTAGGCAGATGGTTCACTTCACTTATGTGTAGACTATAGGGAGTTGAATAAACACACTAAGAAAAACGGGCACCCACTCCCGAGGATAGATTATTTGTTTGAACATCTTGTTGGTGCATCAGTATTCTCTCAACTAGACTTGGCCATAGGGTTTCATTGATTAAGGGTGGTTGAGGACAGTATAGACAAGATAGCTTTTATGACTCAAGATGGTTTCTTTGAATGGCTCGTTATGCCTTTTGGGTTGACGAATGCACCCGCCAAATTTTTTGATCTGATGAATAGGGTGTTTCGGGAGTTTCTAAATAAGTTTGTCATGGTCTTTGTTGATGACATCTTAATCTTCTCAAAGAGCGAGGAAGAGCATGCATTAAACATAAGGGAGGTTTTGAAAACTCTTGTGCGCATCACCTTAAGGCAAAGTTCTCCAAATGTCATTTTTGGAGAAAAGAGGTGAGATCTCTAGGGCATGTGGTCTCTAAAGATGGGATAGCAGTAGATCCCACAGAGGTAGTTGCAGTTCAAGATTGGCAAATCCCAAAAAATGCAATAGAGGTGGGATGTTTTCTGGGGTTAGCAGGCTATTATAGGAAGTTCATTAAGGACTTCGCAAAGATATCATCCCCACTCTCCAGGTTGGCAAATAAGAATTTAACGTTTTCGTGGGATATAGATTGTGATGTTTCTTTCCAGAGATTGAAGAGGGCTCTGACAACAGCCCCATTCTTGACCTTGCCCGATGGGAACAAATTGTTTACAATATACACTGATTCATGGGGTACAGGGCTTGGTGTGGTTCTGATGCAAGAGGGAACGGTAGTATGTTATGGAGGAAGATAGCTAAGAGTTCATGAGAAGAACTACCCTACCCATGACTTAGAGCTAGCTTCCATGGTATTCGCGCTTAAGACATGACGCCATTATTTGCTTGGAGAGAAGTTTGAATTGTACACTGATCATAAATCTCTCAAGTACTTGTTCTCGCAAAAGGATCTTAATTTAAGGCAGCAGAGGTGGATGGAGTTCCTAACATCTTATGACTTTGAGATTGCTTATACCCCTGGCAAGGGTAATGTGTAGTAGACGCTTTGAGTAGGCAGAGGATAGCCTTAAGTTCTCTATTTGTGGAAGGGAAAATCTTTGTGTTTATATCGACTTTTGACTTTAGACCCTCCACTGAGTTTTTGCCTGGCTTATTTGCATCATGAAGGTGTAGCCTACTCTTACGGATCAAATAGGAGCTTCACAGCGAGAGGACCCACAGATTTCAGACATCTTGGATAGGCTCGGTAAAGGGGAGACTTCTGGTCACCTCAGTAGATATTCTACAGACGACAGAGTGTGGTTGCGACGAGATGGAAGGCTTTATGTTCCCCAAATTGGGAGATTGTTAAAGATAGTCCTAGAAGAATCCCATCATTCTAAGATGACTTTTCATCCAGGTGGTGATAAGATGCATAGGGATATGAAGAGGGTTTTCTTTTAGGCCGGGATGAAGAAAGATGTGGCGGAGTTTGTTTCTCAATGTTTGATTTGCCAACAAGTTAAAGCTGAGAAAAAGAAGCACGGTGGTTTACTTCATCCTTTGGAGGTTCCGCAGTGGAAGTGGGAGAGCGTCTCTATGGATTTCATAGATGGTTTGCCAAGATCGAAGAAAGGAAACACCAGTATTTGGGTTGTATTACACAGACTTATCAAGAGCGCTCATTTCATTCCGGTAAAGAGCAAGAGGACGGCAGCTTGGTTGGCAGCAGTTTATGTTCGTAAGATAGTCTGTCTTCATAGAGTACCTTCTAGTACCATAAGTGATCGTGACCCCATTTTCACTAGTGAATTTTAGAGGAACTTGCAAGAAGCATTAGGTACATAGTTGTCTTTGAGCACTACTTATCACCCTTAGATCGTAGACAGACGGAAAGGGTGAATAGTGTTCTTGAGGATTTTTTAAGGCTGTGTATCCTAGACTTCAGAGGGACTTGGGAAGAGCACCTTCCTTTAGTAGAGTTTGCCTACAATAATAGTTATCAAGCTAGCATTGACATGGCACCCTTCGAAGCATTGTACGGATGACCTGTAGATCACCAACTTGTTGGTGGGAATCTACAGAAAGACTACTACTTGGACGTGATATGGTTTGAGAAACGTCCAAGAAGATTGATCTTATTAGACGGCGAATGAAGACCGCTCATGATAGGAAGAAGTCTTACGCAGATAGGAGAAGCACTGAAATTGAGTTCGAAGTGGGTGACATGGTTTTTTATTATGGTCACCTTTGAGGAATGTGGTTCGCTTTGGATCTGTAGGAAAATTGGCCCCAAAATTTGTTGGGCCATTTCCCATAACAGAAAGGATCAGCCAAATGGCCTATAGAGTAAAGCTACCAGAGAGACTATCCGACGTTCATGATGTTTTCCACGTTCCTCAATTGCGGAAGTGTTTGCATGATACCGCAGAAGTAGTTGAGCCGAGTATATTGGAGGAAGTGAAGGTGGAACGGGAGGCGACAGTCAGACGAGTTCCTACCTGTATTCTTGGATCAGAAGTTAAGAACCTACACAATAAAGAAGTCAAGTTGATGAAAGTTCAGTGGGGAGATAACCCAGAAGATGCAACTTGGGAGACCGAAGACAAGATTCGCGTTGCGTACCCTTTTCTTTTCGAGGGTATGTTCTTAACTTCCTTTTCAAAGCTTTTATTTATGCTTGTTTCTATCATTTAAATATATTCTATCGATCGAATATTCGGCCTTCAAGTAGAAATCCTATGGATGTAAACATGTGTTTGAGACATGTTATGTTTTATGGATGCAAGTGAATGCAAGTGTTTGCTAGTTGTTGCTCGTGGATGCATATACAAACACATTTTCGACTAGATTGGCTCAATCACTCTCATACTGCATATGGATGTGTGTGCATTTTTCTTCTTTTAGTGGATGAAAGTGAGTGTATTGTCATATGGATGTTGCATTTGGACGGATGATTGTGCATATAGAAATTACATGTTATAATAGGATTATTTTCATACATGGCACTAACATACATTGCATTAAGGAGGTCCACTGAATCAGTAGACCGCCTGATCTTCGCAATAGTATTGGGACATATACACACACCTTTGCATATGTTCATATAAGCATTACAATTCTCTTAAGGACAATGGATGCCTGTGATTGGTGGATGAGTAGATGGGTGATGGTTGGTAGGATATACATTCTTCTTAACTTAGAGATTTCAGGGACAAAATCCTTTGAGTAAGGAAGAATGTAACACCTCGTAATTTTAACAACACTAAAGATGATAAATTAAAGAATAATTAACTTAATATTCAGGATTAAGTGAAATCGACTGCTCCATTGCGTCTTTCTCAGAATTCTGGTCAAAATAGACATCTGGTTTGCATAATACGGACACCGTATGAAGAAGTTACTAAGGTTTGAAGTTTGTATACGCATAAGAAGAATTTATATATTAATTAATTAAATCCAGAAATTCAAAAATCAGTTCAAAATCGGAAAAAAAAGGGAGCGGACAAATTCCTACCCAGGGGTGTCGACCCCATCAAGGGGGTGTCTACCCCTGGGTCGACCCCATAAACGGGGATCGACCCCCCACGACAAATCTGGGAAAATTAGGGTTTCGGGACATTTATATATATAGCCCCATTTCTCTTATTTTTCTACACCAAAAATAATAGAGAACTAGATGTTGCCCCTGCCCAGATTAAATCAAGCCTTTTTCTTCTTCAGTAATCAAGTCATTCAAGTTTAGATCTGTGATTCGATATCTGCAATCTTTCTTTCTAGATCCAATCACAATGAGTCTATGTTAATTTTAGATCTAAATAATTAAAAGTTAATATTGACATGACTACAACTTGGATCTATGCTTGTAACTATTTGATTCATATCAGATCTGCTATAACCTGTGTATCTAAGTTATTCTAACATGACTATGAACTAAATCTAGGCCTATACTTATTGAATCATGTCAGATCTATCTTTATATGTAGATCTAATTCATTGTTTAGATCACATCATGCATGTTCCTATTATGTTTTAGCTAAATCAGATCTGTTGTTAGTTAGTTATCTAATTCATTGTTTAGATCTTACCACGCATGTTTATAATGTCCCTATTATGTTAGAATCAGTTCTATTGTCACATGTTCATCAGATCTGTTCATATATGCCTATCTTGTCATTATGCCACTATATGTTTGTGCCTATTTCTGCCATTATATGTCAATCTTGTTAGTATGATCATTTCTGTCCTCTTCCGTTCATCTTTTCCCTTTTACTTTTATAGCCTGACTACTTTTCAGCCTAGGCACGCCGCTAAAATATACGAACGCGTTAAGTTGGGAACGAGGGAAAAACGGTAATATTGGGGCATAACTTGTAGTTAGAAATCGGGGGATAACTTGAATGAAATTGAAATTGGGGCATAAATCAATTTGCGATTAAAGACCTTAATTAAGGGCATATGGTTCATTATGAGCATAACTTGGGAAAGGGACATGAAAACCTATAATGACATGGGAATAATTGATTGATAATGGAAATGCCTAGGATTACAGTAATTAGAAACTATAACCGCGCTTAGACACGACGTTAGATTACACTTGTGGTGGAAGTCTACCCGGAACCGTCCGGCATATCCAGCGACCACAAGTGTTGAATCTAATGTGAGGGGTCTAAGTGCATAAACACGAGACATGTTAAAACACGAGGTTAAACCCGACTTGTGGAAGAAGTCTACCAGAAACCAACCAGCATATCCAACATCCACAAGTGGTAGGCTGAATGTGGGAGGTCTAGCACATTATAACCATAAATGAATATGGTAATGAAGTTGAATACTTGACCTAGTTGAATCCATAGGGATTGTATGAACATGTTAACTTGAGTTGAGATTATGCAATCTTTTACTCTGGTATGACATAACCTGTGGAAAACCTAGTGGGAATGCAAGCGTAGGGGAAAGCTTGTATCATCTTGTGTATAGGGCCCGTTTCGTTCAGTAACCCATATATAGGTATCAAACGAGTACTCCAAACTATGTCGGAGTCGGGGCACGCTTACTGGGCTGAATATAGGAGATACAAACATGGAGGACGGTGTGGGTGGCGCATTCCGACGGAGTCATGTGCGTTCATGGGTCCGGATAAGAGGTGGCTAAGATGTCGTGACACCTGTTGATATGGTTGTGCACATCCTGAAAATGAATGATTGCCACTTTAGGAAGTGATACATCCTACTGTGCGGCCAGCACAAGGTATCTACGGAGTAGGGGCCGATCGATTAGGGTACATCTAGACTCCGGTATGTTTAGGAGTTCGTTATTATCCTTAGAGGTAACTCCGCTATGTTGGGCTGCCTGTTGATTGTATGGGGTTAAAACCTCTCACTAGAAGTATACCTAAGTCTACCATCTTATACATGTTGGGGATCATCTCATTTTGGTTATACTAGTATTGGTGTAGAGAGGCAGAGAAAAAGGGAAAGTATTAGAGAAAAGCAATATACTCTATCATGTTTATCTTGTTTACCTTGTCATACCTGCCTTTTTGATGTTATCTCTCTTATCCACTTTATATGTCTATCATCATACTTTTACTTATTTATATGCTAAAAGTAACTGGACTTGCTAGACTTTATGTCTAACCCATTTTGTTTCCTCTTCTTTCTCTTCCGTTCCACCCTCCCCCACCCCCTAAGGTTCTCAGGGTGGGATCACTCAAGTTTGATCAGGACTCTACTATCATCTTGCTTGTAGTTGCTTAGATGTACTGCTTGATTTCATATTTCTCTAATATGGCTATGTTATGGGGATTATGCTTCTTTTATTATCATACTCTGATGTTTTAAGTACAAGACAGAAATTTCAGTGATGTACTGGGTTTTATGTAGTTTCAGACTTATGATGTTTCGAACCACGATGTTATGTTTTCTGTTAAATAAAAAGTTTTAAATTCCGCTGCTATTTTATATCTGTCTTGTAATGTTTCTGTTTATCTATAATGCTTCAGAAACTTAATGCATTCTCTTAATGAGTGATATTGACATACATGGGGTGTCACACATATGCGTGCTGAACCATGCTTGGGTCGACCCACCTACCACCTGGGTTGATCCAGGCAAGTATGGGTCGACCCATTTGGGTCAACCGAGCAGATATGTGGCGCTATGTTTAATGTTTGTAACGTTTTTAATTTAAAACGTTGATTACTTTCTTATTTTGCTTCCCTTGATTTATTTTATGTGTGTTATACATCTCAATCATGTTTGAATTGCATGATTATATATGCATGTTATTTAATGCATTTAATTCATTAAATTTGAATTTCAATTTTACATATTTATAAATACATACAACCTCTGATTATTCGAATCGCATGTTTATGCTTGCATTATCTGGATTATTAATCTACTAATAATTTTCCTTTTTGCAAGCTCCAATCAATGTAATTAATGCACCATTTTTTATTGCATTATTTTATTCTTCTTATTACATGCATATCTGATTTGAATGTTAATTAGTTGCTCATTTTATTGCATGTTTATGCATGCGTTTTCTTGATTATTAATCTATTAATAATCTTCCTCTTTTTATTCTGCATGCATTGATATGTTACACTCTTTAACGCATTACGTTTATATTATTGCATGCAACCTAACTACTTTGCATGCAATCAATTTCGTCCTTTTTTTAATGCATGCATTGCATTATTTGTTTGTATACATCCATACATTACTTTTTTTATTGCATCAATTACTTTCTTTAATTTGCAACTTTTTTTATTAATGTTCATTCATATATATACATATATGCACCATTCATTATTTAATATTTATAAAAATGCGGGTGTTACATTCTCCTACCCTTAGGAATTTTCGTTCTCGAAATTTGGAAAGCATGAAATCAAATAATCCCTCGCATAATATACATCCCTCATGTATGCATCCAACTTTTACAACCGTTTGTGCACTTGTGCAAAGTGTAATACAACATAATAATATATGAATGTACTGAATGTCTAGGCGGTACCTCCTATACGAATGCAATTTTTTTCTCAAAAATCCTTCGAAAACATGATGCACACACCCTAAATATACTAGCAATTGTTACATGAATGCAATATTTTGAAAATCAAAATACTTTTTCGTCCAAATTTTCCCACACTCATACAGAGCAAGAGCGTAGTTCATCCAATTGTTGAATCCAAGATCCTACCAACCATCTTTAAGTTTTTGAATTTCAGAAAAACCTAATTTTCTAAATCAGATTTCTTATGTTACAAAAAGGTGGAAAATGGAAAACTTCACCTCTTCCATTTTTTTTCTTTTATGTACCCTTCCTATCTGCGCTTGGAGTTTTATAAAACTAATTTTTTAAGCAAGGCAAGCGGGGTTGAGTGGACCCCTACCGCATTTATTCAAAAAAGAAAAGAAACATACATGGCATCACACAGTCCAGGAAAAAACAATAAACACATAGGAAAGCATAAAAAAGGAAAAGGAAAAGCTAGAAAAACATTTCTAGGCAACCAGCAACAAAATTAATGGCAAAAGGGAAAGAAGACGCAGACAGATCCTTCCTCACTTGAAACTTGAGTGTATTCCACATTTCATCTGATCGTCTCTTTTTGTGTAAGAATGCTCTACAATTTCGTTCATCCCAAACTAACTTCACAATTTTTTTAATGCAAAGTAGGAAAATGATGTGCATATCTCTTCTCCATCTTGTAGATTTGAGGACAACAAGCCACTGCAAGGATTAAGCCGTCGGAAGATCATGTAGACCAAAATACTGCAAAAGCCTACACCAAAGATAGAAAATTTCGTTGCATTCGAAAAATAAGTGGTTGATAGTTTCCTCGTTGACATCACAAAAAAAGCAAGTAGAAGTGACCCCATGGTTGAAAGCCTTTGAGGGTTAATAATGCACCGTGCGTTGCGTTCCATAACATGAAGTTGTCCTTAGGTGAAGCATCCACGTTCCAGATTATGTTGTACCATTAACACGTTGGCATATCATCGATGCCCATTAGCAATTTATAAACACTCATAAGAGTATGTTCTTTACAACCCAAGCAATAGTACCATGCACAGATAATATTGCAAACCGGCTAAGACTGTCCTAAAGAGAACGAAGTGCATAAATCGATGTTTAAGGAAACACAAAACTATTATATAAAGATTCTCTATCTTCCTATCCAAGTACAGTTCACATAAGAAAACTTTCTTTGTTACAGATTTTCTTTTTCAACTTACCTTGGAAAAATTTATTTTTATTCACCTTTCTCAAAATTTTCCATTTTCTTAAGTGTCATTTTTGTTGCTTTATTGAATTTGCTATTTCCTTTTTAGTTATGCCATTACTCTTTTCTTATCTTATTTAACTTAATCCTCTGTTCTAAGTTTAGTTTTCAAATAAGCGTTCTAATCCTTTAACTAAAACATGAAAACAAATACTCTACACGGTTACTGCTAAGGGATAAGAATCTTAGGGTTGTGTCCTCTCTGACAAAATAATAATAATCCAAACTTATAGGATATAAACACTTACTTGCCCTCCACTATCTAGTAGTGACCAATAGTCCTTGCTGCTTACTAACACTCTTTTCCAAGAACAACCTAGGCTTCACAATGCTTATGCATTCCACCGGAACTTACCATTGTTCCAAGATAATTCTCGCTATCTATTTAATAGCCTCAAAATATTTCCCGTCTTCCCTAGGTATCAATCCTTACCTACTCCATGATTTTAAAAACTTGGTTTGGGTTACTCATTTCATTTTTCTTTCAAAGTTAAAAGTGTCAAAACTTTAATTTCCTCATGAAAACGTATTTTTGCCAAACCACAAAAATATGCCATTTCATAAAAATGCAAAACATTTTCTTCTTTTTCTTTTCTCAAATCATAAAAATTGAGACAAGGGGAACTATTTCTCAAATGGGTTTACAACTGTTCTTGCTTACAATGTTTAGATCAGTTACTTACAACTAGGTGCAAAAATCTACTCTATTCTTACAACTTATTTTGTCCACCAAACAAAATTTTATGTCAAAATAATTATAAAAAATGATTGTCGAAAGAAATAGAAATTTCAAAATTTTCTTTACTGAAAATTTTAGTTTTCAACAAAAATGCAGTATTTTCTAAGCTTTGCTTTTTAATCCTTTCATACAATATAACTTGAAAACTAGCGAGCTATACGTGCTCTATAATGTGCACCTTATTCTGAAAGAATTCTTTTCAGACAAAAATTCCACAAGAAATCTCAATTCCTAAAATATATTCCATTTTATTACAAAACCCAATATGTACTTTTCAAATATGTTCTTTACATGTTTTTTTCCAAACGTCAAAAATACCTCATTTTTTCACAATTTAGCTAATACATATTTCAAAATTATAACTTTTAAGATCAAAACTTGAAAAAACCATAAACTATTTTCCAAAAGCTTTTACTATATCAAGTTCTTAAAAGTTAACAAAGGGGTTAGACTCAAAGTGGGTTTCCGACTTACCTAGACTCTCCTAGATATTCCTACAAAGTCAATTCTCTCAATTATATATATACATGTACATATATATATATATATTCCTATTCCATTTTCCTCTTTTACTCTTTTCCAATTTAAGGCTCTGCTAACAAACCCTCTAATATGAAATACTAACATATAGGATACATATTTCTACAATACAAAGCACATTGTACACTTTCCACCCAAACCACCTAAGGGTCTCAAATTTCCATAATCATTTCTTTAGTGTACAAAACAGATATCCCAACTCTTTCCATATTATGCTTTTCCTATTTAGTGGGTTCCTCTATAATACATTTATATTTTTAAAAAACAAAAATATGTTCACTGATTATCTGTACAGGAATCCTGAACCTAGGCTCTGATACCAGATGTAATAACCCAAATTCCGACTGACCAATTTTTTTTTCAAAATTCCAATTTATCAAAATTCGAGTTGGCTACTCTGGTATCCTGCAGAAAAGACAGAGATAAATAATATGTCAGAGCTCAGAGAACATATCAAATGAACCTAATCTAGCCTAACCTGCGAGTATGTTATGAGGAGGGGGTCAGAACACAAGTTCTGGTGACAGGAATTAAATTACACATTATGGATAACCTTACATATACCGTTCTGTTACTTTTTTTATTTATTAGGTTACTTGGGTAAATAGCACTCAAGGCTTACACACACGTCGTACCCATCTACTTTCCAGTAAATGAATTTAATATAGTATATATGTAGCTATCCCCAATATTAAGGTACCTCCCATGGTACCCCTCTCGCACGATCTCCTTTGTCACGCCACAGAAACATATGCAATCACTCATCCTACGCCAGAGCGATGTACGGATCCTCATATAACAACACCATGTTTCATATAGAACCGTTATTGCCATGCTACATTAGCGTACAGACTGCAACATTCGAATAATTCGATCGAATCAGATCTCAACATGGATTAATGACCTTAGTCTACGATACACCACCCAGAGAAGTCGAGCATGTATCTAGATCCTCATTTGTACGGTCAACTGTACTCCATGCCTTAACCTCTATGATACACAACCCGTAGTGGCATGCATGTACCTTGCAAATACTGTCTACCGTTCATTGAGTCCCATAATTGGGTTGTGTCTAATGTATGGAACTCAGTCGGGAGCCTTTCTCTATATCTATATAGGTCGACTCAGCGGCCTAGAGTACATATACTATGGTCTGCATTTCTGTAGTGGCTATTTTCCCACCTGACCCTTCCCGAAAATAATGAAAGACTACAGATGAGAGCTAGGTAACCGTCCTAACAACCAATCTAAACATACATGTGGTCCCTCATCAAATGACCCGATAGTGAAGATCATTGGCCTCTTGGTTTTAGCTCTAGTCTTTCCGCTTCACGCTGAATGTTGATGATAAGTACCTGAATATTACTATCCTTCAGATGGTCATGACCCAGCCTATCCCTGGGCAAAATCATCGAATCACCTAGCGTTATACTGTCACTGCCTTCTGACTGCCAACTACATTGCAGTCAAGGTATACTCACTGGGTGATAACGCGCAGATCTAACCTCTACGAGTACATCCTGAGCATGCACCCAACAGAGAACCACCACGGAGTACCCTACCATGTCCCTCGGAAGACGCGTGCTTCCTTCTAGTCCCTCAGAGCCAGTAAGAAAGATATCAATAGAATAATAGGCAGAATAATCAGATGGATGTGCTTCCCCCTTGTGTCTCAAGATAAAAATATGATCTACTCTATTGGTTTCTTCACTTTGAGACATGTGGACTGGTCCAAGCGCATCACATTAACGTGTTATTATACACTATGTCTAAACGTTTAATTACGCTCTTGCCCTAACTCATCGGATTTCTAGTTAGCTTGGTTATTTCCTATTATATTAACTTCTTATTCAAGTTACCAAGTTCTCTCCGAGCTTCTTATATCTCTAAGGAATGGACCCTTCTCATTTATTAATTTCAATTATATAACTTAACACATTTAAGTCCCTTACAAGCCTTTAACATGTTCTGAAATATACAATCTTCTTACACTAGCATTCTGTCATTCATCGTCTAACTTCAGGTTTACGGGTTCACAGGTTTTCAGGTTACAATAACATGTTCTTCTTATCACAATCAGCAGGTTTCATGTTCTTTTCAATCAGCAGGTTTCAGATTACTTAGTCTCTAATTAAGTACAACTTATTTCATTTCATAAGTTTCCCTTATTTTCTCCTCGTATTACAACATCTTGTTGTTACTTACTTATTTACTTAGTTCTCTTTAACTAAGGTTTATTAATAAGTTTTCTATTGTTTATTATAACTTATATTACCATTTCCACTTATCCTTAGGACAAGCCTACCTATTATCTTTCATTCTCATATACAGGCTTATTCGTAATAGGTTATTATCATTCCCTGTTCATTCAAATTCTTATATTTTTGTAAGATTCATTCATTTCCATTAATTATAATTAATGCCATTTATTTATTTCCTATTATATACATATTTATTGATGTATGTTAATGCACCAGACCTTTCACGTTAAGTTGACCACTTGTGGAAGCGGATTTGCCAGGTGTTTCTGGGCAGGCTTCTACCACAAGTTGAACTTAACCTCGTGTCTCAGTGCGGTTATTTACATTTTCTTAATTACTGTAAATTTTCCATACAAATTAGGCATGTCTGGTTTTTCTCATTATTCCAAAATTTTATTGTAATACTATTTACAACCTTTTTGGAATAATATTTTTATTAAGAAAATATTCATGTTCATTATAAATTTCATAATTACAATGTTTACAGTAGTTCCCAATTCAGACAGGTAATTAATGGAAATAGGCTTTACACAACAAAAATGTTTTCAGTTCAGGTTTTAGCATTACAGTATTGTAGAAGTTTCATAATTTAGATGAAGGATACAATTCAGATTTAATACAACAGTAATGATTCCAACATATTTCAGAAGGTTATACATTTTAGCAGGTTTCACATTTCAGCAAGTTTATCATTTAAGCAGATTAAACATTTCAATAGGTTTACAGTCTATTTTCAAAATTACCAATTGCTCAATAGGTTAATTATACAGATTAACGGGGAATGCAAACTATAGATATACAATTATCAAAAGGTATAACTTAAATCCACTCACCTGATAGCTTTCCAATCCTTGAATCTGATCCAGATTTGTTGTTCTGTGGTTTCCCTAACTTAATCTAATATCAAAACAACCACGGATTCACAAATCTAATTCTAAAAGAAGAGGAAAAGAAAGGAAGAAACCTAAACAGATCAGATTCGAGAACTTACCTCACGTAGATCAGAATTCTAGACACCTATGTTGTAGATTTATATCACTTATCTTCAAACCTTGAATTAGAATCCCTAAGAACTAGTATTTTATTTTCTGAAAAGGCTTAGAGATGGAAGAGAATGACAGAGCCTAGGCAGTACCTCAGAAAATATGAGAATAAGGCTAGGCCCTACTAGTCTATGTATAGGGGCACTAGAATAGTCAGAACCGTCCGATTTAAATTAAATTAAATCCGAACCGCACACTTGAGCAGAAAAACATCACATATGCACGCAGAACCATGCTTGGTCGACCTACCTACCACTTGGGTTGACCCATAGGTTGACCCAAGTAAGTGTGGGTCGACCCAGGCAAGTGTGGGTCGACCCATTTGGGTCTAGCGAGCAGAAATGTGGGGCTATGTTTAATGTTTGTAACTTTTTTAATTTAAAACATTAATTAATTTATTATTTTGCTTCCCTTGATTTATTTTGTGCGCGTTATACATCTCAATCAGGTTTGAATTGCATGATTATATACATATGCCTTTTAATGCAATTAATTCATTAAATTTGAATTTCAGTTCTACACACCTATAAATACATACAACCTCTAATTATTTGAATCGCATGTTTATGCATGCATTATCATGATTATTAATCTATTAATAATCTTCCTTTTTGCAAGCTTCAAGCAATGTAATTCATGCACCATTTATTATTGCATTGTTTTATTCTTCTTATTGCATGCATATCTGATTTAAATGTTAATTAGTTGCTCATTTTATTGCGTGTTTATGCATGTGTTATCTTGATTATTAATCTATTAATAATCTTCCTCTTTTTATTCTGCATGCACCGGTATGTCACTCTCTTTAACACGTTATATTTAAATTATTGCATGCAATCAATTCTTCCTTCTTTTAAAAGCATGCATTGCATTATTCGTTTGTATGCATTCATATATTACTTTTATTTTATTGCATCAATTTCTTTCTTTAATTTTCATCTTTTATTTATTAATGTTCATGCGTATATATACATATATGCACCATTTCTTATTTAATATTTATAAAAATGCGGGGTGTTATATAAATGAACTAGTTAACAACTAGAGTAAAAAATCCAATGATTTCAAATTAATAAATTGGATGGAGAATGGTTTTAATATAACCAGAATTTTTCCCAACATATATTTTGGAAAGAACTTGAATTGAAATAATCTTCAGATATTTCAATATTCACTAGAAGAAAAAGTAGAATAGACGTTATAATTTTAACATCTATCTTAAATTCATCCGATGTCAAAATATTTTTTAACATCAATAATTTTTAAAGTGATATTGTTGATTTCTCAGACATTGATTTATTGAATGACTGATGTCTTAAATACACTTTTAAAAAATTGAGCTTAGTTCATACAAAAACCTTGGCTATTACATCACTTATTAAAATAGTTATTGTATATTACATCACTTTTTAAATGTATTATTGTTAATAATTAATAATTAGTAAATTATAGTTAATAATTAATAATTATGTTTTATAGTAAAATTATATATTATTGCTGAGATGGTACCCAAAAAACTGGGCGGTTGACATCCCGGACGTGGGTCGACCTGCCCTAGGTCGCGGGGTTCCAAGGGGCAGCACCCCATACAAAAATGGTACATCTTGTTTCTTAGTAAAATACAATTTAGAAAAAAAATCTTACATTAATAAATAAATTGAAATGTGCTTTAACATCAGTTTACATGCACTATTTACATCAGTTTCATGCGCGATATTGAAGGTCTCATAATTTGCTTTCCTTGTCAATCAAAACCACCCACAATTTCCTATATCTAGCTGTTGATCACTTCTCCTAATCCGCAACCATCAAAGCCCTCTAGTCAGCCTATTCCAATCATCAGAAATTTCCCTTTTCACATTTCAACACTTCCACTTCACTTTTCACGCCTTGGCGTTTTATTTCGCAACATATACCTAAACCGTTTCTTTCCCATTCCAAATCGCGATTCTCTTCCACTTTCTTCACTGAATTGAAACTGTTTCTTCCCTCAATCAAAATTCATACCTCATATAGAAAACAGGGGAAATCGAAGTCACGATCAATCCTACCCACTGGAATTTCCCTTGGGTCTTCAGTCTGAGACGGCTTACGATTGAAAGCTTCTAACTTTGCTTTGCGAGTTGAGGATGTGACTTTCTCGAGATAGAATGAAATGGAAATTATGTACATGATTTTTGCACCTTTCGAATTTTTCTTTGCTCGAATTCATGTATTGCCTATAATGAATTGGGTATTATATAGGATAAAAATCCTACAAAACATTGGATTTTGATTTGATTCTTTGCCAAATTTGTTTGCTAGGAAATTGGTGTTATTCGACCTTGAATGAGTAGATTTCTATGTATTTGTGGTCCATTCTTTATTTAACAAGATAATCCAAATATAAATTTAGATTCTAATAGCATGCGCGCTCCCATTTCATTTGACCTCATCATATATTACTGAGCTGCTCAAGTTGCTGAAGCATACAAAATACATATAGGAAAGGTGCTCAAGCTGAATGTGCCTGCTGAAGCATCTGTACACGCACAAAAACAGTTTCCCATTTGTTTAGATATGTCAAAATTAAAGTAATAGTGAGCCTTAGGGTCAGTTTAACTGCATTAGTAATACTGAGCCTTGGGTTGTCTGCTTTGACGACAACAAGAAGAGAAAATATATGCTTCACACCATGCACAAACAGTTGATCATAACAACTGAATTGTGCAAAAGATGAATTATTATTACATCATCATCCTTCATTTTTCATTGATGGACTTGATCATCTAATTGAATCATTAAGTCGCGGAATCTGCAATCATGAGAGTATCAACAATTAGCTTTTTTGCTCTTGATCATTATTCACATATTCTCTATTTTATCGACTTTGTTCTAGTAATTGTTTGGTTTCTTTGCCGACGTAAACTGCTTCAGCTTTTGGAGTATGGCTTTGAATACAAAAAAATTGAGATCATGAAGCATTCATCTTTATTTGGTATTGTTTCCATTGATACTAGTACTGAATATTGAGTATTTTTCACCAAGTTTGTTTAGTAGGACTAAATATTAACTGCTAGTATCCCGATTATTTATTTTATAAGTTCATTCCTTCAAAAACTAAAGTGAAGGAAAGTGGAGAAATAATGTGAAGGTCTTTGTGATCAAAAATTAGAATTTAGTTCATATAATGCTAAATAATGATTGACTCATTCCTATTAAATGGTATCAAATATAACATAGATGATGCTTAAGGAGTTTGGTTACCATAGTTTTTTTCTTATGATTATTTTTCCAACATATTTACTTGCCTTATTATGTGGATAATTTATGGCATCTTACGAGTGAACTTCTAAAAGCTAAATGCTAAATATTCTTAACTTATGCACTGGTATTTGGTGTTTTATTGTTTTTAATCTTAAATTGTGATTGGGTGAAATTTATACTAAATAACAAAGTTGTGCTTTCAGTAATAAAAATGTTTTTATTCTTTATGAAATTATGTCTCTATCACTTTTAAGTCATTAACAACTTAGTTTCTTTACCTCGCTTTCTTCACAAGTTGCAGATGGAGTTCAATGTGTTCACAGTTAATTATTATTCTTGATTCATATAATGTTGTTCATAGCTTTGTATAAAATGTTGTGACTTTGACTTTTTGTTAGTAGCGATGGTATTATGACTTGGATTTGGATTGCAATGGGTGTTTGAGTTTTGGGCATCTACAATATAAGATAATATCAATCATTAAGTCTTTGTGTGGCATTGAATATTTGATCTAATAAACAAAGAGTGATACTGAGCCTTAGGTTCAGTAATACATAATGCTCGGTTTAACTGCGTTGATCGGCTTAGTATTACAGAGCCTAAGGCGCAGTTAAATTGCAACGAACGACTCAGTATTACTGAGCCTAAGGCGCAGTTAAACTGAGCCTTCGGCTCAGTAATACTGAGCTATTCGGCTAAGTTTAACTGTGTCGATCGGCTTAGTATTACTGAGCCTAAGGCACAGTTAAACTATGCCTAATGGGTCAGTATTACTGAGCCTGAAGCATAGTTAAACTGCGTCGAACGACTCAGTATTGCTGAGCCGATTGGCATAGTTAAAGTGAGCTTTAGGATCAGTATTACTGAGTCATTCGACGCAGTTAAAGTGAGCCTTAGGATCAATCATACTGAGCCGTTCGGTGCAGTAATACTGTGTCGTTCGACGTAGTTTTACTGAGCTTTACGCTCAGTAAAAATGAGCATAATGGTTCAGTTATACTGAGCTGTCCGGCTCAGTAAAACTAAGTCACTCGGAGCCTAAAATTTGGTTTACCATTGTTAAATTTATATTCTGGGTTGTTCATGTTAGCTAAGAATCTGTACTTGGTTTTGTTGTCGAGCTTGTGAGTCCATTTCCATATCTGTAATAGCTCGCATTTTACGTATCGGAAGATCGTAAAATATTTTTATTTATTCCCTATCAGTTGGACCATTCTCATATTTTGATATGTTATTTATGGGGATGTGAAACATGCCCATAATTTTTACCAATTTTATTTGTGACCATTTTTACCCTATCAGTCTTGTACAGGGCATAACTTTTGACTCAGGTCGAATCAGGTGGTGAGACCTATGCCATTGGAAAGGAAATGATGATTTCCTTTTCGTAGTGTGGTTACATTAAAGTTTTGACTAAGTGGTTTGGGAGGAATCGTTGTTTTAAGGTTTAAAAGTTGGTTGTTTAGGTTTTGGGAGCCTTAACGGGCTGATTTGTAGACTCCCATTAGTGGGCCAGTAGAATGCTATAAATAGGGGGTGGGAGGTATGGAGAATAGTTTACTTTCTCTATTCTCTCATTTGGTGGCCTATGTTCCTCCTTCCTCTAACACCTTTCCACCATTAAATATTAAGATCTAATGAAGGAAATCGAAGATGTAAACCATTTGAGGCTAGATCTACACCGTTGCAAAGGAGAATTCATCGGATCGAAGGATTTGGATCAAGTTTTTCGCTGTTCGGAATCTTATTTCACCGTTTTTGCTTTGATTTGGAGAATTGGTGAGTGATTTGCATCTCTCACATGGATTCAATGAAGTATATGAATGTTTGATGATGTTTTTCATCAAATTCAAGTGTTTACCATATATCTATACCTTAGTAATCTCATTTTCATATGAATCATCCTAGGTTATAATTTAGCATATTTAAACCTATAATTCCTATGCAACTTGATATGTTTATGCAAGTTAGATCCATAATTTAGTTCATATGTTCAATTATCATGATTTTGGTGAATTTACATAATGTTGATGAGATCGTCATACTCATGTTGTTAGTGATTTCATAACATGCTTGTGGTTGTGTTGGATGAATTAAATGAGTATATTTCATCAATTGTGTCAATTGGCGAAGTTTTGTTCAAAATCGCAGTTGGATTGGGCATGTGCAGGTTTTGGGATGAGCAAGTGTGCTAAAGTGATGTTGGGTCGAGCGTGCTACAATGATGTTGGGTCGAGCATGCTACAGTGATGTTGGTTCGAGCATGCTACAGTGATGCTGGATCGAGCGAGCATGCTAAAGTGACGTTAGGTCGAGCGTGCTACAGTATGTTGGGTCGAGGATGCTACAATGATGTTGGGTCGAGCGAGCGTGCTAAAGTGATGTAGGGTCGAGCATGCTACAGTGATGTTGGGTCGAGCGTGCTTGCTATAGTGATGTTGGATCGAGCGTGCTATAGTGATGTTAGGTCGAGCGAGTGCACTAAAGTGATGTTGGGTCGAGCGAGCGTGCTATAGTGATGTTGGGTCAAGCATGCTACAGTGATGTGGGTCGAGCGTGCACTGCTACTGTGATTATGGCTCGAGCATGCACTACTACATTGATTGTGGGTCGAGCATGCACTTCTATACTGATTCTAGTCATGCACTGCTACAATTCTGGTCGAGCATTTCTCAAGGATGTATTGAGTTCATGTGAAGGAACGAATTAAGGATGTATTTAGCTTGTGTGATATAATGGTTGCTCAAAAGAGTTCTGAGCTTATGAATAGTCGTCGTTGATGACGATTAGATTGAGAAGGCCGAGGAATTATCATTGTTGTAGGTTCTAGCTGACTCAAAGCAAAGGGTACGATTGAAAGACCTGTTGTAGGTTGAGTGCCCTAGGTGTCGTGTATAGCCTAGACACGTGTTGTGTATAGTGTGTGGGGTTTTGCTAGAACTGGGACGTGAGTATGGTCCTTGACCATTGATAGCAAATGGTTTAGCCAGTCATATGATTAACGATGGTTTCAAAGCAAGGTTGGCGGTGATAGCCAGAGTCAGTCATGGACGCTTGTATGCTTGGTAGTTGGTTATACCATCTCAAGGAGATTATCCGGCTTCGAATGAGGTGTTCTTTGGGGCTTGCACTTGAAGGATGCCAAGTTTGATTAGGGTGGTTTTCGTGAGATATAACTAGATGTTGTATGAGTTGTTGTTGCCATGTATAAATGGTCGTCCTGATTGCCATGTCTGGATTGTTATTCCTTTGGATGTTATGGATCGTATAGGCTATCACTGTTAGGTGTGAGGAAGGCATGTGTGAGCTCTTCTATGGAGTGGGTAGATTAGTTTATTTATTTATCCATTCTCATATACTTTATTGATGATGCTTGTTAGCTATTTTATCGCTCACTAAGACTATTGTATGATTCAAGGTTTTATGTTTCCTTCTTATTGCCTTGGATTTTTCATTCGATTATTTGGATGAGCAGACTGAGTAGCTGGTGACAGGTGAAAGCTTAGTGAGACATTGTTGCTGATCAATGGAGAGCTGGAGGCTTACGTACCAGTTTTATTACTATCGAGTACTTGTTTCCACTGTTCGTTTTTCTTCTCTGAGTGTTGTAGTGAGGCAAATTGTATAAACACTACTATTGTTATCCAGGTGTATGGATATTACTTTCTTGTTTCTGTGAAAGTCATAGTGTTTCTACTTTACTAATAATACCTGTTGTACATGTTCCACTATATTTTATCCTTGTGTTGTGAGTACTACGACATGTTCCAATGATATTTACCTACTTTGATGATCGTCCATAGCTGCCTTGCACATCATCTAGCGCATTAATCCTCTTGTATAGTGCAGGGGTTATAGGCGGTCGTCGCATTTAGTATCAGAGCTCTGGTTAAGGATTTTAGCCAAAGTTCAAAGATGTAACTACATAAGAGAGACGTATTTGTAGATTTCAGTTGGATGTATACTATATAATAGTGTAAAGTATAATAGCATTTGAACTTTTTAGCAGTTATTTTTTATGTGGACTAATCATTTTAATTTTCTGATTTAGAATGAGCCGTCAAACTTTAGGAAACACTACTAAGGACGAGCCTGCGACTGGAAGGGTAGAAGATGGAAGCCAATTGGAAACTTTAGTTGTTGCACTGGAATATCTGGTTATGTTCAGGGCATCCATGATGGCAATAGCTATGTTGAGGATGCCCATTCCAGAAGCGGCGATAGGACGTGGCATTCCTGTGGAAGAACCCTTGAGGAATTCTTCTAAGCGATAGAGGGACTATTCTTCTATGGATGAGGAAATATTTGTTGGTCCTAATGCTCCACAGAAGGAGAATGGTAATCAAAAGAAGAAATCTAAGAAGAATGTGCTCTGCTTCAATTGTCAATTGGAGGGCCATTATTCCTAGGATTGTAAGGAAGAAAGGAAGTGCCTTACATGCAGCAAGATAGGACATAAGAAAAAAGACTTTCTAGATACTCTGAAGAAAAAGCAACCAGAGGAAACATGTGTGGTGGAAGCTGTTTCGATCACATATTACGTTCCAAATGAGAACTAGTAGGAACTATTATGGTTTGATATGTTTTCTGCTGATGAAGTTGTTAAGTTCAGTTTGGTACTAGAGCATTGCTTTCTTGTACCTAAAATAAGATTGTATGCTGAATAAGTTTGGAACTTGGAATTGTGATGGACCTTTTGTTGTATATAATATAGTATGGGTTGATCTGCTCTTTTGGTATTTAGTTGTGATCCAATGTTGGTTAGTCATGGTTGCTCCTTTAGTATAAGATTGCTTGAGTTGAACTTCTTTGGGCTTGGGATTATCTTGAGCATTGATTGGCTCAAGAGGTATGTGGCAAGAGTGAATTGCGAAAAGATAGAGGTGGGAGTCGGGGATGTGGAAGGGCGAAAGGTGATGATTTGGGGTAGCCCAAAAATGGTGTTTTCATGAGTTGTTATATTCGCTTGGAGTTCCACAAGAATACTTGTCACCCGTGCTAATCACAAATGAGTTTGAGGCTTTGATAAAGTCAAAGAGTTGTCGCCGCATCATGAGATTTAGTTTAAAAGTCGATTTAGTTAAGGGTGCTAGACCAATTTTTATGCCTCTTAGGCGGATGGTGCCTAAGGAACAATAAGGGTTGGAGGTGTAAGTTTGTGACCTTCTAGAAATGGGATTCATTCGGAGAAATATTTCCGAATGGGGTGCACCAGTGGTGTTTGCAACCAAGGCAGACAACTCATTAGGATTGTGAGTGGACTATCGTGAACTGAATAAGATGACCAAGAAGAACAAGTATCCGTTATCGATGGATTACCTAGAACCAGAGCAAGAAATGAAGGGATTTGGGTCATCGTGGATCGCTTAACCAAAAGTGCAAGGTTCATTCCTGTCAAGTGGACTAGGACGACATCGAAATTGGCTGAACTTTATGTGAAATGGATAGTTCGATTCCATGGTATCCCAAAGAGCATAGTGAGTTATAGAGATCCATTATTTACGAGTGAGTTTGAAAGAGGCTTTGGGAACCAAGTTGTGTTTGAGTATGACATATCATCCCCAAACTAATGGTCAAACCAAGAGGGTTAACCGAGTTTTGGAAGATTTCCTAAGAGCTTGTATGTTGGATTTTAGAGATCATGGGAAGACCATCTGCATCTAGTTTAGTTTACATATAATAATAGCTACCAGTCTTGCTTTGGGATGGCACCAAGGCGTTGTATGGTAGGTCGTGCAATTCTCCAGCATGTTGGTTAGAAACTAGGTATAAGTTGATAATTGGGCCAGAGATGATTACAGCGTCCTAAGATTGTATCGAGATCATTCGGCAACGAATGAAGGCAGCGCAAGATCGTCAGAAGATCTATGCTGATAAGCGTCGAAAGGATTTGGAATTCGACGCGGGCGATATGGTTTTCGTGAATATTTCGCCTTTGAAGAATGTTGTTAGGTTAGGAAGTAAAGGAAATTTAGCTCATCGGTTCGTTGGACTGTTTCCGATAGTCGAGCAAATTGGGAATCTCACATATTAAGTAGAGTTACTTGAGAAGATGTCGTGTGTGCATAACGCTTTTCGTGAATCGTTTCTATGAAATATGCGCATGATCTGGAGATGGTAGTATCTCTTGGTTCTATATATTGGAAGATTATAAAATATTTTTATTTTATTGCCTGTGGGTTGGACCATTCTCATATTTTGATATGTTGTTTATGGGGATGTGTGTAACAACCCGGAAAATCTGGGCCAGTTTAAAATTTTTATTTTTGCAATTTTAGCGAATTTTGATTATTTAAAATGAATTATTTTAAATAATATCGACGAGAAATTTATTTTGAATAGAATTCGAACGTATATATTATACGCGTCGTCGTTAGAATATAAATATTTATATATAATTATAAATAGAATTAAAAATGGCGCGGTAGTTCGATAATTCGATTTCAAACTTCAATTGAATGTACCGGGTGCAAAACAATCCGGGTTTTTGTGAAACCAAAAACATTAGGATCTAATTGATGATATCTTTCCAACGAAGTTGAGAAACTGAGATTTCACTTTATAAATGATGAGATATGTCCAGTTGAAAATTAGAAATAGTCGCTGTGGAATTTATATATATTTTATATAATATATGGCCCTTAAAAATGGACATTTTGCAAACGACCTCGGATTCCGACGAAACCAGTTTTGTTGGGTCCGGGATGTGAAGTTATTGCTAGGTTTCAAATTTCATAATTTTTCGAATCAATATGTGAGCGTGGCAAAGGAAAACGCGTTTGACCAGTTTTAGTTGATTTTAATCGACTGGAAATTGGCCATTTTTCAAACGGTCTCAGAATTCGGCGAAACTAGTTTTGTTAGGACCGTATCGTCAATACGAAGCTAGAAAATATTTTGCGAGAATTTTTAGAGTTCGTATGTGACCCCGGTAATTTGAAATGTGCGTTTAAAATTCAATATAGTGATTTAAATGAAAATTCAAAAGAAAACTGATTCAAACTATCAATTCAGCTTGCGGTACATATCCCATTGTGTTCGGAATGGGGGTGAAATGCTAGGGACGACAGGTGGTGGGCCTCGTTTAGAGGTCGTATGCGAAAGTCAACTTTTTAATAATTAAATAATAAAAATAAATAAATAAATAAATAATATATTCTCTTCCCTTAACCAGGCCCCCCCCCCCTCATATTTCAATCGCTCTGAAATAAAAAAAAAAATAAAAAAAAAAAGAGAGACAAACCATCGATCTCGATTTCGTCGCCGCCTACGATCAGACTGCCTCCTCACTCCGGCGATCGACCCCCCCTGCTTCACCCTACCTCGCGACGAACTCCTGGGTCGATGTCGCATCGTTCAGGTCTGGTTTCCGACCAGGTGGGGCCACCGATTGTGGCGCACTCAGGGGAGGAAGTCGGCGACGCTCAGCCGCGTCGAGGGGTGGCCGACGATCCATCTCCGGCGGCTCCAAGAACCTGTGGCGTGGAGGATTCAAAACCGACAGTGGGTTTGAGGACATACGGGTTTTTCAGAATCAAGGAAGAAGGAGAAGGTAATCTCCTGTTTTACATGTTTTTTTTTTTTTTTTTTTTTTGATAAAATTAGCTTTGTTTTAAAAATATACGTTGTTTTTAAAATATAAATAACATCAAATAAAAATGTGATTTTTATTTAAAGAGGTTTGCAATAAAAATATGATTTGTATGAAATGGCTTTTATAAGAAAAAATGAGATTTTTGTTGATATTGAAAATGAGATTTTCTTTGTATATAAATATATTGGTTTTTAAAAATAGAAGGATATGATTCGTCTATGTATGTAAAATAGGATTTTTAAATATATAAAGACTAGATTTTTATGATTATAAAAATATGATTTTTATATGTTGAACTTCGAATTAAAAATATGATTTTTATATGTTGAACTTCGAATTAAAAATATGATTTTTATATGTTGAACTTCGAATTAAAAATATGATTTTTATATGTTGAACTTCGAATTAAAAATATGATTTTTATATGTTGAACTTCGAATTAAAAATATGATTTTTATATGTTGAACTTCGAATTAAAAATATGATTTTTATATGTTGAACTTCGAATGAAAAATATGATTTTTCTTATGTATAAAAGTATAATCTTTAGGCGTTATAAAATAAAGATTAGATTTTTAAAGTAAAGATTAGATTTTTAAAATGCAGAAGATTAGATTTTTAAAATGCAAAAGAAGATATTTTTAAAAGTAAAAGTTTGATTTTTATATATTGAATAGTATAATAAAAATTCGATTTTTTTTATATAGTGAATAACGCAGTAAAATTTCGATTTTTATATATATAGTGGCTACGGGCAACGAAGCTGACGAAGATGCGAAAACAATGAAGATTTCTATCAAAGAAGAGCCGTGGAGCTAGGATAGCTATAAGTGAGAATTTCTCACCTTTCAATTTATTTTTCTAGTTATACATATATATACTAGGATGCAGACGGTGCTTATTAGAAGCACCCGACACCCGTCCACAAACCATGGACTTGTTTGATTGGTTGTGTAGTTGGTTAGATTATTTGATTTGGATTGGATTGTTTTGGTGAAATGAGTTGATATGATTGATGTGTGAATGGCGTGGGCCTTCACTAGACCGGGGATAAGGCTAGGCCTTGTCCCGTTTCTAGTATCGTGTCGTTATGCCGCCGAAATTTTCTAAAATAAGTTAGAAAAATAAAAATAGCATTTTATTTGAAGAATGAACTGAATAGAAATTCATATGTTAAAATAAAATGTGTTATCGTTAAAAATATAATTTTTAACGTGAATGTGAATAAATAAATATTCATTTACAAACCAGACGGTTTGTTTATGTACACCTATTTGAATGACGTTGATTGGGTCGATAAATTTTACACATCGCCTAACTGCACAAATAAAATATGTGTTTGATGGTTTGAAACCCCACACGGGTGTTAGGATGAAATTTGAAGTTCACTCATCCTGATTGATTAAATATGTCGATCGATTGATTGACAGGCTGTTATAAGCGTTGAATATCTATATTTGATGCTTATACAGTGTAGTGCACTTTGGTTGATGGTTGATTATTTTCAATGCTATTATATACATGAGTTGTATGAAAATCCATATAATTAATTTTATATGGTAATTGATTGGGCCTCATTCCAGTTTTGAAAAAGAAATATTTGAAAAAGAAATATTTGAAAAAGAAATATTTGAAAAAGAAATATTTGAAATAGAATATTTGAAAATAAAGGAATATATGAAGCCGTGTTGATTAGATTGACGCCATTTTGACGTGAACGATATTTATATCGATTTTGAAAACGATTTCGAAATGAATTGAATTGAAAACGATTTCGAAATGAATTGAATTGAAAACGAATTCAAAATGAATTGAATCGAAAATGAATTCAAATTGAATTGAAATTTGAATTGAATAGAAATGAATTTTGAAACGAATTTATAAAGAAGAATTCAATTTTGATTTGAATTGAAATGGAAGTTGAAATTGTTTTTGAAACGAATTTAAAACTATTTATATAATTCGTTTTAAATAGAAATCGACGAAAAATATTATATATATATTATATATATATAATATAATGGCCTGAATAGAACGCGCCGCGCCGCGGCAGTTCGTGAATTTCGACCGTTTATTTCAAACGGAAATTACGGGAGATCCGACCGTCGGATTCTCCTAAAACCGGAACCGTTGGGTTCGTATCGAAAAGAGCTTTCTAACGAAGATTAGAAATTTGAAATCTAACGGTTGGATTTGGAATTATGTCCAAATCAAATTCGAAAAAGGTCGCTGTAAGTGCAGTTCGATGGCCATTGATGGAAATCGACTGTACGGGCCTTGATAAAATTATTAAAAATAGTAATAATTTGTGTAAAATCATAAGAAATGATTTAGAAAGAATTGGGATGAAAAACTCCATATTTGAAAAGATAAAAATAGATTTTTATCGAAATGAACTAGTTTTGAACTAGAATTATAATTCTATTTATTTTTGAATAAATAAATTGAATTCGAAAAGGGTTTTGAAAATAACCAAAATTTCCAATGATTGCATTGGAGTGGATTTGAATCGAAATTGTCTTCGGAATATTTCGATGTTGGGATTCGTGATTATACAGGTGTTGTTATGGAAATTTGAAAGATATATTTGTATCGTTATTTCTAATACGACATTTGTTAATCGTAGAATTTGATATTGAATGTAAGCCGATATATTTTCTATTCAGAGCCTTATATTGAATATCAAATGTGATTTGGGTTTGTCGTGAATGGTGTCTTCACTAACACTGTTCTTGAACCCAGTTGAGAAAAGATTAAATCTTTTTATTTAGATTTAATGAAGTGTACCAATTAAAGAATATTTAATTGGAATTGAACTGATATTGATTTTTGGGTTTATCGTGAACAGTGTTTTAAATAACACTTGTTCTTTAACCCGATAATTAATGAATGTGATTTGGGTTTGTCGTGAATGGTGTCTTCACTAACACTGTTCTTGAACCCAGTTGAGAAAAGATTAAATCTTTTTATTTAGATTTAATGAAGTGTACCAATTAAATAATATTTAATTGGAATTGAATTGATATTGATTTTTGGGTTTATCGTGAACAGTGTTTTAAATAACACTTGTTCTTTAACCCGATAATTAATGAATGTGATTTTGGGTTTATCGTGAACCGTGTTTTAAATGACACTGATTCTTTAACCCAGTTAACGATTAAAACTGAGTGGAGTTTTAATGAATCTTTAATTAGATTGAAAAGATCGAGAATGGAGTATCACCAGTTTTGCTCCAGGCGATAGTTAAATCTTTAATTAGATTTGAATGTGAAATTTAGAAACTAACTGGCGGTTAGCCAAGCAGAATGGTTTTCTGGATATTGATCTGATGTTGGTTTCGGCCTTCGGGGTTAATATTTGGGGAATTATTCTCTTGATTAATTTACGGTTAGTGACTAATGAATTGGAATGAGGCGTATGTTGTGTTTGTGTAACACTTATTTAAAATATACGCGAGTCATTCGGAAAGACCGGGTTTATCCCATTCTGAATAACTGATACGACGATAAGTCGAAGATGAAGACGATGGTCGAAGACCGGAGGTTTTCACGTCGTTTGGGTGATAACTGATGATCTTGATTGGGCTGTACACCCAAGAAGATGGAAACAGTTAGTGATCGTCCAGACGTACTTGGAGATCGATGGATATGCGGGGTACTTGGTGCCTCCGGTTTCGTTCAGACCCAGAACGGACTTGTAAATGGACTGTGTGTCTGACATTGGGTTTCATTCTGTGTGACTGATATCGGTTGCATAGGATGGTTTGCCTGTGTGGCATGCTAAGATGCAAATGATCAAGGCTTCTGTTGAAAAGCAAAGTCTTGTGGTGATGATCAAAGCACGGCCTTTGTGGCGTAGCTTTGTGTAACGTTTACCTCGCGTGTTTCACACCAGGTATGAACCAAAAACGGGAGACGGACCTCAGGGAGGACTTGCGTTTCTTTCTAGCTAGAAGTGGCGTCAGTGGTTTTACACGCCCTGACGAGTTTGACTTATGTGGTTGTTGCTGTTGCGAGGCGCCTCGGTTATATCGGTTTCGGCCGAATGCATTCTGGTCGGCTGACGGACCAGACTTACACCCCATAGGGTGGGGAGACGTATTGTTCAGGCATAATAATCCACTCCGTGTGGACCGGCCCTGACGATCCAAGGCTTGCCTGCGCGCTTGCCTGAGACACGGGCTAGAGCGTCTCGAATCGGTTGAGGATCTTGCCCCTAGCCTCGGTTCATAGACGGAAATCCAATTTCCAAATACGTGACTTTGCGGTTTTATTTGTAAACCTATATATGGCGACATAGTGGCATGGGACGCTCATGCCGCCTATGATTGATACTTATGATTTGAAGTTGTTTTACACACTTATAATAGTATCAAATGATTTGTTTTAAAACGTATCAAGCATTCTTTGGCGGTTATAAGGGAAAACCCTATCCTCGACTGCGTTGCATTGTGTGATGGGACCTGGGTCTTATAACAGCTTCATTTTTCTTTATTTAGCATTGCGCTGTTTGTTTTATGCACTGGTATTCTTGGGAGGAAACCCGTTCCGTGTTATACGGCGTGGTCCCTTGATTTACCTAATGATTTAAAATAAAGATTATTAACTGTTTTAGTTCTCACACCAGTCACATGACTGACCTGGAGTTTATTGTTTTAACCTAAACTCTGGGTGCCCTTATTTTGACACGGGCAGCTAGTAGTTTTGGTTTTGCAGATTTATATTCACAGGATCCTGGTTTACAGCTGGAACGATATCCGGAAAGCTTTGTATCCGTATATCTACTTCTAGTTGTGTATTGTATTATTTTCCGCTGCGATGTATTTAAATGTAATTTAAATCTCTGATATTTCTGTGTAATATTCATTTATACTCTGTATATTCTTGTAATCTGATGCATTGTTGTAATATTCAATGAAATGTTCTTCTGTATGCGTTCTGTTGTGGTTTGTTCTCGAACTATCCGACGCTTTCCTTTACGGGGAAGTTGCGGGTCTTTACACGTGGTATCAGAGCTTTGGTTTACAAAGCAGAGAACAAGGCACATTAGAAACATACGAAAGAATTCATCAGATATTGGATTAGCAATATCCAATGAGAATGACTCGTTAGAGATGGGATCAGTAGTATCCTAGAACGAGTGTGAAGAGTATATTTTTAAAGTGAAAACATTCTTTGTTTTGAAAATTTAAATCAACTATTCGTATTTGATTATTTATTTATATTGATTTGGACAATGCAGTATATAAAGATTTTGGGTATACGTCTGATCCGCGTGTATTCGAAATTTTAATATACTGGATAGATATAGATTCACACTCTAGTCGCCCGGAGATGATTCTGATGATTGTAGCTACATCATCAGAATTAGTGTTCGAGTGTTGAAGGTGTGATTTTCTATATATTTCCATTAGGCTGGTGTGAGAACCAAAATTAGATAGGGCCTATTGTTGTGATTTGGCATCAAAAACATGATTTTTGTATATATATCAAATTATGAATTTGAGACTCTAATTCACTAATTGATTGATGTTTGTGTTGTTTGTTTATTTGTTTGCTAATTTGTAGCCATTTAGCCTAATTGAACCGAATATTGAATTATATTAAAAATTAGTCGCATTTGCTTGCATATACATATATATCATTGAACAGGTCATAGCAAGGAGGCTAGAGCCAGAGAATAAAATTTGTTTGCCCGACAAATAGGTACATGTTTACTACATAATTTACTGTTTTGTTTGGGTGATGATGATTTTGTGAGCCTATTGGCTAGCCGCTTGGCTTTTTCTTTTTCTTTTTGAGATCTGAAGGACCGGGGAAGCTATTTGAAATTCCCCGATGCTCCCATTGCAGGGGAGGTTATGGCGAAATTTTTCAAAAATTTAGGGTGTTAGCCAAATTTTTGAAATTTTGAAAATTCTCAGAAACTAAAGAGTTGGAGAATGGAAGCCAGATCGAGCGTAGAGCTGAATAATCAAACCACTTTCGACTTTGTTCCTTTTCGGGGACGAAAAGTTTTAAGTGGGGGAGATTGTAACAACCCGGAAAATCTGGGCCAGTTTAAAATTTTTATTTTTGCAATTTTAGCGAATTTTGATTATTTAAAATGAATTATTTTAAATAATATCGACGAGAAATTTATTTTGAATAGAATTCGAACGTATATATTATACGCGTCGTCGTTAGAATATAAATATTTATATATAATTATAAATAGGATTAAAAATGGCGCGGTAGTTCGATAATTCGATTTCAAACTTCAATTGAATGTACCGGGTGCAAAACAATCCGGGTTTTTGTGAAACCAAAAACATTAGGATCTAATTGATGATATCTTTCCAACGAAGTTGAGAAACTGAGATTTCACTTTATAAATGATGAGATATGTCCAGTTGAAAATTAGAAATAGTCGCTGTGGAATTTATATATATTTTATATAATATATGGCCCTTAAAAATGGACATTTTGCAAACGACCTCGGATTCCGACGAAACCAGTTTTGTTGGGTCCGGGATGTGAAGTTATTGCTAGGTTTCAAATTTCATAATTTTTCGAATCAATATGTGAGCGTGGCAAAGGAAAACGCGTTTGACCAGTTTTAGTTGATTTTAATCGACTGGAAATTGGCCATTTTTCAAACGGTCTCAGAATTCGGCGAAACTAGTTTTGTTAGGACCGTATCGTCAATACGAAGCTAGAAAATATTTTGCGAGAATTTTTAGAGTTCGTATGTGACCCCGGTAATTTGAAATGTGCGTTTAAAATTCAATATAGTGATTTAAATGAAAATTCAAAAGAAAACTGATTCAAACTATCAATTCAGCTTGCGGTACATATCCCATTGTGTTCGGAATGGGGGTGAAACGCTAGGGACGACAGGTGGTGGGCCTCGTTTAGAGGTCGTATGCGAAAGTCAACTTTTTAATAATTAAATAATAAAAAAAAATAAAAAAAAATAATATATTCTCTTCCCTTAACCAGGCCCCCCCCCCTCATATTTCAATCGCTCTGAAATAAAAAAAAAAAAATAAAAAAAAAAAAGAGAGACAAACCATCGATCTCGATTTCGTCGCCGCCTACGATCAGACTGCCTCCTCACTCCGGCGATCGACCCCCCCTGCTTCACCCTACCTCGCGACGAACTCCTGGGTCGATGTCGCATCGTTCAGGTCTGGTTTCCGACCAGGTGGGGCCACCGATTGTGGCGCACTCAGGGGAGGAAGTCGGCGACGCTCAGCCGCGTCGAGGGGTGGCCGACGATCCATCTCCGGCGGCTCCAAGAACCTGTGGCGTGGAGGATTCAAAACCGACAGTGGGTTTGAGGACATACGGGTTTTTCAGAATCAAGGAAGAAGGAGAAGGTAATCTCCTGTTTTACATGTTTTTTTTTTTTTTTTTTGATAAAATTAGCTTTGTTTTAAAAATATACGTTGTTTTTAAAATATAAATAACATCAAATAAAAATGTGATTTTTATTTAAAGAGGTTTGCAATAAAAATATGATTTGTATGAAATGGCTTTTATAAGAAAAAATGAGATTTTTGTTGATATTGAAAATGAGATTTTCTTTGTATATAAATATATTGGTTTTTAAAAATAGAAGGATATGATTCGTCTATGTATGTAAAATAGGATTTTTAAATATATAAAGACTAGATTTTTATGATTATAAAAATATGATTTTTATATGTTGAACTTCGAATTAAAAATATGATTTTTATATGTTGAACTTCGAATTAAAAATATGATTTTTATATGTTGAACTTCGAATTAAAAATATGATTTTTATATGTTGAACTTCGAATTAAAAATATGATTTTTATATGTTGAACTTCGAATTAAAAATATGATTTTTATATGTTGAACTTCGAATTAAAAATATGATTTTTATATGTTGAACTTCGAATGAAAAATATGATTTTTCTTATGTATAAAAGTATAATTTTTAGGCGTTATAAAATAAAGATTAGATTTTTAAAGTAAAGATTAGATTTTTAAAATGCAGAAGATTAGATTTTTAAAATGCAAAAGAAGATATTTTTAAAAGTAAAAGTTTGATTTTTATATATTGAATAGTATAATAAAAATTCGATTTTTTTTATATAGTGAATAACGCAGTAAAATTTCGATTTTTATATATATAGTGGCTACGGGCAACGAAGCTGACGAAGATGCGAAAACAATGAAGATTTCTATCAAAGAAGAGCCGTGGAGCTAGGATAGCTATAAGTGAGAATTTCTCACCTTTCAATTTATTTTTCTAGTTATACATATATATACTAGGATGCAGACGGTGCTTATTAGAAGCACCCGACACCCGTCCACAAACCATGGACTTGTTTGATTGGTTGTGTAGTTGGTTAGATTATTTGATTTGGATTGGATTGTTTTGGTGAAATGAGTTGATATGATTGATGTGTGAATGGCGTGGGCCTTCACTAGACCGGGGATAAGGCTAGGCCTTGTCCCGTTTCTAGTATCGTGCCGTTATGCCGCCGAAATTTTCTAAATTAAGTTAGAAAAATAAAAATAGCATTTTATTTGAAGAATGAACTGAATAGAAATTCATATGTTAAAATAAAATGTGTTATCGTTAAAAATATAATTTTTAACGTGAATGTGAATAAATAAATATTCATTTACAAACCAGACGGTTTGTTTATGTACACCTATTTGAATGACGTTGATTGGGTCGATAAATTTTACACATCGCCTAACTGCACAAATAAAATATGTGTTTGATGGTTTGAAACCCCACACGGGTGTTAGGATGAAATTTGAAGTTCACTCATCCTGATTGATTAAATATGTCGATCGATTGATTGACAGGCTGTTATAAGCGTTGAATATCTATATTTGATGCTTATACAGTGTAGTGCACTTTGGTTGATGGTTGATTATTTTCAATGCTATTATATACATGAGTTGTATGAAAATCCATATAATTAATTTTATATGGTAATTGATTGGGCCTCATTCCAGTTTTGAAAAAGAAATATTTGAAAAAGAAATATTTGAAAAAGAAATATTTGAAATAGAATATTTGAAAATAAAGGAATATATGAAGCCGTGTTGATTAGATTGACGCCATTTTGACGTGAACGATATTTATATCGATTTTGAAAACGATTTCGAAATGAATTGAATTGAAAACGATTTCGAAATGAATTGAATTGAAAACGAATTCAAAATGAATTGAATCGAAAACGAATTCAAATTGAATTGAAATTTGAATTGAATAGAAATGAATTTTGAAACGAATTTATAAAGAAGAATTCAATTTTGATTTGAATTGAAATGGAAGTTGAAATTGTTTTTGAAACGAATTTAAAACTATTTATATAATTCGTTTTAAATAGAAATCGACGAAAAATATTATATATATATTATATATATAATATAATGGCCTGAATAGAACGCGCCGCGCCGCGGCAGTTCGTGAATTTCGACCGTTTATTTCAAACGGAAATTACGGGAGATCCGACCGTCGGATTCTCCTAAAACCGGAACCGTTGGGTTCGTATCGAAAAGAGCTTTCTAACGAAGATTAGAAATTTGAAATCTAACGGTTGGATTTGGAATTATGTCCAAATCAAATTCGAAAAAGGTCGCTGTAAGTGCAGTTCGATGGCCATTGATGGAAATCGACTGTACGGGCCTTGATAAAATTATTAAAAATAGTAATAATTTGTGTAAAATCATAAGAAATGATTTAGAAAGAATTGGGATGAAAAACTCCATATTTGAAAAGATAAAAATAGATTTTTATCGAAATGAACTAGTTTTGAACTAGAATTATAATTCTATTTATTTTTGAATAAATAAATTGAATTCGAAAAGGGTTTTGAAAATAACCAAAATTTCCAATGATTGCATTGGAGTGGATTTGAATCGAAATTGTCTTCGGAATATTTTGATGTTGGGATTCGTGATTATACAGGTGTTGTTATGGAAATTTGAAAGATATATTTGTATCGTTATTTCTAATACGACATTTGTTAATCGTAGAATTTGATATTGAATGTAAGCCGATATATTTTCTATTTAGAGCCTTATATTGAATATCAAATGTGATTTGGGTTTGTCGTGAATGGTGTCTTCACTAACACTGTTCTTGAACCCAGTTGAGAAAAGATTAAATCTTTTTATTTAGATTTAATGAAGTGTACCAATTAAAGAATATTTAATTGGAATTGAACTGATATTGATTTTTGGGTTTATCGTGAACAGTGTTTTAAATAACACTTGTTCTTTAACCCGATAATTAATGAATGTGATTTGGGTTTGTCGTGAATGGTGTCTTCACTAACACTGTTCTTGAACCCAGTTGAGAAAAGATTAAATCTTTTTATTTAGATTTAATGAAGTGTACCAATTAAATAATATTTAATTGGAATTGAATTGATATTGATTTTTGGGTTTATCGTGAACAGTGTTTTAAATAACACTTGTTCTTTAACCCGATAATTAATGAATGTGATTTTGGGTTTATCGTGAACCGTGTTTTAAATGACACTGATTCTTTAACCCAGTTAACGATTAAAACTGAGTGGAGTTTTAATGAATCTTTAATTAGATTGAAAAGATCGAGAATGGAGTATCACCAGTTTTGCTCCAGGCGATAGTTAAATCTTTAATTAGATTTGAATGTGAAATTTAGAAACTAACTGGCGGTTAGCCAAGCAGAATGGTTTTCTGGATATTGATCTGATGTTGGTTTCGGCCTTCGGGGTTAATATTTGGGGAATTATTCTCTTGATTAATTTACGGTTAGTGACTAATGAATTGGAATGAGGCGTATGTTGTGTTTGTGTAACACTTATTTAAAATATACGCGAGTCATTCGGAAAGACCGGGTTTATCCCATTCTGAATAACTGATACGACGATAAGTCGAAGATGAAGACGATGGTCGAAGACCGGAGGTTTTCACGTCGTTTGGGTGATAACTGATGATCTTGATTGGGCTGTACACCCAAGAAGATGGAAACAGTTAGTGATCGTCCAGACGTACTTGGAGATCGATGGATATGCGGGGTACTTGGTGCCTCCGGTTTCGTTCAGACCCAGAACGGACTTGTAAATGGACTGTGTGTCTGACATTGGGTTTCATTCTGTGTGACTGATATCGGTTGCATAGGATGGTTTGCCTGTGTGGCATGCTAAGATGCAAATGATCAAGGCTTCTGTTGAAAAGCAAAGTCTTGTGGTGATGATCAAAGCACGGCCTTTGTGGCGTAGCTTTGTGTAACGTTTACCTCGCGTGTTTCACACCAGGTATGAACCAAAAACGGGAGACGGACCTCAGGGAGGACTTGCGTTTCTTTCTAGCTAGAAGTGGCGTCAGTGGTTTTACACGCCCTGACGAGTTTGACTTATGTGGTTGTTGCTGTTGCGAGGCGCCTCGGTTATATCGGTTTCGGCCGAATGCATTCTGGTCGGCTGACGGACCAGACTTACACCCCATAGGGTGGGGAGACGTATTGTTCAGGCATAATAATCCACTCCGTGTGGACCGGCCCTGACGATCCAAGGCTTGCCTGCGCGCTTGCCTGAGACACGGGCTAGAGCGTCTCGAATCGGTTGAGGATCTTGCCCCTAGCCTCGGTTCATAGACGGAAATCCAATTTCCAAATACGTGACTTTGCGGTTTTATTTGTAAACCTATATATGGCGACATAGTGGCATGGGACGCTCATGCCGCCTATGATTGATACTTATGATTTGAAGTTGTTTTACACACTTATAATAGTATCAAATGATTTGTTTTAAAACGTATCAAGCATTCTTTGGCGGTTATAAGGGAAAACCCTATCCTCGACTGCGTTGCATTGTGTGATGGGACCTGGGTCTTATAACAGCTTCATTTTTCTTTATTTAGCATTGCGCTGTTTGTTTTATGCACTGGTATTCTTGGGAGGAAACCCGTTCCGTGTTATACGGCGTGGTCCCTTGATTTACCTAATGATTTAAAATAAAGATTATTAACTGTTTTAGTTCTCACACCAGTCACATAACTGACCTGGAGTTTATTGTTTTAACCTAAACTCTGGGTGCCCTTATTTTGACACGGGCAGCTAGTAGTTTTGGTTTTGCAGATTTATATTCACAGGATCCTGGTTTACAGCTGGAACGATATCCGGAAAGCTTTGTATCCGTATATCTACTTCTAGTTGTGTATTGTATTATTTTCCGCTGCGATGTATTTAAATGTAATTTAAATCTCTGATATTTCTGTGTAATATTCATTTATACTCTGTATATTCTTGTAATCTGATGCATTGTTGTAATATTCAATGAAATGTTCTTCTGTATGCGTTCTGTTGTGGTTTGTTCTCGAACTATCCGACGCTTTCCTTTACGGGGAAGTTGCGGGTCTTTACAATGTGAAACATGCCCATAATTTTTACCAATTTATTTGTGAACATTTTGCCCCTATCGGTCTTGTATATGGCATTACTTTTTTACTTAGGTCGAATCAAATGGGAGACCCATGTAATTGGAAAGGAAATGATGATTGTCTTCCCGTAGAGTGCTTATAGTAAAGATTTTTCTCAGCGGTTTGGGAGGAATCACTGTTTTAAGGTTTAACAACTGGCTGTTCAGATTTTGGGAGCCTTAACAGGCTGATTTGTAGAGGCCCATTAATGGGCTGGTGGAATGCTATAAATAGGGGGTGGTTGTTTACTTTCTCCATTATCTCTTTGGTGGCCTATGTTCCTCCTTCCTCTAACACCTTTCCACCATTAAAAATTGAGATCTAAGGAAGGAAATTGAAGATCTACACCGTTTGAGGCTAGATCTACACCATTGCAAAGGAGAATTCATCGGATCGAAGAATTTGGATCAAGTTCTTCGCTGTTCGGAATCTTATTTCATCGTTTTTGCTTTGATTTGGAGAATTGGTGGGTGATTTGCATCTCTCACATGGATTCAATGAAGTAAATGAATGCTTGATCATTTTTTTCATCAAATTCAAGTGTTTTACCATAGATCTATACTTGGTAAGTTCATTTTCATATGAATCACCATAGATTATAATTTGGCATGTTTAAACCGATAACTCCAATGCCATTTTTTATGCAAGTTAGATCCATAATTTAGTTCATATGTTCAGTTATCATGATTTTGGTGAATTTAAATAATTTTGATGAGATCGTCATATTCATGTTGTTACTGATTTCATAACATGCTTGTGGTTGTGTTGGATGAATTAGATGAGTATGCTTCATCGATTGGCAAAGTTTTGGTCGAAATTGGAGTTGGATTGGGCTTGTGTAGGTTTTAGGTCGAGCGAGCGTGCTAAAGTGATGTTGGATAGTGCATGTTATAGTGATGTTGGGTCGAGCATGCTACAATGTTGTTGGGTCGAGCGTGCTACAATGATGTTCGGTCGAGCGAACATGCTAATGTGATGTTGGGTCGAGCGTGCTATAGTGATGCTGGGTCGAGCGTACTACAGTGATCTTAGGTCGAACGAGCGTACTAAAGTGATGTTGGGTCGAGCGTGCTATAGTGATGTTGGGTCGAGCATGCTACAGTGATGTTGGGTCAAGCGAGCGTGCTAAAGTGATGTTGGGTCGAGCGAGCGTGTTACAGTGATGTTGGGTCGAGCGTGCTATAGTGATGTGGGTCGAGCATGCACCGCTACAGTGATTTTGGTCAATCATGCACTACTACAGTGATTCTGTCGTGCATTGCTACAATTCTGGTCGGGAATTGCTCAAGGATTTATTGAGTTCATGTGAAAGGACGACTCAAGGATGTATTGAGCTTGTGTGAAGTAATGGTTGCTAAAAAGCGTTCTGAGCTTATGAATAGTCGTCGTTGATGACGACTAGAGGTGATAAGGTCGAGGAATTATCATTATCATAATTTCTAGCTGACTCAAAACAAGGGTACGATTGAAAGACTGGCTGTAGGTCGAGTGCCCTGGGTGTCATGTATGGCTTAGACATGTGCTGTATATAGTGTCTGGGGTTTTCATAGAACTGGGGTGTCGAGTATGGTTCTTGACAGTTGATGACAAATTGTTTAGTCGGTCATACGATTAACGATGGTTGCAAAGCAAGGTTGGAGGTGATAGCTAGAGTAAGTCATGGACGCTTGAATGCTTAGTTGCTTTCATTGTACCATCTCAAGGAGATTATCCGACTTCGAATGAGGTGTTCTTTTGGGCTTGCACTTAAAGGATGCCAAGTTCGATTAGGGCGGTTTTCATGAGATATAACTAAATGTTGTATGAGTTGTTGTTGCCATGTATGAATGATTGTTCTGATTTCCATGGCTGGATTGTTATTCCTTTGGACGCTATGAATCGTAAAGGCTATCACTGTCAGGTGTGGGGAAGGCATGTGTGAGTTCTTCTCTGGAGTTCGGTAGATTAGTTCTTTTATTTACCCATTCTCATATACTTTATTGATGATGTTTGTTAGCTGTTTTATTGCTCACTAAGACTATTTTCTGACTTTCCCTCTTATTACCTTGGGCTGTTCATCCAATTGTTTGGATAGGAAGACTGAGTAGCAAGTGACAGTTGAAATCTTGGTGAGACGGTGTTACTGATTGATGGGGAGCTGGAGGCTTACGTACCAGCTTTATTACTATCTAGTATTTGTTTCCACTGTTCGTTTTTCTTCTTTGAGTGTTGTAGTGAGGCAAATTGTATAAATACTGTTGTTATCCAGGTGTATGGATATTACTTCCTTATTGCTATGAAAGTCTTAGTGTTTCTTCTTCACTAACAATACCTATTTTATATGTTCTATTATATTTTATCCTTGCGCTGTGAGTACTATGACAGGTTCTGATGATATTTACCTACCTTGATGATCGTCCATAGCTATCGTGCACATCATCCAGCGCATTATTCCTCTTGTATAGTGCTGGGGTTATGGGCGGTCGTCACGATATCTATGATGTTTTGATCATTCCTCGTGTTAGAAACTAGGCCGCCACTTGTCATGCTTGCCACCACATATAGCCTTGAATTACTGTTCAAATTATATTATATTTTACATTTTACTACTCTAGAAATGTACATGGCAGGTACAGAAGAATGTAGCTGGAGCACAAGCTAGACATTGAAAATCAAGATCAAGTCAGGTAGAGTGATGAGTGTTGTAGCGAGGTGGCAATGTAAATCTGATTGTGTAATGTATTGAATTGTGTATGAGAAATGTGAATGTAAAATAGTTGGAGTTAGAAATTTGTTCTATTTCATTTGTTGAAATAAAATATTTAATTAAATAAAAACACTGTTTGAATATTAAGTTCTGTGCAATAGTATTTCATTTAATAAATATTTATTTCTGTATATGAGATGAGAAAACGACATAAACAAGTCATCATAAACATCAGTATAAAGCCACCATAGACACCAGTCAAAAGCTGACATGGTAAAATATTTATTACAATAGTTAATTAATTAGTTTATGATGTCTTAAAGCTGCTTTGACATCGTCTTTTAACTGATGTAAAAAAGGGGTACTTTAGACATCACCGACAATGACATCGCTCCATAAAAACGAGGACATCGTTTTTAGCCGATGTCTATGTGACTTTTTCTTGTGGTGATTGGATTCCGTGATTATACAGACATCGTTTAGAAATTTGTAAGATATTGATATTGTCATTTCAAAATGATATCTGTTGGTTTTAGAATTTGGTATTGAATGTAAGTTAACATGACTTTCATTTAAGATTTTATATTTAATATCAAATTGGATTTTGGTATTGTTGGGAATAGTGGCTTTAATACCACTGTTCTTAAACCCTATTGAAATGTAGGTTATGAAAGAAATCTTTTAAATAAGATTTAATGTAATTTTCCTATTTAATAAATTAAATTGGAATTAAATGGAACATGATTTAGGTTGTCGTGAATGGTATCTTAAATAATATTGTCCTTAAACCCAATTATAAAAGAATGAATCTTTTAAATAAGATTTAACGAAGTTTTCTAGTTTATTGAATCAAATTGGGATTGAACGGAATTAAATTTAATAATAATCGAAATGAGCTTTATAAAGGAAGGCCTTTACTATTTATGGAATTTAAAAGGCTTTGCCACTATTCCACTCATAGTATTAGTCCGATGCGGGAATTTGTATCAATTATAAATTGATCAAATTTCAGTGAAGATTCCATATTCAATTGAAGAATATTTTGGGATTATCGTGAACGATGCTTTTAAATGGCAGTCTTTCTTTAACCCAGTTAAAGAGATGATTAATTTTCTAAAGTGGATAATCATTAAGTAATGATTTTTGGAGATTCAAATTAAGTTGGAGTTTTAATGAATCTTTAATTTGATTGAAATGTGAATGGAATAATTAAATTTATCAAACATGAGAAGTGTTCGAGAATGGAGTACCACCAATTTTTCTCCATCCGATAGTTTAATCTTTAATTAGATTTGAATGTTATATGGTAATTAAATTTACCTATAACACTATAGGTGTTAAATATGGAGTACCACCAGTTTTGCTCCATGGGATGAATAGGTTGGGATTGGGAATAATAAAATAAAAGATTACTTCACTAAGGCTCGATAATCCCGACTATCTATACAAATCTTAATTTGGTTTAAGTTGTGGAAAGATATAATAAAATCTTTTGAAATGATTTCCGAGGAATGCATTACACTATTAGTTTAAAATAATTTATCTTTGATGAAATTAATGGGAACCTTTCCCCAAAGATATGAATATTTAAATAAAAGAATATTCTAGATTGGAATGAGTGTGCTATCTTTGTGTATTTATCACATGATTATAAATATACATTAGTTATTCGGAAAGACCAGATTTAACCTATTCTAGATAACTATTACGGCAATTAAAAGTCGAAGAATGAAGTCGGTGGTTGAAGACTGGAGATCTTCACATCATTTGGGCTAATTCTGATGTCTCACTTGGAAAGTACACCCAATTTGAGGTTATATGTTGTGGTTGTCCAAACGTACTTGGAAATTGAATGGACATGCGAGAACCTTTCTCCTGTGTTGGACATATAGGACAAGGAATAAAGTGCCTCCGGTTTCGTTCAGACCAGGAATGAACTTGTAAGTGGATTATATGTCTGACATTGTACTTTGTGTTGTATTCAGTAATCTCTGCTATATATATCTGTTTGGTGGCGAAGAATTTATTCACTTGCTTAACACCCTTATCTGAGACGAACGAGCTTAGAGGTTATATATTGGTGGAAGTCAATGATATGGTATGGATTGACAATGTGGCATGTTAACATGAAATGATCAAGGCTTCTGTTGAAAAGCAAGGCCTTATGGATGATGATCAAAGCACCGCTTTCATATAACACTGCTTTGTGTATAGCGTTAATTCGCGAGCCTTACACACCGATATGAGTCAAAAATGGGATTAGGGAGAGTAGGCAGTGCATACATTTCTTCTTGCAATGGGTGATATCATGGTATGCAGCCCAGACATTTTTACTTATGTGGATAATGGATTGCGAGGCGCCTCGGATATGATTGGTCGACATACTGACCAGGTGATTGGTCTGATAGGACCGAGAAACATACTGTTTAGGAATAATCAATCCACACAAGTAAGTGTGGACCGGACCTCTAAGATCCAAGGGTCACATGTGTTGATCCTGGGCATCCCGCTAGAGATGGCTCAAAATCGGATGAGGAAGATCCTTTGCTTTGACTCATAGATGGAATCTAAATTCCAATTTGTGACTTTTACGGTTTTAGTTGTAAACCTATATGGCGACATAATATATGGTACCTATGTTGTCTATGATTGATACTTTTATATTCGAAGTTGTTTTCTACACTATGCACTTATAATAATATCAAAATTATTTGTTTTAAATCGTGTCAAGCATGTTTGGATATTATAAGGTAAAATTCTACCTCCGGTCTGCGTTGCACTTTGTAATGGGACCTAAGTCTTATAATATCTTCATTTTTCAAAAAACATTGTGTTGTTTTAGTTTTAAACTGATATTCGTGTGGAGTAAACCTATTTAGTGTCATACGATGTGGTCCCATGACTTTTCTCCTTTTAAAGTAAGTTTTAATAGCAGTTTTAAGTTCTCACATCAGTCCCATGACTGACCTGGAGTTTATTATTTTCACCTAAACTCTGGGTGCCCATATTTTCCATACTGGCAGCTAGTTATTTTGGTTTTGCAGATGTTTATTTAACAGGATCTTGGTTTATAGCTGGAGCTATATTCGGAAAGCTTTATATTTGTGTATTTCTTTCAGCTGTGGTAGTTGATGTATTTTCGCTGTGCAGTGTATTTATACAATTTTATTTCTGTTGCATTGTTGTAATTTATTCTCTGATATTTATTTTACCGCTGTATTTTATTACCTATACTCTAATATTCTTGTACTCTAATGTAAATTGTTGTAATAGCAATGAAAAGTTCTATTTTTGTGTTCTGATGCGTCGTGTTCTTAAGCAGTCCGCTTTCTAGCTTGGTTTAGGTCGGCCGGGGATTTCAGGTCGTGTCAGAGGGTTTGCATGTCACTGCCTCTTATTCCTTGGATGTTAGGTGTCTTAAGCTACCTCCTTGCAAGCCAAAAATATTGGAAATCTTCCTAATATTGAACCAAGGTGATTTTGCGTTCACATTTTTCTAGTTTACAAGTTTTTAGTGTTCATATGTAACATTTCTGAAGCAAAATAAGTAACTTTTCTAGCATATGTATTCCTTTTGTTTTGAGCTGAAACATAGAGCCAAGGTCCAACTTTTGGCTGTTATGAATTTCCGATATTTTGATCATTTTAGGTGTAAATAATTTTAAATGTTGTAGTAGAGTGTTTTTTGAACTTACATGTCAAATTTCAGCTCAATACAACACTATTAGGGTGTCAGAATTTGGTCTGGAATTGGAATTTCACTGGGTTTTTGATCTGGTGCAAATCCCATGAAGTGTGTCGACCGACTTTCTAGCTGGGTCAACCTAGCAAACGACCCACCTTAAGAAAATTGCATAGAGAGATTTTTTTTGCCCCGTGTGTTCCTTTAGCTCCTGAGTGATAACAATTCCTAGGTCCAACTTCAAGGCACTGTATCTCCCCCGTTATTAGTCCAATTTGGAGGATTATTTTTTTGTTTAAAAATTGTAACTCTATCTCCACGCCTGCAAAACTTTAGGCCAATCCGAGGTGGTTAGGCCATTCAAACCATGTCTCAAAGTTGGACATGAAGGTGGTTTCTAACTACGCCAGAATTCAGGCCTGGGTCCAAGTTTGAGGTTTCGTATCTTTTTCATATGATGTCAATATTTAGTCATTCCTTTTCAATTGAAATACATGTTAATGTAGTTTGTTCATATCATGTCTTAGAGCAATCGGAAATTGTTTGGTCATTTAAAACCTATCCAAAAGTTGCAATCATGATTGATTTTTGGGTGCATTTTTGTGCCTTAATATGTGTTTTTCAAGTGATTTTATATGATTTTATGATTTGATTTACTGCCTTATTTACTCAAGAAACCAATTTTATATCTTAAACAATCTAACTCCGTATTTTAGTGAAATTTGTGATGATTCATGGTTGATATTTTTGATGATGTCGAGCATACATTGCACGTTTTAAACTCATTTTCGGTATATAAATAAATATTGATTTCTTTATATATAGTTTTAGGGCTAAAAATAAGTTTACAGTTTTGGTTTTGAAATATTGATATTCTTAAGACAATAATATAAAAGTCTACTTTCATGCATATATGGATTTAATAGAGTAATCAACACTTCTTCATGAAATCATTTTATAAGTTGTTTTAGAAAAAATAAAATATGTTTCTATAGCAAAACCACATATATTTGCACACTACGAAATGGTGTGTTGGTGACTGAATAATGTCGTAAACCACACGGTATGGGCGTAGTTTTATGATGTTTTATTTAATCAAAGATCCGTCAAATCAAAGTAACAACTTAAGTGTTTTCCAGTGGCCCTCGGTGTTATTTAGTATTTTCTGATTTCTTGTGATTTATGTGACTTTTCTGTATTTCATAATGTAAATTTGACTTGTAGTACGCGAAAAATTAAGTGATATCGTGTGGTATAGGAAGCTCAATTGTCGCTTTTTGGGTTACTATTTGAGGGTTTTTGACATATTCTGTGGTAAAGGCGGTACTAGACCTTCGGGTTATCCATGTTAGACCTCCATGCCATCTATGCGACCTTCGGGTCGATCATGTAGTATGTGACCATCGGGCCGATTATGTTGTATGTGACCTTTGAATCGATCAGGTTATATGCGACCTTTTGGTTGATCATGTTATATATGACCATTGGGTCAATCATGTTGTATGTGACCTTTAAGTTGATCATTTTACGCGATCTTCTAGTCGATCATGTTGGATAGAATGCACTTATGTTATTATAGGTACTGACTATGTCTCTAAACAATCATGCATGATAGTACATGTTGGCATAAATTTAGCTTGCCAATTTGTAATGGATCCATAATCCGTGTTTCATTATTTTGGGTTTTTGGGGATATTGGGTCTTTATCTACATGTTACGATATTGGATCCTCTTTGCTCTTGATGACTTGATCGTACAATAACATATTTGTATTGATGATTTTGGATCTTGAATCCATTTACTTTGACGATTTGATGTTGTTGTTATTGGCTTGTTAGAGTCATATGAACTCACTTTAGTTCTCATACGTCGTCATTGCATTTGATTACATTAAGCTATTTGGCTTATTTGGGTTCATGTATGTCTACATTGATAAAGTTGATACCTTAAGCTTTTTGTGTATTCAATGTTGAAATATGTTCTTGACCCTCTCTACGATGCACTTACATGTAACCTTTCTCCTAGCGCTTTGTTGATTGTGAACGTCTGTGTCTTTTTGGTTCCTTCTCGGATGAGAAGGAACCTATATCAGTGTTATTTAAATATTCACCTATTGCATTATTACTGATTTGTAAAATAGAATGACCTGTGTGTGTTAATGCTCTGGTCAGACCGAGTAGTTTTAGGCTAGTTAACGGCAATTTGTGGATTTGTTATTATAGCTAGGACTACCTTTTGAAGATTCTTTCCATGTTTCCTATATGTATATTTGTGTTCTTGTATACTGGTTCTTTGGATATCATTGTATTTGTGTGTATAATCATTTGAGATGTAGCACATGTATAAGCTGTATTTCTGTGATTGTATATACATGTAACAGTTCTGTGATCTGTGACTATGTTTTATCATATACTGTTCTAAAATGATCCATAACCATCACATTTTCCTATTAAAAGTATTAAGTATGCCGATCCACCTGAGAAAAGGAAACTTTTTATACCCTCAATCGACGTACTCAATACTCATCTAATACGAAATTATGAATGGTCACCCCTAACCAACTATATCCTTCGCTCTAATAGATGGCATTACTTGTCATTGCTCTTTGTTAGGATGGGTCCCAGGGTCGGGTTTCACACTATCTCAAAGAAACCATATGCAACTATAGCCCAAAATCCATATATTTAGAACATTTATCAATACGACTTGCCGATCACAATGGTATTTAAATAAGCTACCATTTGTTTAATTTATCATACAATCAACATGGTATAAACATAAATGGATATATATATATATAAGTAAACAGGTAACAGTTAAGAGCTAATATAACGTTTACTAAATATAAATTAACCGGCAAAAACAAAATGCCCAAATTAATATAACAGTAGAAAGAGGTTCTATTCTACTAACATAATATCAATTAGAATAAGTTCAATCCTTTTCTAAATTGTGTTTATTTGGTCAAATAGGTAACACCAAGCATTTAATTTAGATTCACTACGTTATAACTAAATAATGTAATCAAATTAATTTTGTTCAACCATTCACATAAAATCAAATACTTGCAATAGTTCTTAAATATAAAATAAACTCAAAACTAACTAATAGAAATTCCATATGCTATATTGTGATCGTAAATCATATTCAAACATATTAATAGAATTTCAAGATGCTATTGTAACAACCCGATTTCCAACAGACCAATTTTTTTAAAAAATTCCAATCTATCGAAACTCAAGTTGTTGTGGTCTGGTATCCTGCAGAAAAGACAAAGAAAAACTATGTCAGAGCTCAGAAAACATTTCATATGGAATGAATAAAATATAATATAATCAAAGTATAGCCTTACCGTATTAATAATACTGCCTAACCAGTATCCAAAGCTATAATGTCTCTTCCACAAATCTAACCTACGAGTATGTGATGAGGAGGGGGTCAGAACACAAGTTCTGGTGACTGGATTTAAATTATATGCTTTGGATAATCCTACATGTACCGTTCAATCATATTTTCATATTTATTAGGTTACTTGGGTAAACAACACTCATGGCTTACACACAACATTTACTTCCCAGTCGATTAACCTAATACAGTATATATGTAGCTATCTCTCAATACTAAGGTACTCCTCATTGCACCCCACTCGCACGGTCTCCACCGTAATGCCATAGAAATGAATGCAACCCCTCATCCTACGCTGGAGTGATGTACGAATCTCTATATAACAATGTTATGTTCCTCATATATCTGTCATTACTACGCTACGTAAGTGTATGGACTGCCATCATCGATCGAATTAGATTTCATACCATAGTAATGTGCTCAAGTCTATGATACACCACCCAGAGCTGACATGCATGTATCTAGACTTTCCCACATACATATCGTCAATTCTAGCCCGATGCCTTAACCGCACGTCCTCTAATGTGCACAGAGTTCCGCGGTAGGGTACAAGAAACACGGAACTCGATTGGGAGCTTTTCCATATCTATATAGGCCCGTCTTTAAGAGCCTCTATATACAGATATTCCTAGGGTCTGTTTTCATGGTGGCTATGGCCCCACCTCGGCCCTTCCCTCAACTAGTAAAGACTACAAGAGCTAAACGATTGCCCCTAAAAAACAATCTAAAGATCCATTTGGCATCTTCCCTCAACCACCATACCCCGATAGTGAAAGGTGAATGGTCTAATGGTTTTAGCTCTAGTCTTTTCGCATCCCACTGGCTGCCAATGACGGGTATCCGACGATCTACTACCCTTGTTGGTCGTGACCCTTCGCCTCCCCATTGAGGCGAATACTGAATCACCCTGGTGTCACCACGTCAAAGCATTCTGACTGCATAGCTACTTTTGTAGTCAATGCCCACCCACCAAGTAGTTACGCACAGACCCAACCTCTGCGAGCACAGCCTTAACATCTGCCACCGCACAGAGGACTACTAGGAGCACCTTATGTATATCCGAAAGCAGCGTGCTTCCCATTTCAGTCCTTCGGAGCCAACAGAATAATCAGATAAATATGAGCTCCCCTCGTGCCTTATAACAACATGATGATCTACCCCATTGGGTTGCTCACCCTCAAACATGCAGGCTGGTCCAAGCGCTTCACTTTAATATGTTGTTAGACCCTATGTCTAAACATTCTTTTACATGCTTGCCTTACCTCATCAGGTTTCCATTTAACTTGGTTATTCTCATTCATATTGAATTCTTAATAAAGTTATCAGTTATATAACTTAACTCATTTAAGTTTATTAATAAGCCTACAACATGTTATTCTCTAGATTGTGGCCCAAGGTCTATAATCAACAATCCCTTTATATTCTTGTTTGATTTTATCGTTACAATAACATGTTCTACTTAATATGTAATTAAGTATATCCCAATTCACGTGTTTTCTTGTTTAACATGTCAGTCATTATTTATGATTAAATATAACTTATTTCATAAGTTTTCCTCATTCTTTCTCATTTAATCATATTTCCATTTTACATCGTTACTATGACTTATCATTGTTTACTTATTAACTTAGTTCTCTTAACTAAGGTCCATTAATAAGTCTCTCTACCCATTTATTATAACCTATGCTATTAATTCCTCTTTTCCCTGGGACAAGTCCAAACATGTTATTCTTATCAGTGGGTTTCAGACTTCCAAGTTTACCGATTACTTAATTTATAATTAAGTACAACTTCTTATATTTCATAAATTTTCCAGCTTTTCTCAACTGGTTTTCGGCTTTTCCCATTTATTGATTACTCAATTTACAATTAATTGTCACTTGTCTCATTTCACCAGTTATCCCATTTCCTTACTAGTTTATTATAACCGAAGTTAAAATCTTTACTTGACCCAAGGACAATTCTACCAATTATACAATATTTTCTTTAATCTTATTATTTATAATAGGTTATTATCATTCCCCGTTTAAACCATTTACTGTTGTAATCCATTATTTTTCAATCGCTGTAATAAATGTTCCTTGTTTTATTATGGCAAACACTTTATGCAGCTTATCAGTTTGATTTATAGAAGGAATCAGTGATCTATTTTTATAAAGTTTCCCATCTAAATCCATGGTGGCAAGTAATTTCTTTTCTTTTTCTTACTTTATTCACTGTGGCTTACTTGCAACCACATTCTCAAAAATAGGTCATTTAGGGAAATACATCACTTTTCCTTCGCATCACACTTACTCAGTCCATTACATCCCTTCCTTTCTTAAATTCTGAGTTAGACATTTAATTACCATCATTTCCATTTATTCATATCTTTTTATATACATATACTATACATATATATATATGCAGTAGACCTCTCACATTAAGTCTATACTTGTGGATACTGGATTTGCCGGGCGGGTCCGGGAAGACTTCTACCACAAGTTGACTTAACCTCATGTCTTAACACCATTATATGATTTATTTATGCACTTAGACCCCTCACATTAGATTTACCACTTGTGGATGCTGGATATGTCGGGCGGTTCCGGGCAGACTTCTACCACATGTGTAATCTAACATCGTGTCTAAGCGCGTTACAGTTTCTTGTTTACTGTAAATTTTTGGCATGTTATCTTTTTTACTGTAGTCTAATTTACATGTCATCAAATTATGCCTATATTATGGCGCATGTCCTTTTTGACTAGTAAACATTTAATCGAGTATTTGTTCAAATCTAAGAGTTTGACATGCCATTTACTCAATAATATGTTACAAGTGAATTATATAATTATAACAACAGCAGTCATTGCCCATATTCTAACCAGTTTGTTTTTCAACATGTAATCATTCCAGTACTTTAACTGATTCAACATATGAATTATTCATATTAACATCTCAACTTGTTATAACAGTAATTTATAATTAATCTGGCAATTTCAAAATTAATAAAATGGGGAATGCTAAACAATAACATATTATTATCTAAAATTCTAATATGGTCCAGTTTTAGCATCCATGGGTTTTCCCCTAGTAGGATTATAAACCGAATATGCTGGAGGTCAAGACGACGTTCCTCCCCTAGCTGCACCCGTCATTCCTTCTCCTCTTCCTCCAAGAGCAGATAATTTCGCTAAGATCTACAAATATTTCATGCCATGGGAGCGAAGCCATTCAGTGGAACCAAAGCATTCCTAGAGGCAAGGAATTGGCTCAAGGAGACCGAGGACTTGTTTGTAATCTTTGAAGTGGAAGATCGAAGGAAAATTCAGCTAGCTGCCCGGCTATTGAAAGATGAAGCTTCGTTCTGGTGGGAAGTAACCCAAGCTGGACATCAGGTGGAGACATGGGATGATTTAGAATGGGGTTTGAAATGAAGTTTCTTCCTCAAGATGAGAAAACATGCAAATGGAGAGGTTCTTGGCACTTTGATACCAAGTGTGACACCCCACGTCCGTTAATGTCACTCATTAAGAGAATGCATTAAGTTTCGTGAAGCGTTATAGGTAAAAAGACACTGAACATTACAAGACAGATATAAAAGATAGCAGCGGAATTTAAATTTTTATTAAAACATAATTCATAACATCGTGGTCCAAAATATCATAAGTCTGGAACTACATAAAAACCATTACAATAATGTAAAGCTTCTGTTTTGTACCATCAGAGTACAGAAATACATAAAAGAAAAAGCATAATTTAGCGGCATGCCTAGGCTCAAAAATAGCCCGGCTATGTAAAATAAAAGAGAAAGGATGAAGGGAAGATGACAGAGATGATTATTCTAGCAAAATTAACATAAACATTTAATGGCATAATGATAAGGTGGACATATAAGAACAGTTCTGGTGAACTTGTGGTAGTAAAATAGGTTCTAACATAGTAGGGATGTCATAATAGGCATGAATAGATCTAAACAAGGATTTAGATGTCCAACTAATGACAGATCCAAATTAGCCACAACATGATAGGGACAAGTGAAGATTATAACTTAGGTTATAACAAACTAGTAAGGAAATGTGATAACTGGTGAAATGAAATAAGGGACACTTAATTGTAAATTGAGTAATCAGTAAATGGGGGAAGCTGGAAACCAGTTGAGAAAAGGGGAAAATATATGAAATATAAGAAGTTGTACTTAATTATAAATTAAGTAATCTATAAACTATGGAGTCTGAAACCCACTGATAAGAATAACATGTTTGGACTTGTCCTAGGGACAAGAGGAAATTATAACATAGGTTATAATAAATGGGTATAGAGACTTATTTTATGGACCTTAGTTAAGAGAATTAAGTTAATAAGTAAACAACGATAAGTTGTAGCAACGGTGTAAAATGGAATTATGATTAAATGAAAAAGAATGAGGAAAACTTATGAAATAAGTTATATATAATTTTAAATAATGACAGACATGTTAAACAAGAAAACACGTGAATTGGGATATACTTAATTACATATTAAGTAGAACATGTTATTGTAACGATAAAATCAAATAAGAATTGTGGATTATAGACCTTGGGCCACAATCTAGAGAATAACATGTTGTGGGCTTATTAATAAACTTAAATGGGTCAAGATATATAACCGAAATCAATAAGCAAGAGGAACTTGGTAACTTGATTAAGAATTTAATATGAATGGGAATAACTAAGTTAAATGGAAACCTGATTAGGTATGGCAAGCACGTAAAATAATGTTTAGACATAGGGACTAACAACATATTAAAGTGAGGCGCTTGGACTAGTCTGCACGTTTGAGGGTGAATAACCCAACGGGGTAGATCATCGTGGTATTATAAGGCACGAGGGGAGCGCACATTCATCTGATTATTCTGTCAGCTCCGAAGGACTGTAAGGGGAAGCACGCGGCTTCCTGAGATGCGTAAAGTGCTCCTGGTAGTACTATGTGCGATGGCAGATGTTTAGGCTGTGCTCATAGAGGTTGGGTCTGCGCATAACTACCAGGTGGGTGGGCCTTGACTGCAAATGTAGCTTTGCAGTAAGAATGTTGTGACGTGGTGACACCAGGGTGATTCGGCGATCGCCTCAACGGGGAGGCGAAGGGTAACGACCAACAAGTATAGCAGATCGTCGGATGCCCGTCATCGTTAGCAAAATCCTTAAAAAAATACCAGAGTTTAGACATACCCTAACTACTACCCTAATCGATCGGCTCCCTACTCCATAGTTACCCTGTGCCGGCCTCACAGCAGGAGGTATCATTTTCCTAACGTGGCAACCCTTCGCGATGTGCATAACCATAACTACTGGTGTCACGGTCAACTTATCCCCTTCTTCCTGGCCCATGCATGCATATGTCCCTGATCGGTTTGCGCCACCCAAAACGTTCTCCACGTTTGGATCTCTTACAATCAGCCTAGTAGGTGTGCCCCAACTCCGAACTAGGGAAGAGTACTCGTTCGATACCGTTATATGGTTTACTGATTGAAACGGGTCCCACATAAGATGATACAAGCTCTACCCTTTGTCTTGTATTCCCACTAGGATTTCCACCGGGTATATATACCTATTGGTGTCTTTAATTACATAACCCCCTTAGGTTAAGTTTGTGGGCCTATATATAAATATTATCCACCTCCTCAGATTTACTTAACCCACCCACTGTTCTACCATATTTACTTAACCCATATTCAAGTTCATGTTCATACGGTCCGTATGGATTCAACTAGGTTAAATATTACAGGCTAACAGGTTATCCCCATTCACATTGACTTCTTTTCACCTGCCAAAATTCCACTTGCTTATTAGTTTCATATATCTATAACTTAATCCATTTAAGTTTATTAATAATCCCATTACATGTTATTCTTTATACTATAATTAACGGAAGAAATCTTAAATTCTTTCACCCTTGGATTATAATTAACGGAAGCAATCTTACAATCCTTTTGTATTATTAATTGTCTGATTCCATAGTTATAATAACATGTTTTACTTAATATGTAGTTAAGTATACTTCATCTCAGTTCACCCATTTTCTGTTCAACATATTACTACAACCTGACGTTGTTTACATATTAACTTAGTTTTCTTAACTAAGGTTTTCTAATAAGAGTTCATGAGATGAACTACCACACCCATGATTTAGAACTAGCTGCCAAAGTTTTCTTAACTAAGATTTTCTAATAATGACATGTTTAACTTGTTGGATTTGAAGAATTACCCGATTAAATATTTACATGTCAAAACATAATTAAACACATGTTAAAAAGGACATGCGACAAAATATAAGCATAATTTGATGACATGTAAATTGGATTACAGTAAACATATGAAAAGGACAATATGCCTAAAATTTACATGAAGTAGGAATAATTGTTAAAGAATGAACATGCCTAGATTCACAGTAATTTGAAACTGTAACGCGCTTAGACACGAGGTTAGATTACACTTTTGTGGTAGAAGTATGCCCGGAACTGTCCGGCATATCCAGCATCCACAAGTGGTAAATCTAATGTGAGGGGTCTAAGTGCATAATTAAAACATGTAATGGTGCTAAGACACGAGGTTAAGTCGAGTACTTGTGGAAGAAATCTGCCCGAAACCACCCGGCAAATCCAACATCCACAAGTGTAGGCTTAATGTGAGTGGTCTAGTGCAAACATAAATACATATATAAATATATGTAAATAGAAGGAATGATAAAAACATTAATTATAATTAATGGGAATAAATGGAATTGAAAGAAAGATACAACAGTTAAGGTAAATGGGAATGAACGGGGAATGATAACAACCTATTATAAATAAATTACAATAATGAGAATGTTGTATAATAGATAGACTTGTCCTAGGGACAAGTGAAGATTATAACTTAAGTCATAATAAACTAGTAAGAAAATGAGATAACTGGTGAAATGAGATAAGTGGCACTTAATTGTATATTAAGTAATCAGTAAAGGGGAAAACCTGAAACAAGTTGATTGTAACAAGTAGAGAAAAGGGGGAAAACTTATGAAATGAAAGAAGTTGTACTTTATTATAAATTAAGTAATTTGAAAGCTTGGAAATCTAAAATATGCTGATAAGAATGTTATGTTAAGGTTTGTCCTAGGTACAAGTGCGAATTATAACTTATGTTATAATAAAATAATAAGGAAATTGGAATAACTTATATTATGGGATAAATTGTACTTAATTGTAAATTAAGTTATTTGTGAGAATGAGAATCTAAAATCTATGGATGAGGACAACATAAATTATATTTGTGGGAAGAGGAGACTTATTAATGAACCTTAGTTAAAAGAACTAAGTTAATAAGTAAATAACGTTAAGTTGTAATCACAGCATAAGAGGGAATTATAATTTAATAAGAAAGAATGGGGCAACTAGGAAATGAGATAATTTATATTTAATCATAAATATTAAGTGACATGTTAAATAGAAAACATGTGAATTAAGATACACTTAATTACATATTAAGCAGAACATGTTATTGTAACATTGAATCAAACAAGAATATGAAGGGATTGTGGATTACAGACCTTGGATCACAATCTAGAGAATAACATGTTGTGGGCTTATTAATAAACGTAAATGGCTAAAGTTGTATAACTGAAATTAATAAACAAGAGGAACTTGGTAACTTGATTAAGAATTCAATATGAATGAGAATAACCAAGTTAAATGGAAACCTAATGAGGTAAGGTAAGCGCGCAAAAGAATGTTTAGACATATGGTCTAATAACATATTAAAGTGAGGCGTTTGGACCCATCCGCACATTTGAGGGTGAATAACCCAACGGGGTAGATTATCGTCGTGTTATAAGGCACAACGAGAGCGCACGTTCAGCTGATTATTCTGTCGGCTTCAAAGGACTAGAAGAGCACGCGGCTTCCTGAGATACGTAAGGTGCTCCTGGTAGTCCTCAGTGCGGTGATAGATGTTTAGGCTGTGTTCGCAGAGGTTGGGTCTGCGCGTAACTACTAGGTGGATAGGCCTTGACTGCAAAAGTAGCTTTGCAGTCAGAATGCTATGACGAGGTAACACCAGGGTGATTCGGTGGTCGCCTCAACGGGGAGGCGGATGGTCACGACCAACAAGATAGTAGATCGTCGGATATCCGTCATCGGCAGCCAGTGGGATGCGAAAAGACTAGAGCTAATCCTAATAGACCATTCATCTTTCACTATTGAGGTACGGTGGTTGAGGGGAGACGCCAATTGGATGTTTATATTGTTTGTTGTTAGGGGAATGTCCTTAGCTTTTGTAGTCTTTACAAGTTGAGGGAGGGGCCAAGGTAGGGCCAAACCCACCATGAAAAACAGACCTTAAGAATATCCGTATTTTGAGGCTCTTAAAGGCGGACCTGTACATATATGGAAAAGCTCCCGACCAAGTTCCATGTTTCTTGTATTACCCTTCCACAGAACTTGGTGCACATTAGAGGACGTGCGGTTAAGGCATTGAGCCAAAATTGATGATACATACGTGGGAAAGTCTAAATAGATGAATGTATGATCTAGGTGGTGTATCTAAGACTTGAGGGCATTACTTTGGTATGAAATCCGATTCAATCGAAGGTGGAAGTCCGTATGCTTACGTAACATAGAATTGACAGATATATGTGTAATGTAACATTGTTATATAGAGATCCGTAGGTCACTCCGGCATAGGATGAGGGACTGCGTATATTTCGGTGGCATTACAATGGAGACGGTGCGAGTGGGGTACCATGGGGTATACCATAATATTGGGGTAGCTACATATATACTGTATTAGGTTAATCTACTGGGATGTAAATGGGTACAACGTGTGTGTAAGCCTTGAGCGCTATTAACCCAAGTGACCTAATAAATAAGAAAATGTGATTGAATGGTATATGTTGGATTTTCCAAAGTGTATAGTTTAAATCTGGTCACGAATACTTGTGTTCTGACCCCCTCCTCATAACATACTCGCACGCTAGATTTGTGGCAAAGACATGGTAGCTTTGGATATTGGTTAGGCAGTATTATTAATACGGTAAGGCTGTACTTTGATTATATTATATTTTATCCATTCCGCTATAAGATATTTTATGAGCTCTGACATATTTTATGTCTCTGTCTTTTCTGCAGGATACCAGAGTAAACCAACACGAGTTTCAATAGATTAGAATTTTGAAAAAAAATCGGGTTGTTACATAGCCCCCTTAGGTAATTTCTACAAAGTAAACACCTAGGGGTACTTGTTATATAAATTCAATATATGATATCTACATAGTAAACACCCAGGAGTCGACACCCCCTTAAGGGGCCGACCCCCCTACGGCTTTTTTTGGAAGATTAGGGTTTCTGGGATTTTGGCTATATATATGGCCTTGTTTCACTTGTTTCTCCACATCAAAAATAATGGAGGACGAGATGCAACCTCTACCTAGATTAAATCAAGTCTTTTCTTCTTCTACAACCAAGTTATTCAAGTTTAGAGATCGGCAAGCCATTTTATATTTTTTCAGATAAAATCACAGCAAATCTATGTTAATTTTAAATCTTATATCGAAGTTAGGTAATTCCTAGATCTGGACTATTTTTCAATTCTCTTCTCTTTTCTTCCCTTTTTCTTTTAGTAAAAATTACAAATCCATGGTTATTAGGTTCTGAATCCAATTAGGTGAAAACCATGGATATAGATTTGGACCAGATCCAGGATTTGTAAAGCTTACAAGGTGAGTGGATTTAAGCTATAGAATTTTAGATAATAATATGTTATCGTTTAGCATTCCCAATATTCTTATTAATTGTGAAATTGCTAGATTAATTATAAATTACTGTTATAACAAGTTGAGACGTTAATATGAATAATTCATATGTTGAATCAGTTAAAGTATTGGAACGATTACATGTTGAAAAACATACTTGTTAGAATATGGGTAATGACTACTGTTGTTATAATTATATGATTCTCTTGTGACATATTATTGAGTAAATGACATGTTACCCTGTAATATTTGAACAATTACCCGATTAAATGTTTACATGTCAAAATTGAATTATATATCTGTTAAAAAGGACATGCGCCATAAATATAGGCATAATTTGATGATATTTAAATTAGATTACAGTAAAAAGGATAAAACGTCAAAAGTTAATAGTAAACAAGCAACTATAACGCGCTTAAACACGAGGTTAGATTACACTTGTGGTAGAAGTCTGCCCGGAACCGCCTGGCATATCCAACATCCACAAGTGGTAAATCTAATGTGAGGGGTCTAAGTGCATAAATAAAACATGTAATGGTGCTAAGACACGAGGTTAAGTTAACTTGTGGTAGAAGTCTGCCCGGACCCGCCCGACAAATCCATCATCCACAAGTGTAGGCTTAATGTGAGAGGTCTAGTGCATATATATAAATATATGTATCTAACAAGATATGAATAAATGGCAATGATGGTAATTAATTGTCTAACTCAGAAGATATGAAAGGAAAGGATATAACGGACTGAGTTAGCGCGATGCGAACGAAAAGCGATGCATTTCCCTAAATGGCCTATTTCTGAGAACGTGGTTGCAAGCAAGCCAGAGTGAACAAAGTAAGAAAAAGGAAAGAAATTACTTGCCACCACGGATTTAGATGGGAATACGTTATGAAAATAAATCATGGATTCCTTCTATAAATCAAACTGATAATGTTAATGAAGTGTTTTCCTTAACAAAATAAGGAACATATATTATAATGAATAAAGAATAATGGGTTACCACGGTAAATGATTTGGAATAAAAGGGGAATGATAATCACCTTTCATAAATAAATTACATTAATGAGAATGTTATATAATAGGTAGACTTTTCCTAGGGACAAGTGAATATTATAACTTAGGTTATAATAAACTAGTAAGGAAATGAGATAACTGGTGAAATGAGATAAGGGACACTTAATTGTAAATTAAGAAATCAGTAAATGGGGAAAACCTAAAATAGTTGAGAAAAGGGGGGAATTTTGTGAAATATAAGAAGTTGTTCTTAATTATAAATTAAGTAATCTGTAAACTTGGAAGTCTGAAACCTGCTGATAAGAATAACATATTTAGACTTGTCTTAGGGACAAGAGGAAATTATAATATAGGTTATAATAAATGGGCAGGGTAACTTATTAATGGGCCTTAGTTAGGAGAACTAAGTTAATAAGTAAACAATGATAAATTGTTGTAATGGTGTAGACCGAAATTATGATTAAATGAGAAAGAATGAGGAAAACCTACGAAATAAGTTATATTTAATCGTAAATAATGATTGACATGTTAAACAAAAAAACATGTGAATTGGGATATACTTAATTGCATATTAAGTAGAACATGTTATTGTAACGATAAAATCAAACAAGAATATAAAGAAATTGTGGATTACATACCTTGAATCTAGAGAATAACATGTGGTGGGCTTATTAATAAACTCAAATGGGTTAAGTTTTATAACCAAAATTAGTAAGCAAGAGGAATTTGGTAACTTGATTAAGAATTCAATATGAATGGGAATAACCAAATTAAATGGAAACCTGATTAGATAAGGCAAGCGCGTAAAATAATGTTTAGACGTAGGGTCTAACAACATATAAAAGTGAGGTGCTTGGACCAGTCCACACGTTTGAGGTGAATAACCCAATGGTGTAGATCATCAAGGTGTTATAAGGCACGAGGGGAGCGCACATTCAATTGATTATTCAATCAGCTCTAAAGGACTGGAAAGGGAAGCACGTGGCTTCCTGAGATATGTCAGGTGCTCCTGGTAGTCCTCTATGCGGTGGCAGATGTTTAGGCTGTGCTCACAGTGGTTGGGTCTGCGCATAACTACCAGGTGGGTGGGCCTTGACTTCAAATGTCGCTTTGCAGTTAGATATATGCGGAACATAACATTGTTATGTAGCAATACGTACGTCCCCCCGGCGAAAGATGAGGGACTGCGTTCATTTCTGTAGCATTAAGGTAAGACCATGCGAGTGGGGTATAATGGGGTGTGCCTCAGTATTGGGGGTAGCTACATATATATAACATTAGGTTAATCCACTGGGAGTAAATGAGTACGACGTGTGTGTAAACCTTGAGTGTTGTTAACCAACCTAACCTAATAAATAAGAAAATATGATTGAATGGTATAAGTAGGATTATCCAAAGTGTATAATTTAAATCCAGCCACTAGAACTTGTGTTCTGACCCCCTCCTCATAACATACTCGCCGGTTAGCTTGTAGCAGAGACATAACAGCCTTGGATACTGGGTAGGCAGTATTATTAATACGATAAGGCTATACTTTGATTATTTTATATTTTATCCTTTTCGTTATGAGATATTTTCTAAGTTCTGACATATTTTATGTATTTGTCTTTTCTGCAGGATACCAGAGCAAACCAATTTGAGTTTTGATAGATTGGAATTTTAAAAAAAATCTGTCTGTCGGAATTTGGGTTGCTAATAACCCGAATTCCGACAGATTTTTATAAAAATTCCATTCTATCGAAACTCAAGTTGTTGTGCTCCGGTATCCTGTAGAAAAGATAGAGACATAAAATATGTCAGATCTCAGAAAACATCTCATAGCGGAATGGGTAAAATATAATATATTCAAAGTATAGCCTTACCGTATTAATAATACTGCTTAACCAGCATCCAAAGCTATAATGTCTCTTCCACAAATCTAACCTGCGAGTTTGTTATGAGGAGAGGTCAGAAAACAAGTTTTGGTGATTGTATTTAAATTATACTCTTTGGATAATCCTACATATATCGTTTAATCAAGTTTTCTTATTTATTACGTTACTTGGGTTAACAATACTCAAGGCTTACACACACGTCATACCCATTTACTTCCTAGTGGATTAACCTAATATAGTATATATGTAGCTACCCCTCAATACTGAGTGTAACGACACAGATTTCGCCCGGACCTAATTGATCGCTAAACCGACCAAGACCGTTCGAATCCCGCATACGCTAACTTTGGGTATACAACACATCAGAACAAACAAACAAGCCATCCATGGTCTGTGGATGACGGGTGTCGGGTGCTACTAAACACCGTCTACATCCTAGTATATATATATATAACTAGAAAAGGAGAATTTAGAGTGAGGAGTTCTCACAGATAGCTATCCGATCCCACGACTCTTCTTATGTAGAAATCTTCGCCGTTCTCGCCTTTTGTCACTTTTCACTGCCCGTATTCTCTACATATATAAAAATCACATTTTTACTTCGCTATTCAATATATAAAAATCGAATTTTTACTTCGTTATTCAATATAGATAAAAAACCTATTTTTACATCGATATTCATAGAATAAAGATTATATTTTTATCACGCCACTCTCTATTAAAAGATTTCGCCTTTTCATTCATCACTAAAAAAAATCATCGCTATTTCATATTTTTGAAAATCATATTTATAAAAATCTGATTTTTATTTCTAAAACCATATGCTAATTTCATTTTAAAAGTAATTCTAATTTATTATAAAAACATCGCTATTTTTATTTCTAAAAATCAAAGCTATTTTTATTCTTCAAACATAAGGTTCTTTCCATATTTTCAAATCGAAAATAAATAAATAAAACAATGCTAATTTTATAAAAACTGATTTTAAATAATGTTCATTTAAATTAAATTAGTTAAACTAAAATAAACCATAAATAAATAAATAAAAAGAAGTACCAGCTCACTGTTCAAACTCTGTAACCCCTCTGAAAACCGTTGTTCAACATGTCGAACTGGATTTGTCACCGCCATCCGTGACTGGAGGCGCCGGAAGTCCATCGGCATGCACCACGTCGTAGCCCCCTCCAAGCCGCACCCGCGCCACTCCACCCCCTCGAGCTCTCTCCTGTCACGCGCCACCCACAGATGAACAGAGATCGATCGAAGCACACCCCTCGACGCGGATGAACATCGCCGGTGTCCCCCCCTAACAGCTCGCCACTCGGTGGCCTCGTCTTCCCCTAAAACTGCTGGAAAGTCATCACCTTCAAGCCCCGATTTCAAGCAAGATACGAAGTGAAGATTAATCCCGTGTGTATCAATTTTAAGAAGATAAAGAGGGCTTCAGTTTTGCTTTGATTTTGTATTGTAATTCGATCTAAATTGAGGAGGATTGAGGGATTTGTTTCTGAGAAAATCGGCCGTAGATTTTGTACAAGGGCGGCTTGTTCTGATAAGTGAATTAGGGTTTCCGAAGTTTTGGCCTTTTTTTATATATTTTTATATTATTATTATTTTGTTCCAATAATACTTGTTTATCTATCCTCACTCCAAATCAAACCCAACGAGGGTCACCCCTAGCTAAATACCCCCATTCCGAACACAATGGGATATGTTTCATAAGCCAGTTCGACTGTTTCAGTCAGTGTTTCTTCAAATTAAAATATAAAACATTCAATATTTGATTTTAACGTACATTTCAATTTGTTGGGGCCACATACTGATTCTAAAAATTCCCAAAAAATAAATCTAGCTATGTTTTGACGATACGGTCCCAATAAAACTAGTTTCATCAAATTCTGAGACCGTTGGAAAAATGGCCATTTTCCAGTCGATTAAAATCAACTGAAACTGGTCAAACGCGTTTTCCTTTGCCACGCTCACATATTGATTCGAAAAATTATGAAATTTGGAATCTAGCAATAATTTGGCATCACGGACCCAACAAAAGTGGTTTCGTCAAAATCCGAGGTCGTTTGCAAAATTCCCATTTTTAAGGGCCTGAATTCCATAGCGACTATTCAGAATTTTCAACTGGGCATATCTTTTGATCCCCGCTATGAAATCTTGATTTTTCGGATTCGTTGGAAAGATATTCCCAATTAGATCCTAATGTTTTTGGTTTCATTAAAATCCGGATTGTTTTGCACCCGGTACATTCAATTGAAGTTTGAAATCGAATTATCGAACTACCGCGCCATTTTCAATTCTATTTATAAGTATATAAAATTATTTATATTCTAACGATGACGCGTATAATATATACGTTCGATTTATATTCAAAATAAATTTCTCGTCGATATTATTTAAAATAATTCATTTTAAATATTCGAAATTCGCTAAAATTGCCAAAATAAAAATTTTAAACTGGCCCAGAATTTTCGGGTTGTTACATTGAGGTACACCCCATGGTACCCTACTCGCACAGTCTTCACCTTAATGCTACAGAAATGAACACAGTCCCTCATCCTACGTCGGGGTGACATACGAATCTCTACATAACAATGTTACATTCCGCATATATCTGTCATTATTACGCTGCGTAAGCGTACGGACTGCTATCATCGATAGAATCAGATTTCGTACCGGTTTAATGCCCTCAAGTCTATGATACACCACCCAGAGCTGACATGCATGTATCTAGACTGTCCCACATACGTATCGTCAATTATAGATCGATGCCTTAACGCACGTCCTCTAATGTGCACCGAGTTTCGTGGTAGGGCGATACAAGAAACAGGGGACTCAGTTGGGAGCTTTTCCATATCGGCATAAGGTTGCCTAAAAGTGCCTCAAAATACAGATATCCCTTGGGTCTGTTTTCATGGTGGTTATTGTCCCACCTCGGCCCCTCCCTCAACTAGTAAAGACTACAAGAGCAAAACGAATGACCCCTACCAAACAATCTAAACATTCATTTAGCCCCTTCCCTCAACCACCGTACCTCGACAGTGAAAGATGAATGGTCTATTGGTTTTAGCTCTAATCTTTCCCCATCCCACTGGCTGCCGATGACGGGTATCCGACGATCTACTATCCTTGTTGGTCGTGATCCTTCGCCTCCTCGTTGAGGTGACTGCCGAATCACCCTGATGTCAATGCGTCACATCGTTCTGACTGTAAAGCTACATTTGCAGTCAATGCCCACCCACCTAGTAGTTATGCGCAGACCCAACCTCTACAAGAACAGCCTAAACATCTTCCACCATACAGAGGACTACTAGGAGCACCTTACGTATCTCAGGAAGTCACGTGCTTCCCCTTCCAGTCCTTCGGAGCTGACAGAATAATTAGCTAAATGTGCGCTCCCCTCGTGCCTCCACGATGATCTACCCCGTTGGGTTGTTCACCCTCAAACGTGTGGACCGGTCCAAGCGCTTCACTTTAATATGTTGTTAGACCCTATGTCTAAACATTCTTTTATGCGCTTGCCTTACCTCATCAGATTTCCATTTAACTTGGTTATTCTCATTCATATTTAATTCTTAATCAAGTAATCAAGTTCCTCTTGCTTATTAATTTCAGTTATATAACTTAACCCATTTAAGTTTATTAATAAGTCCACAACATGTTATTCTCTATATTGTAGTCCAAGGTCTGTAATCCACAATCCCTTTCACATTCTTGTTTGATTTCATGGTCAAAATAACATGTTATACTTAATATGTTATTAAGTTTATCTCAATTCACATGTTTTCTAATTAATACCATTTATGATTAAATGTGACTTATTTCATTTAATATGTTTTCCTCATTCTTTCTCATTTAATAATAAATTCAATTTACACCATCACTAAAACTTATCGTTGTTTACTTATTAACTTAGTTCTCTTAACTAAGGTCCATTAGTAAGTCTCTCTAACCATTTATTATAACCTATGTTATAATTTCCTCTTGTCCCTAGGACAAGTCCAAACATGTTATTCTTATCAGTGGGTTTCAGACTTCCCTGTTTACAGATTACTTAATTTATAATTAAGTACAACTTTTTATATTTCATATTTTTTCAGCCTTTTCTCAACTGGTTTCCGGCTTTCCCCATTTACCAATTACTCAATTTACAATTAAATGTCCCTTATCTCATTTCACTAGTTATCACATTTCCTTACTAGTTTATTATAACCTAAGTTATAATCTTCACTTGTCCCTAGGACAAGTCTACCTATTATACAACATTTTCATTAATTTCATTTATTTATAATAGGTTATTATCATTCCCATTTAAACCATTTACTATTATAATCCATTATTATTCATTCGCTGTAATATATGTTCCTTATTTCATTAAGGGAAATACATCATGCACCTTATCAATTTGATTTCTAAAAGGAATCAATGATTTTGTTTCATAATGTATTCCCATCTAAATTTGTGGTGACAAATAATTTCTTTCCTCTTTCTTACTTTTTTCACTGTGGCTAACTTGCAACCACGTTCTCAGAAATAGATCATTTAGGGAAATACATCACTTTTCCTTCGCATCGCACTAACTCGGTCCATTACATCCCTTCCTTTCTTATTTTCTGAGTTAGACATTTAATTACCATCATTGTCATTTATTCATATCTTATTATATATATATATATATACTCTAGACCTCTTACATTAAGCCTACACTTGTGGACGACGTATTTGTCGGGTAGGTCCGGGCAGACTTCTACCACAAGTTGACTTAACCTCATGTCTTAGTACCATTGCATGTTTTAATTATGCACTTAGACCCTTCACATTAGATTTACCACTTGTGAATGCTGGATATGCCGGGAGGTTCTGGGTAGACTTCTATCACAAGTGCAATCTAACCTCATGTCTAAGAGTGTTACAGTGTCAAATTACTGTGAATCTAGGCATGTTCGTTCTTTAACTATTATTCCTATTTCATGCAATTTTTTAGGCATATTATCCTTTTTATATGTTTATTGTAATCCAATTTACTTGTCATCAAATTAGGCCTATATTTTGTTGCATGTCCTTTTTAACATGTGTTTAATTCTATTTTGACATGTAAATATTTAATCGGGTAATTCTTCAAATCCAACAAGTTAAACATGTCATTTACTCAATAATATACCACAAGTAATCATGTGATTATAACAACAATAGTCATTACCCATTTTCTAACAAGTTTGATTTCAACATGTAATCATTCAACACTTTAACTGATTCAACATATGAATTATTCATATTAACATCTCAACTTATTATAACAGTAATTTATAACTAATCCGACAATTCCACAATTAATAAAAAGGGGAATGCTTAATGATAACATATTATTATCTAAATGCTATAGCTTAAATCCACTCACCTCATACGCTTTCCCAATTCTGGATCTGGTCCAGTTTTAGCATCCATGGTTTTTAACATAATAGGATTCAAAAACTAATAACCATTGATTTACAATTTTTACTAAAATAAAAAGGGAAGAAAAGGGAAGAGAATGTAAAAATAGACCAGATGTAGGAATTATCTCACTTCGATAAGAGATTTAAAATTAACGTAGGTTCGCTGTGATTTGATCTAGAAAAATAGAAGAAGGCTTGCAGATCTATAAACATGAATAACTTGATTGCAGAAGAAGAAAAGATGTGATTTAATCTTGGCAGAGGAAGCATCTATTCCTCCATTATTTTTAGTGTGGAGAAACAAGTGAAATGAGACAATGCAAAGCTAGTTGCATTACCTGTGCGCCATATGGCTTCAAGAGAAAGGAGGGAGCTTAGCAAACAAGTAGGGGAGCTACTTGAAAAAGGGTTTATTAGGCGAAGCATATCTGAATGGTGTGCTCCAGTGGTATTCACAACTAAGGAGGATGGCTTGCTTCGCTTGTATGTGGAATATAGGGAGTTGAATAAACTCACCAAAACAATAGGCACCCACTTCTAAGGATAGATGACTTGTTTGACCAGCTTGTTGGTGCCTCGGTATTCTCTCGGTTAGACTTGGCCATGGGGTTTTATCAATTGAGGGTGGCTGAGGACAATATAGATAAGACCGCTTTTAGGACTCCAAATGGTTTCCTTGAATGGCTCGTAATGCCTTTTGGGTTGACGAATGCACTCGCCTATTTTGTTGATATGATGAGTAGGGTGTTTCAAGAGTTTCTAAATAATGTTGTCATGGTCTTTGTTGATGATGTCTTAATCTTCTCGAAGGACGGGGAAGAGCATGCCTCACATATAAGGGAAGTTTCGAAAACTTTGCGTGCGCATCAGCTTAAGGGAAAGTTCTCCAAATGCCATTTTTGGAGAAAAGAGGTGAGATTTCTAAGGCATGTGGTTTCCAAAGATGGGATAGCAGTAGATCCCGCAAAGGCAGTTGCAGTTCAAGATTGGCATGCTCCGAAAAATGCAACAGCGGTAAGAAGCTTTCTTAGATTGGCAGGCTATTATAGGAAGTTCATTTAAGGACTTCACAAAGATATTAGCCCCACTCACCAGGCTAACAAAGAAGAATTTGGCATTTTCATGGGATATAGATTGTGATTTTGCTTTCCAATGACTGAAGAGGGCTCTGAATGGCCCCAGTCTTGACCTTGCCCGATGGGAACAAAGTGTTTACAGTATACACTGGTGCATGTGGTACAGGGCTTGGTGCGGTTTTGATGCAAGAGGGAAGGGTAGTATGTTATGGAGGAAGACAGCTAAGATTTCATGAGAAGAACTACCCCACCCATGATTTAGAGCAAGCTGCCATAGTATTCACGGTTAAGATGTTGCGTCATTATTTGCTTGGAGAGAAGTTCGAGTTGTACACTGATCATAAATCTCTCAAGTACTTGTTTTCGCAGAAGGATCTTAATTTAAGGCAGCATAGGTGGATGTAGTTCCTAGCTTTTTATGATTTCGAGATTTCTTATACCCGTGGCAAGGGTAATGTGGTGGCAGATGCACTGAGTAGACAGAGGATGGTCTTAAGTCCTTTGTTAAAGGAAAAGCTTGGATTTTATATTGACTTTTGATTTTAGACCCTCCACCAAGCTTTTGCCTGGTTTGTTTGCTTTGCTAGAGATACTACCCACTCTTATGGATCATATAGGAGCTTCGCAGCAAAATGATCCACATATTTTGGACATCTTGGATAGACTGAGCAAAGGGAAGACTTCTATCACCTCAATAGATATTCCAATGACGATAAAGGGTGGTTGCGACGAGATGGAAGGCTTTGTGTTCCTCGAACTGGAAGTTTTTTAAAGACAGTCCTAGAAGAAGCCCATCATTCTAAGATGACTATTCATCCAAGCGGTGATAAGATGTATAGGGACATAAAGAGGGTTTTCTTTTGGATAGGGAAGAAGAAAAATGTGACAGAGTTTGTTTCTCAATGTTTAGTTTTTCATTAAGTCAAAGCTGAGCCAAAGAAGCCCGATGGTTTACTTCATCTTTTGGAGGTTCCACAGTGGAAGTGGGAAAGCATCTCAATGGATTTCATATATGGTTTGCCTAGATCAAAGAAAGGTAACACCAGTATTTGGGTTGTAGTAGAAAGACTTACTAAGAGCGCTCATTTTATTCTAGTTAAGAGTAAGAGGACGGCAACATGGTTGGCAACAGTTTATGTCCGAGAGACAGTCCGTCTTCATGGAGTACCTTCCAGTATCGTAAGCGATCATGACCCCATTTTCACTAGTTAATTTTTGGAGGAGCATGCAAGAAGCATTAGGTACACAGTTACATTTAAGCACCGCGTATCATCCTCAGACCAACGGACAAACGGAGAGGATGAACTGAGTTCTAGAGGATATTTTGAGGCTGTGTATTCTAGACTTCGGAGGTACTTGGGAAGAGCATCTTCCTTTAATGGAATTCACCTACAATAATAGTTTTCAAGCAAGCATTGGCATGGCACCTTATGAAGCCTTATACGGAAGACCCTGTAGGTCACTGACTTTTTGGTGGGAATCTATAGAAAGCCTATTACTTGTACCAGATATGGTGAGAGAAAAGTCTAAGAAGACTGATCTTATTAGATTACGAACGAAGACCGCTCAAGATAGGCAGAAATCCTATGCGTACAAGAGAATGACTGACATTGAATTTGAAGTAGGAGATATGGTTTTCATAAAGGTATCTCCATTGAGAAATGTGGTTCGATTTGGATCTATAGGGAAACTGGCACAAACAATTGCAGGGCAATTTCCCATAATAGAAAGGATTGGCCAAATGGCCTATAGAGTGAAGCTACCCGAGAGATTATCCGGCGTTCATGATGTTTTCCATGTTTCTCATTTGCATAAGTGCTTAAATGATAACGCAAAAGTTGATGAGCCAAGTATATCAGAGGAAGTGGAACGGGAGGCAACAGTCAGACCAGTAGTTAAAAAGTTACGCACTAAAGAAATCAAGTTGATGTAGGTTCGGTGGGGAGATAACCCGGAGGATGCAACTTGGGAGACTGAAGAAAAGATTCGTGCTTCGTACCCTTTTCTTTTTGAGGGTATGTTCTTAACTCCTTTTCCAAAGCTTTTATTTATGCTTGTTTCTATCATCTAAGTATGTCCTATCGATCGAATCTTCGACCTTTAGGTAGGAGTCCTACGATTGTAAACATGTGTTTGAAACATATTATGTTTGATGGATTGAAGTGGATTCAAGTGTTTGATAGTGGTTGCTCATGGATGCATATGCACACACATTAGGCACTAAATCGACTCAATCACTCTCATACAACATATGGATGTGTGTGCATTTTTCTTCTTTTAATGGATGGAAATGGATGTATCATCATATGGATGTTGCATTTGGACTGGTGATTGTGCACACATATAGAAATTACATGTTATAATGGGATTTTTTCCATACATGTTGGATTCATGACACTAACATACATTGCATTAAGGAGGTCGACTGAATAAGTAGACCGCCTGATCTTTGCATTAGTATTGGAAAACATACACACACCTTTGCATATGTTCATTTAAGCATTAGAAGTCTTTAAGGACAATGGATGCCTGTGATTGGTGGATAAGTAGATAGGTGATGGATGGTAGGATATACGTTCTTCTTAACTTGAAAATTTCAGGGACGAAATCCTTTGAGTAGGGAAGAATGTAATGCCCCATAATTTACACAACATTAAAGAGGATAAATTAAGTAAAATTTAATTTAATATTCATAATTAAGAGAAATGGACTACGCCATTGCATCCGTCTCGAAATTTTGGTCAAGATAGACATTTGGTTTGCATAAAACGGACACCGTATGAAGAAGTTATAAAGGTTTCAAGTTCGTATACGCACAAGATAATTATATATATATAATAGTTCAAACCTATCTAGAAAACTAAATTTCAGTTCAAAATTCGAAATTTCAGAGAAGCGGGAAAATTCCCGCCCGGGGGATTCGACCCCTTGGGGGTGTCAACCCCTGAGTCGACCCCTCAAAGGGGGTGCCGACCCCTAGGTCGACCCCCTAAGGGGTGGGTCGACCCCTATAGGGATAATGTGGCTAGGTCGGTTCTGGGGGCTAGCAGCTATATATACGGCCTTATTTCTCTTGTTTTCTCACACTGAAATCAATGGAGGCCTAAATGCGGTCAATGCCTGGACTGAAACAAATCTCTTTATTCTTCTGCAATCAAAGTTTAGAGATTCAAGTGTAGATCTGTGATTCAATCTCCGCTTTTCTACTTCTATTGTCCTAGATCTGAACACTGTGAGTTCAAGTTACCTTTAGATTTAAATAACTAGAAGCAAAACATGATATGAATGTAATTTGGATCTACCCCTGTGACTGAATCATATCAGATCTATTGTAATTTGTAAATCCATGATATTTTGAATTAACCGTGACTTTGATCTTAACCTTTATCATGTCAGATCTAATTTTATTATAGATCTAATTCAATATTTAGATCATATTATACCTATCATGTTGTGGCTAATTTGGATCCGTATTAGTTGGCCATCTAAATCCTTGTTTAGATCTATTCATGCCTATTATGACATCCCTACTATGTTAGAACCTGTTTTACTATCACAAGTTCACCAGAACTGTTCTTATATGTCCACCTTATCATTATGTCATTAAATGTTTATGTCAATTTTGCTAGAATAATCATCTTTGTCATCTTCCCTTCATCCTTTCCCTTTTATTTTATATAGCCAGTCTACTTTCGAGCCTAGGCATGCTGCTAAATTATGCGAATGCGTTAGTTTGGGAATGAGGGGAGAAACATTGAGACTGGGCATAACTTGTACAGGGGAAAATTGGCATAACTTGAATAATGTTTATGTATATGAATTTTGACATATAATTCACTATGAACATAATTGGAGAAAAAGAGGTTAATGAAACCTATAACCTATAATGACATAGGTAGAAATTGGTTAATAATGAAATGCCTAGGATTACAGTAATTAGAAACTATACCTACGCCTAGACACGAGGTTAGATTACACTTGTGGTTGAAGTATGCCCGAAAACGCCCGGCATATCCAGTGACCACAAGTGGTGAATCTAATGTGAGGGGTCTAGGTGCACAAATACGAGAGGTGCTAAGACACGAGGTCAAGCCCGACATGTGGAAGAAGTCAGGCCGAAACCGACCGGCATATCCAGCATCCATAAGTGGTAGGCTTAATGTGAGGGGTCCAGTATAATATAACCATAAATGGACATGGTAATGAATTGGAATACTTAACCTAGTGGAATCCATAGGGATTGTATGAACATGAACTTGAATAGGGGTTAAGTAAATTTGGTTGAACAGTGGGTGGGTTAAGTAAATCTGAGGGGGTGGGTAATATTTATATAAAGGCCCACAAACTTAACCTAAGGGGGTTATGTAATTAAAAATACCGATAGGTATACATAACCGGTGGAAATCCTAGTGGGGATACAAGACAAGGGGGAGAGCTTGTATCATCTTTTGTGGGACCCGTTTCGGTCAGTAACCATATAACGGTATCGAATGAGTATTCCACCCTAGGTCAGAGTTGGGGCACGCTTACTTGGTTTGATTGTAAGAGATCCAAACGTGGAGGACGGTGTGGGCAGCGCAAACCGACCGGCGACATGTGCATGCACTAGTACAAAACAGTCCATTTGCGATGGCTTATTTGCGACGGTTTACCTAAAAACAGTAGCACATATGGTTATATGCGACAGCTTTAGCTTCAAACCGTAGCAGGTTGTCAGTGAAATGATACAGGAGGAAAATTTGCGATGGTTATTTTTAAAAACAGTAGCAAATATTTTATAATTTGTGACTGTTATATATAAATCCGTGGTATATAAACGGAGTTTGGAATTTGGTCAGGTATAAATTTGCGATGGGTAAGTAAAAAACAATCGCATTTGTTAATCTTTACAATTTTGCGACAGCTTTAAAATAATCCGTAGCACAAAGCAGTGACATACAAAATAAACAAATAAACATATTTAGAAATTATATTACCAATTATGCGACATACAAACCAGTGACATACAATAATCCGTGGCACAAACCAGGTACCTTTTGGGTTAGCTACCAATTATGCGAACGTTAACAATTAAACATACAAATTACCCTATTATCCATTAAACAAAACAGTGACATACAAAATAAACCTTTTTTTCTTAATCGAACTAAGAATCAGATCCACCGCTTGTTCTATCGAACAAAATTAAATCTCATCCAATTTCGATCAAATTAAATCTCCTCCTATTTCGATCGAACACGGCCTCCAATCATCGTTTCGATCCACTGAGAAGAACGAATTCAATTTCGTCGATCTCTTCAAAAGCTGCTTTCCAGATCTTGGTAAGTTATTGTGGTTTACTACAGAATTTTAATGGTTGGTTTTAGGTGTTGATGGTTGTGACGATCCCAAAATCCGAGGGGCGGTATTAAGGATAATCATTAGGAAATAACACATTAATCATCATAGCAGAGTACAGATAATAGCAGAAACAATAAATAAAATAATTTTACATGGGTATGACAGCGGAATCACAACATGTAGGAATATCAGAATAGCATAACGTGGGATATACTTAGTAAATAAAAAGGAAAGTGATCAGTCATCATCGCCAGAGGCGGAATACATACATGCAGTGAGACATAATAAGAGTATCATTCTACATCGCCGAAGGCGGAATACATATACATATAATAAGAAATACGGGAAGTAAATCAGTCTGCATCTCCAGTGGCGGAATCATAATGTAAGTATAGTAATGGCGGAAAATGTCAAGGTCATCTCTGTGAAGTCAGCCTCGCCATGAGCCAAAAATGCACTCTATGAAGCAGTGCAGAACCAAAAACCACCTGTCCCCTGTGTACTAGGCTGCCCGTGTGAAAATAAGGGCACCCGCGTTTGCAAAGTGAAACAAACAACGAGTCAGTCATGGGGACTGGTATGAGGAATCTATTTAACAGTTAAACAGCAGTAATAGCAAATCATAGGACCACGCCACTTTCGCGGAACGGGTTTACTCCAGTGATTGCTAGTGCATTTAAAACAAGGTAAATTCTTTTTAAAACAACGCAATGCTTTTAGAAAGAATGAAGCCAGTATAAGACTCAGGTCCCATCATACAATGCAACGCAAGCCGGAGGATAGAGTTTTACCTTATAAGGGCCAAATATGCTTGATACGTATAAAGCAAAATCATTTGATATTATTACTAGTGCATATATGTTTCAAAAACGAATAGCATCATAAATATCAATCATAGGCAGCATAACTACCATCTACTATGTCGCCATACTAGTTCTACAATCAAGACCGTTATTTCGTATTGGAAGTTGGATTTCCGTCATGAGTCGAGGCAAGGGGCAAGCTCCTCTCCGCTTCGAGACACTCTAGCAAATGCCTCGGGACTACACACTCTGGGTAACCCCTGGATCGGCTGGGCCGGTCCTCTCTTACGTTTGAGGATTGGCAATTCCTGAACACACATTTCCCGGTCCTTACAGACCTATAATCGAGGCGCCTCGCATTCCAACAACCACATAGGTGAAAAATAGATATATATGTCAGGGCTGGTAAGTCACTGACACCACCATAGCTAGAAAGAAACGTCGTGCTCTCCCAGCGGCCCGTATCCCGTTTTTAACTCATACCGAGGTGTGAGGCTCGCGAATCTACGAAATACACAAAGCTAGGCCACGTAGACCTTGCTTTGATCATCATCCACAAGACTTTGCTTTGCAACAGAAGCCTTGATCACAGCATCTTGGCATGCCACATAGGCAGTCCACTCCATACGATTGATTTCCATCGATATATAACCTCTAAGCTCGTACGTCTCAGAGAAGGGCGTTAAGCAAAAGAATAAATTCTCCGCCGCCAAACAGATATATATTTAACAGAGATCAATCAGTATAGAACAAAATCCAATGTCAGACACACAGTCTATTTACAAGTCCGTCCTGGGTCTGATCGAAACCGGAGGCGTCAAATTCCTCGTATATCCGTCCAATCAACACATACGTTCAGACGGCTACTACTTCCGTCCCCTTCCGGTAGCTACTCCGGTTAGGAACCTCAGTAGCGCCCATCCAACCGATACGAAGATCGTCGGTCTTGAATCGTCTTTGTATTTTCCAATTCGAATCGCTCGATAAATTATTTGAAATGAGGGTTAGCTCGGCCTTTTCAAATAATTCACGTCATTAGAATTTAAATCGATTCATTTTATGGTTATGTTATTCGACATCCATCTTTCAGTTATTTAGTGTTATTTTCATGTCATACACATACAACCATCAAATATCAAACAATTCAAGCCCAATTGGTTTATTTGCAACCTATGTTGCTTATAATATTTTATAACGATTTTTCGCCATTTTTATTTATTTAAAAATGGCCATATTTAATTAAACGACGTTTCAGGTCGTTTCGTGTCACTGGCGCTGTTTTTCCCTTAATTTGTTTTACACATATCGGAAAATCTAACCGTTGGATTTCTACAAAGTCTATATCAGTGGGAAGATATTCCCAAAGCGAACCCAACGGTTCCAGTTTCGTGAGAATCCGACGGTCGGATCTTCCACACTAGTCGTTTGAAGTTACGGTTTCAAAATTCGAACTGCAGCGTCGTTATTCGATTTAATTTAATTATATTTATATTTGTATATAAATATAAACGATTCTGGCGCTGTTTTTCTTCAGATTTGAATTAAACATTCCGGGCAATCCAACCGTTGGATTTTCACAAGGTTGGTGCCGTTGGAAAGATATTTCCAAGGCGAACCCAGCGGTTGTGGTTTCGGGAAAATCCGATGGTCGGATTTCTCGTACTAATCGTTTCAAATTACGATTCCGAAACGCGAACTGCACGGCCTCTATTCCTTTAAATTTTATTTATATTTATATATATAAATATAGTTCATTCCACTATTTCAACTATAATTCATTTTATATTTTCAACTTCGTTTTCACTTCAAATATTTCACTAACGCCTTAATATTTCGAAAAATTTCGCCATAACCTCCTTTGTACGGGGAGGGGTTTGGAAATTTATTGGGCCGTATTAGGTACCCAATAAATCCTAAAAAGCATTCACATATTTATAGTGATATATTTTGGTGTTTACGGGGGAGCATGTACTGATAATCACTCCAGAGAATAAATTCCCGTCACCCCGTTTCCGTGTGGAAATAAATAGTCCATGTGCCGTATCTAATAACTAGAGCGACGTGATTATTGTCAACTCCAGACCCGTGTGGGGTTTTTATTAATCTGGCAATTTATCGTTATAATTTATATAATCCATATCAGTCATCAGTTCAACCTGTAGTACATAGTCAGCGCCATACAAGCCTCTTGATGTATGGTAAATCTTCCACCTCGTCACACAAGCTCCAATTGCTTATGTGGAATATGATGAAGTATGCCTATCATCAAGAAGTATGCCATGTAGTGTAGTTCAAAATTAATTGTTACTGTCCTATGGCGTTGTTTATTATTTCACACAGAAAAACCAGCACTCCGCATCCAATGGCATTCACAGGAGTTGATATATAAATAAAATTGCGCAGCCAACTCATCAAGGTTTACCTATTTGTTGGGCACGCAAATAATTTCTTTACTCTACAGCTAATCCATTTTTCCTGTTCAACACATGTATATATATGCAAAACAAAGCTAATAATAATATTTCTAGCAAACTATTATTTATTTCAACACGTGTGTATTTTTAACTAAGCGTATACATGATAAAAGGAATATTTTTTATCATCAAAAATATTTATTCGACACGTGTGTATTTTTAACACTTCATATTCATGATAAAAGGAATATTTTTAACATCAAAAATATTTATTCGACACGTGTGTATTTTTAACACTTCATATTCATGATAAAAGGAATATTTTTAACATCAAAAATATTTATTCGACACATGTGTATTTTTAACACTTCATATTTACTATAAAAATATAGTTTTCAATGTCGATTCATTTTATTTTTAAAAGATGATAACATTCAACACATGAACTTCAATTCAACGAATGAATTGCCACTAAACACATGAATATTCGATATCGTTTGTATATATATAAAAATGTGATTTTTATTGCTAAAGCCATTTGTTTAAATTCGAATAATATTCAACACATGAACTTCAATTCAACGAATGAATTGCAACTCAACACATGAATATTCGATATCGTTTGTATATATATATATATAAAAATGTGATTTTTATTGCTAAAGACATTTGTTTAAATTTGAATAATATTCAACACATGAATTTCAACTCAACGAATGAATTGCAACTCAACACATGAATATTCGATATAGTTTGTATATATATAAAAATGTGATTTTTATTGTTAAAGCCATTTGTTTAAATTCGAATAATATTCAACACATGAATTTGAACTCAACGAATGAATTGCAACTCAACACATGAATATTCGATATCGTTTGTATATATATAAAAATGTGATTTTTATTGCTAAAGCCATTTGTTTAAATTCGAATAATATTCAACACATGAATTTCAACTCAACGAATGAATTGCAACTCAACACATGAATATTCGATATCGTTTGTATATATATAAAAATATGATTTTTATTGCTAAAGCCATTTGTTTAAATTCGAATAATATTCAACACATGAATTTCAACTCAACGAATGAATTGCAACTCAACACAAGAATATTCGATATCGTTTGTATATATATAAAAATGTGATTTTTATTGCTAAAGCCATTTGTTTAAATTCGAATAATATTCAACACATGAATTTCAACTCAACGAATGAATTGCAACTCAACACATGAATATTCGATATAGCATATGTAAATAATCTCAACGAAGGAAAATTATTCTAACGCATAAATATTTCAGAAAATTTCGGCAGCATAACGGCAAGGTAGTTAAAACCGGGACCGTCCCTAGTACGGCTCCTCGCTCTACCTTAAAACGTCGCGGTTTTTGACAATGGGGATCATGCATCTAGTTCGCACGCAGGCGGCGTGTTTTATTTTCAATTCCACAATCCTATTCTATTTTGTTTCAACCAAAAGAGGGTATTTTCCAACCACAAAGGTATTTTCAACCACAAAGGTATTTTTCAACCATAATATCAACCACAAACAATTATTTCCAACCATTCGTCATACCATATAATATCACGTCAATCACAAGCAATAAATATCGTCCATGGTCTGTGGACGAGGGGAGTATATATATATATATATATATATATAATAACTCACTTGCATTTCATCACAATTCAAAGCATATATGTTTCAAACAACGCTTGTATAATTTATACATCGCTAATATAACTTATACAACACATGTACATGAGGTATACAATGCGTATATAATTTACACTTCGCTTATATAATTTATACAACGCGATTACATTCACACAAATAGTTTAGATTCCTCACATTGGTTATTGCGGTGCTAAAAATCGTAGGAAGGTCAGAAAAATCCGCGGCTTCTTCTAGAATGTAGAGAGCCTCCTTGCGGTCACGGTGTCTCCTGTTTCATCGAATTTCGTTAACATAGCAAAAAGATATGATTTTTACAAGTTTGCAACGCTTTAAAGTGTAAAAATCAGTTTCAGCCGTATACCCCTTTTTGATTTCGAAACTAGGGTTGAATTTTGCGGCTAAACCACGAAGCTTTAGGACGAACGGCCAGCGCTACGTCGTAGAGGAAGGAGAGAGCTTCCCGATAACACCTGAGATGGGCAGCTCGACGCCGCCTGGAGGGCACGGCGGCGACGCAAAGGTCGGAGCTTCCCGACTCGATATCTCTCCCAATACTCAATGATAATTCGTGAAATTACTATGGATTTGAAGAGCTCTGAACGCTCTTCAAATTGGAACTGGGTTTGCTTGATTTCGTTGAGTGGATGCGGAGAAATTGAAGAGAGAAGATTCGGAAGGGTTTCCGCGTCGCGACAGAGGTTTCGAGGAGGGAGATGAATTCTGATTGGTTGATGCCCTTTTTAATTTAATTTTTAATTTATTTAATTCCAAAAATACCCCCTTCCACAAACGACCTCTAAATCAAACCCAACGACTGTCGCCCCTAGCTAAATACCCCCATTCCGAACATAATGGGATATGTTTTGTTGGCCATTTCGACTGTTACAGTCAGTTATTTTTCAAATTAAAATATAAAACATTCGATATTTAATTTAAACGTACATTTCAATTTGTCAGGGCCACAAACTGAATCTAAAAATTCCAGAAAAATAAATCTAGCTTTGTTTTGATGATACGGTCCTAACAAAACCAGTTTCGTCGAATTCTGAGCTCGTTTGAAAAACCGCCATTTTTAGATCGACCCATTTTAACAGAATTTGACCAAACACGTTATCTTTTGCCCCGCTCACATACTAGCTTCAAAAATTACGAAATTTGAAACTTAGCAATAATTTGACATCCCGGACCCAACAAAAGTGGTTTCGTCGAATTCTGAGGTCATATGCAAAATCTCAATTTTCAAGGGCTATATATACTATATAGCGACCTTTCTGAAAATTCATTTGGCCATAACTTTTGATTTCCGTTATGAAATTTCGATTTTTCAGATTCGTTAGAAAGGTATTGATAAACAGATTTAAATATTTTTAGTTTCGTCAAAATCCGTTATATTTTCCACCCGGTACAATCAGACTAAGTTTGTATTCAAAATTTCAAACGGCCATACCATACCAAATTCTATATTTTATTGAAATATACTATTTCAACTATTCAAATTTCTTGGTAATAACCTAATTTAAAAATTTTAAACTGGTTCACATTTTCCGGGTTATTACAATCTCCCCCACTTAAAACTTTTCGTCCTTGAAAAGGAAATAACAGTTAAGCAGGAAATAAAATGTAAATGCAAAGTATTGTAAAGGTACCTTGCACCGGAGTTAGTCAGAGATGTCCACTCTGCATTTGGGATAGGCTTGTTTAATGCTTTCCTCAGTCTCCCAAGTACAGTCTCTAGGATCACTACTCCACTGCACTTTGACTAAATGAATCTTTTTCCTCCTTAGCTCTCTAGTTTCTTTGCCAACTGTCTTTAATGGATCTCTCTTGAGTGCTAATTCTGCAGTTATGTCAATATCATGTTGTGCTGCTTCTTCCACAACATGATCTGGATCATGAACATGTTTTCTGAGTTGAGACACGTGGAACACATCATGTATACTAGGCAACCAATTAGGTAATGAAACCCTATATGCAAGAGTTCCAATCCGTTCAAGTATAGGAAAGGGACCAATAAATCTCGGTGCCAACTTCCCAGTCTTGCCAAATCTGATTACTCCTCGCATTGGAGAAACTCTTAAATAAACATAATCGCCAACGACAAATGATATATCCCTTCTTCTCGCATCAGCATAACTTTTCTGTCGGCTCTGAGCGGTTTTTAATCGCTTCTTAATGAAATCGACTTTATCCGATGCTTCTTGAATCATATCGGGCCCTAACACAAGTCTGTTGCCAGGTTCTACCCAACATGCGGGAGATCTGCACGGTCTACCGTATAATGCTTCAAATGGAGACATTCCCAAACTTGCTTGATAGCTATTGTTGTAAGAGAATTCGGCTAAATGTAAATGATCTTCCCATGAGCCTCCAAAATCAATAACGCAAGCCCGCAGCAAATCTTCCAAAATTCTATTCACCCGCTCAGTTTGGCCGTCTGTCTGAGGGTGATAAGCGGTGCTTAGATTTAATTTGGTTCCCAATTCTTCCTGGAATGCTTCCCAGAATTTGCTAGTAAACAGGGGATCTCTATCGCTGACTATATTGAGCGGCACTCCATGAAGTTTAACAATTTCTTTGAAGTAAATCTGTGCTAGACTTTGAGCCGTTCTGTTGGATCGGACAGGTATGAAATGGGCAGTCTTCGTGAAGCGATCTACGATTACCCATATACTGTCGTTTCCTTTTCTAGTTCGAGGCAAGCCATCGATGAAGTCCATCGAGATTTGTTCCCACTTCCATCCAGGAATTTCTAATGGTTGTAATAATCCAGCCAATTTCTGCTGATCACTCTTAACTAGCTGACAAGTGGGGCATCTGCTAACATATAATGAGATATCTCTTTTCATCGCCTTCCACCAGAAGGTGCGTTTGATATCGTTATACATTTTGCTCACACCGGGATGGATACTTAATTTGGATTTGTGGCACTCATCAAGTATTTCTCTTCTGAGCTCGGGAAGGTTTGGGGTGCAGATTTTACCCTTTAACCTTAGAACTCCCTTGTCATCGAGTCGAAAACTTGTGGATTCACCTCCTTTGATTCTTTGACTGATTCTTTGAATAAATTCATCGTCTTTCTGAAGAGTCGAGATCCTGTCTATTAATGAAGACGTGATGACAAAACTGGCGATGATTTCATTCTTTCTGCTGAGCGCATCTGCTACAACATTGGCTTTCCCTGGGGTGTATATAATTTCAAAATCGTATGCTGCAAGGAATTCTAACCAACGCTGTTGCCTCAGGTTTAAATCTTTCTGTGTGAACAGGTATTTCAAGGATTGATGATCGGTGTATAGTTCGAATTTCTCACCCAATAAATAATGCCTCCAGATTCTTAAAGCAAACACGATAGCTAATAACTCAAGATCATGAGTAGCATAGTTTCTTTCATGTGGCTTTAGTTGACGGCTGGCATATGCGATCACTTGGCCTTTTTGCATTAACACTGCGCCTAGCCCTCTAATAGAAGCATCTGTCCATACAGTCAAGTCTTGGTTACCTTCTATTATTGTCAATACCGGAGCAGTTGTCAACTTCAGTTTCAGCTCCTGAAAAGCTTCTTCACATTCGGGAGTCCATTTGAATTTTTCATGCTTCTTTGTAAGCTTTGTCAATACTCCTGATATCTTTGAAAAATCCTGAACGAATTTCTGATAGTAACTAGATAATCCAAGGAAACTTCGAAATTCTGTGGGAGTAGTAGGTTGTTTCCAGTTCTGAATCGCTGTAATTTTGCTTGGATCTACAGCAATTCCTTCTTTTGACACGACGTGGCCAAGGAATTTAACTTCATTCTGCCAGAAGACACACTTAGAAAATTTAGCTTTCAAGACATTTCTCCTCAAAATTTTCAACACTTGTTCTAAATGTTTTGCATGCTATTCTTCCGACTTAGAGTAGATTAAAATGTCATCGATGAAGACTAGAACAAATTTATTCAATACACCACGGAACACTCTGTTCATAAGATCAACGAAGTATGCTGGAGCGTTGCACAAGCCGAACGGCATTACTAACCATTCATAGAATAAATCGGGACCCCTGAAGGCTGTCAAAGGAACACAGTCTTCGGCTATACGCAATTGGTGGAAACCTGTAGCTAGGTCCATTCGGGAGAATACGGTTGCTCCATTTAATTGATTTAACAGATTGTCTATTCGGCGCAAAGGATATTTGTTCTTCAGTGTTTGTTTATTGAGATCCCTGTAATCAACGCAAAGTCTTAGAGTACCGTCTGATTTCGGAACAAATACAACTGCTGCTCCCCATGCTGAAAAGCTTGGTCGGATCAGACCTTTCCAAAGCAATTCTCGTGTTTGACTACTTAGCTCTTCCTTTTCTTTTGGGGCCATTCTTCTTATCGGATGGACTACTGGTCGGGCATTCGGAATTAGATCAATTCTAAATTCAATTTCTCTTTGCGGCGGTAAGTTTTCTACTTCTTCAAACACATCCGCGTAGTTTTTCACGACCGGTATCTTTTCTATTGAAGGGGGAGTAACTTCTAAAGAAGACCAATATTCTGTTCTATTTATTTCTGAACCGAGACATAGTATAGTGATATGCCCCGATTTTGTTTCAACTTTCACGATTCTTTCGGCACATCTAACTTCGGCCTTATATGTTGTCAACCAGTCCAGCCCTAGTATAATATCAAATTCGGAAAGGTCCATGACAATCGAATCAAAAGGAAATCGGTATCGAGAAAAAGAAATAGGTACTTTACAATATATACCGAGACTTACAGAACCTCCTATCGGGTTTTGAACTTTAATTGTTTCTCTTAGCTTTCTTCGTTTCAATTTTAATTTGTGAACAAGGTTACCAGAAATGAAGCTACGTGATGCACCGGTATCAAAAAGTACAGAAACAGGAATATTTTTAATGGTAAGGGTACCTCCCAAGACATCGGGTTTACCTGATCCATCGGTGATAGCTGGCGGGGTCTTCCCGTCATAGACATGGGCCACTTGTGCGCTCTTCTTCAGAGGGCAGTTCCTGCTGTAATGCCCCTTCTTGTGGCAGTTGTAGCATTCGGCTGAGTCATTGGCCTTTGGCTTCTTTGGGGCCTTGCATACATTAGAGAAATGACCGGGCTTCCCGCAATTATAGCAGTTTCCTTTCGGGATCTTTGCGGGTTTTTGAGTAGCGGCCGCGGTAATGCTAGATTCGGGTTGGTCTGTTGAAGTCTTGCGCTTATTCCCTGCTTGGCTTTTAGCGAGGTCTTGGCTAGCATGCCTCTCATCCATGTCTTCGTAGTTGCAAGCCATCTCTACTAGTTCTGTAAAGGAGAGTTTGATGTTGCTCATAGCTCTATCATGGTATTTGCGCTTCAACCCAAATATGAATCTCTTATTCTTCGCTTTGTTGGTCAAAACCAGCTCTGGAGCATAGCGCGATAGCTGCGTGAACTTATTTAGATAGTCCTGAATAGAGAGGTCTCCTTGCTGGAGATTAGCGAATTGCTCTCGCATCCTCTCTAGAGCTTGTTCCGGTACAAACTTCTCATTGAACAAAGCTTTGAACTGCTCCCAAGTCCGGATAGTACCAGCGGCATCCTCAGAGGTAATGGCATCCCACCACAGCTCTGCTTCCTCCTGAAGGAGCCAAATGCCAAGTCTTGCTTTATTGTTGGTTCCCATACCCATACCTTCGAAGATTTTCTCACAGGTTTTCAACCAAGCTATTGCCTCGATCACTGTACCAGTGCCAGTGAAAGGTTTTCCCCTAAGATTTCTGTACCTCTTTGCCACTTTATCTAGCTCAAAGTCTTCTGGTGCTGGTGGCTGGATAATAGGGATCTCCACAGCTACGGGGATATTCCCCCGTCCTCCTGCTGCCACTCCTCGGCCTCCACGGCCTCCTCTAGCTGCTGCTGCTCGTGTAGCCATCTAAGAGAACTGTATAAGCAAGAAAAGAGTCAAGCTCACAGATTTGATAATTTTCATAAATGATAAAGCAAGAGAATACAAGGAAGATAATGACGATGTACTGATCAAATTGTTTTGCTAATCCGCTTAGCTCATTCTAGGACATTACTAATCCTATCTCTAATGAGCTACTCGCATTAGAACACTACTGATTCTATTCTGACGAGGTGTTTAATGTGTTAGATTCCGGAACTAAGGTTAACCAAGGCTCTGATACCAACTGTGACGATCCCAAAATCCGAGGGGCGGTATTAAGGATAATCATTAGGAAATAACACATTAATCATCATAGCAGAGTACAGATAATAGCAGAAACAATAAATAAAATAATTTTACATGGGTATGACAGCGGAATCACAACATGTAGGAATATCAGAATAGCATAACGTGGGATATACTTAGTAAATAAAAAGGAAAGTGATCAGTCATCATCGCCAGAGGAGGAATACATACATGCAGCGAGACATAATAAGAGTATCAGTCTACAGCGCCGAAGGCGGAATACATATACATATAATAAGAAATACGGGAAGTAAATCAGTCTGCATCGCCAGTGGCGGAATCATAATGTAAGTATAGTAATGACGGAAAATTTCAAGGTCATCTCTGTGAAGTCAGCCTCGCCATGAGCCAAAAATGCACTCTATGAAGCAGTGCAGAACCAAAAACCACCTGTCACCTGTGTACTAGGCTGCCCGTGTGAAAATAAGGGCACCCGCGTTTGCAAAGTGAAACAAACAACGAGTCAGTCATGGGGACTGGTATGAGGAATCTATTTAACAGTTAAACAACAGTAATATCAAATCATAGGACCACGCCACTTTCGCGGAACGGGTTTACTCCAGTGATTGCTAGTGCATTTAAAACAAGGTAAATTCTTTTTAAAACAACGCAATGCTTTTAGAAAGAATGAAGCCAGTATAAGACTCAGGTCCCATCATACAATGCAACGCAAGCCGGAGGATAGAGTTTTACCTTATAAGGGCCAAATATGCTTGATACGTATAAAGCAAAATCATTTGATATTATTACTAGTGCATATATGTTTCAAAAACGAATAACATCATAAATATCAATCATAGGCGGCATAGCTACCATCTACTATGTCGCCATACTAGTTCTACAATCAAGACCGTTATTTCGTATTGGAAGTTGGATTTCCGTCATGAGTCGAGGCAAGGGGCAAGCTTCTCTCCGCTTCGAGACACTCTAGCAAATGCCTCGGGACTACACACTCTGGGTAACCCCTGGATCGGCTGGGCCGGTCCTCTCTTACGTTTGAGGATTGGCAATTCCTGAACACACGTTTCCTGGTCCTTACAGACCTATAATCGAGGCGCCTCGCATTCCAACAACCACATAGGTGAAAAATAGATATATATGTCAGGGCTGGTAAGTCACTGACACCACCATAGCTAGAAAGAAACGTCGTGCTCTCCCAGCGGCCCGTATCCCGTTTTTAACTCATACCGAGGTGTGAGGCTCGCGAATCTACGAAATACACAAAGCTAGGCCACGTAGACCTTGCTTTGATCATCATCCACAAGACTTTGCTTTGCAACAGAAGCCTTGATCACAGCATCTTGGCATGCCACATAGGCAGTCCACTCCATACGATTGATTTCCATCGATATATAACCTCTAAGCTCGTACGTCTCAGAGAAGGGCGTTAAGCAAAAGAATAAATTCTCCGCCGCCAAACAGATATATATTTAACAGAGATCAATCAGTATAGAACAAAATCCAATGTCAGACACACAGTCCATTTACAAGTCCGTCCTGGGTCTGGACGAAACCGGAGGCGTCAAATTCCTCGTATATCCGTCCAATCAACACATACGTTCAGACGGCTACTACTTCCGTCCCCTTCCGGTAGCTACTCCGGTTAGGAACCTCAGTAGCGCCCATCCAACCGATACGAAGATCGTCGGTCTTGAATCGTCTTTGTATTTTCCAATTCGAATCGCTCGATAAATTATTTGAAATGAGGGTTAGCTCGGCCTTTTCAAATAATTCACGTCATTAGAATTTAAATCGATTCATTTTATGGTTATGTTATTCAACATCCATCTTTCAGTTATTTAGTGTTATTTTCATGTCATACACATACAACCATCAAATATCAAACAATTCAAGCCCAATTGGTTTATTTGCAACCTATGTTGCTTATAATATTTAATAACGATTTTTCGCCATTTTTATTTATTTAAAAATGGCCATATTTAATTAAACGACGTTTCAGGTCGTTTCGTGTCATTGGCGCTGTTTTTCCCTTAATTTGTTTTACACATATCGGAAAATCTAACCGTTGGATTTCTACAAAGTCTATATCAGTGGGAAGATATTCCCAAAGCGAACCCAACGGTTCCAGTTTCGTGAGAATCCGACGGTCGGATCTTCCACACTAGTCGTTTGAAGTTACGGTTTCAAAATTCGAACTGCAGCGTCGTTATTCGATTTAATTTAATTATATTTATATATAAATATAAACGATTCTGGCACTGTTTTTCTTTAAATTTGAATTAAACATTCCGGGCAATCCAACCGTTGGATTTTCACAAGGTTGGTGCCGTTGGAAAGATATTTCCAAGGCGAACCCAGCGGTTGCGGTTTCGGGAAAATCCGATGGTCGGATTTCTCGTACTAATCGTTTCAAATTACGATTCCGAAACGCGAACTGCACGGCCTCTATTCCTTTAAATTTTATTTATATTTATATATATAAATATAGTTCATTCCACTATTTCAACTATAATTCATTTTATATTTTCAACTTCGTTTTCACTTCAAATATTTCACTAACGCCTTAATATTTCGAAAAATTTCGCCATAACCTCCTTTGTACGGGGAGGGGTTTGGAAATTTATTGGGCCGTATTAGGTACCCAATAAATCCTAAAAAGCATTCACATATTTATAGTGATATATTTTGGTGTTTACGGGGGAGCATGTACTGATAATCACTCCAGAGAATAAATTCCCGTCACCCCGTTTCCGTGTGGAAATAAATAGTCCATGTGCCGTATCTAATAACTAGAGCGACGTGATTATTGTCAACTCCAGACCCGTGTGGGGTTTTTATTAATCTGGCAATTTATCGTTATAATTTATATAATCCATATCAGTCATCAGTTCAACCTGTAGTACATAGTCAGCGCCATACAAGCCTCTTGCTTGTATGGTAAATCTTCCACCTCGTCACACAAGCTCCAATTGCTTATGTGGAATATGATGAAGTATGCCTATCATCAAGAAGTATGCCATGTAGTGTAGTTCAAAATTAATTGTTACTATCCTATGGCGTTGTTTATTATTTCACACAGAAAAACCAGCACTCCGCATCCAATGGCATTTACAGGAGTTGATATATAAATAAAATTGCGCAGCCAACTCATCAAGGTTTACCTATTTGTCGGGCACGCAAATAATTTCTTTACTCTACAGCTAATCCATTTTTCCTGTTCAACACATGTATATATATGCAGAACAAAGCTAATAATAATATTTCTAGCAAACTATTATTTATTTCAACACGTGTGTATTTTTAACTAAGCGTATACATGATAAAAGGAATATTTTTTATCATCAAAAATATTTATTCGACACGTGTGTATTTTTAACACTTCATATTCATGATAAAAGGAATATTTTTAACATCAAAAATATTTATTCGACACGTGTGTATTTTTAACACTTCATATTCATGATAAAAGGAATATTTTTAACATCAAAAATATTTATTCGACACGTGTGTATTTTTAACACTTCATATTTACTATAAAATTATAGTTTTCAATGTCGATTCATTTTATTTTTAAAAGATGATAACATTCAACACATGAACTTCAATTCAACGAATGAATTGCCACTTAACACATGAATATTCGATATCGTATGTATATATATAAAAATGTGATTTTTATTGCTAAAGCCATTTGTTTAAATTCGAATAATATTCAACACATGAACTTCAATTCAACGAATGAATTGCAACTCAACACATGAATATTCGATATTGTTTGTATATATATAAAAATGTGATTTTTATTGCTAAAGCCATTTGTTTAAATTCGAATAATATTCAACACATGAATTTCAACTCAACGAATGAATTGCAACTCAACACATGAATATTCGATATCGTTTGTATATATATATAAAAATGTGATTTTTATTGCTAAAGCCATTTGTTTAAATTCGAATAATATTCAACACATGAATTTCAACTCAACGAATGAATTGCAACTCAACACATGAATATTCGATATCGTTTGTATATATATAAAAATATGATTTTTATTGCTAAAGCCATTTGTTTAAATTCGAATAATATTCAACACATGAATTTCAACTCAACGAATGAATTGCAACTCAACACATGAATATTCGATATCGTTTGTATATATATAAAAATATGATTTTTATTGCTAAAGCCATTTGTTTAAATTCGAATAATATTCAACACATGAATTTCAACTCAACGAATGAATTGCAACTCAACACATGAATATTCGATATCGTTTGTATATATATAAAAATATGATTTTTATTGCTAAAGCCATTTGTTTAAATTCGAATAATATTCAACACATGAATTTCAACTCAACGAATGAATTGCAACTCAACACATGAATATTCGATATAGCATATGTAAATAATCTCAACGAAGGAAAATTATTCTAACACGTAAATATTTCAGAAAATTTCGGCAGCATAACGGCAGGGTAGTTAAAACCGGGACCGTCCCTAGTACGGCTCCTCGCTCTACCTTAAAACCTCGCGGTTTTTGACAATGGGGATCATGCATCTAGTTCGCACGCAGGCGGCATGTTTTATTTTCAATTCCACAATCCTATTCTATTTTGTTTCAACCACAAGAGGGTATTTTCCAACCACAAAGGTATTTTCAACCACAAAGGTATTTTTCAACCATAATATCAACCACAAACAATTATTTCCAACCATTCGTCATACCATATAATATCACGTCAATCACAAGCAATAAATATCGTCCATGGTCTGTGGACGAGGGGAGTATATATATATATAATATAATAACTCACTTGCATTTCATCACAATTCAAAGCATATATGTTTCAAACAACGCTTGTATAATTTATACATCGCTAATATAACTTATACAACACATGTACATGAGGTATACAATGCGTATATAATTTACACTTCGCTTATATAATTTATACAACGCGATTACATTCACACAAATAGTTTAGATTCTTCACATTGGTTATTGCGGTGCTAAAAATCGTAGGAAGGTCAGAAAAATCCGCGGCTTCTTCTAGAATGTAGAGAGCCTCCTTGCGGTCACGGTGTCTCCTGTTTCATCGAATTTCGTTAACATAGCAAAAAGATATGATATTTACAAGTTTGCAACGCTTTAAAGTGTAAAAATCAGTTTCAGCCGTATACCCCTTTTTGATTTCGAAACTAGGGTTGAATTTTGCGGCTAAACCATGAAGCTTTAGGACGAACGGCCAGCGCTACGTCGTAGAGGAAGGAGAGAGCTTCCCGATGACACCTGAGATGGCCAGCTCGACGCCTCCTGGAGGGCACGGCGGCGGCGCAAAGGTCGGAGCTTCCCGACTCGATATCTCTCCCAATACTCAATGATAATTCGTGAAATTACTATGGATTTGAAGAGCTCTGAACGCTCTTCAAATTGGAACTGAGTTTGCTTGATTTCGTTGAGTGGATGCGGAGAAATTGAAGAGAGAAGATTCGGAAGGGTTTCCGCGCCGCGACAGAGGTTTCGAGGAGGGAGATGAATTCTGATTGGTTGATGCCCTTTTTATTTTAATTTTTAATTTATTTAATTCCAAAAATACCCCCTTCCACAAACGACCTCTAAATCAAACCCAACGACTGTCGCCCCTAGCTAAATACCCCCATTCCGAACATAATGGGATATGTTTCGTTGGCCATTCGACTGTTACAGTCAGTTATTTTTCAAATTAAAATATAAAACATTCGATATTTAATTTAAACGTACATTTCAATTTGCTAGGGCCACAAACTGAATCTAAAAATTCCAGAAAAATAAATCTAGATTTGTTTTGATGATACGATCCTAACAAAACCAGTTTCGTCGAATTCTGAGCTCGTTTGAAAAACCGCCATTTTTAGATCGACCCATTTTAACAGAATTTGACCAAACACGTTATCTTTTGCCCCGCTCACATACTAGCTTCAAAAATTACGAAATTTGAAACTTAGCAATAATTTGACATCCCGGACCCAACAAAAGTGGTTTCGTCGAATTCTGAGGTCATATGCAAAATCTCAATTTTCAAGGGCTATATATACTATATAGCGACCTTTCTGAAAATTCATTTGGCCATAACTTTTGATTTCCGTTATGAAATTTCGATTTTTCAGATTCGTTAGAAAGGTATTGATAAACAGATTTAAATATTTTTAGTTTCGTCAAAATCCGTTATATTTTCCACCCGGTACAGTCAGACTAAGTTTGTATTCAAAATTTCAAACGGCCATACCATACCAAATTCTATATTTTATTGAAATATACTATTTCAACTATTCAAATTTCTTGGTAATAACCTAATTTAAAAATTTTAAACTGGTTCACATTTTCCGGGTTATTACAATGGTGCCTATACAATGAATACCGCAGGTGTTGATGGTTGGTTTTAGGTCTCTATATAAAACCCTATTTTATTTAATTTTTGTTTAAGTTCAGTTGTTTGAATCTTCAATTCCTCCTTAAGGTCATTTAAATAGAGTAGATGATGGCTGTGGCAGTTCTAGGAGAATTATTTGATGCAGTTTGGAATGTTTTGTTTTGAACTTGAGAGTGCATAATGTTTTGGACCATAGAATATTTGTGATGATGGTTTATGGGATTTGGATTTTGTATGATGCTTGGTTTGAGCTTAGAGGAGATGTTGGTAGTGGGGCAGGGGATATGCTGCAGCGGTTGGTGATGTGGGTATATCAGTGGCTCGTGGATGGGTGTGAGGTGCATTGAGCCCGTACGGTGCATAAGTCTATGCACACTAAGGAGACACCCAACGTGTTCATCCCTGCAATTTGCATCACATTCACTGCAGTCACGTTTGAACTGACTTGGTTCACCGTGTTTCCTGGCTTGTCCAGCCCCGAAAAGAAGAAATCTTCAGCTTTAACTTGCTTTGGATCCTTGCAGAAAAATCCATTCACAAATACTGTATTTATACACATATTAATTATATACAAAAGAAAGAGTGAATTGATGGAACATATTTGCCCAAAAAAAACACAATAGTAGAAACTTAGAATGGGAATCAAGATGGGTAGTGAAATTACTGTTGGGTAACTTTTGAGCAACACAGAAGTCTTGGAGTTGACTAGGATCTGAAGCAAACACTTGATACGTTTAAATTAATACTACAAGGAACATAATTACCATGTTTATTCCCATTGTCAACTGAGGTTTTTTTTCTCTTCCAAATATTAATAACCTGATTACCAAAAGGATTAATATTTAGATGACTTAAAGTTGTTCTGCGTTGCATGTGATATATATAGAGACAGAATGTGTTATTAAATTCATCCTGAAATGGTATTTACATGTGACTAATTCAAATTAAATTATCAAATTTATTAAGTTACAGTGGAATTGATAAGGGAAGCTAGGACGTTGTCCTGACTGACGACATTATGCATACCAAATTTTGTATTATTGAGTGCTCAATCTGATATATATTCAGTCAAGTATACTTTTCTTATATTCACTTTTTATAGTACTTGTTATTTTAATATATGAAATTCTTACAAAACCTTTTGCTATACAACACTTGCACTCATTTGATTTTTGATCATCTAGAGCATTGAAAGATTACATATGGTGGTATATTATTATAATATACTATCATCGCAAATTGAAATAGCATTGGGTGTTTTCAAGTCTAATAGCATTGGCAATGACAATTTAACATCTTGTTTGACTTTGGCGAGGTTCTATTTTTGTTGTTCCTTTTTACAATGGTCCACATATTTATTTACACATATGTTAATCTTATGTTTGTGTTTATTTTTCTTTGCCGAACATATGGAAATAAATGAACTTATATATAATTTCATGATAGACTTGTGATAAATCCTACATGTTCACTGAGAAAAGTCAAGATGTATAATATCTCCATATGTATGCATGATGATGTTATCACCTTCAGCAGATATTGTAGTACTTACATGAATTGAATATACAAGTTCTATCATATTTCAATCTTTAGAAAGATTACTTCCCATTGTTCTTGGGATTTGAAAAGTTATAAGATGCAAGAAGTTGCAAAGTAAATTATAAATATATCTTTTTGTAATAAAAAACAGAGTGCCGATCTATGAATGGCGAAGTGACAAAGTCAGGTAATACTACTGTTGTTTTGTTTGCAAACATGTTCGGTTAACCTCGGTTAAACCATTCGATCCTTGAACCGTGAAACGTTACGGATTGATCAACAGTTCGATCTCGATAACTATGGGTAGTAGAACCAAGGGGTAGCTCAAATTATTTTATATTTGTCATTACTGTTTTTCTTTTGTGAATTCACTATTACTAGGGTGTATGAACTATGAACAACTTATCCTTTTAAATTAGTTAAGTATACTAACACAGCTTACGCTTTTTAAATTAAAGAGGTATACGTATGAATGGTGTACTAGAGTTATAAACTGTTCCGCAGTTTTATGCTTATTAGTTATTACAATTGTAATTTCAAAATTTTACCAAAACATGTAATTTCAAAACATGTTATTACGTTGGGTGTCTCCTTTTCTGGGTCATCAACCAACATTTTTAACTATTTTATATGCTTTATCTTTTCATCCACTAAAAGATCAATATTCCTTTAATTGACAGCTTGAGGAACCATCCTCATTTCCAGCAAATAATTGACAAGCGGGCAAAGCATCATGATATTCTTGGGTTAGCTAAGTCTTTTTCTAGTCTAAGTGTTGGACGACAATTGTAAGTTCACTTTATCATTTTTTAGTGGTGTATAGCTTGCTCCTTTCGAGGAGTCGTTCCTTTCAGATTTGATTGGAGATATTTTTCAAATCTTAGTAGCAATCACAGATCTGATTTTGATATTCTATTTCTTAGTGAAATCTCCAAAAGAATGTTTGCACATGGAACGGATAAACACTTGTACATATCACTAAATTTATGACCTGTTGTACAATAAATTCTGTGTGAAGAAAGATTGGCATTTCTTGGAATTCAGATTCAATATTAGTTCTACACTTAGGCTGTTTGGTTTACTGACATTTTAATTTCACTTACAGTTTCATGCATGTCCTCAATAAAAATTAATAACTGGTTTTTTGTTACTTATGACTATGTACCCCTGTTGAAAAGTAAATATGATACTAACGGATAGCTAAGCATGCATAGGCGTGACTTGCATGATTCTGGTTTCATTTCTGACCATGATGATTCCTAAGAACTTTATTTCCTCACATAATTAATTGACTGCACTTGCTTATTTTTATGGTTTTGTTGTTGAGGATCATCTGAGTGATATTACACAATTATAAAGCTCAACTCTTTCCATTATGAAAGATAATATTTAATTTGTTTTTACATTTAAATCATGTGTAGTTTTCAAAAAAGAAAGAAGCAGCAAATGAAAGCAAAATAAAGAAAGTTGAAGAAGATTAGGTATCACTATATAAAAAGATAGAAGCAAAACTGGAATAAACGGGGTGCATAAAGTAAAAAGTGGGATGAAATTTTTATTTTCAAAAGAAAGGGGGGTGTTGGGGGTTGGGAAAAGCAATTGGCACCCGAGATATCAACGAAACTACCCTATACTAACATAAACAGAGGGTGGTTAAGGCACGATGAACATGACTCAAACAGAGGAGTGAAGACATCTCAGAGCTCAGAGCTCAAAAGATATCTCTTTTTATCCAACTATTTACTCTCTTTCACAAAAAAGCTGAGTTGAAAATTTTCTTCTTTTTCTCAAGTTATTTTGCTCCATTATTTTGGTTTGCTATTGTATTTTTAAACTGACCATGGCCTGAACCGGTTTCTTGGTCGGATTGTTGTTCCCTCAGTCTGCCAGGTTGTTATGTGTGCATGTGTACACGAATATGCAACATGAAATGAAATTGAATTGACCTTAATCGAGTAGTCAACCTAGGTTTAGTGTTGTTATAAGTTATAACTCTGTAGGTTCAAATAGGCTAGTTAAGGTACGTTCTGGATTAGCTAAGAGTATGAATATGGGTTAGGAGAAACTTAACGATGTTTTATCAGTATTTTTGATAAATTTCATCAAATTAATATTTGACTTATTCTTATTTTTCCTTTTTATTTATACCAGTTGGTTAATGGATCATAGTACCAGACTGTGCATACAAGATCAGGCATGATATTCATGTCAGAAGTGAGGACAAATATTTGATACGTGTATTTCTGCGTTTTTCTTTCTCTTCCAAAGCCTCTCTTTCTTCATTACTTCTTCCTCTAAAATTTTCTGTGTCTGCTCACCTACATTTCAATAGGCTTTCAAGTATCTTCTTCTCCATACCCACATCGGTTTCATGCAAAGACCGGGCCTGAGTAACGTAGATAAAGAGAAAGAAGGTGTTTGTATCGGATTAAAAGGACCGGATTGAAAGTCGTCTCATTCCAATAGTTTAGTTTTAATAAAAGTTATTATATACTTGTATTTTATGTAAAAAAAACTTCTAATTAAATTTAAATGGTGAGGAACGTAAACTAACCACGTCCAAGATCAAGCCCGCATAATCTGGGCACTTTTTCTTTTGTCCTTATAAACTCTTTTTCTTCTCCACTCACGAAAACAATTCAACTACCCTGATCCGTGGACGGAGCCAGGATTTGGCATCATCCCGGGCATAAATACTTTGACAAAAAGGAAAAAATAATAGAAAATAATTGCTGAACTGGGACATACTGATTTTCATAACATCCAAAGGTGAGTCAAAGATCCAAAATTTAAAGAAAAAAACACAAAAATAATAAAACTGATTACGACAGCCGAATTTAAATTTCACAAGGCAAAAAAACAGACAAACGGGGATGAAAACATGATTAAATAATGTGCTACAATTCATCCATTCGCTCAGTTTTGTCCATTTCTATTAAACTATAATCATATAAATACTGCGTGTTAGAATTGATGACCCGGGCTGTAACCTAGGTATCATAGGCACAGATCCGTCCCTGCCCTTATCTTCTTTTCTAAGAGAAAATGCACAAAAGTATTTTTAAAAAAACTACTCTCCAGATTTCAAGAACTCCTTGATTCTTCTAGCTATTTTCTAAAACTGAAAAAATAAACTCTCTCCTTGTCAAATTTTCTACTCTGGATCTCCCGTCTTCACTATCAAATTTTGTTTCCATGAGGCTTTGCGTTTAGTTGAAAGTATACTCATTTAGGTCTGATGATAAACCGCATCAGCCTACTCGTGCCTAATAACGATGCTTGTAGCGATGGAATTTTCGTCGATCTACAAATCAGTGACAAAGGAACTTTGGTTTCGAATTTCACCTCGGTGCCATCAAGTTTTGTTGCAGTCGAGAGTAGAGGTGTATATAGAAGAAGACGTTGACGAAGATGTGGCGCCTGGTAAATGTGGGCGAATTTGATTGAGGCTGTTTGTGTTCTTTTGATACAGTCAGTGATGAGTTGGTTTATTTTGGCTTGACGTAGTTGCTATGAAAAAAAGTCTGCTGTTGATGAGTTTTTATGAATTGGCATTACTAAAGCTTGGATGCAGTCACCTTTCTATAGAAATACTGAAACTGGGTTGTTTACGTCCAGATTTGCATTTGTTAATGTAATGGGTTATGTATTTAAATATGTAAAAGGGTGGTGTATTCACATATTCAATGGGTGTTGCGTCTACTAAATTATGTACAGAACCCATAGAATAGAGTTTGTGTCATGTACTTTTTTATCACTTATAATGGGTGTTTCATTCAAAGTTAAATGTAAAAAACTACACATGGTTTAAATGTAAAAACAAAGTTAAATATTTAAGGAAATTAGTTTCTTTCGAATGGTTAAATATTTGCAATTTAAAAATAAATGTCTTTATCACATGCGAAGTGTGTGTCATACGTTTGTCCCTGTAATTTCTTTAGTATGTAGGAGCCAACAAGAAAGATGAATGATTTATTGGTTAAGGGCCGAGATTAATGGACACGAAAGACAGGTAAACTGAAGATATGCTAGCTGAGTTGAAAATGAAATTTATATCTCATGAAATATTGAATAATCGGTATAAATAAAATTTAGGGGAAATATAATAGTTCGAAGATGATCGAAGATATTGGCAACAAATTATTTGCAGTGCTGTAGACGTCCAAAGTTCTGGAACACATCACAGAACCTAAATCAGATCGCCAAATAATCCAAACTGGGAGCGTCTTTTGTCCATATGTATATCAAGACGAAAGCAAAGGAAGAAAAGTAACTCCTGTAACAAATTTACAGGTTCACATGTAATTGGTTTAAACTGAAATAGGGAGTATTGTGCTCTCACTGCTTTTTCATATTTAATTGCCTTTGAATTATTGTTACGATTTGCTTGATTGTTTCTTCCCTTGTCATTTTATAATAAGAACATACGTGTAAAGAAAAATAACTGATTCTATAATAAGATTAGAATTAGAAAAATATATTAAGGAAACACAAAAGCTGGTTAATTTGTGTTTTGGTTTGAACTTTAGTTGGAAAAATCAATGCCAACCGAAGTCAAAATATGCCAATTAGATTGATTCATGTGGCGGCAAAGCAAGACTATACCTCGCTATTGATAAGGTTGGGAAGAATAAAGCGAAGAAGAAATAAAATACCACTGACACAACATGCGTCTTGGACTGAGGATAAATGCCAAAAATAATCAAGTCTTGAAGTTTGACAGGATTTAAGAGTTTATAGCTTTTCTGAGGTAGATAACATTGTTTGAAAGCTAGTTTGATGTGAAACACTAAATATTTGTTTTTCTTGTGTAGTGTGTTTCTGGCATTTGCTCATGGAACGTAGTTGGATGTACAATGTGAATCGTAGCGATGCTGAATTCTTAACTAAGATTAACGAGTTCATATACTGTTCGTTGAACAATCAATCAAGAAGAAGGGAAGAAACTATTTTATGTCCTCGTAGACTTTGCAAAAATACAAAGAGGTTTCGTAACGTAGATCAGATTAAGGATCACATAATTCGTAATGGATTTAAGCAAAATTATACACGATGGATATGGCATGGTGAAAGCATACTCAATAGAACTAGTTCTAGTAATAATGAGAACAACAATAATAACATGGGAGATAATGTGAATAATGAGGTGAATGATGAGGATATTGAGAATGATCGTCTTCATGAGATGTTTCGTGATGTTGAAGAACAATTGATGGAAGAGCCAAAGTTGTATGAAAAAATATTAATTGATGATGAGAAGCCTTTGTTTCCCGGTTGTGATAAGTATACAGTGTTGTCTACTGTGCTCAAGCTTTTTAATCTAAAGGCAAAATATGGGTGGAGTGATAAAAGTTTTACATCAATGTTGGAACTTTTGAAAGACATGCTTCCAGAAGGTAACGAGCTTCCTATTTCTAATTGTGAGGCTAAGAAGATTATGTGTCCAATTGGCATAGGATATAAAAAGATACATGCATGCCCAAATGATTGTATATTATATCGAAATGAATATGAAAACTTGCATGAGTGTCCAAAATGTGGATTATCCCGTTACAAGGCACGAGGAAATGTTCGTAATGACTCAGGTAAGAAAGGACCTCCAACAAAGGTGTTATGGTATTTGCCCATTATACCAAGGTTTAAACGCTTATTTGAAAATAAGGATAATGCAAAAAATTTGAGATGGCATGCAGAAGTGAGGAAGGATGATGGGTTTTAAGGCATCCAGTCGATTCTCCACAGTAGAGAAACATTGATACAATGTATCCTAGTTTTGGCAAAGAAATTAGAAATCTCAGACTTGGTCTTTGCACGGATGGGATAAACCCATTTGGTAACCTTAGTAGTCAACATAGTACTTGGCCTGTTCTTTTGGTGATTTACAATCTTCCACCTTATTTGAGTATGAAGTGCAAATACATAATGTTGTCTCTTCTTATCTCGGGACCACGACAGCCAGGGAACGACATTGATGTTTATTTAGCTCCTCTAATTGATGATCTAAAACATTTGTGGGAAGAAGGTGTGCAAATGTTTGATGCATACAGCAAAAGTTATTTCACATTCCGCGCCATGGTTTTTTGCACCATAAATGATTTTCCTGCATATGGTAACTTATATGGCTATAGTACAAAAGGTGCTAAAGCATGTCCAATTTGTCAAGACGATATGGTTGTTGAACGTTTGTATTTTTGCAAGAAAAACGTGTACATGCATCATCGTAGATTTCTGCCTATCAATCACCATTATCGTAAAAAAAAAGAAACCTTTCAATGGAGAGGTGTAAAATAGAGTTGCTCCTTTGCCGTTAACAGGAAATGATGTTTATGAACGGGCCAAGAATATTGAAAACGTATTTGGAAAAGCCTTTCCGCTTGTAGAAGGCTCATGGAAGAAAAAATCTATATTTTGGGAACTTCCGTATTGGAGACACTTACAAGTTAGACATTGTCTAGATGTAATGCATATTGAAAAAAATATTTGTGACAGTATCATTGGGACGTTGCTGAATATACCTGGGAAGACAAAGGATGGTGAGAAATCTAGACGAGATATGTTGAAAATGGGTATTCGAAAGGATTTAGCACCAGTAGAAAATGGTAAACGTGTTTATTTGCCTCCTGCTTGACAAACATTGTCCAAAAAAGAGAAAATTAGTTTTTGTGAGTGTCTTCGTGGTGTTAAGGTTCCAACAGGTTATTCTTCGAACATTAGCAGTCATGTATCGATGAAGGATTTAAAATTGACGGGCATGAAGTCTCACGACTGCCACGTGTTGATGCAACATTTGTTACCTGTTCCTCACGCTTAGATTCATTCTGCTGTAGATGGATAACCAAATAAAAATGATATTCTTCCCATTTTGTGCTCCCTCCACTTTATTGGAGATGCTCTAAGGCTGAATAAGTTGATGAACTCTAAAATCTATAAATGCTTGGTTTATATTGTATTTTGCATTTTGAGATTTCGAAGTTAACTACAAAAAATAAAAAGACTTGGAGATGGTGGAGATGGTGGAGACCGACGATGGAGGAATAAGTTATCTCTACGTTCTTTTGTTACTTTTCAAAACAAAGAAATATAATTAAATATTATTTTATGTTTTGTGTGTTAAATTTGTTTTTTTAACGATTGTTTTTTTGTTATATACATGTTTTATTTGAATTTATATATAGACGAAAACCCCAATCAGAAAACGTTAAATCCAGCGTCATCTTAGATACATGATATGTTCTACTCTTCTCCATTAACCTGACTGTTCTACTTTCTACGTTGGCCTCTTCCTTGATTGTTGGAAATCAATCCCCCTCTTGGTAGCCCTCTCACTTCCTCAAACACATCTTTAAAATACATATCTAATATTGATATTTTTTAATACAATTGTCTTGTTTGCCAAAATGGATCAGTGTGAATATCAGATTTTTACTAGTCAGTTTTGTTCTTAATCTTGTTGGGGGAAACAATCTGTGACGCGAATATGCAATGCACTGCATAGTTGCTTGTAAATCGTTGCTGATAATACTTCAATAATAGGTACCACTTCTGCTTAATCCAGACTGTCATTATAGAATAATATTTTAACTCTTCACATAATGTCCTTTTTTTCTATTGCTTATCTGCTTTGTTATGCGTAAACTCATTTATAAATGTAAGCTTTTAAGCTCTATTGTATTAACTATTATTATTATCCTGAAATATCAGTATGGCATGCTATAGTAAATTACATAGGCATCAAGTTATATCAGTATACCTATTCAAAATTGTTCACACCTTGATTCCAACACTCTGTTTTAACAAGTTAGACAAGAGAATATAATCCTGAACTTAATAAAATATATCAAGTTATTTCTTTTTTTAGTTTCATATAGTGTCTCTTTGGTACAGGAACATGGAAGTAGAACCACATACAAACAATGAAGAACCTAATTCTTCTGCTTCACAAATGTCTACAAAGAAGAAATGAGGACCGACAACTGGAAAGAAATACAGAACACAAGAGCCAAAATATATTGAATGGAGCGGCAATGGAAAACCCATTGGAAAATGGGTGAATTCTTATAAGGCGTTTGTGGGCGAAATATGTAGATCCAGAATTGATATCAACATTAAGAATTGGGATGGCGTTATTCCGGGGCTTAAGGACACTATTTGGGAAGACATTAAGGTATTCATATTTAGCTTGCCAACTAGTTGTATACTTATCGCCATTTAATAATAATTATAAATACTTGTGAACTTTCATGATATACAATAGCATGTTGAAAACAACTTCAGGTTTGGCTTTAAAAGAGTTTTTGTCTCATGTTTTCCAAAACTTTCAAAAGAGTTTTTTAACATTCAAGAGCCTTTAATCTGACATATTTCCATATATATGAATTGCCTTAATATCAGAAGATTTCCAAACACATTTAATTTCAAAAGATTTAAAGTCTTGCATGTTCTTTATCATTTTCAAAAAGTTATAAAGTCAGTGTTTTTATTTAGTTTATTATTTCAATACCGCAGTACAACAACATATTTAAAAATAAACCCTTAAGTGCACTGCTTTTAGATGGAAATTATAAGCAGTAGTCTTATTTTTCACTTCTCATGTACACAATCTTATATACGTTAAAATAGGGAACTCGATAGGTTTCGAATATACACGCATAAATGATGACAATTCCAATATTTTAGGCAATTTTTTTTTTTTGAGCATAGATGAGTATCTGTGCAGTTTCACAACTAGTTTTTGCATATCACGTATATATAAATTAGTTTTAGAAAATAGAGTTCTAATGTTATTTAAAATTAACAACTGAAGATTCATTTTTTTTCCCCTTCTTTTTCTCGTGGTATACACCGTACGCTGAAATTCCTGAAACGTTTGTCATGCTTAGAAAAAAACCAAGGTTAGATGTAAAAAGACAACTGCATGTATTTTGTGTTGTATGATCGGTTTTTGGAATCTGCACGGTTAGTTCCAAAATAAATTCAAGTGTGAGAGAACTGAAGCATGAACTGTAGAAAATATTTACATACATTTAGATAATTAGATATTCCAAAGCATTAATGGTTGACAACATTTTATTTGCACAAATACATAAATTTCAATTCTTTATCTGCTGATAATTCTAGTTCGTTAATTATCATATGTAAGATGTTAAAGACATATACCTGCGGAAACAGTATATGTATATATCCATATTCTCATGGTTTTCTCTGAAGAAATAACGGCTATATTTTATTTTATTTTTTCCTTCGGGCTAGTTCAGGCTTGTACAGAGAGGAACAGTTGACCTGCTATATAGCCTGCCAACATTTATGTACACGATATGCACTGCCAGTTTTTTAAATACTCTCATGCGCTGGAAGTTGGGTGCATTATACGTCGAACATTTAGTTGGTCCAATTGACATGGAATTCTTCAATACTGCATTTACAAACTTATCTTGAACCAATTTATATATATGTGAAACAGTGAAAGTGAAAGATCACAGCAATTTATATATGTGTGATAACAGTTCTAATGTTATTTAATTCAATTATACTTTTAAAGAGAAAATAGATTCACGTTGCAGGTACTTTTAAATATGTTGCAGAAAAACAAACATCTTAAATAATTACATTATACTTTTAAAGTTTTTTGTTTTTTGTTTTAATGTGTAAATAATAACATATATAAGTTTTAAAGTCTAATGTGCAAGTAAATTGTTGCTTGTTCTTTGATTGTCTCAGACGGAGTACCACATAGATGACAACATGAAAGACATCGTCTTAAGAAATGTTAACGAGTGATGGAAGGATTTCAAATCAAGATTGGTTACTGGGTGGATTACAAAGACAAGAAAGCTTACAGAGGACCATAAAGAGCCATATGAATTTTATGATGGTATTACACAAGCGCAGTGGGAAATATTTAAGGAGAATTGTGAAACTGAAGAATTTAAGGTATATTTGTATCTTTAAAACTTCACCGTCAAGTTGTCATTAAGTAGTAAACGTGTTTTCCCATCTTTAATTTGTAGATTTATATTCAAATCATTTTTGTAATCAATTTTTGTGGTCATATATCTCTTCTTAACTAATCCATCAAAAAACATGTGTAGATTTTGGAGATAAATCATAACCTTGTATTTGTTAATGTCATAAAACAGGAAAAAAGTGAGAAGGCTAGAAAGAGTCGAGCATGCAATGAACATCCTTATTATTTGGGACAAGCAGGATATGCCGGGAAGAGGGCAAAATGGATAGCCGAAGGCCATGATTCCACAATCACACTTCCAAGTGGGTCTGCTTTAGATCGAAGCGTTGATTGGGTTATGGTTAGATCAAAGAAAGGAGCTGATGGAAATTATACAATCCCCAATGAAAAAACCAGGATAATTGCTGATAAAATAGTATGATTTTTTAGCGTTAATTCAATACTTTCATATCATTTTTTGTACAATGTTACAATTGATTATTTTGCAAAATATAGCAACAAATTATTGAGAAATCTTTATTTTGACAGAATGATTTGAGAGAAAAAGCCACCGAAGGGACATGGGTTCCATATAGACATGATGATGTCTTGACTCGTGCTCTTGACACAAAAGAGCATCCCGGCCGGGTTAGAGGAATTAGTGGGATGGCCGGTATCAAAGATATTTTTAGAAGGGGAAGGAGAAATGAAGGTCCAAGTGGTGTAATATCGACAGATCAACTACATCTTATCGCCGAAAGATTCGAGGCTATAGTGGATGCAAGAGTAGAACAAAAAGTTGCTGATATTCTGAGCAGAGTGGGTATGCACATGCCCAACGTTGCGATAGTTGATGACAACATACCATCAACTGGTCGTCATAGCAGTTGTCAATCAGTTCAGTTGGGTAAATTACAGTCCACAAGCAAAACGCAAGAGATAGATCCGTTTGCAGACTTGTAGGTATATATGTCCTTTTGTTTCATTAGTTTTTAAAATTTTTGCATCAAACTATAAACAAAATTTAGAAGTATGCAACAATTATACATTAAAAACTTTATGAATCCTTGTGACCTTATTCTATTTTTTTGGTGCCATTTCAGAAACCTACGAAATGCCGGTTAGCCATGAATTTCAACTCCAAAATTGTCATAGTGGCTCATGGCAAGGTACGTCCTGCTTCAATGTCCGGTGATCAGTGCCACAACCAACAAATGTTGCTTGATCATGTAAAGGTTGGGATTGACGCAGTGGAGCCTCTTCATGTGGGGACCTCACTTCCCGTTCCAACTAAGCATCACATTATGATAGGAGAAGCAGTTGGTAGTTTTGTTCAATGGTCTAAAAATCTTGTGCTTTTAGGAGATAATGATATGGTAAATAAAACACTTCTGTTATTTTTTTTGTTGAGCTTTGACATTTCAAATTTGTTTTGTATAATAATTGTCATAATATCCTGCATTGTGTGCAGGCTCCACCTTCCGCGAGCAAAAACAAAGCGACAGAGCGTGTCGCTGAGACTAATGATATGGTAAATAAAACACTTCTGTTATTTTGTTTGTTGGGCTTTGACATTTCAAGTTTGTTTTGTATAATAATTGTCATAATGTCATGCATTGTGTGCAGGCTCCACCTTCCGTGAGCAAAAACAAAGCGAAAGAGAGTGTCGCTGGGACTAATGATATGGTAAATAAAACATTTCTGTTATTTTCTTTGTTGAGCTTTGACATTTCAAGTTTGTTTTGTATAATAATTGTCATAATATCCTGCATTGTGTGCAGGCTCCACCTTCCGCGAGCAAAAACAAAGAGAAAGAGTGTGTCGCTGAGACTAATGAAAAATGTCATGAATACGATGACAAATGAATCTCCAAAGCGCAAAACAATCGTGGGCGAAGAGATCTTCAAAAATTTAACAGACAAGTGTAGATATTTTCATGACCTGGTAGTTCAGGCGCCATCCGATGATGATGCCATCAATGCAATTCAAGTAAATAAGGATTTATTTAAGTATGATGGGGACGTTGAAATCCGTATCATGATAGATGACATTATCCAATTTCTTAGTATGTCATGGATGAATGACTCATGGTATATATATATATGTGTGTGTGTGTGTGTGTTTAAATAATGTATAAATAATGTTGATTATATGTTTAAATAATGTGTAGGTGGTTAAACCATATGTGTAATGATCTCGAAGTGGAGACCATTGGGTTTATGTGTCCTCGGAAGCTTTCCCAAGTGCGCAAACATCCAGACGCAACAATTACATATATCATAAAAACATGGAATACGTCGCAATCTAAGAGATTAATTTTAGCCCCGTACTATGAAGGGTATGAAAATTAAACTTTTAGTAATTAACTAGTTTACATATTTATTGATGATTTTAACTTTTTTATAATGCAGGAAAAATTGTGTACTGCTTTTTTTTCAGATGGAGAAGAATGAAGTTTATGCTTTGGATCCGCAGTCCGAATGCAAACGTAGATTGGAAATTAAGCCGCAAGTGAACATGTATGTTGTATTACTAATTTTTAAAAATATAATTTTACTTCTTTCATATTTTTGAGACCTTTGTTTTTCACAGTTTTATTTATTATGGCGAGTAAAAAATTCATCATTTTGCATTTTCACACAAATGTTTTACATGGCGGTATTCAGTGATCATCAAACTTGGTATATCAACTTTAAAGCTTTCTCAGCAAAGAAAACATTTGATGCATATGTGTAGGGCCTTTAAAGCTTACAAGTACGGCAGTAGACTTCGAGGAATCTTCTTGAAATGGATTAATGTCAGGGTGATTCTTTTTCATCTAACAAAAAAAATTGTATATTGTTTGGTATAAAACTTCAACTTAAATTGATTACTGAATCATTTTGTGACATTTTTGTAGTGTCCTCAACGGTCTGCATCAATAGATGGTGTATATTTTGTGATGAAGTATATGCATGAAATAGTACAAAACCACTATCAAAACAATGATCTAAATGTGGTAACATTTTAATTTTTCCTTTATATTTTATGTTAAACAATTATATGTTTAATGTTTCGAAATAATCTCTTAATTGCAGTACTTTAAACAAGTTGATTCTTATAACCAAACGGAGTTGGACGAGGTTCGAGATAATTTAGCTGATTATATCATCCATAACTGGATGTAGTTTTCTTATACAAGGGAGCATTTTTGGTGAGCATTTCCTATCCAATAATTTATTTAGCCTGCATTATCTATAGTGGGTCCTAATTCTTTGAGCAACGTTGTGAATTCCTAATCGCAGGCATTGAGGTTATTTATTAATTCAAATAATTTAGTGAGGTTTAATTGATTGGAGAGCTTGGACCCTTCTGTAATCAAATAAGAGAGCCCACAGAAATGATCTAACCTCTAATTCTATTTGATGAGCGTTTCGTCCATTCAAACGATAAAACAAGCACCATAACGCAGCAATTTAATTAACATAACATCTAATTTCTGTCCAGATACTCATAAGGGCAATCAAGGCATGAAACCACATGTTTAAATCACTTTAAAATATAATCGTTACTAAATGAAGTAGGTGGTGGATAGTCCACCTTAAAATCCGTATGTAAGTGATTGTCAACTAACAATCACCCGTATTATACTGTATTTTTTTATTAGTTATAATAAAATGTGTTTGCGATCATCTTAAAAACCGGTCGGTTTTGCCAAAAAAAAAATCTCAAACTCAAATTCAGCTTCTGTGAGAAACTATAGGCACTAAACATTTTTGCGCTGAAAACGTCCATTATTATTTCTAAGGGTCAAAACACAACCAAAGTTTTAGTTCAATCACAATGTGGGTCACTGATGGAAGAATCTTGCATTCCATGCTTCTGACCTTTGGGAAAGCTTTGTGCACTTTAAAAGGTGCACAAACTCCCTGGTAGGATCAATGCACTCTTGCAGAGACCCTATTGAGGACCTCAAACGTTCAATCATGGGTATGCAAAAACAATAAACGAGACTTGTGCATTTTATGAATGAAGGAAAGTAACACACAATTGTATACAATACATCATAATACAGTAGATTGAATTCCTGGTCATATAACAAAAAAGATCGTGACTATCTAAAATATAGCTCGAAGAAACAATGAAAACTGACTCAAAACTGAAGACCGTTCTCTCTAGCATCGGCAGCGAGTGCTGCAATGCGTCCATGATACGGATAACCACCACGGTCAAAAGCTACTTTTGTTATTCCCTTTTCCGCACCAATTTTTTTTGCAACCTCCTGTAACTAATTCATATAGAATATTCAAGCTTGTATTTTTCAGAGAACTTCCATATGTTAAAATACAAAATATGAAACTGGCTGAAGTAGAGTCAATTAATTACATGTAGATTGTTGTTGCACCGGCTCCTTTTAATGACACACAAATACATTTTATATACATTATATACACACACACATACATACATATACTGATATATACATGTGTGTGAGTGTGCGTGCACGTGCTCGCATAACGTTAAATGGACTTGAAGAGCTTACATGTCTTATACCCAAAAAAAAAAATCAAGTTCCAGCTTACTCATTATAATAAACTTGAAAAGGTAACCCAGAAAGGTAATGGAATGCAAATGAAGTAATATGATATAGTAGAGAGAAATGGATGAAGATCATTTTTTCTTACAATTGTTAGCCCGGCGGAAAAATCAAAACTCTCTGAAACAGGTTTCTGCATAGTAGAAGCTGATGCCAATGTATGCATCTTTGTGTCATCAATTACTTGCACATACAAATGCTTGTTCGACCTATAAACAGATCATCTTGGTCTTTGTGGTGTACCTTCAACCTATAAACATTACTGATAACATTACTGATATAAGTAAATGTGTTGTAACATTACTGATAAATATTTCGATAGCCTAACTTTTAGTTAACGACTAACTAGTGCATTGTGCGCTTATATCGTCTGAGGAAGGCACAATAACTATTTCGATCAATATCATTACTGATACAGTAAATGTGTTGTAAATTCTATTTCGACTGATACAGTAAATGTGTTGTACTTAGTGCATATGGTTTACATTATAAACTAGTCGAATTAGGATGAAAGGGGTTTATTAGGATGTTTATTAGGATGGAATAACATTACTGATTCAGCATGTAGAGTTGATATAGTTTCGGAAAGGGATGTTGCATTGGGCGTAGGTTATAATTCGGTATGGGGTATGATACAGTTTTTGGAAGGGGATGTGGTTAATGCTAAAAAATAAAGTTAGCATAGTTCCAAAAGTTACATTCAAAAAGTGACAATTGACAGGTCGTTTACTTCTCAATGAAACATTAGGGGTACGTTCATAGTATTATTCTTTAAAATAGGTAAAAAATAATTGAAGAAGAACGAGAAGAGCGACTTGATAAGTTTACTGCTTATCATGTGTCTGTGTTAAATAAATATACTTGGATAGTCCTCGGCTATGTAAGTGTGATTTTCTAGTTAACGACTAACTAGGCAACAACTGTTTACTTTGATTAATAGTGCTATTGTATAATTCTGTTTGTTTTGAAGTGGCTTAGTTCATTTCAATTTATTTTAATGGGATTCTCATTGCTCAATCTCCATTTTCAGTTTAAGTCAGGTTATAATACATTGGTAGCAACTCAAATTATAAGGTGTCAACAAAGTTTTCACAAAACCTGACATGCAGCACATACACAATGTTTAATGCCTTTATAAGTCTATGCAGTTCATAACTTGCTTCAAGATATTTCTTGGATCTTAATCATCATATCCTAGTTTAATTGAATTTTCAAATATGTTAAATCTATCTGATTAGTATGACTATTACCTAATTTATACTTTCTGGATAGTTGTTAACTTAACATATTTTTATATAGTAGTCAACTTAAAAGTTAGTAAACACAAGACATTTGTGCTATATGCAGAGAAGTTTACAATCTTATACATGCCCTAAGGCCTCTTACTACTGTGTGCCTACTGCTAGTTCTGGGATAGTCATACAGATTTATTTTATGCCTTTCAAAGTTTCACTTGTATGATTTGTCTTGTATCAAAATTTACCTACCTACCTAACATAAGCATTTTAGTAGTTATTTATTTTATCCACTACATCCAGTTGACGTACCTATAACCTGGAATTTGGTAGTTTATATAGCACTCAATTGTATACTATAATGTGCGAAGTGCGTGTCTGTTTGAATAAATTTTTCCTTGATTGCGTCTGCTTTTGTAATGGTAGAATGAAGAATAAGTCAATAAATAAGCCTCTAGTTTTTTTTATAATGTCAATATAATTTTACTCCCTTTTTTACAATTAAATAAATTTAGAATGAGAAAAGGAGTAATTTCAAAAGAACAAAAACAATTGCTATCGGAGTGGAGGGGGACTAGAGCAACGCAAAAAACAAGGTCAGCTAGGATAGGACCACATACAAATGGCTCTACTAAGAAGGCCAGAATAAAAGGAAGGCGCTGCAACTGTCTCTTATTAATAGAATAACAGGTCCCTTCCAACCCGTATCCAGTTCAGTGCTAATCAAACTAACTACTTAATGGCGTATGTTTTAAAATTGTGACACCTACACGAAACACAATGTAATAGTACCTATCTGTCTGTGGCTCTGGTAGTTTACCAACTAACAGTGCCAACAACTGTTTACTTTGATTAACAGTGCCAACCAATTAACATCCCTAAATTGACATACAAAAGTTTCAATCTGGACACTTCATATTTGCATCCTTGTCAGTTAATTCGATCTGGATCTAGAAATTGGGCAGTATGATGCTTGAGTCATTAGTATTAATTAGAAGTTACTTTTATATTATATCATATGGTGCATACATTATAATTAGTTTGATACAGTGAGAGTTATAAAATTGAAATATGTCTTTTTCCCTGCAGTTTTATGATGATGAAGTAGCGTGCAACAACTATGATCTCTTGGAAGCATTTTTGGGTTTGGATATGACATCTAATATTTTGGATTTGGATATGACAGCTAAGGAGATTATTATGAATTTGTGGACTTGTCTTGTACAAGTTAGATGGTAATCTCAGTATTATGAAGTTAATGATAAATTATATAACATGTGAATTTGTGTTAATTATGGTAAATGAGACCATTGATATTATTTTGATTTATGTTGAATGTTGGAAGTATGCTTGATGTTCATTCATTTATAGTTTCTGCTGAAATGTGTGGGATAATAAATCTATATGGGTGTAAATCTGATGATATTACCAATTTTTGGTACATGCAGTAGCAAAATTTGCGATGGATTTTCATAAATCTGTAGCATAATCGAACAAAACGTATGTCTTTTGCGACAGTTTTTTATACAAACAGTAGCATAACATGACATTTTTGCGGCGAATTTTAATAAAAAACTGTCGCATAACCTGCACTTTTTGTGACCGATGTTACAAAACCGTAGCATGTTGGAGCAAGTTGAAACTAAATTAATGTTCATTTGCGACGGTTTTTCATTAACATCAGTCGCAAAACAGTAAGTTTTTGCGATGGTTTTTAAAAATCCGTAGCATATCAGTCAAATTCAAAACTAAAATCTTTTTCAACTGCGATGACTTTTAAATAAAACCAGTCGCAGAAAATAAACTATTTGCGACAGTTTTAAATTAAAATCCGCCGCACAAAAGGTCATTCTACGACGGACTTTTAGCCATCGCAACAGTTTTTGTTATTTGCGACTGTTGTAAAACCGTCGCAAACCTTACTAAACAACCGTCGCAAATGGCCTGTTTTGTAGTAGTGATGCATGGGCCGGGCAGAAAGGGATAAGACGACCGTGGCACCAGTAGATATGGTTGTGCGCATCACGAAGAGTTGCCACTTTAGGAAAGTGATAAATCCTGCTGTGAGGCCAACACAGGGTATCTACGGAGTAGGGAGCCGATCGATTAGGGTAGTAGTTAGGGTACATCTAGACTCTGGTAAAAAAAAAGTTTAGGATCCTGTTAAGTTGGGCGGCCTGTGGATTGTATGGGGTTAAAAAAAACCTCTCACCAGAAGTACGCCTAAGTCTACCATCTTATACTTGTTGGGATCATCTCATTTCTGGTTACACTCGTATTAGTGCAGAGAATCTGAGTAATCATTAGAGAACCGTATACACTCCATCATGTTTACCTTGTCATACTTATCTTTTACAGTGTTATCTTTCTTATCCACCTTATATTCCTATCATGATACTTTTATTTATTTACTTGCTAAAATTAACTAGACTCGCCAGACTTTATGTCTAACCCTTTTTGTTTCCTCTTCTCTCTTCCATTCCCCCCCCCCCCACTCCTCCCCCCCCGGTTCGCAGGGTGGGAATACTCAGCCTTAATCAGGGCTCGGTTATCATCTAGCTAAGAGATGCTTTTGAAGTATTGCTCAAGTTATTACCATCGCTACTACGGCTTTGTCTCTTTTGGAAAATTAAGCTTTTTCTTTTATGTATTTCCGTACTCTGATAGTACAAGACAGAAGCTTTACATTATTGTAATGGTTTTTATGTAGTTCCAGACTTATGATATTTTGGACCATGATGTTATGAATTATGTTTTAATAAAATTTTAAATTCCGCTACTATGTTTTATATCTGTCTTGTAATGTTCTGTGTCTGTTTATCTATAACGCTTCACGAAACTTAATGCATTCTCTTAATGAGTGACATTAGCGGACGTGGGGTACCAGATTTAACAACCCGAATTCCGACAGACCAGATTTTTTCAAAATTCTAATCTATGGAAACTCGTATTAGTTTGCTCTGGTATCCTACTGAAAAGACAGAGACATAAAATATGCCAGAGCTCAGAAAATATCTCACAGAGGAATGGATAAAATATAATATAATCAAAGTATAGCCTTACCATATTAATAATATTGCCTAACTAGTATCCAAAGCTGTCATGTCTTTGCCAAAAATCAAACCTGCGAGTATGTTATGAGGAGGGGGTCAAAACACAAGTTCTGGTGACTGAATTTAAAGTATACACTTTGGATAATCCTACATATATCGTTCAATCACATTTTCTTATTTATTAGGTCACTTGGGTAAACAACACTCAAGGCTTACACACATGTCGTACGCATTTACTTCCCAGTGGATTAACCTAATATAGTTTATACGTAGCTTCCCCTCAATATTGAGGTACACCCCATGGTACCTCACTCGCACGGTCTCCACCGTAATGCCCACTACTACAAAATAGGTCTGTTGTTTCACCTCATTTGTTTCTGTTGTGAGCATAACAGAAGAAAAATGTATCATTTTCTTCAATTATGTTAACAACCAAAGCAAATGCATCGAAGCATATAATATTATTTTCTTCCGTTATATTTACAATCAAAGTAAATAATAGCATTTGCTTCAGTTTCATTAATAGCCGAAGCAAATGCACCAAAGCAAATGGTGTTATTGCTCCCATTACCATTACAACCAAAGCAAATAGTGTTATTTGCATTTGTTTCTTAGAAACTGATGCAAATGTAACGTAGCAAACAATGTTATTTTGCTTGCTTGCCTTTGAAACCTAGGTAATTGCAAATTATTTTAATCGAAGTAAATGCACACATTAGTAAACATAAATAACAGCTTAAATATATCGTTATAAATTATTATAGGGTATCACTATTTACTTTAAATAATCAATAATTATATTTATGTGTAGTAATTTATTATAATTAATTTAAATACAATTAATATTTATTAATAAACAAATTAATAAACAACTAAAATTAACAAACTAGTAATTAGTAATCAATAATGAATGCTCAATTATAATTGTTTAACACTTAATTGATAAGTAATATTCAATAATTAAGAAGTAATATTTAATATTTGTTAATTAATAATGAGTATTATATAATTAATTTTTTGATAATTAATACTCTTGTTTAATTACATGATTCTATACTTATGAAGTGACATTTACTATTTACTAATTAATTAAAATTAACTACCAGCTAATAACGGCTATTAAAAATAGATAAATAATCATGAATTTAGAAAATGTTTAATAATTAATAAGTAATGTAAATAATTGAGAAATAATATTTAACATATAATGTTTCGTAATTATGATTAATGATTATATTTAATATTTCATATTGAAAAGAGGACTTTCGGAATTAGCATATATTAATTTCAATTTAATAATTAATCATTTTTAATAATTTATAATATATAATTTGTAAATTACTATTACCAGTGCCAATTAATTATGTTCTTACAACTTTTTCCTAAATGTTGTAAATATCAATTTTCTAAATTAAAAGTTGTTTTACTCGTATGCATGAAAAATATTTGTTTTCGTACGGTGAAACTAGATGCTAAGTTTATTATCAAGGTTCGCTCATATGATATTACATGTAAATGTAGATTGCTACTTTGAATATAGCCTATTAGTACCACGTCAACGTATTATTCAATGAAATAAAATCTAATGCATTTCCATTACCATCCTATTCGTCCTGCTTATCTCAACAAAGTAAACAAGCAGCTAATAATTTTTAATGAATCATGCTAGAACAACCGCAAATAAAGCGGTGGAAATGTACGAAATGGATGTGGCAGAATAATATAAGGAGGAAAATAAATGAAAACCAAGTGGAGAGTGTAAATCTGAGGGTGCTTTACCATTTAACGCACCAGATTACTGCCACATGAATTCAACGGATTCTGCACCGGTCGTTCTAGCATTAGCGATTTTTAATTATGCCATCAAATGGAGCGGATTGAATCGCATATACCCAATATATAATACGCACCAGTAAATTACTTTAGACACTCCAAACCTACTGGCCGCCATACCCGTCTTCCCTGATCCCCAACAACAAGCAATGGTGGAATCAGTTATCTAAAAAGCAGTGATGCACGGTTGTTCTTACCCAGTCTGTCTCACTCACGCATCGCCTCAAGAAAATGGACTGCTCAACCTCGGTCAGTCCATCCTCCTCGAACCCGAATCATTCAAGATTTGCAGACTCTGGTCGTCGAATCTCGTATCCGCTCATCCACAACATTATAGAAGACTACCCCAACATATCCATGGACACTGGGTTCTCGGCATCCACTTTTTTCCTATTGGATCCTTCAAAATCGGATCTGATTACTACTACCGAACCCTCAAACCCAATAATACCACTTTGTGTTCCAGTTCAAAGCTTCTTGTTCCGGGACATGGAGTTAGGCCTCAATTTCTACTGTAGACTTCTGGTAAAACATGAAATATGTTCCTTTCAAGTTAAATTTCTATTCATTGGCCAGATATTATTCCTCTTCTATTTTCTTTATTTCGCTAATCAAATCTACAACTGTAATTCTAGTTCATTGCTTTATTCTCTTAGTCGTTGCTTCTGTCCAGGCTTGATAAAAGCCCAATCTACAGATGATGGAGCAACAAATTTTTATGCAAAAGTTTTGGTTCTCGTTTGGTTCTACCGATGACTGATGCATGTCGTGCTTTGCTTTGGCTTTCTGTTTGCTCCTTGCTTCGATATTCCTAGTAATATTATTTTTCTTTGCAGTTAGCTAGTTTTTGTTTTAACGTTGGTTCAATTAGTCGGTAAAGCCAATTCCTTTCTTTGTGGATGGGTATTTTTGGTAGTGTTGTTAGTTGCAAGCAGTCCTGATTGCTGAAAAAATGAATAGAATGGAGTAAAAATTGCTGAGAAACTGGACTAGCTTAAACTGCTAAATGTAAGTTTCTTTTCTTGAACTTACAACGCTTGTGATTTGTATAAATGCCTTGTTTTCTTTAGTTGCGAATGGGTTTCTCCTTTTACGTTTTCTGCATTGTTTTAATATTTGGATGACTAGATTATGCACTAGCTTAAACTGCTAAATGTAACTTTCTTCCTGTAGAATCCTGACAAAGGAAATAATATTATTATAATAATTATAGGAAAAATGAAAACGAAACTATTCAAAATCCAGTAATAAGTAATCGCATAGCTATTATTATTTCCCATTTTTACAACTCCTGAACTAAAAGACCTCAACTATACAGAACAGTTCACAGTTTCATAGTTATTGATATTTTTTAGTTCAATGTTTCTGAATAATATTTTTTTCATCAGTTTAATAAAAGGACTTGTTACTCCATTGGTTATTTTTGTCGCTTCAGTGACTGCTTTATTGTAAGAGTTATACATGGTTGTGTAGTTGTAATGATTGATGATGATGTTGTTCCTCATGTTTTCCATGATTACGTTGTAGAAGTTGACGCCATGCACGAAGCCCACGCCGCCTTGCCATATCTTGATACATAGCCCGTGGTCTGCGTCGACGATTGTTGTGATTTGAATAGTTATGTTTGATACACATGCCTTTGAACCATGCACTCCTAAGCTCTCAATACTGCACAAAAATAATATGCGTTTAGTTTGTTACTTCTTGATTTGTTTTACTTTATAATTTTGTATGCATACCTTATGCCATGACTATATGCACACGATACATTGTCGACGTTGACAATGGAGCATCTAGGTCCATTCGAGATGTAGTCATCGCCTGTATCCATTTCGTCAGCGGCGAAAAAACGGTAGTATTAAGTCAGTTTCAATTTTACATTGTGCTACAATGTGTTAAAAGTGCACATCATCTATCTGAGAAGTTATAGATTCAAAGTGTCCTAAATTGGGAAAACTAAGTACAGATTTTGTAGTTTCATAAACGTAATAATGATGATAATAATGTTAATAATCCAAACTCTTACTACAAGAAAGAACCAAATACAACATAACCCGATCTTACTACAAGAATGAAACTACAAAATTATTAACATTATTATCTTGATAATAAGGACACTTTGGAATATGTTTATGAAACTACAAGAATGAAACTACAAGATAATAAGGACACTTTGTAGTTTCATTCTTGTAGTTTCATAATAAGGACACTACAAGATAATAATTTTGTTTATATGTTTATGAAACTACAAGAATGAAACTACAAGATTCAAAGTGTCCTCAAGGGGGGTGTTGACCCTAGGTCGATCCCCTAAGGGGTGGGTCGACCCCCATAGGGCTGACGTGGCTAAGTCGGTTCTAGGGGCCGGCAGCTATATATACGGCCACATTTCTCTTGTTTTCTCACACTAAAATCAATGGAGGCCTAAATGTTGTCGGTGCTTGGACTAAATCAAATCTTTTTCTTCTTCTGCAATCAGAGTTTAAAGATTCAAGTGTAGATCTGTGATTCAACCTCTGCTTTTCTCCTTCTATTGTTCTAGATCTGAACACTGTAAGTTTAAGTTACCTTTAGATTTAAATAACCAAAAGTAAAACATGAAATAATAAAAGAAAATTTTCTTATGTGGGTTGTGCTTGGATAGGAAAATAGGGAATCTTTATAAAGAGTTACATAAAATCTAAGTACGGTTGGAAAAAGGTACATAAAAGAAAAACGGAAGATGTGAAAATTTTCATTTTCCACCTTTTTGTAACATAAGAATTCGAATTTAGAAAATTAGATTTTTCTGAAATTCGAAAAATAAAGTTGGTTGGTAGGATTATAGAAGCAAAAATTGGATGAATTATGCTCTTACTCAGTAAGAGTGTAGGAAAATTTGGATGAAAAAGTTTTTTGATTTTCAAAATATTGCATTTATGTAGAACTGCTGGTATATTTAGGATGTGAGCATCATATTTTAAAAGGATTTTTGAAAAATTGCATGCACATATGAGGTACCGCTTAGGCATACATGCACTATTATGTTGTATTTCACTTTGCACAAGTGCACAATATTTACAAATATTGGATGCACACATGATGGATGTATATTATGTGAGGGTTTAATTGATTTTACCTTTATCAAATTTCGAGGGCCAAATTTCCTAAGGGTGGGAGAATGTAACACCCCGCATTTTTAACTTATGATAATAAAATAAGAATAACTTAATCAAATATTCAAAATTAAGTGAAATAGACGGCACCATTGCATCCGTCTCGGAATTCTGGTCAAAATAGACTCTTGGTTTGCGTAAATCGGACACCGTATGAAGAAGTTATTAAGGTTTGAAGTTTGTATACGCGTAGGAAGAATATATATATAATAGGTTCAGAAATTCAAAATTCGGTTCAAAATTCGAAATTTGGGGAGGCGGCTGATTTTCTACGCAGGTGTGTCGACCCCCTACCCCCTCCCTCTCCCCTCCCCCCTCCCGCGGCAGATTTTGGCAGATTAGGGTTTTTAGGATTTTGGCTATATATATGGCCTCATTTCACTTGTTTCTCCACACCAAAAATAATGGAGGACTAGATGCTGCCTCTGCCCAGATTAAATCAAGTCGTTTTTCTTCTGCAATCAAGTTTTTCATGTTTAGAGATATGCAAGCCTTCTTCTATTTTTCTAGATCAAATCGCAACGAATCTACGTTAATTTTAGAACTCTTATCGAAGTGAGGTAATTCCTAAATCTGGTCTATTTTTCAATTCTCTTCGCTCTTTCTTACCTTTCTCTTTTAATGAAAATAATCAATCCATGGTCATTTGGTTTTGAATTCGATTAAGGAAAAAACCATGGATGCTAAAACTGGATCAGATCCAGAATTGGGAAAGCATACGAGGTGAGCGGGTTTAAGCTATAGCATTTTAGATAATAATATGTTATCGTTTACCATTCCCCATTTTGTATAATTGAATTTGTCAGAATAATTAAGAATTACCGTTATAACAAGTTGAGATGTTAATATGAATAATTCATATGTTGAATCAGTTAAAGTGTTGGAATGATTACATGTTGAAAACAAACTTGTTAGAAAATGGGTAATGACTACTGTTGTTATAATCGCATGATTCACTTGTGGTATATTATTGAGTAAATGACATGTTTAACTTGTTGGATTTGAACAATTACCCGACTAAATATTTACTGTCAAAATAGAATTAAACACATGTTAAAAAGAACATGCGACAAAATATAGGCATAATTTGATGACATGTAAATTGGATTACAGTAAGCATATGAAAAGGATAATATGCCTAAAATTTACGTGAAATAGAAATAATTGTTAAAGAACAAACATGCCTAGATTCATAGTAATTTGACACTGTAACGCTTTTAGACATGTAACAACATGAATTCTGACAGACTGGTTTTTTTTCTTCAAAATTCCAACTAATTGAAACTCGAGTTGTTGTGCTTTGGTATCCTACAGAAAAGACAGAGACATAAAATATGTCAGAGCTCAGAAAAGATCTCACAGTGGAATGGATAAAATATAATATAATCAAAGTATAGCCTTACCGAAGTAATAATACTGTCTAACCAGTATCCAAAGCTATCATGTCTCTACCACAAATATAACCTACGAGTATGTTATGAGGAGAGGGTCAGAACACAAGTTCTGGTGACTGGATTTAAATTATGCACTTTGGATAATCCTACATATACCGTTCAATCACATTTTCTAATTTATTAGGCTACTTAGGTTAACAACACTCAAGGCTTACACACACGTCGTACCCATTTATTTCCCAGTGGATTAAGCTAATATAATATATACGCAGCTACCCCTCAATACTGAGGTACACCCCATGGTACCCCACTCGCACTGTCTCCACTGTAATGCCACAGGAACGAACGCAGTCCCTCATCCTACGCCGGAGTGACGCAAGGATCTCTACATAACAATGTTACGTTCCACATATATCTGCCATTACTATGTTGCGTAAGCGTACGGACTGCTATCGTCGATCGAATCAGATTTCATACCGAAGTAATGCCCTCAAGTCTATGATACAGCGACAAGAGCTAACATGCATGTATCTAGACTGTCCCATATACGTATCGTCAATTGTAGCTCGATGCCTTAACTGCACGTCCACTAATGTGCACCGAGTTCCGTGGCAGGGCGATACAAGAAACACAGAACTCGGTCGGGAGATTTTTCATATCTGTACAGGCCCGTCTTCAAGACCCTCTATATACAGATATTCCTACAGTCTGTATTCCATTATTCTTCATTCTCTATAATATTTGTTCCTTATTTTATTAAGGAAAACACTTCATGCACCTTATCAGTTTTATTTATAGAAGGAATCATTGATTTCTTTTCATAATGTATTCCCATCTAAATTCGTGGTGGCAATTAATTTCTTTCCTCTTTCTTACTTTATTCACTGTGGCTTACTTGCAACCACATTCTCAGAAATAGGTCATTTAGGGAAATACATCACTTTTCCTATGCATCACATTAACTCAGTCCATTACATCCTTTCCTTTCTTATTTTTTGAGTTAGACATTTAATTACCATCATTTCCATTTATTCATATCTTGTTATATACATATATTTATATATGTATATACGCACTAGACCTCTCACATTAAGTCTATACTTGTGGATGCTGGATTTGCCGGTCGGGTCCGGGCAGACTTCTACCACAAGTTGACTTAACCTCGTGTCTTAGCACCGTTACATGTTTTATTTCTGTGGATCGGAGGTCCAGTGTGTATATATATATAATATTTAAACTAAAGGTTTAGTTGTTACATAACTCGGGTTGTTACATAACCCCTTGAGTCTAGATGTTCCCTAACTACTACCCTACTCCGTAGATATCATGTGCCAGCCCCACAACAGGAGGTATCACTTCCTAAAGTGGCAACCCTTCGTGATATGCACAACCATATCTACTGGTGTCACGGTCGTCTTATCTCCCTCTGCCCGAACATGCACGCACATGTCCCGGTCGGTTTGCGCCACCCACACTGTCCTCCACGTTTGGATCTCTTACAATCGGCTAGTAAGCATGCCCCAACTCTGACCTAGGGCGGAGTACTAGTTTGATACCATTATATGGGTTACTGACTGAAACGGGTCCCACACACAAGATGATGCAAGCTCTCCCTATGCGGAACGTAACATTGTTATGTAGAGATACATACGTCACCCAGGCGTAGGATGAGGGACTGCGTTCATTTCTGTGGTATTACGGTGGAGACCGTGCGAGTGGGATACCCTGGGGTGTACCTTAATACCTTAATAGTGGGGTAGCTACATGTATATTATATTAGGTTAATCCACTGGGGAGTAAATGAGTACGACGTGTGTGTAAGCCTTGGGTGTTGTTAACCTGAGTAACCTAATAAATAAGAAAATTATGATTGAACGGTATATGTAGGATTATCCAAAGTGTATAATTTAAATCCAGTCACCCGAACTTGTGTTATGACCCCATCCTTATAACAACTCGCAGGTAGGATTTGTGGTAGAGGCATGATAGCCTTGGATACTGGTTATGCAGTATTACTAATACGGTAAGGCTATACTTTGATTATATTATATTTTATCCTTTTCGATGTGAGATATTTTCTGAGCTCTGACATATTTTATGTCTCTGTCTTTTCTGCAAGATACCAAAGCAAACCAACCCGAGTTTCGATAGATTCGAATTTTGAAAAAAGATCGGTCTGTCTGAATTTGGGTTATTACATCTTGTACTTAACCTAGTGGAATCCATAGGGATTGTATGAACATGAACTTGAATAGGGGTTAAGTAAATTTGGTTGAACAATGGGTGGATTAAGTAAATCTGAGGGGGTGGGTAATATTAATTTATAGGCCCACAAATTCATCGGCAGCTAGTGGGATGTGAAAAGACTAGAGTTAAAACCAATAGATTATTCACCTTTCACTATCGTGGTACGGTGGTTGAGGGAAGACGCCAAATGAATGTTTAGATTGTTTTTTAGAGGCAGACGTTTAGCTCTTGTAGTCTTTACTAGTTGAGGAAGGGGCCGAGGTGAGGCCTTACCCATCGTGAAAACAGACCCTAGGAATATCTATATATAGAGGCTCTTAAAGATGGGCCTGAACAGATATGCAAAAGCTCCCGATCGAGTTCTATGTTTCTTGTATCGCCCTACCACGGAAATCGGTGCACATTAGAGGACGCGCGGTTAAGGCATCGAGATACAATTGACGATACGTATGTGGGACAGTCTAGATACATTCATGTCGGTTCTGGGTGGTGTATCGTAAACTTGAAGGCATTACTCCAGTATGAAATCTGATTTGATCGACGATGACAATCCGTACGCTTATGTAGCATAGTAATGACAAATATATGAGGAACGTAATATTGTTATGTAGAGATCCGTACGTCGCTCCGACGTAGGATGAGGGACTGCGTTCATTTCTATGGCATTACAGTGGAAACCGTGTGAGTGGAGTACCATGGGGTGTACCTCAGTATTGAGGGGTAACTACATATATACTATATTAGGCTAATCCACTGGGAAGTAAATGGGTATGACATGTGTGTAAAACTAAAGTGTTGTTAATCCAAGTAACCTAATAAATAAGAAAATATGATTGAACAGTATATGTAGGATTATCCAAAGTGTATAATTTAAATCCAGTCACCAGAACTTGTGTTCTGACCCCCTCCTCATAACATACTCGCAAGTTAGATTTGTGGCAGAGACATTATAGCTTTGGATACTGGTTAGGCAGTATTATTAATACGGTAAGGCTATACTTTGATTATATTATATTTTATCCATTCTGCTGTGAGATGTTTTCTGAGCTTTGGCATATTTTATGTCTCTGTCTTTTCTATAGGATACTAGAGCACAACAACTTGAGTTTCGATAGATCGGAATTTTGAAAAAAAAATCGGTCGGGTTGTTACAGCTATCACGTGATGTTAGATTTAATTCAAATAATAAATCAGTTTTGGGTCAATTCAAACAAACAATTGATAATATATAATTTATCCAAACCCAACAACCCACTAATTTCAAAATAAATTAGATAATAAATATTTTAATGTGTTATATTTTAAATGGTAAACTAGAAAAGTGGGTTTCAATCACCATAGTTCGAGTCGCTTTCACATTCGAACTTAGTTAATTTCCAAAAGGAGTTCAAAATTTGCCAAAATTTTCACTAGCTTCGAATGCAACCAATTCAATTCCAATATGTAATTAGGGCCCATTTAGCAACTCAAAGCAAAAGCGCTTACGCTTATATAATAAGTGCTTTTACTTCTAAAAAATAAGAAAGTTCGTTTGGCATAGTAACGACTTATAAGTCAAAAGGATAAAAAGCTAATATGGATTGAAATAAAATTTCACAATAGTTATTTGGCTACTATGCTCCAATCTTGAAATAGAATGTAAGATAATTCAGATTTTTAGAAGTATATGTTGCAACTACTAAACTAAAAATCGTAAAATAAATAAATAAATCGTATTTCGAAATATAAATCACAAAATATTGAATCGAAACATGACATAAATATGCATGTTATTTGCATATAATCCAAGAAGCAAAATCCATGTTAACTTAAAAAATCAAACAACAAACCACATAGTGATAAAAGTTGATCTTGAACACAAATTTCAGACATTACGATCGAAATATTAAAACTTCTATATGGAACCTAAAATCGCAAATGATAAAACGCGGTCATGCTTCGTCGGATTTGTTCTATTTTGTTGTTGAAACCTTGTCTTTCTCCTTAAGTTGAATTCACTCCAACCTAAATTTGATTAGATTCAAGATTGTTTTCTTCAAGAAAACAAATCATCATTTTGAAATTCATTAAAAATCTCATCATCCAAAGCATGCTTTCTAACATAATTGTGAATTACACATGCAAATCCATGACAATACTATGTTAGTTGCAAACTGAGAGCTGTCTGTTATAATTTTTCTTCTCATATCCCTTTTATTTCTTTAGCAGTATGTCGCTAATATGATGTTTAGGCTTTAAATGTATCAGATGTTTGTCTTCACACATACCAAGTGGTCCACCTAAAAAGCAATGAAAGAAAGCATGCTTAAATTAACTTGCTAAAAAAGAAAATAAAGAAAGTGCAAAGCAAAGAATATTAAGAAAAACATTTACTTATTAATATACTTTGTTAGGAGAGTAAGATTTATCAAGCAAAAGAGTTGTTGATTTCAAAGTATGTGTGCATAAATAAAATTCATATTTAAACAAACCTTATGAAATATAACGAAGACAATAGAGCCGTTACAATAGAGCCGTTAGAGTGTGAACACGTTTTTATCATATTTAGCATGCTTTGTCATTATCTACTAGCCGTTAGGCTCATGCATACTTGGCATATTTAATACTAGCTGTTATGCTCATACGTATTTGGTATATTTTGTACTAGCCATTGGGCTCATAGCACTATATATATGTGCTCTTTGTATCATGTTTTGCATCAATAAAAATTGCAATTGTTCCTCTCTAATAACTCTCCTCCTCATCCCTTAATATGGTATCGGAGCCAAATTGCCGAAAGGCTTAATCATCAAGCAGAAAGTTGTTTTTGTTTTATGGCCAACTACAATGAAGTAACCTCCGCTGTTTCAGGAAGTATGGGGTACAGTGCTCCACCTAACCATCATGACCTGATTAAACCAAAAAGCCAAATTATCACCACATCTCTAGACGAAGACAATTACATTCTATGGAAATATCAAGTAGAGATCGCTTTAAGAGGGTATGATTTACTGCAGTACATTAATGAGACAATAACAGTCCCACCAATGACGATAACCAATTCGGAAGGAGAAATTGTGCCTAACACAGACTATACAAAGTTTCAAAAACAAGACAGCCTCCTCTCCTCATGGCTCCTATCGTCAGTAAGTTCGAATTTATTATCACAAATAGTTGGATGTAGCATGTCTTATGAAATATGGAAAACAGTTGAACAAATTTTCAGTTCACAATCAGCTGCTAGAATCATGCAATATAGAAGGGAATTACAAAATTCTAGAAAAAAGGAGGCAAGCATGAAAGAATACTTAGGAAAAAATAAAAATCTGTGTGACAAACTAAATGTTGTTGGTCATAAGATCAGCAACAATGAGCAAATCCTATTTATTATTGGTGGATTAGATGAAGAATATGAATCTCTAGTAACTGTGTTAGTCACACAACAAACTTTACCTGATTTACAGTTCGTTCGATCAGCACTCCTTGCTCATGAAGGCAGAATTGACCAAAGAAAAACAGCACAAAATAAGTTCTCTGCCAATTATACCACAGTCAGAAATAAGCAGATACAAGGAGATAACAACAACTATCGTGTGAAATGTCAAATATGCCAAAAGTTTGGTCATATGGCGAACAAATGTTACTTCAGGTATAATTCAGACACAGGTAGACAACAGGCAAGCCAAAATTACTTTTCACAAAGAAGAGCACAAGCAAATATGGCAACAACAGAGAATTCAACTCAAAATAATAATAACGCAAACCAAAGACATAATGCTGCAGATGATGATGAAGTAAAAAAATGAAGACAATGGCTTCGAAGAATGGTAACCTGACTCAGGAGCGACTCACCACATAACTAGCAATCTTCAAAATTTAAACATTGGGAGAAGAAATTACTCAGGTATGAGAAATTTGCATATGGGTAATGGTAGTACTGCTAGTATCACACACATAGGCAAAGGGACTATCTTTGGGAAAAGACAACTCAAATTAAACAATCTTCTTAGGGTACCTGCGATTAATAAAAATTTGTTAAGTGTATCAAAATTTGCCAACGACAATAATGTTTACTTTGAATTTCATCCTAAGTTTTGTTTAGTTAAAGATTCCCTAAATCATGAAATATTATTTCGAGGAAACCTATACGATGGTTTATACAAATTCAAGACTGCAAATTCAAGTGGAGAATTCTGGTACAATAATGTAGATGCTAGTAGTGACAATGACTGTATTAGGAATAGTTGCAATAACGTTGATTATGACAATAATAGCAATGAATGTAACGTGATTAATTCTTGGCATATAAAATTAGGACATCCTAATCTGGAAACTGTTAAGACTGTTCTGCGTAATAATAACATTCATTATAAAAATGTACCTATCAAACACACATGCATGCACTGCCAACTCGGCAAGAGCCACAAGCTCCCTTTTAGTGATTCTGAAACAGCTATAATGAGCCACTGGAACTTATAGCCGCTGACTTGTGGGGACCCGCGCCTCTAAATTCATATCACGGACACAGGTATTATCTTTATTTTGTGGATGCTTATTCTAGATATACTTGGATATACATGCTGAAAACTAAATCAGAAGCTTGCAATACAGTTATGCAATTTATAACTCATGTCGAAAAACAAATGAACAGTACTGTTAAGGTTATTCAGACAGATGGGGGAGCTGATTTTAAACCTCTAACTAATTACTTTCTCAAAAGAGGGATCAAACATAGATTAACTTGCCTGCATACGTCCGAACAAAACGGTTTAGTCGAAAGAAAACATCGACACATAGTAGAGACTGGTCTAACTTTGTTATCACAAAGCTCATTACCCATGAAATATTGGAATGAAGCTTTCTACACATCTGTATTCCTCATTAACAAGTTGCCAACCAAAGTCTTAAACAATAAAAGCCCACATGAAATGATATACAGTGTTAGACCAGAATATGGTTTTCTGAAAGCCTATGGGTGTCTATGTTTTCCATGTTTGAGAGACTATAACAATCATAAACTAAGTATGAGATCAAGCCCATGCACATTCATTGGGTATGCTCAAAACCAAAAAGGTTATAAGTGCATGGACAAAAATGGAAAAATATATGTTTCTAGGCATGTGATATTTGATGAAAACAAGTTTCCTTATGCAGAAAAGCAAATCGGCAAAAAGGATGGGGAACAAAGCATAAACAATAATATACGGTTCGAGCCATTCATTACTGAACCACCTTCAATTGATAGAAATGAAGAGCAACAACGCACAAGCAATTTAAACACCCAGGAAGAAACTATGGATCAAACAAACGAGCAAACCAATGAGACACACAATGACTCAGAAGATACAAACATACATCAAAACATGCAGCATAGTGAAGATACAGAAAACAACAACCATGTTGACAATACCAGCAACAATGATACACAGCAGCAAACACCACCACAATCAACTGGACATCACATGATCACCAGGTCAAAGAGAGACATCTTCAAACCCAAAGTATATAATATTTATGTCAGTGAGATCGAACCATTGAATTCACTCAGGCTATAAGATCAAACAAATGGAAGGAGGCAATGGACACTGAATATAAAGCTCTCATAAAAAACAACACTTGGAGCTTAGTGACTCAACCAAAACACAAAAATGTGATTGGTTGTAGGTGGACATACAAAATTAAAAGAAAAGAAGATGGATCTATTGACAAATACAAGGCCAGACTGGTTGCAAAAGGTTACGCGCAACAATTTGGTTTTGATTTCAATGAAACTTTTTCTCCGGTCATAAAACCCACAACCATCAGAATTATACTGACCATTGCTCTAAATAAAGGATGGAATGTGAGGCAACTGGACGTCAACAATGCTTTCTTGAATGGGGAATTGACTGAAGAGGTATACATGCAACAGCCTGAAGGATATGGTACTGGTGATAAAGTATGCATACTACACAAAGCAATATATGGCTTAAAACAAGCTTCGAGAGCTTGGTATGAAAAGCTAAAGTCAACTTTGTCTAACATGGGTTTCTCACAAGTTAAATCGGACAATTCTCTATATATGAAGAAGGGCATACATGGAACTGTGTTCATTCTAGCATACGTTGACGACATGCTAATAACAGGAGACAATAACGAAGAAATAAACAGAATCATTCACAAGCTGGATCAAAATTTCGCCATTAAAGACTTGGGGGAACTAAAAAAATTTCTTGGAATACAAGTGATTAGGAAAAACAATGGTGAATTAATATTATCCCAACAAAATTATATCACTGAAATACTGCAAAGGGCAAATATGCACAAGGAAAACTCATTACCTACGCCTATGATTAGTAACCTAAGACTATCTAAGCATAAAGGAGAAGCTATCGACAATGCCAAACAATATAGAAGCATAAATAGGAGCGTTACAATACGCAACTATTACTCGACCAGACATATGCTACAGCATCAATAAACTCAGTCAATACATGCAGAACTCTTTATCAGAACATTGGATGGCATTAAAGAGAGTGTTACGATACTTACAAGGCACAAAACATTACGGTATACGCCTAAATTCAGAAAAGGAACTTAACTTACAGTGCTTTAGCGATGGCGATTGGGCCAACGATATTGACGATCGAAAGTCTGTCTCAGGATACTGCGTTTACCTCGGTTCCAATATCATTTCCTGGTGTACGAAGAAACAACAGACCACATCAAGATCTAGCACAGAGGCTGAGTACCGTGCACTGGCAAGCGCTACAGCCGAAATCATGTGGATAGAATCACTGATGGAGGAGCTTGGTTTCACTCCAAGACGAAAGCCGGTCATTTGGTGCGATAATAAGAGCACAGTATCTTTTATCTCTAAACCCTATTCAACATTCAAGGACGAAACATCTTGAAATTGATCTCCACTTTGTGAGAGAAAGAACGCAATCAGGAAGACTTACAATATGTCATGTGCCCGCATACTATCAGAGAGCAGATGCTCTCACAAAGGCCCTTTCGACCAAAAAATTTATCAGAATGAGAGAGGAACTTCGCGTTATCAGTGTAGGCGGAAGCCAGAATAAGCAAGGAAACCCTAGTTCGAACTGAGGGGGCATAACGAAGACAATAGAGCCGTTAGAGTGTGAACACGTTTTTATTATATTTAGCATGCTTTGTCATTATCTACTAGCCGTTAGGCTCATGCATACTTGGCATATTTAATACTAGCCGTTATGCTCATACGTATTTGGTATATTTTATACTAGCCGTTGGGCTCATAGCACTATATATATGCGCTCTTTGTATCATGTTTTGCATCAATAAAAATTGCAATTGTTCCTCTCTAATAACTCTCCTCCTCATCCCTTAATAAAATATACATTTACTGAGTTCAAAATTACTTATTTATGTCTTGCTAAATTCTTTTGAAAAACTTTCAGGTTGTTCAATGTGCTTTTCACTATCTTTTTCACGGTAAACAGTATTTTAATTCCTCTTGGAAATGTTTAAGAAATAGAAATTCAATATAAGGATGGTCTACAATTTTATGAGTCTAAGTTTCAATATGCATGTGTACTATGTAATGCAAATAATGAATGAAGAGATCATATTTCATAATCAAAGAGGATGTTAAAATCCACATAGCTAAAAGATGATATTCACACAGTACACATGGTACACATGAATATTGAAAATACCATATGTTCACTCCTAGTAATCAGTAAATGCTATATCGGATATAATATTAATATAATATCAGTTGGAATTAAGTTCGTAAGTTCCTAGATTTCAATAAAAGCTATGGTTTAATAATATCATTTCTTTTCAAAGGTTTGTTATTTCTTTAGCAGTATGTCTGATACATTTAAAGTCTAAGCTAAAGTTTAAACAAACTATTGCTAATATGTTGCTTTTATTGGATAATAAAGTTAAGCAAGTAACAACATAAGTGTCCTCCAGCAAAAGGGAAAGGTCAGTAGCTACAGCCAACTTATTATACGAAAATCAATGTAATATTGTTTTCTACATTAAATCCATAACCTCATCACCATGTCTGATGCTAGCAGTCAAATATCGCCAAGCTAAAAAAAGTTTTTTTTTTTTTCATCTATGCTAAAAATTCTTGCAGCATTGAACTAACAGTTTTGCATCATAATTTGTTGTCGTCGCAAAAATATTTGTAACAAACTTGCTTTGATTGTCATAATTAAAGCACATAAAACCGTATTTTGTTCTTCTTCATGGGGACTGCCTGTTTAAATCCCAACCATTAAAGAAGAGAAAAATAGCTAATTAACTTGCAGTAAAACATTGAGCAATATTAACTCAAAATTGACTGTATTAATTGTATCGACTATATTAACTCAAAAACAAAATTGTGTCAAACACTGACTATATTGACTCAAACTTGGATACTTGATGTTTATTTAGTAAGAAATCAGTTCTTTGGCGCATGAGTAAATGAAGTTTAAAAACAGCAACTATGCTTTTGTGCCAAATATGTTTCACATACAAATGAAGAGATCGGTTGAATTTTAAAAGAGGTTGTCTTCTGAAACCAGTAAATACATCAAGCAATATATACACACATCAAACAATAAGTTGGCTAGAAAGAACTAACTTGAAGATATTACTCATATATTTTAATTTTGATTTAAATCCTAAGAAAAAAAAAACTCAGTTTAAATTAAAAAAACAATCTGAGGCTGGAAACGATAACAACTAATTATTAAAGACGAAAAAACATGGGTGCGTCTATTAACATCCCAGTATTAGTTCTTCACTCCGCTAATTAAAAAATAAAATATGCATCCCGTAATTTTCTCTTGTCATCCCGTTTAATCCAAAAATGTCCTTATTGCATTTTCATTCTCAATACATTTTTTCTTCTTTTTCTACTTTACAGCTCGCCATTATTTCTACTACTCTCCCCCTTTAAAATTTTGACAGAATTAATTCACATTTTTAGAACGCCGTCGTTGTTTGAAATAAACCGACGTGCATACCTAATGTTGGTTAGGGTAATCAATGATACATCTGAACGTCGATTTATTTACACAACACCATTTATAGTGGTGATTTATCTATTCACTATTTAGGTCTTTGCAATTTCAGTATATTGTTAACGTCTCGGTCTCAAAACACATAATGATACGCATTGTTAATTGTACTGTTTTTAAATTTGTAATAATTGTTTTAATTTTTTAATCATTATTTATAACTTCTATCTTTAAGTTTGCTTTGTTTGAATGATCATGTACAATGCTGATTTTAAAATTTTAAATTATTGTTTGCAATTTAACCTCGAACACCCATATATGTATATGACTGATATTACAACATGTCAACATTAGACAAGCAATATAATCAACTGTTAAAGGGCAAATTTGAAAACAAAATTCTAAAATTTTAATCGGGATGTGAAAAGTAAATCATGAAGTACGAATAGCCAAACCCAAAAAACATTGAGGAGAACTTGAGTGTTTTTGAATAAACAAAGTAATTGAGAAAAATCGCCTTCAACCCTAATTTTATCAAACACGGCCAGAAAGCTAAAACGATGTTTCGGATTTTGAAAGCGAAAAAGCAATGAGTAACGGCTTTCAAGGTAAGGAGAAAAGTGATTTTGATAAGCCCAAATATTAAATGAATCCAAAACTAGTTGAAAAGAACTTTCTTTTTTTAAATCAAAAAAGCAACTTATTTTCATGTTGCCAGACTGGCCCTTGACGTTGATATGATTTTCATGTGATAGAAGACATTTGGTTTTGACCTCGCATGAGAGCAGTATTGAATTTATAAAGGAAATTGCTGTTTCAACCGGGCCAATAACCGGTGAAAAGCTGCAAAAGTAGAGAGAAATAGTGGGATCCCCCTATTCTTCCGCCTGAATCCTAGTTTGCAATTTCTAATCTCCACCGTCTATTTCCTAGCCACGTGGCCCGTGAGCTTACACACCCGGTCGTTCTAGCACATCCGATTTATAAATTTTAGTTTCAATTTACAAATCAAACACTATTTTTCCCTTTTTTTTTTTTTTTTTTTTTTTTTTTTTTTTTTGTGGAGTTTTCCATTATAAAAAGGAGGAGAAAGAAATGCTTTGGGTTTGTATGCAGAAAGAAAGAAAGAAATGGCGAGTTTTTGGCTTCCAAATCAAACACTAGATATTTTTTAAATTACCTAATCACTCTTAAACTCCATCTTCCTCGCTTTGAACTCAGGTCGCCACTTCCTGTAACATAACCGGCCAATGGCCGCTTCTTCCATCACCATAATCTCTCCTTTTACTTTACTGTAAGAAAATCTAAGAACACTAACCGTCATCTCTTCCCGTGCTCCTTCTCTATCTCACAATAACCATTGACACGAGCCCTTGCTCCAAAGTTCGATCCTTCCAAACATGTACAGCTAGCACCGACAGATGCAACACATTTCTGAACAGATTCCCTTAAAAATACAAAACAAGGTTTTAAATTCAATTAAAAACTTGAATCCAGTCTCTAATTCATGGAGATAATCTGAAAGCCTTTATAGCTTAACCCTAACTCATGTCTAAAAAATTCTAACCACCTTGATGACCACCGTGAACAAGACTGAGCATATCATCGTGAAGAACTCACAAGCTTTAGAAATTTTAGGATTTTCCATGAATTGATTGGAATTGTTGAAGTCTCTTATTCACTTACTTTTTTTCTCTTTTACTCACGCAATGGAGAAGAAATGAATAGGAGGAAGGTCGAAAAGTATATTGGGTTGTCTTATTTTTAGAGGACAAGAGGTACTTTATAAGTGTGTAGTATGTACAAGAAGCTAAGCTTTGTTTATTCACATATTCCCAATATTATATGTGTGATGATAATGGTTACCGTTACCATTTGACAAATACCTTTACCGTAATGTTTTTACAGGTAAGTCAGAATTGCTTACCGTTACTGATAGACTGGTATATCGATAATCTGGTAACCATTATACTGATAATGGTAAATTATCATTTGTCAATCAAAATATGTAACTTGACAAGTTTTTTGTACGCAGTGCATTTTTATTATGTTGTGTAGGGCTGTTGTGGTAATGATTACCATTACCATTTGGCAAATACCGTTACCGTATCGTTTTTACTGATAAACAAGAATTGCTTACCGTTATCGATCGACTGGTATACCGATAATCTGGTAACTATTACACTGGTAATGGTAAATTACCGTTTGTCCATCAAAGTTTATATCTTGATATATTTTTTGTACAAAGTTCATCTTTATTATACTACATGTAGTGTTTGTTTATAAAAAAAACATAATGAAGAAGGAAAATAAGTGTACATGAAATTATTTCACCTGATTATTGAACTAAATTTAATCATTTATTAGGTTCTAAATGCATGTAATAAACCATATCAAATGAATATACATATATTTTAAATTTATTGGTAAAATTACTGGTATTGAAGAAATGTTACTGATAATTTACCATTAAAAATTGTAAATTTACTGTTACCATAATGTTTTAACTAGTATACCAAATTTAATCGAAAATGGTTACCGATCGACTGGTAATAATACGGTAACGGTAAATTTGTCGTAACCATAACAGCCCTACACGATATTACGTTGCACGGTATTTTAATTTGCAAATGGGCATTAAAAATATCATCGTGCTCATTCAAATGTAATTTCAGAAATATAAAAATATAACCTAGTTATTGGGTTTGGAAAATTCACAAAAACGCAACTTGTAACAACCCGGATTTTTAATAAGAATATTTAATTAATTTAAATATTTTATACGATTAATTTTAAGAATTAATTGCTTGAGTTAAATTTTAAATAAGAATTTGGATGTTAAAATAGACTAAAATTGAGAATCTTGAGTTTAAAGTCCAATTAAAATTTATATTGAAGCTATGTAAAATTTTATTTGAATATAAACGATAATAAAAAATCATTATCGATGAATGTGAATGCCTGAAAATGTAATTATATTTTATCGATTTGATTTAACATGTGAAAATGATCATTTCTCAAATGACCTCGGATTTCAACGAGACCAATTTTATAAAATCTATAATGGTTAATTATAATTAGATTTCAGGTTTTGTGTCAATCGCGGTGTTATGTAATCATGCTTGATATAAACTCATGTCAATTAACGATTTAATATTAAAAATAGTTGTTTTTGGTAGCAACCTCGGAAATTGACGAAACTAATTTCTTCGGCTCCGGAGTATTAAATTATCGTAGGATTTCAAATTTCATTGCAATCAGATTTAGTATGTGTTCGTGTGAGCTATAAACGTTAAACGAGAGTACATGTGAATATAATTTAATAAAATAATAGGCACTTTGCCTATAAATAACCTACCTTTTACCCTAAAAATTAGATAACTCAACATCCACACTCTCTCTCTTCTCTCTTTTCCTTATGCCGTGAGTTTCATCCTCAAAACTAAGAGAAAAGTGAGTTTGAAAAATCAAAACTAATTCAAAAAAATCCTAAAATTAAAAAGTAAGTGCCTTTGAGCTTGGATTAGCAAGATCCTTGTGTATTCATGCTTGGAAAGGGGTGTAACTTCATTGTCTTGCAATCTACAGCAATGTTGTGAGTTGCTTAAGACTAGGGTTGGAATTTTAAATGGATAGAAAGAGAATTGCACGAATCAGAGGTTGGATTGAAGCTTGGGAAATCGAATAGCACCTTGAAGCGGGTTTTAGTGGAGATCGACTCCAAATTTCGATGTGGGTTTCTACTATTGCCGCGTGTGAGGAGAAATGACAAATTCTTCCTTGTTGGTGTGGGTTGGAAATGAAGAAGATGAGTGTGTAGAGCTTGTGACATGGAGGAGATAAGTGAAGATAGTGTTGGTTTTAGTGGAGTAAGGAGGGAGAGAAGGGAGAGTGAAGTTCAGCCATGAAAAGGGAAGGAGTAGGATATAGGTTTTGAAAAGAGGAAGATGGATTAGGCGTTGGTTGTTAAGATTAGTAATGTAAATAAATAATGTTATGATGTTTTAATTATTTTAATTGGTTTAAAACTTGTATTGGCTATAACTTGTTCATACGATAAAAGATTTCAACGAAAAAAAATTACATTCGGTTCATTGGACGAACACTACGCATACGAGTTGGTTTGGAGTGATTTGGAGGCTAATGAAATTTCGTCTAATTTTAAACGTTATTTTAAAATGTTAAAATGACATGAAGTCGTCGAATTGGAACAGTTGATGAGTTAACTCTCACACTTTATGGAATACTTGGAATGTTGTTATTTTATATAATAATATACATTGTTGTTTGTATATAATTTGTTTTTTGGATGTTTGGGTGATTTATTACTTTATTGGTGATTGCCGGTATATCATTCCAATGCGTGAACGGATAACCTTTGGTAGTACCAACCGCTAAGCGGAAGATTCATCTTAAATGTATTAGATTAGATTTTCTAGATCATAAACATATGCAGATTGAAATATGAGCTATAATGCAGGGGAACATGTTGGAGGGAACTAACATGATTCCCCAATTTTTCGCATGTTAAATGCTTTCATGTTTTGCACATATGGACTGTCTAACATAAGTAACATTAAAAATTTGATCTGGATGATGATTGGTTAATTAAATTCAACATTGATGTGTTATTAATCATTATACAGTATTTGTTAAGTGATTGGCAGGAGTTGGCCTAAATCCATCTTTTTAAGACGTTGATTCGCCGTCAGGCGAATTAACAATGTTTGAAGTCAAAAAGTTATTTTTATAACAAAAGCAAGGTTTTGGATTTATTTTGTATAAGTAATATAAAATAATGGTTTTATAAATAAATCAATATTTATAGTGGATTTTATATTTGAATTATAAAATATTTTGTGAAGCAAAATTCCTATTTCATAAATAAGTTTTATATTTGGAGATTTCGAGTGGTAAAACTTTACTAAGTTCTATAATGAAGTTTTATGAAGTTATAAAACCCTGTCTTATAATTAATTGAGTTTTTAAGTGATTTTCAGTTGTTTTGAATGAGTTAATAAATAGTTTTGTTGAACTTGTAGTAAACGCAGAATTGACATTGGATTTCAGAATTAAAATTTATGAAAAGTTGGATATTTTTAAAAATCTTTTAAATCATTTAAATTGATTTTTAAGCTAAGTTTAGAGTGATTAGTTTTAAATAAACTAAGATTTATAAGTTATGAATGTTATTAAGAAAAGGAAATTGAATTTTTACTAAGATTTATAAAGGATTTTATAAAGGGATGTTATAATAAATCTATGTTTTATAAATAAAGTTTATAAAAGAGATTAAAGCTTATGCGGTGGCCTTAAAATGAGGGTTTACTTTACATTAAATCAAGTAAAAGTGATTGTAATTGAAATGAAATTTTCAAAAGTAGTGAAGAGATTTTTTAGAAAAAAAAAACTTATTTGAATTGAATAGAATACTAAATAAAACTTATTGTGATATTCACTGGATATTAGATTTAGTGTTGACAAACTTCTAATTATCTTGAAGAAAAGAATGTTACCGAGTCAAGGTCTAAGAGGTAAATAAAATACCCTAAATTAAACGACTTTGTTGTTATCCAAGAGATGATATTGGTTTGAAAACGAAAGAGAAATATTGGAAATGAATTTACTATTTCCATAAGTGATGTTATAAACTTTAATTTTCAAAGTTTAGAAGTTAAATAAAACTGTTTGGGTTTTCGTAAAACAATGTATCATATGACATTGTTTGGCCCAAATATGAATTGTAAATATACTTATACCATATGGTTAAGTATATAGCCGCATTTTCTAAGTATTGAAAATAGTTGTTTTGTAAATACATTTATTCCAAGAGACAAATGCACGGATATGGTTTTCAAAGTAATGAAAATGAGAGATTTGTGAATATATTTATTCTGTTGAGATAAGTATATGAAACTGATTTTTAAGAATCAGTGAAATGAATTTAAATGAATTGTTTCGAAATTATGCTCAGTTTGTCTTTGGTCCTAAAAGGTTCCGAAATTAGGCTCACATCCCTGTCTTAAATTTTTATAAATTAGGTCCCTATTTTTCAAAAAATCATAAAAATAAATCACGTAAATTCATAATTAAATACAACAATGAATCATCATCAAAATCAGGCGTTAAAACCAACAAAAAATAAACCAGAAACAAAAAAAACAGCGAATCTGCAGTATTGTGCATCAAATGATGCATTTATTCTCAATTCCTGCATACATTTCTACAAAAATTGAAATTATGCATCAAACTGCAGTATTACTGCAGAAATGTATGTAATAATTTCGCAATAAATGCATCGTTTGATGCATAATTCAATCCTAGCTATATTTTCGAGCATACACCTTTTTAAGCACTATTGCTTACATTTCAACATTTATAAGCAATAAATGCATACATGTCAGCACATATTCATAAGCCTTCATCCATTTTAACTTTCGTGCATACATTTCAGCAGTTATACATAATAAATGCATATATTTCTGCAATAATTCATAAGCCTTGCAAAGTAGTTCATTTTTATATGCATACATCTCAGCAAGTATAACCAATATATACATATATTCATCCAGATTTTCAATATAAACTCTGGATGAATATATGCATACATGTATGCATATATTGAGTATAAATGCATATTTTGACGATTTTTTTTTTAGTTTTTTCTGCATGCTTCAGGGAATATTTGCGATTTTTTAAAGAAAAAGAATTATGTTGCAGCGCCTAATTTTTTTTGGAAAACACGTAACTCCCTAAAATAGGGACCCGCTTTGAAGAAATACTTAAGGAGGGAGGCCATTTATACCAAACTTGAAAATAGGGATGTGACACTAATTTTCACTTAATTAAAAGGGTCTGTGTTGCTGATGTACTTAACTGAACTTTTTTGATTTGATAGTTAAAGAACTTGCTATTGATAAATTCCCTTTTAACTTATAATGTGTTGGTTCAAGGAATCGGGATTGGAATTGGTTCCTGTTGATAAATAATGGCTGAGTCGCGGACTAGGTCGCTTTCTTGAAGACGATTCAGCGATCTGGTCAGAGGTGCAAACCAGTTCGTTCCTTTGCCGCCGCCTCTAGGATAAAACAGCCTCAAAAAAGATAATCGATTTACTTGCACAACAAATCAGTGCAGATTTGCACTTTCGAAAATAATATTGCTTGAATTTTCTAAAAGAAAGATTTAATGGTGGAGGCTAGAAGAAAAAATAGAACTCGGTATATTTTCTGTCTACAGATAAAAGTTATATATAAAACGAGGATTAGGGTTTGGGAGAAAAAATCGGATCTGCTAAAATTTCGGGGGACAAAGTTTTTACCATTGCAGAAAATAATTATCGGTGTAGAAAATAATTTTCCATAAAAAAAGGGTTCGAAAACTGCAAAGTTTTATGGTCCAAAAATATAAGTGTCTACACCATAAAGCCCAAGCCCGAGCCCGAGCCCGGACCGGGCCGGGTTGAGTCGGTCAGTCGGTTGCGCGCGTGTGTGGTGTTCATGATGCATGGTCTCCCTCCTCATAACAAAGCATGTATTGGGAGCCCAAGGCCCCAACATGATTTCTTAGAAACAAGTACAAATCCTTGCCTCTTCCATATAATCCCATGATGTGGGACTATTCACACATAAGAGTCATTCATACACTTATTCAACATTTTTAATAATTCACTTTATATTTGTAAAACATTTCCAACAATCCCCCACTTGAATTTTTTAAAAATATTTTCGAGCAATTTCTAAAACCATAAGATTGTGCATAAACAAAGGTGTCATCCAACTTGAACCTTTGCATAGTAAGATTCAGTTTTTACTAGAGTGACACGTAGTCTTGAACTCTATTCCTGATATCAAACCACACACAATCTTTTCTATAGTGCAATCAAATAAGCCCGTGCATTTATGGCCATGCACGTCTATCCTTGTTTAGTGAATGCTCTAGAAGTTCTGCCCAAAACTCCATAGGAAACGACCACATTTCCACATTCACAAAGGTGAGTCTATCAAGAGTACTCCTGAAGGTAGGTACTCCACTCCAAATAGAGTATAGATCTCATTAAGAGTTTCTATTAACTCATCCTCTAATCACTTCAGGAATACATGCTTCTTGGTTTATTAAATAGCATGCTCAACTCCTATCACTACACAACTTGCTTTTACCCATTGAACCTAGTTCTTGGGATCTCCAGTCATTTAGGTCGGGTTACCATTGTGCGTGACTCAACAATCTAAGGGCAATAGTCCTATTCTTTTAGAAGAATTGTGGACTTTCTGTCTTGATAGTGCTTTCATCAAAGGATCTGCCAAATTTTCTTCGCTATGTACGTAATCCACTCTAACGGTACCTGTGGAAAGCAGTTCTCTAACCGTGTTGTGCTTACGACGTATTTGTCATCTCTTACCATTATAATAACGATTCTGAACTTTTGCAATAGCTGTGGTAATATCGCAATGTATCAACACAGCCGGTATCGGTTTTTCCCATAAGGGAATCTTAGCTAGCAGGTTTCTCAAATACTCTGCCTCTTCACCAGCTATAGCTAGTGCTATCATCTCAGACTCCATAGTAGACTGAGCCAAAATAGTCTGTTTCTTGCATTTCCAAGAAACAGCTCCTCCAGCGATGCTAAATATATAGCCACTGGTCGCTTTAGAATCATCAGATAAGGTATTCCAGTCTGCACCAGAATATCCTTCAAGTACAGCTGGAAACCTTTCATAATGTAATCCAAGGTTCATGGTTCGTTTAAGATATCTCATCACCCTTTCAATAGCATTCCAGTGCTCTATACAAGGTCTACAGGTAAACCTGCACAATATTCCCACGACATAGGCAATGTCGGGTCTAGTACAATCAGTGGCATACCGAAGGCTGCCAATGATGCTCGCATAATCAGACTGTCTTACACCTTCACCAGTGTTCTTAAATAACTTTACACTGTGATCATATGGTGTACACATAGGTTTACAGTCAAAGTAATTATATTTCTTTAGGATCTTCTCAATGTAATGAGATTGATCCAAAGAAATTCCCTTTTCTGGCCTAGTAATTTTAATACCAAGGATTACACTCGCCTCACCTAGATCTTTCATATCAAAATTGGCACTTAATAAAGATTTGACTGAGTTTATGGCATGAATGTTTGACCCAAAAATGAGTAGTTTATCTACATAAAGGCATATAATAGTGCAAATGTCATTCTCTGATTTGTAATAAATGCATTTGTCACTTTCATTAACTTTAAAACCATGTGAAATGATTAAATTATCAAATTTTTCATGTCATTGTTTAGGTGCTTGTTTTAAACCATATAATGATTTATCTAATTTGCATACTTTCTGTTCTTGACCATGTACCACAAATCCTTCAGGCTGGTCCATATATTTCTTCGTCTAATTCACCGTTCAAAAATGCGGTTTTCACATCCATTTGGTGTGTCAACAAATTATGAATAGAGGCAAGTGAGACTAATACCCGAATGGATGTGATTCTAGTAACAGTGAAAAAGTGTCGAAGAAATCTATGTTTTGTTTTTGTTTAAAACCTTTGGCTACTAGTCGTGCTTTATATTTATCAATAGTGCCATCAGGTTTTAATTTCGTTTTAAGTACCCATTTACAGCCTATGGACTTACAACCAGGGGGTAAATCTACCAAGTGCCAAGTCTTATTGGATTCTAAAGAATTCATCTCATCATTTATAACCTCTTGCCAAAAATCGGTATCTAAGGAAGATAAGGCCTCTTGGAGGTTTATGGGATCCTCCTCAATAGTAAAAGCACAAAAATCTGAACCAAAATATTTTATGGTTCTTACTTTTTTACTTCTTCTAGGTTCAACTTCAGAATTTTCATTAAGTTCTGTTCTAATAGGCATACTTGAAGTGCCCCACTATTCCTTAGTTTAAAAGGAAATTTAGTTTCATAAAAATCGGCATCATTTGATTCAATTATATTATGTGCATTAAGGTCATAAAATCTGTATGCTTTGCTATTAATAGCATAGACTATAAATACACATTCATTTGCTCTACTTGCCAATTTTATTCTCTTAGGGTCTGGAATGCAAACATATGCTAAACAACCCCAAGTTCTAAAATATGAGACATTGGGTTTATGATTCTTTAAAATATCATAAGGTGAAATTTTATTCTTAGATTTGGGGATTCTATTCAGAACATAGCAAACAGTCAATAAAATTCCTCCCACCAATGTTTTGCTGCACTAGAATTTAGTAATATGGCAACTACAAGTACGGTAAATGTCCTATTTTTCCTTTCAGCTTTACCGTTCATCTCAGGAGAATATGTTGCAGTTCTTTCATGTACTATACCATGTTGTTTATAGAATTCCATAATTGAAGTGGATTCATATTCTGTTCCTCTATCACTACGAAGTCTCTTAATTTTCCTATTTGTTTGATTCTCAATCTCAATTTTGAATGTTTTAAACATGTCAAAAGCATCACTTTTATTTTTCATAAGGTATACATATGTGAAATCAGAACAGTCATCAATAAAAGTGATAAAATAATGATGTCCTTGTCTAGTCAAAGTACCATCAAGTTCACATATGTCAAAATGAATCAAGTCTAAGGGTTCATAAATTCTATCAACAAATATATGAGGTTTCTTTGTGATTTTTGCTTGTGTACAAAATTCACATTTATCAAGTTCAGATTCTGTCAATTTAGGAATCATATCTAGGGTGCTCATGTTGTGAATTATTCATTTATTAACATGACATAATCTAGAGTGCCAAATATTAAAATCACACAACATAGAAGCAGAAGTAGTCACTTTATTTGTTTCAACAATCAGTTTAAACATACCCTCACAAGCATAACTCTTTCCCACAAAAGTTCCCTTATAAGTTAGGGTATACAAATCAGCCCCAATAACTTGAGTAAACTCAGCCTTATTAAGGAGAAAGCCAGACACCAGATTCTTCCTAATCTCTGGAGTATGCATAACATCTTTCAGGATTACAGTCTTTCCAGAGGTAAACTTAATTTCCACATTGTCAATCCCTGCAACTTTAGTGGTGTGAGAATCTCCTAACAACACTTTCTGATTTTCAGCAGCCGTGTATGTAGAGAACAAGCCACGATCATAGCAAACATGGCGAGAGGCACCAGTGTCTATCCACCAACCCTCTGATCCATCAACAAGGTGAATCTCTGTAATCATAGCCGTAAGAGGCTCTTCAGTCAGGTTAGCCTGCTGTGCAGAGCTTGGCATGTTCCGACACTTTCGTGCCATATTACCCGGTTTTACACAGTTATAGCAAAGAAACAATTGTCCAGAATCATTCTTTTGGGCTGGTTTCTGCTGTCCTTTTGGGTTTCCTTGCGGATTCCCATTCTGTTTGCTTCGCCTGTTATGATTCTTAAAGGATTTCTGATTCGGTTTCAGAACAGCGGGTGTGGTCTTTTTAGTGTTGTTGTTATTGACAATCAACACGTCTTCTTTCTGATCCTGCTTGCGTGCCTCCTTCTCAATACGGAGGCACGTGATCAAGCTTTCTAAGGAAAATTCCATAGTCATATGACGTTAAACATTTTTAAAATCTTTCCAGCCAGGGGGTAATTTGTCAGTGATAACAGCAATTTGAAATTGTTCGTCCAATGCCATACCTTCGGAGATGATCTCATGAGCTATTTTCTGCAGCTCATGAGACTGCATCTCAACTGATCTGTCGTCAGTCATCTGGTACTTTAGGTAGCGGCTTTCAGCATATTTCTTTGCCACTGCCTCATCTGTATCATACTTCTTTTTCAGTGCTTCCCGGATCTCCTTTGTTGTCTTCTCATCTAAGTTATAGTAATCATACAGATCATCGCTCTGTCCGTTCAAAATAAAGTTCTTGCATAGATAATCCTGTTCAGTCCAGGTCTGCAGTTGCTTTTACTGTTCAGTCCATGATGCCATCTTCGCTGCATCAGCCTCGTCAGGTTTATCTGGTAGCTGCGATTTGTCAACAGTCAGCGCAGCCATAACCTTTCTGATACTCCATCTTCTGACGTCATCGCTTAAAATTCAAACCTTCGAATTTGAATGGAGCAGCAGTCACGAGAGGGTTCTGGAAAGCAGAGGGTGGAGCAACATCGTCTACGGTTGAGTTCGAAGCCGTTGTTTCAGATTGTCTTCAAATTGTTGATAAACAATGGCTGAGTCGCAGACTAGGTCGCTTTCCTGAAGACAATTCGGCGATCTGATCAGAGGTGTAAACCAGTTCGTTCCTTCGCCGCCGCCTCTAGGATAAAACAGCCTCAAAAAACGATAACCGATTTGCTTGCACAACAAATCAGTGCAGATTTGCACTTTTGAAAATAATATTGCTCGAATTTTATGAAAGAAAGATTTTAATGGCGGAGTCTAGAAGAAAAAATAGAACTCGGTATATTTTCTGTCTGTAGATAAAAGTTATATATAGAATAAGGATTAGGGTTTGGGAGAAAAAATCGGATCTGCTAAAATTTCGGGGGACAAAGTTTTTACCGTTGCAGAAAAAAATTATCGGTGCAGAAAATAATTTTCCATAAAAAAACGGTTCGAAAACTGCAAAGTTTTATGGTCCAAAAATATAAGTGTCTACACCACAAAGCCCAAGCCCAAGCCCGAGCCCAGACCGGGCCGGGTCGGGTCGAGTTGGTCGGTTGGTAGCGCGCGTGTGTGGTGTTCATGATGCATTGTCTCCCTCCTCACAACAAAGCATGTATTGGGAGCCCAAGGCCCCAACATGATTTCTTAGAAACAAGTATAAATCCTTGCCTCTTCCATATAATCCCATGATGTGGGACTATTCACACATAGGAGCCATTCATACACTTATTCAACATTTTTAATAATTCACTTAATGTTTGTAAAACATTTCCAACAGTTCCAAAACAACTTCAAACCAACTTTGCGTTCGAACTGAAATTTGCAGGTATGTTTGAAGACAGTATTGAGAGTGCAAGGGTTACTTGCTACTAATCTTATGGATGTAGTAGAAGTAATGCCCTCTGTTCGTTCTGTTCCTGAGCGAATTGTATGGATGATTGTTATCAGTACGCTAGCAGTGAAGAGCAATGAACATTCAAAGATGGAAATGTGCCATGTTTGACAGGTAAAAATGTAGTCTTTAACCTTATGAACCGTGAATGAATAAAATCAAGGGAGATGCAGCAGGGCTATGTGGGTCGTACTCATTAGGGTTTGTTTATCAATAATCTAGAACGGTTGACCCTTTGATTATTTTATGCTTTGGTGTAGTTGCTTATCACAACCATCGTGGCGATATATTAGGTATTATCAAGTTAGTGGTAGGACGATTTTGTGTTGGCAAGGGATTTTGGCGTGGTTCTCGGTACGCTTTTCTAGAGAGGCATCGTGAAAGGTGGCGCCCCGGTGCCTTGTCATGTTTATTTGTGGTCACGTCTTACAAGAGTTCCATTCTTTAAAGGATTTATAAAATGAAGCACGTTGATTTTGATGTGATTTTTCTCATTGTTAAGTATCCCAGACTGACAATCTGTGTGATTTTGCTTTTCGCAAAATGGGCTCGGTTAGGCCGAGTATGTTTTCCAAGTTGCATTGGATTTGCTTGGAGCTGTAGGAGAGGAGCTGGAGTCGATACATATTCTTGTATTTTACTGTATTAATTTATTTTCGTTGTGTGTGTTGTATTTATAAATTATTGTACAAACAATTTGCTACGACTGTATACGTCGAGTTTTTTTGTGTACCCTGATTTTTCATTCACCTATTTATATACTTTTTTCTTATGTAAAGAGTATTGGTATATTATATTTTATTAATTCCGCTATGAGATTCTGATTTTTTCTGATTCTGATGTGTTTGTGTTCTTCTTCTTCTATTCTAGCCTTTCTTTTTTCTTTGTCACCCTCCAACTTCTTTCTTTTAACTATTGGGATTTTCGGAACTTGATTTTAGGTACATGAATACGGAGGATGTATTAGTATCGAAATTAAGGCATCGAATTTCTGGGTTGTTACACTTGGTATCAGAGCTGAAGGATAAATGATAACCTTGGCTCTATTGCGTAATTCGATAAAATATAAGGTAACGGAATGCTTATTATGAGTATGAGTGCATAAATATGAGAGCGTATTTGTTAGTGTTATAAACTGTTTTTTCAATATTGTGGTTGTTTTTTGTTGAGTGATATATAAATTCCAAATTGACGTGTTTGGCCGACGTGGTCGGTAGGGGTTTTTTAAAAACTTAAACAACGCAAATAAACCTAGTATTGTTTTAAAGAGTTGGTAAATGAAATAATTTTACCAATATTTTATATATTTTTCTTTATATATAAAGGAAATTTCAAACTAAGTAAGTTTTATGGATGATTAATTTGATTTGAAATGATAATATTCTATTATCATCATTTATTGTTTATTAAGCCATGCTCACTTTTAAGTATTAATTACCATTGATTGATTGGTAGTTGTGCCCAACTAGTTTATGGGCGTTGGTTACCTGATTTCGATAAGAGCTACCTTATCATATCTTGAATGGGTTAGGTAGATTTTTAATTTGTAGAAACATTGGAAATGAATACTATGTGAATTCAGTTTCACGATTTGACTATATGGCATTCGATGATGATGTTGGGTAAGAATTTAACCTAAGTAAGTTGTTTAACATAAATTTAAACAAGGGAGAACTTAGGTGAAGTAATCTTATATAGAATTATATAAGTGTGATTTATAAATGAGGTTTATAAATAGGAAGTGGATTTGAGTTGAGAATCAAAGGATTTGAACTTTCGACAAACTTGGAAAATGGTTTTTTCAAGATTTAAAAGGAATGTTGTGATTACTTTAAAATGGGTTTATGATAATAGATGGATTTTAAAAAGTTTTAAAAGCATAGACCTTACTTTGGTCACTGGAAAAGAATTCTAATGGTGGCTGTAGCATCATCGGTGTTCATTTATGAGTTTCTAATAAGTAAGAACTTGCTACCATGGATAAACTATTGGACTAAAACGAAAGTAGTTTTGAATCTAGAATTTTTGATTTTGAAATCCAAAGTTTGATTCCAAAATTATCGACCAAGTTATAATACAGATACTTTTCTATTATAAGTGCTAGAGTTATTTGATTGTGCATTTAACATGATATGTTGTTTCCATAGATTTAGAATGGAATATTCGACAATTTTGGATAGTCGAGTTTCCAAGTTAAGTCATAAGGATAAGCAAAATTTATTTGAAACTTAGGTTATAATTTTTTCATTAAACGAAGTTTGAATGTTCAATTTAAATTAAATTAAAATGAGCTCGTCGCGTGGCGGTAGTTCTTAGTTTTACGTCTTGATCTTGAATTGATTATAAATGATCCAATATAAGTCGGAATTCTTTAAAAATCTTTCGGGTTTATTGGGCCATAGTTTCCTAATGGAAGAGAAAATTTGAGATTTCATCTGGTATATTTTGTGTTATGTCAAAATCAAATTTCCAAAATAATCGCGGTGTGGTTGTCTATAAATAAAATGTTTTATTTAATAAAATGAAAGGATTTTAAGTGAATAAAATTTTGATTTTCCATTAATAAAATATACCTACAAGTATATTAGCTTGTAGTGAATTTGAAATTAAATTTCTGAGTTGTTCGGGTTAACATGAATAATTGGTTAAGTAATAATTGAGATTGTTGAGCGAATGGTGATGCTTAACAGGTTGTTTATAATCCCGGTGCGGTGATGAGGTTTATGTTCCAAATAAACATGAATAAAAATTATTACTTTTTATAACACTATGCGACAATAGTGTGTGTTAATTTATTGTGACTACATGTAGCGTTATGCTACATTTGTGTTATTTGCTGAATTGTGTCATTATTGCCAGTTGCATCATACTTGGGTATTGTATATAATTGCTATGTTCATTTTTGCGTATGGATTATTGTGGTATAGTTGTCTATTTTGCTTAACCCTCTTTTGGGTTAGATTAGTATTATTGCCAGTTGCATCATCCAACCTTTGATTGTTCATTCAAAAACACTCGAGTTCTCCTCAATACTTCAGCAAAGAACAATCAAAGGAGTCTATTAACACCTCAGTATTTGCTCTTCACACCCCGCTAATTAGAAGATAAAATATGCAACCCATAATTTTCTCTTCCCATCCCTTTTAATCTAAAAATGCCCTTATTGCAATTTCATTCTCAATACATTTTTTCTTCTTTTTCTAATTTACAGCTCGCAATTTTTTCTACTACTCTCCCCTTTAAAATTTTGATTGAATTAATTAATACTTGTAGACGATGTCGTTGGTTGAAATAAACCGACGTGCATACTTAACGTTGGTTAGGGTAATCAATGCTCTATCTGAACGTTGATTTATTAGCACAACACTATTTATAGTGATGATTTATCTATTTACTATTTAGGTCTTTGCAATTTCAGTATATTGTTAACGTCTCGGTCTCAAAACACATAATGATACGCATTGCTAATTGTTCTGTTTTTAAATTTTTAATCATTGTTTTAATTTTTAGTCGTTATTTATAACTTCTATCTTTAAGTTTTCTTTTTTTTAATGATCATATACAATGCTGATTTTAAAATTTTAAATTATTGTTTGCAATTTAACCTCGAATACCCATATATGTATATGACTGATATTACAACATGTCAACATTAGATAAACTATATAATCAACTGTTAAAGGGTAAATTTGGAAGCAAAATTCTGAAATTTTAATTGGGGTGTGAAGAGTAAATCATGGAGTGCGAATAGCCAGCACCCTTCCTTTTATTTGATTATTTTATACTTCATTGTTTATCCGCTGCTTTTTTATATATTTTTTTTCCACTTTAATTCTGATCTTTTCCAGAAATTCTATGAAATACTTGTACTCAAATCTATTACTTAAAGATCTATCAATAAAAAGTATACCGATCTTTGCGCGCAAAACACCCAAAAGAAAATCCAGTGCGATATTCCAATCATAACAAAGTTAAAACTCCAACAGCTATGGAATCTCCGCTTGTCCCTTTAAGAATCCTTAAAGCGGATAACTAAAATTTCATATGAGCAAATCTCATGTACCCAAATTCTATATACCCTCTATACCCAACCAATCAATACTTCTAATTTTTATCTTTTTGCATTTAAGTACGAGGGTTTAATTACAAAAACGTGGAATTCAGGGGTCCTGATTGGTTGGATATAGGGGGATAGGGAATTTTGGATATAGGTGATTTCTTTTGGTCTATTTAACACAAAAAAAATAATTGCTTACATTTGGTGCATAGAAATCCAAAATGGATTAGTAATATTAGAAACCCAAACATTCTATATTTAGGGATTTCATAATATTTAGGGATGCCATAAATTTGAATCTCCAAGTTATAAAACTTTAACCCAAAACCAATAAAATCTAGCTAGATTTTGATCAATGACAAGATTGATTATTCAATTAGAGAAACAAGATTATTCTTATTCTAGTATTTATATAAAAAAAATGAGCATTTATAAACGCAAAAATAACAAAATCAGTAGAGAATACCATAATTTATACTCAGGTACAGTAATATAACTTTCAAATGAAGATTTCCATAAGAAATAATTCAAACGAGAGGAAAGATCTAGTAAAACAAAATTAGCAATAAATACCATATAAGCAAACACGAACAACTCTATTATGGTCAGAGGTTACGAAATCCTTCTAGACCTTAGAGTTCCATGCCTGCAGCTGAATGGATTACGGTCAATTCTAGAACGGGGGAGATGAACCGGAGAGATCGAGTTTTCAAGATCTAAGGCAAGCATTTTTTTTGTTTGAGTGAATTAACAAAATGGAATGAACCGATCTAAGGGGGTGTATTGATGGTCGTATTTAATTCTAGAATGGATGTAAGCCGTTGTAAAATTTAAAACGGACGTTGAATGTAGTATGCAAATATGCAACGGACTTAAGTCGTTGCTATTTCGCAATGGCACTAAACTGTTGTGAATTTTCCACACTTGGGAGTAGCAGAACAACTTGTACGATGTAGTGCTATATCCCGAAGATGTCGGCAATTGTTCGTATTATGACCATCCAAGTCGTGTAACAAACAATGTCTACCATAGTCCTTCTCCTACTTGGTTGACTCCCTCGTAGGAGGCTTCGTGAAGAGTGCAGCCGGGAGAACTTCCAAATAAATCTCTTCTAGAGTATGAGTGAGTTCCGTGTATGAAGGTAATTTAGGTTCCCTCCAATCCATATTTTGATCATTCCCGAAAGAATATTTACCTTTGCTAGGGTTGGGCAGTCCTCCGCCCTTAACCGAATTAAACTCGAGAGTCTTTTTATCAGTTCGTGCATCCTCTTCCTGCAGAAACCTTTCTGCTTCAAAGTAGAACTCAATAAGATCCCTCGTTGGTCCCATTGTAATGAGCTTTTGGAATTCGCTTTATCCAAAACCCCAAAAATAGCATCCAAAACCATGGATGGATAGGGTATGTCGACCGACGCCATCGTCACGTTAAACCCCTCCAAGAACTTGCGCAAAGTCTCACAGGACCTTTGCTTGATCGCCATCAAAGTTATAACGCTTTTTGGGTGAGCGATATGAAATCTAAACTTCTTGATGAGTCTTTCACCCAAATAATTACAAGAACCAAATGACTCTGATTCCATCTACTTAAATTACATGGCAGCAATATTTGTGAGATAGAGCGGAAATCACTTCACCATCAGGTTATTCGGAACCGAAAATATTTAATTCCATGTGATGCATATCGCACATTAACTGAAAAATAGGATCCTTCCTACCATCAAAAGCCTCCAACACCAGCAATTTGAAATCCTGTGGGTATTGAAAATTTTTGATTTCCTAAGAGAATGGGTTGCGAGTAACACAATCCAAATCTACATGAGACGCTCTACCTCGAGTACACCATCGAATCACATCAGCGATTTGACTTCCAATTCTGTGACCAAGAAACTGTCTCCAATCTTTCAAGCCACCACTAGTTCCCCCAGTGTTTAATTCCATATTAGCCACCGATTGGTTTCCAACAAGAACGTCCAATTCAATCCTAACCCGCGGAGCTGCTATGGGAATAAACCTATCTTCCAGAAATGTGGGAGAACTTCCAACATTCACACCTTCGTGCGATTGCACTTGGGCAACATTACCAGAACCGATAACTTGACCGACCAAAGCATCCTGAGTCTTTCTTCCATCGGGATTAAGGGTGTTGCCCTCAATTGTAGTGGGAACGTTACCGATCCGAGGATCGTCATCGAATTACTTCCAATTTTGAGGGATTGCACCCAAGTTTCGAGATAGGCCTTAAGGAACACTCGTACTCAGCTCAGCGATATCACCTAGGCCTGACGCCTTTCGGCCATAAAAGCAAACATAGCTTCCTATTGCCTTCTAAAGAGTTCTTCTGGTCGTTCCAAATGCGAAGTCAACTCTTCTGCTAAATCCTTAACCATTCCATCCATGTTCCTCTATTTCCTCTCCTTCTAGGCGAGCAAAAGGGATTTGTTTCCTTTTAACCACAGTTCCAAATTTGAGAGAGTCCTCTTTCTTAGCAATACAAATCCAAAGGTATTCTAAAGTGCCCCTATCTGGCACTCCAAAATGTTGACGTAGGGAATTGGTCAACCATGTCAACCGAGTGTGATGGGTAGAGTAGTAAATCCAAAGAAAACGTGCAAGTAAATAAAGAGACACACATAGTTTATAGTGGTTCAGCATAAACACCTACGTCCACTTTTCTTCAACTATTCATCATTAATATAACAGTTACAAGTTTAATTAGGGGTAGGCATGGGCCGACTCGGTTCGGTTTGAAGCTCAAACCGTTACCGGACCACACAAACGGTTAATCAAAAATAAAGACCTTAATGTTATATATTATTACGGTCTGGTTTCGGTCCGATTATAGTCGCATATGGTGCGACTTCAGTTTTGGTCCGATTTAATTTTGAAACATACACATATATGAAATACAAACTCATTTCTAGACAAATCTAAACTTCATTATTGGTTTGAACATAGACGTTGATTGTTTTAATATAAAATATAGATAAACAGTGCACAACTGCACATATGAAATGAAAGCATACCATTTCAATTACCCATCTGAGATTCTAAATCCATAATACTTCACTACTAATATATACATCATAAATTTCTTGTAGCATAAGCATATAATACCTGATTACATAACATTTCACTATCTAGTTACAAAAGCTTCAAAATATAAAGTAATTTTATCTTTCTTTCAGAGCTTACCAGAGAAAAATACCGAAAGTTGTTACATGAAATTCTTTTTCATGAATCATATAACTCCATATCCTCAAAAACTTGGATAAAGTCTTTTGTTGGCATACTAAGCAAGAATCAACAAAATATTTATAGTTCAGTTTGCAACAATGTCAGTTTTGCATGTCAACATTACCTGGACAAAAAAAGGTCATTTTTCCATGTCAACAATGTCATTTTGGCAACAATAACATATTCAAACTATAACATGAGACCATAATACATGAATCTGTTAATAAGTTATTGATCAAGCGTATCAATATATTTATAAAGCTAAAATTATAGCAGCATGATAACTTAATATTATATTATAAGTACAGAATGTCAATATCTATATGAGTAGTACAACATTAGATATATGAAATTGACAAACGAAATGCACATGCCAAACAGAATATTAACAAAAGTTTAAAGTTTGCTGAATGTATGCTACGAACTTTATTTAATAAAAATTACCTTTTTCCACATTCTCTAATTCCTCATAAAGCACAATCTCATCTTTTGCAGGTTCCTTATAAAATGAAAATTCAGCTTCTTTCAACCAATCACTTGCACACACCAAAGCTTCCATCATTTTTGAGGTTAATGATGCTCTGAATGGATCAACAACTCGAGAGACAAGACTGAAAGCCGATTCAGATGCGATTGCTGAAGTAGGAACATTAAACACATCTTTGGCTATCTTTGATAGAATTGGATACCTAATTGAATTGAACTGGGTTCATTTATTAATGTTGCAAACAAGTGTGATTATATAAATAACAAAGTATAGTATCATCTAATTAACTACTTGTTTTGCAAGTTAAAATAGGTATACCCGTGAGTATTTTCTTTCCACCACTTGAGTAGATCAAATTTTTTATTAGAAGGGTCTTCAGAAGCATCAACCAAATACTTATCAGCCTCATTATTTATCTCAACTATATCTCTTTCTTGTCTAAGTCTCGTGAATTTTGTATGTTAGCCGCATGACTATCTTCTTCACAGTTTACTACAACAACATGATCTATCTTTGGCATTGTGGTATCTAATGGTCATTGCCAACCAACAGGATCTAATTTGCAATATCCATGATACAAATCAAGAAACACTGACTTAATTTCCTCAACCATCAACTTCACCGTTATAGGATTAGGTTCAATGCATGGAAAAAATATTCAAGGTAAAGCATCTTGTATCGTGGATCAGGAACTATAGCAATAAGAAGAATCTTGTTCATATCATGAAGCTTTAGCCAATATTTATCAAATTTATTTTTCATTGAATTTCCAATGCTCATTAACAATGAATCGCAACATTGTATACATTTATCTAGTTCACTCATGATAGTGGACATCCATAGTAGTGGCTCGTTTGCAGCAACAAATTTGGTTCCACTAAACTTCAACGTTGCATCATAGGAGATTTTTAGAAACCTTACTAAACAAGCTACTTTATCCCAATCATCATTTTTTGGAGGCCCTTCCCTTTTTTACCATTAATTTTTTCTTGAAAACACCCCTCAAAATTTCCTATCTTCATCTTCTGACCTTGAAAATGTGTATCTATACTTCAACGCAATATCTAACATTAAATAGGCTAAGTTCCACCTAGAGAAAGCATCTAATGGAACTATCCACCTTTATGCTCAATCTTCTCTTGAGAAGCACAACTTCCAAAATTTAGCTAATCTAGAAGGAGATGACCTTGCGTATTTTACACAATTATGAATTCCATATATAACACTATTAAGCTCATCCATACAATCTTTCACAATTAAATTAATAATATGACAACATCTCGTATGTAAAAAGAAACCATTTTACCCTTGATTTTTTTTTTAATTTCTAATATTGTCTCGCATATAATCAACGGCTACTTGATTCGCACTAGCATTGGCAACTACAATTGTAAAAAAATATTCAATTCCCAATTAAATCAAACAATTTTCCATTAACTTCCCAAAGGTTTTAGCCTTGTGATTTGCAATGACAAGAAAGTTAAGGATTCTCTTGTGTAGTGTTGAACTACCATCAATAAAATGAGCAGTACGAACCGTATAATTGACATTTTGTATTGATGTTCAAGTGTAAGTAGTTAGAGAAACACATTGTGAATTGTTTAGCAAAGCAAATTTAAGATTATTTTTCTCCTCGAAATATAATTCCCAGACCACTCTTGCAATTGTCCTACGAGACAGTACACTAAACTTGGTTTGCGTTACTCTCATGAGCTCAATTTATCCTTACCCCTCAATAAAACTAAAAGGAAGCACATCTCAAATTATCATAATAACGCGATAAAATCTGCTAATATCCTTATTATACCCAATGTAGACAACCTTTGCACCATTTTCTAAGGGATCAAAAGATATAATTTTTCGTTGTTTATTAGCCAAATATATAGGACACTTCTTACATTGATAAAGCATGTGCACCCTCATGGAAGATGTCTCGATATTTGCATTAGACTGATAAACTTTTGGGCAATAGTTGCACTATGCTTGAGTGGGAGAAATCTCTATGTCATCCGAATCTTTGACCTTTTTAAAGTGATTCCAAACTTCTGATCCATTCCTTCTTTCATTATTAGGAAAAAGTGGAGATGCAGCGGCAAGTTGAACTTCAATGATAGTCAGGTCTTGTACGGTATCTCCGAAAATGTTGTATTTGTGGTAGAAGCATTTCCAATTGGTGAATCATGTGCTATTTCCATGCTGTATACAAAACAATTCATATATGATTAAATATTAATACTAGCTATCAAATAGAACTAATCAAGCTTATTTATGAAGGGGAGCCTATGAAACTGGACACAGATGAGGATAAACTATATCCGTAACATACAAACAGACGGATTAATTGTTGATCTAATTAATCATGAACAGATTCAGTTTGCCAATGATAATAAGCCGATATTGTTGGTTGATTTGTTAAGTAACACAAGGATACTGTTGTTGCATTCCATTGCGATTAATTGCTTAAAAAATATGAATTATCTACATATTCTTAAATAAAAGAACATGCTACCGAAACATCATTCTCAGCATTACTGTCATTCAGCGGTAGTTTTCTACTGATCATTTGGTCAATTACTTAGTATAAAGTTATATCGCTTAGATTTTCAATGAAAACTAGGAAATAATTTATAAGGAAAGGGCACAGTATAATAATAATGAATGTCCTCTATAGTGATAAATTTAGAACGGCATGCAAAAATAAAGAACTACATGCTAAAATACAACTTATCCACTTGCATGAATCTAATCCAGGCTGACATGTTGATGAACATATATTTAATATTAAATACATAGCTAGAACACATATACATGCTAAAATAGATATGTTGATGTGCATACATTTAATATTATATACACAGCTAGAACACCTTTACATGCTAAAATGCATAGCATGCAGACTAGTTCATTAACATCGAATGTTTCAAAATAATAGTTATTCACATAGCTTAAACTCTTATGCAAGATATATGGATCAGTAAGTGCTCATGCATATTGCAAATTCCATTTATCAACATAAAACAAGTGCAGCATGCATACATATATTATTTACATAGCAAAGGTTAGTAAGTGTACATGGATCAGCAGTTCTTACGTATACCATTGTTTACGCAGCGAAGACAACACACTCGAAAAGAATACAAAAACACACAAAATGATATAGCAACTCACACTATTACACATAGCAATAAAAAAGAATATAAAAAGGGGCTGGCTATTTGCACCCCTTTGTTTGCTCTTCACCCCCCGAATAAAATTTTAAAATTTCATTTCCAGATTTGCCCTTTAACAACCGATTAAATAGTTTGTCTAGTGTTGCAAAATGATTAAAAAAATAATAATTACAACTATATATATAATTAAAATTTCATTTCCAGATTTGCCCTTTAACAACCAACATGGATTACGTAGATAATTGTCTAGTGTGTTACTTTTTTAGTGCGTTTTTGTTAAGAATACGTAGATAATAGACTGCTATTTTTTTAGTGTAAATAAAAAAATGGTTGTTGAGATTTTCCAAGGAGCCGCCTACCCACATGAGCCAATTAAATTACTTCATGGCTAGTCAATAAAGTAGGTACAATTTATTATAATTAAAAACGTCTTATATTTTGAATAACAAAAAACTTCATAAAACGACCTATAATATGAACTGGAGGGAGTAATGTGTTTGAAGACAATAAACAATTTTCTCTCCTTTGACATTCGCATCACTTCTAACGTGTCTAACACGGGGTCCATTATTTTGCCTAGTTCAAACAAGCAAAACAAAATGATATTTTACCGTCTAACACATTTGATGTTAATTAACGCTAATTAACCACAATTACCAACCATTTGTCATTACGTAATTATAATTTTAATTTGTCTCAAACATCAAATTTAAAAAAAAAAATTGAAATGTATCATTTTTCAGATAAGGTGTTGCCTCGCACCCGCCAATGAATGTTGCCTGCTAAACCCCACAACAAGTTCGGTCAAGTCGACCTCCATAAAAAGTCATTACATCCTCACATATGGGGAATGTCACCCCTCTGGACCCTCCATACAAAGTGGAAATCAGTTTAAATAATTTTGAAAAAAAAATCTTCCAACAACTTTAGTTTTGTAATTATACAATTATACTAAGCAAGCATGTAGGCTAAGCTATGTTATATACAGGAAATTTTGGCTTTATCTACGATTTGGACTTGAAAACTATGTTCATTACTACTTAAGCCCCCCATTTATACATAAATAACTAATGCTCTCTTGCCAACTTACCATGCGTTTCTGGTGTTGCTAACTAATGCACCCTACATGTTAAAGAAGTGAGTTAAGCCTTAAAGTTTGTAATACTCGAGTAAATGTAACTGTCGAGCAAAGCTATACTAAGACAAGTATTGACATTTGCAATATAATGTTTAAATTGTTTGAATTTTGAATTCTTTTGATAATTTACAATTTTCCAAAACTTAAAATGTTTTATAAAATTTAAAATTCATAACAAAAAATAATTTTTTGTTTATCTTAATAATTAACTAGTTAGTTACTAGTTATTACTAATTAATTATTACTAAAAAGTTAGTATACACCATTTAATATTGTTCATTATTTGTTGAGAAAAATTATATAATATTTATTATTAGATATTTAACAGTAATTATTCATTATTGAAATTGAAAATTAACTATTAATTATATATTATAAATTATTTGAAATTTATTTAATAACTACAAACCATTAATTAATAATTATCAATCATTAGTTATTAAATATATTTTACAAGTTTTCATTAAAATTAGTTGGTAAATTATTAATCGGTAATCATTTGTTGTAACACCCCACCTCCGCCAGGGTGACTCTTGCAAGCACTCTGACTTTGGAGGGGCGTTTGAATCAGATAAACATGCATAATGATATATCAAGGCAGAACAAGAACATATGTATATATGTAAACAGAGTAAATAAGATAAGTAAAACAGCGGAAGATTTCAAACCATTTCAAAACAAGTCTGGTACAACATAATGTCAACTTTCCAAATACACAAGTCTAGATAAAAACAACATCACTGAAAAACTGAAATACATAAGTACTATCCCCAAAATAAGTGATAACCATAGCTAGCTTCATGTCAAGACCGTACATGAGCTAAAATCCCACAAGCAAGCGATCAGAAGTCCAAGCTAAGCTCCAACGTTCCCACCCTGAGAACCGGGGGGGAACGGAAGAAAAGAGGCGAAAGAAAAACAGGTCAGTCAAAAAGACTGAGTAAGCCCTACTACAATCAATGTAAACTGATAAAATTAACTGACATGAGAAACAGGGATGAACATAAGGATAACAACATACTAGCATGATGATTAACTAACAAGGTAGATAAAGGTGTCATCGCATAATCAGGTTTAAGGTTTTGCACCACAGGTGTACTAGCAAACTAACATGACTTGAATAAACAAGTATTGATCCCTTGGCCCAAGCTTTGGCCCAATAACATGAAGTGACCCTAATATGAGGTCCAATCAAACGGTCTAGTCGATCGGCTCCCTATAAGCCTAACTCGTCACGTGTTGGTGTCCATACGGCCCAAACATAATTGTAGTCAGACTGTGCAGGGTCTCCCGTCGGGTGTATCAAGCCCTAGGGTGTCAACCCCTGGACACCATAAACATGAGTGCACAGTCTCGATCTACTGGTACCCGTGCATGTTTTCCCCGGCTTCGGACTGTGTGCACGACCATAGTCCGCCCGGAACTACACTGGCGTACCACTCTGCCGTCGCTTTTGGTCACTTACCTCAAGTCCAGTAATCGTGCTCCCTCCCTAGCCTAGTCCCTAGGGTCTTAATGATACAAACTTGGGATTACTGCTGGAGTGGACCCCCATTGCTAGGATTTTTTTAGTGGGTTAAGTACGGTTTAACCCTCTTGCTAATCATGGATTAACTTGGTTAAGTGTAACGATGAGTTCATGACTTAACCCTGATTAATCTACCAAGCCCAAATTGGTTAAGTATTAAGTGGACCATGACTTAACCCTAATCATGAGGCATTAATTAATTTAATGTGCCTTAACCTCTCACATTAGACCTTGTTGTGGTTACTAGTTAAGCCGGGCGGATCCGGGTAGCTTTACACCACAACTTGGTCTAACCTCGGGTTCAAGGTACAACATGACCAACTTCTCACATTGGGTCCTATTGTTTGTAGCAACTAGTTAAGCCGGTCGGTTCCGGGTAGTTTTACGCTACAAACTCAACCCAACCTCGAGTTGGTCACACTTATATTTTCTAAGTGTCATGTCCATCATGTTTCCAAAACATATTACAAATTTTCAAGCAATTGGGTAGACCTAACTTAATAGGTAAATTCCCAATGGGTAGACCTAACTTAATAGGTAAATTCCCAATCTTATGTTTTTATGTCTTTTAAGTTTACCCAACCCCAAACGTAATCCCATCGCTTACATGTCGCAATAGCGCATAAAGGATAGAAAGAGGGAACTTGGCATAATCATGACATAAAGGTGTTGAAGCCACAAGTTTAACATGGTGACATATGAAATGTACATATGTTCATATACTTGCATATTACATTTTTAGGCCTCAAAAGCATGCATAAAACCAAACTTAGCATATTGGTGATACATGGTGATAAATGACATGTAGAAATGGCCATAAGTTCGCATTTAGCCTCACATGCAAGTTATCATAAGAGATATGATAACTTACATGTTGCCAAAATGCAACCTTTAGCATAAAGCTTGAAGCTTTATGTTCATATACTCAAGGTAAGCTTGCATAACATGATAACATGAACAAAATGATCACCCCAAACTTGCATAACATACATGGCAAACTTGCATATCATAACATAGCAAACTTGCATAACATAACATGGCAAACTTGCATATAAACTTGCATATCATAACATAATAAACTTGCATATCATAATATGGCAAACTTGCATAACATAACATGATTAACTTGCATATCATAACATGGTAAACTTGCATATCATAACATGGCAAACTTGCATATCATAACATGATTAACTTGCATATCATACATTTAACTTTAGAGTTTAAATATGAAAGTAGAAAAGGGCTTACAATGCTTATGAAGACACAAAAATATGACAAAGCCCTTATTCAATCAAATAAACCCAAAATGCAAGCTCCAATAGAAAAACCCTTAAGCCAAAATGATCAAAACTCTTGCTTTATGATGCAATATAGAAACTTGACTTGAATGCAAGCTAATGATGCTCATACAAGCTTGAAAACACTTGTATGCATGGAAAATCTCTCATAAAAATTTATTTAGGAATTTTGTGAAGAGAGTGGAGGCCATGAGAGGAATGATTTTGCCATAGTTTAGTTGTATGAATGAATAATGATGATTTAGGGTTAGGTTAGGGTCTTATTTATAGAGATTAGGATTAGTTTCAACCTTAGGATTAAACCCTAGTTCCAATCTCAGCCCTCAAAACCGAATCTGGCCCAAAAACCTAACCAAAACCCCAAAATGGTGCACCAGGCAAAACTGCCCGGCTGGACCAAGTCGACAGCCAAGTCGACAGGGCTGTCGACTTGGGTCCAACCAAGTCGACTCCCAAGTCGACAGGGCTGTCAACTTGGGTACTCTGGCGGGAATTTTCCTGCCTGCGCCCAACTGCCCTAATTTCCAAATTCAAACTTGAATTTGAAATATGTTTTTACTTTGAAATTTTCTGAAAACTTCGTTCGCTTTAATCGGGTCATACGGACTCCGATTTTCGAAAACTCGGACTCTATTTCGCGTATTTTTCCGAGACGAACGCAATGGCACAGCCCGTTTCCCTTGATTCAGATTTATAAATTAAATTCTGCCTTGATTTACGTTATAACAGGTTATTGAAAATACGGGTTGTTACATTCTCCCCTCCTTAAAGGATTTCGTCCCCGAAATCTTCAAGTTAGGAAGAACATATCCTACCATCCAACATCCATCTACTCAAAACATCATCCACGAGCAATCATTGTCCTTACAAGATTCTAAATGTTGTATGAACATATGCAAAGGTGTGTGTATATGTACTTATCTAATGCAAATATCATCAATGCAAATTATGTTAGTGAAATGAATCCATATGTATGCAATTCCTAACATAATGTATAACATCTATATGTGTGCACATAACATACATCCATATGCAACATCCATGTGATAACACAAAAATTTTCATCCATGAATAAGCATAACCACTCATGCATATGCAATATGAGGAGTGTGTGAGCCGATCTAGTGCCTAACGTGTATAATGCATCCACGAGTAACCACTTGCAAACACTTGCAACCACTTGCAAACATCAAGCATAACATGTTTCAAACACATGTTTCATCCAAAGGGTTTATACCTAAGGTTCTCATGACAAGATTAACATGATAAACTAGATAATCAAGACAAACATAGATAGCAAAAGATATGCTACAAAGAGATCGGGAAGATAAGCAGGATATACTCCTTTCGGATTACAAGAAATCCCTTCCTAACCCAACCCATATTCTATATAAGCCCAAAAGGTTTAGTCAACCTAACGGACCCCTTTAAACCTTAACATGTATTACTAATCGACGAGTCACACCCCCTTATGGAGTTTATAACAGAAATGGGATCGAGAACGGGACCGAGAGGATATATGTAAAAGATAACATGCGAGTAAGCTCCACAGAAAAACAAGGATCAAGGATATGCTCTTAAAAAGAGATATGATGCGCGTATCTAGTCTTCGGTCTTCTAAGTCACGTTTCCTTGAGCTTAACTCCACTGTGCTTTGACCGTCTTTTACCTCATGATTTCTTAGCTTCTTAACTCTTATTTCCAAATATGAGTTGGAACCCATTTCATTGTCGCCTCTCGTCTTCCTCTTTCACTTACTCTTCTTCTATCATACTTGACTTAAACATAACTGTGACCTCATGGTTTCATGCAAGCTCTCCAAAATTCACCAGCGAATCCTGGATCTCGTTTACTTACTATAAAGTATTCCACGCAGCAGAACTTTGAAAATACCAATCCATGTTGCCAATTGCTCTTACTAACGTGATTTTCTATAACTCATGGTTGAACGAAATGAACCATCCGCCTGTGAATGATAGGCCGTACTTAGATTCAGTTGCTTGCCCATGACTTCCCATAGACTATCCCAAGACTGGCTGAGTCATGGTTACTAACTATCCTTTAGGGAACCCCGTGCAACCGCTTTATTTCTTGAAAGTAAACTGTCGCTAGTTATGATGCAGTCCTTTCGCTCTTTACCGGAGTGAAATGAGCACTCTTCGTTGTTAGGATCTAGAATAACCCTAGAGGGGGGGTGAATAGGGTTTTTCACAGTTTTTAACAAGAATTAAAAAACTTAACGAGATATATAATAATAAACTGATCACAGAAAATAGCAGAAACTGAAATGCAGAAAATAAATCACACACAGATATACCCAGCTTCGGCAAAAACCCTGCCTACTGCTGCATTTCTAAGGTTTCTACTAGGTGATAGAATAGTTCCCGCATACAAGACCATGTACACTCGCAAACCCCTGCTCCTATTCTAACCCTACGCTCAAAATCCTAGACTGATTCAAACCCCTGAATCAGATTTTCCCCAGATTACAAGCCCGTAACCTGTATTCCTAGATTTTACAGATTCTAGTACTGTCAGTTAACTCCTAACTGAAACTCCCCTAGAGTTTTACAGACTCTATAAACTGTTCAGATTGGTTTACAGAAAAATTACAACAAAAACACAAAGAAATAAAAAGGAGAAACAAAAAATTAAAGCCCTAGGAAATAAAATAAAGGGTCATCCCCTTTAATTCAAGCTTGAATGGGCCGGCCTCTTTGTCATTTGATTGCACCATCCTTCATTTGTTAGCCCGATCCTTTTTATTCTCTGGAAAATCAAAAATGGCGGCGGCTCCTCTCTTAATCTCCTAGGGTTTTCTGAAATCCTCCAAAACTCTGATCGATTGCTGAAAAAGAATTGAATCTCCGAGGCTCGACTTCTATGGCATGCTTGTCTATCGATTTGGATTTCTCTGATTTTAGGATTTAAAGTGGCGACCGAAACCCTAAAATTGTGAGTGAAATAAATTTAATTCTCTGCTTGAATTTTTGATGTTTGGTTTCGATTTGCGTTGGGTTCGATACACTCCTTAGCCGATGATGAACTGGTGTTATAAATAGGGATTACAACCCCTTAGAAATCTCTGATTTCAAAAACATTGATTCGACCTGAAATTTGCGGTTTCCTCTTTTTATTTTCTTAATGAATCGATGAATCTGGTCTTTGATTTGGCCTCCGATGTGGTTTGCAAAAATACTGAATTGCGTGATTTTGGCTTTGTATTCAGACATGAATTAGCCCCGATGACTTGTCTGATAATTGTGTGTTTCCTCTTTTGTAATTCTCTGCTTTGATTTGAATGATCCTAGCCTTGAATGAAACCTTGCGTGATTTATTGATTTCCATATAGCACAAACTCTTTGAAAAAAACATTTCCAAAAATTGATTGCTGAGAAATTCTTGCATGTCATAAAGAACTTGCTCAAATATGATTTGCCGAATTGATACTTTCCCACTTTTGTTCTTCTGGAAGCATGAATTCCATATATTCCTCTGGTCCCATGCATAATTAAAACTCAGAAAAGTTGTGCATTCGAAAGTTGGAAACATTTTAGGACTTCAAAGTATTGTTACAGATTTTCCAAAAAAAAAAAAAAAAACTTTGCCAAATCTGGATTCTTCAATTTGCTAATTTTCTGGAAATCACACGCACTTGCATACTCTGAAACATTTTCTGATTTGTGGATTTATTCCTTACCCAAAATGATTATTGTGACTTCTGCAACTAGTCATTTGAACTGGAAACTGCTTTTGAACATGTTGTTCATGCCAAACACTTGTGTCGAGCTTATTCACACTTGTCTACACTTGCCAATTGCCATGAAATTTCCACACTAGCTTGGTCATGCTTGTCACCAGCACTTTGTATTGTGCTACAGTCTCCATGCTTGAATTGCTTGATTGTATTTTCACCTATGCTGCATTTTGATCATGCTGTTCTTGTAAAACTCATGTGCCTTGACATCTTGGCTGCGCCTATTGTGTACTTTTCATGATGTCATGCCATCACCATGTACCATTTCTTTGCTTGAGCTGTTTACTTGCATGCACCATTATAACTCATGAACTTGCTGAACTGTATACATGCTGTAGCACCACCATTCATATTTACATGCTTTATTTTTATATGCTGGTATGATGCCCTGCTTTTGAACTATCCATGCTCCACCATGAATCTGAACTGTTCCCTAGTGTTGCTGGCTTGTTTATCTCACAATGTATTTGCTGTCACTTGTTTGCTGACCCATGTTTACATGTGTCGAGCACATTTGCTTGTCACTTTGTTATGACCATACACTGATGCTTTGACTTTTTTTTTTTTACTTGCACTTGAAATGATAGCTTGCTTGACCATGGCTCGACACTTTGTACTCGCCTGAAACATTTGAACTTGTGACCCACATTCCACCTTGGCTTGTTCATGAATTTTGCTGTTGTGCACCACTTTGCTGTTTGACTTTGAAACTGTCTTGTGTTTGATTTTGACATTTGTGTTTTTTTTTTAAAAAAAAAATCAGCAGACTAGTCACACTAGTTGAGGCTGATCAAAAATCAGCAAACTAGTGTGATTATGTCGAGGCTGATCAAATCAGATCGAGTCAGAAAAATGATGAGAAACACACCGAAAACTGAGGCAAATAAATTTTCAAAATAAAAATTATATTTGCGTATAATTTAGAAAAATATTTCTGTACAAGATACTGTGTGTGTGTATTTCTGAATGACAGGTATACAGGTGATGACTGGACTGACAGAAGACTGAAGATCAAAGATGAGACTGGTCCAGAAGATAGAAGATGAAGACTGTGTGTAAACAACAGTGTCTGTATAGTCAAGTGAATGTATAAATGAAACTGTAAACAGAGTGTGAGTGTCATAGTGAGGAGCTGTGTATTGAAATTGTACTGTTATCTGTGTATATTTGAACAGTGATATAACAGTACAATAACAAACACATTCAAAATAATATATACTTGTTTGTTATCATCAAACAAAAAATCATATAATTGTGTATACAACACCGTTATATACAACAATCTCCCCCTTTTGATGATGACAAACAAATAAAAGATTTTGAATATAGTAAATGTGTTTGTTCGTGAATATTTGAACTCCCCCTATTTAAATGCTCCCCCTACAATAGACAACTCCCCCTATAGATGTGCATGAGTGAAAAGTATGAATAACAAAATTTAATAAAATTTTGCAAAATTAAAAATATTTATAAAATATTCACTCATAAGTCAAAATCTAATCCATTCTCCCCCTTTTGTTATCATCAAAAGGATACAGATTTTAAAATACAGATGAAAACTGACTAAAAATATAATTTCAGCTTAAGAGGAAGAACAGTCATCATAAATTTCAATCAGTCAAACAAAAATCATAATATTCTAAGAACAGGTGGCATATTTCACATTTTAGAGAATGACGGATATACGATGAATTTTATATAAAATGGAGAGAGTTTCAAAAACAAATCATTTCCAATTATTTTCAAAAGAATTTTATAACTTTAAAGCACAAAAACAGTGATGGATTTGGACTATAATTATAATTTCAACTTAAGTGACAAAATCGAATAATCTCAAATCCCAATACCCATCAATTAACAAATCATAATACGTCATAAAATTTCAACACATTTCACAGTTTAGAAAGATGGATTGATAGGATGATTTTTATACACCAAGGAGAATTTCAGATTAATTTCAATTTATAGCACAATTTTCCTTTTTCTTTTTATTTTATTTAAGAGCACCCTGACCACGCATAACCAGAGCTTGGATTTTTAAATACGGTCAGTCGCAGCTTAAATTATAAGTTGTCTCATAACCATGCATGACCAGAGCTTGGATTTTTAAATGAGGTTAGAGACACACTTATATATTTATTATATATGTTTATCATTTTCAGTTTCAAAAGGAAAAACTCCTCGGTATATAAAACCAATATATGGATGATAGAAATGTGGTAGGTACAGAAATGAACTGTGAAATAAATTTCTAAATTAATTATATTATGAAATATAACCAACCGTACCGGAATCATTGAAAAATCTCAATTTCACTAATTCTGAATAATAACACAGTCACATTTCCATCACAAATATTTCCACTGTTTATTCAAAAAGATTTTTAACAAATATTAAACTCTCCACATTAAAAAGAATGATGGATGGCAGAAAGATGATAGATAAACAAGGTGGTCGTGAAATAATTGCCAGTTCAAAGATATTATAATAAATATTCAACCATCATGAAAATCCAAATAAAATTTCCTCTTGTTGTGAAATATATTGCAGTCACAATTCATCACAATTTCAAAATCTGATAATAATTTTGATGAATTCTAAATGCAGTTCAATTTGGATATTGATTTCAATTTCTGAATGAATAATCAATAAATAATTTTAAAGTTGAAAAACAATTACAAGAGTAATATGCTGATCTATACATGACAAGAGGGAAAAAATATATATACAGCCAAAAAAAAATTTGCAGCACATCTAAACTGATACCACATGGTGTCTCTACAAAGTAAAAAAAATTCAGAACAGATGGATGAAAAAAAACTGATACCGCTTGTTATCTCGCTCTCGAGGAATTTATTCACACCCTGGATATCTCAGATTAAAGAAACTTAGCCAGACAAATTTAGCACATTTATTTGTATAAGGCAAAAAAAAATGTATAGATCTATACAAGGTGAGAAAAAAAAAATGAATCTCAGTACAAATGGGTGAGACAAATATGAGGCGCTTCTGATACCAAATGTTCTCGCTTTCTCGAGGATTTTAATGACAACCCGGTGGCTACCAATGGTATCTCAGTCAACAGAAAAGACTTAATTACAAAGCAAGCAACTCAAGGACTGATACCACTTGGTGTCTTTATTTATGAGGGTGGTAACAAGACATTGGAGACAAAACAAGTATATCACAGACAAAAGAATTTTAAATACAAAGCCCAGGCAGATCAAGCAAATTAATTTCATGTATCAGAGCATGGTATGTATTTGATACCAAAACAAGCAGTCATCAACAAATATTTTCAAGTCAATTTCTTCTAACCAGAGCAGCATGATTTCAGAACAAACATTTTTCAAAAACAGTATCAGAGATGGTTCCTTTTATCAGAGCAGCAAGCAGATTAAATCAAGTAATTTCCAAACCATTTTTCAAATTAATTATCAGAGAAAATCAAGAGTCAGTTCAAATCAGACATGTCCGGATGATGGTCATAACAGACAGTTCATGATTAAGATTAAAATACCGTTTATTTTAAATCATTTGATGGAATATGGAAATATCAGAATTTAATGAATCAACCACACAGATTATTTATTTTGGATTCAGGATATGTGTGTGATTCAATAAATCAATAATTTCAAATGATTTTTAAACAAACTAATATTCAAATCAAATCATCATGAAATAACAGAGAATTTCAGAAACAAGTTTTCAAAGAATTTTTCCAAACATATTTCAGACAAGTCCAAAGGTAATTCAGATCATTTACATCAAGTATAAGATATATCCATGATCCAGAGAATTAAAATTATTTTATTTGAAATCATTTGAATTAATGTCAAGATTGGGATATAATGAATTAGTCACACAAGGTTGATTATTTCAAATTTAAGAGGTGTGTGATATTCATAGTATCAAGAATTTCAGGTGATTTCAAACAAACTAATTTCAACAAAAATAACCATGAATAGAGATAAATTCCAAGATGTATCACTGATTTAAGCCAATCCAAAAATCAATGAAATTTTCACAACTGATCAATAACAGAGTGCTATAATGAGTACAATATTTTGAGCTTTTCTAAAATGAATTAGAATAAACTCAGAACAGCAAAGGTGTGTGAATTTCCATATACTTTTCAGATCTTCAAAAATTTAGAATTCTAATTAACAATATTCAAGATATGACATGAATAATCAACACTGTTAGGAATTCAGAAATAATAAAACAAACTTCTAAACAACTGCAGATAATTACACGATTAAATTCAGAATCTGGAAAAGATTATAAACAAAAGAGTTTTATACGAATAAAATGAATTTCCAGACAGATATGAGTACTGCAATCAGAAATTCCAGAAAGCACAGAAAAAGAAAGATGTGACAGTGTCAAAACAAAAACAAAAACAAAAATAGAAGAAGAAAGAAGAAGGGATAAACAAAATAAAAAAACAAGGAATATTGACAAAGCTGAGTTCAGAGGTCATACCTGAAATGCAGTGTAAACCAGAAACTCTGACTCACCAGACTTGGCTCAGGAACTGTAGATGATTCATTGATGTAAAGAAGTTTGAATCGATTTCTCTTTTCAGCTCAGTTGTTCCTCAGCCACTTCATGTACCTAACAGTTTATAAGATCGAGTGGCCTAACAAATTTAGTAAAACCACTCACAGTTTTGTTTGCAACCTTAGGTACCCAAACCTGTTTATATAACAAACCATCCGAATTTACCTTTGTGCCTTTAGGAACCCAAAACGTTTTGAATTTAACAAAACCCGTTTTATTTCCATTTGAGATCCAAGGATGTTTAAAAGATTTGTTGTAAAACAAAACCTCATCTCGATTGTGATTTACAAATCCTTTGAAGTTTTCAGAGTTAGAACTTTCAAAACAAACATTTCTAAAGTGATTTGAGGGATTTTTAAAATCATAAGAATTTTGATTTCTAAAAACATCATTTTTCCCGAATCCAAGACCAGATTTATTTCCACTATAAACTTGGTTTTGTAACAGCATATTCAACGATTTTTCCCCATTAGAAAATTTATCCAAAGTTGATTCAAATCGTTGAATTTTGGATTTTAGATTGCTATTTTCTTTTAGTAAATTTGAGCAATTATTTATAGCAATCTTCTGTTCAACATCGGACTGTTTCAAAACCAAATTCTCATTTTCAAGCAATTTAATTTTGGCTTGGGATTCGGAAATTTCAAATTCAAATCGTTTTTGCTTTTCAGACTCAAACTTCTTGGATTTTTCAATCTCATTTTCAAGTTCTTTCAAAATCAAACCACTTTTCACCAAATTTTCATTTTCAGCAATTTCAAATTTGGAATATATATCAGTCTTAAAAATTTCAAATTCCTCTTGTAAAAAGTTATTCAAACTTGATAACTCAATCTTGTTTTCTTTTAAGATCAGAATTTCCTTTTCAAACCTTTGAATATTTTTATTGAGATGAACAAGATTGGTTTTCAATTTTAAACAATTTTTACAATCTGAATTTGAAGAATTTTTAAAATAGTCAAGCTGTGATTCCAAATAATCAATTTTGCTGGTCAACTCAGAATTCCCAGATTTCAGAGATTTGTTTTTAGATTTGAGTTTATCAACAGATTTAGTTAAATCAACACACATATAAACCAAATCTTCGTATGAGAAATTTTCAACTTCAGCATCTGTTGATTCTTCATCATCTGATCCTTCTGAATTTTCATTTGTAAATCCTGTTAAACAGACTTCTGAATCTGAGTTGACTTTCTCTGGTTTTGAGTTGCAGTTGTCAATTTGTCCAAACTTTGTATTGAGAGCTATCCAGATTTCCTGCGCAGTTAAACAATGGGAGATCAGACTGTATTGATCATCGTCAAGATAAGAATATAGAATATGTGTAGCACGAGAATTAAAAACTTTATCTACCATATCGTACCCACTGATAACAACATCCCAACATTTAATATTGACAGATTTTAAATAAAATTCCATTCTGGATTTCCAGTTTAAAAAATCTGTTCCAGTGAAAATAGTTGGAGATGAACTGGACTGACTCTCTATCGACTGACAACAAGGATTCACCATTTCTCTAGAGTTAACAGAAAACCTCGCTCTGATACCACTTGTTAGGATCTAGAATAACCCTAGAGGGGGGGTGAATAGGGTTTTTCACAGTTTTTAACAAGAATTAAAAAACTTAACGAGATATATAATAATAAACTGATCACAGAAAATAGCAGAAACTGAAATGCAGAAAATAAATCACACACAGATATACCCAGCTTCGGCAAAAACCCTGCCTACTGCTGCATTTCTAAGGTTTCTACTAGGTGATAGAATAGTTCCCGCATACAAGACCATGTACACTCGCAAACCCCTTCTCCTATTCTAACCATACGCTCAAAATCCTAGACTGATTCAAACCCCTGAATCAGATTTTCCCCAGATTACAAGCCCGTAACCTGTATTCCTAGATTTTACAGATTCTAGTACTGTCAGTTAACTCCTAACTGAAACTCCCCTAGAGTTTTACAGACTCTATAAACTGTTCAGATTGGTTTACAGAAAAATTACAACAAAAACACAAAGAAATAAAAAGGAGAAACAAAAAATTAAAGCCCTAGGAAATAAAATAAAGGGTCATCCCCTTTAATTCAAGCTTGAATGGGCCGGCCTCTTTGTCATTTGATTGCACCATCCTTCATTTGTTAGCCCGATCCTTTTTATTCTCTGGAAAATCAAAAATGGCGGCGGCTCCTCTCTTAATCTCCTAGGGTTTTCTGAAATCCTCCAAAACTCTGATCGATTGCTGAAAAAGAATTGAATCTCCGAGGCTCGACTTCTATGGCATGCTTGTCTATCGATTTGGATTTCTCTGATTTTAGGATTTACAGTGGCGACCGAAACCCTAAAATTGTGAGTGAAATAAATTTAATTCTCTGCTTGAATTTTTGATGTTTGGTTTCGATTTGCGTTGGGTTCGATACACTCCTTAGCCGATGATGAACTGGTGTTATAAATAGGGATTACAACCCCTTAGAAATCTCTGATTTCAAAAACATTGATTCGACCTGAAATTTGCGGTTTCCTCTTTTTATTTTCTTAATGAATCGATGAATCTGGTCTTTGATTTGGCCTCCGATGTGGTTTGCAAAAATACTGAATTGCGTGATTTTGGCTTTGTATTCAGACATGAATTAGCCCCGATGACTTGTCTGATAATTGTGTGTTTCCTCTTTTGTAATTCTCTGCTTTGATTTGAATGATCCTAGCCTTGAATGAAACCTTGCGTGATTTATTGATTTCCATATAGCACAAACTCTTTGAAAAAAACATTTCCAAAAATTGATTGCTGAGAAATTCTTGCATGTCATAAAGAACTTGCTCAAATATGATTTGCCGAATTGATACTTTCCCACTTTTGTTCTTCTGGAAGCATGAATTCCATATATTCCTCTGGTCCCATGCATAATTAAAACTCAGAAAAGTTGTGCATTCGAAAGTTGGAAACATTTTAGGACTTCAAAGTATTGTTACAGATTTTCCAAAAAAAAAAAAAAAACTTTGCCAAATCTGGATTCTTCAATTTGCTAATTTTCTGGAAATCACACGCACTTGCATACTCTGAAACATTTTCTGATTTGTGGATTTATTCCTTACCCAAAATGATTATTGTGACTTCTGCAACTAGTCATTTGAACTGGAAACTGCTTTTGAACATGTTGTTCATGCCAAACACTTGTGTCGAGCTTATTCACACTTGTCTACACTTGCCAATTGCCATGAAATTTCCACACTAGCTTGGTCATGCTTGTCACCAGCACTTTGTATTGTGCTACAGTCTCCATGCTTGAATTGCTTGATTGTATTTTCACCTATGCTGCATTTTGATCATGCTGTTCTTGTAAAACTCATGTGCCTTGACATCTTGGCTGCGCCTATTGTGTACTTTTCATGATGTCATGCCATCACCATGTACCATTTCTTTGCTTGAGCTGTTTACTTGCATGCACCATTATAACTCATGAACTTGCTGAACTGTATACATGCTGTAGCACCACCATTCATATTTACATGCTTTATTTTTATATGCTGGTATGATGCCCTGCTTTTGAACTATCCATGCTCCACCATGAATCTGAACTGTTCCCTAGTGTTGCTGGCTTGTTTATCTCACAATGTATTTGCTGTCACTTGTTTGCTGACCCATGTTTACATGTGTCGAGCACATTTGCTTGTCACTTTGTTATGACCATACACTGATGCTTTGACTTTTTTTTTTACTTGCACTTGAAATGATAGCTTGCTTGACCATGGCTCGACACTTTGTACTCGCCTGAAACATTTGAACTTGTGACCCACATTCCACCTTGGCTTGTTCATGAATTTTGCTGTTGTGCACCACTTTGCTGTTTGACTTTGAAACTGTCTTGTGTTTGATTTTGACATTTGTGTTTTTTTTTAAAAAAAAAAATCAGCAGACTAGTCACACTAGTTGAGGCTGATCAAAAATCAGCAAACTAGTGTGATTATGTCGAGGCTGATCAAATCAGATCGAGTCAGAAAAATGATGAGAAACACACCGAAAACTGAGGCAAATAAATTTTCAAAATAAAAATTATATTTGCGTATAATTTAGAAAAATATTTCTGTACAAGATACTGTGTGTGTGTATTTCTGAATGACAGGTATACAGGTGATGACTGGACTGACAGAAGACTGAAGATCAAAGATGAGACTGGTCCAGAAGATAGAAGATGAAGACTGTGTGTAAACAACAGTGTCTGTATAGTCAAGTGAATGTATAAATGAAACTGTAAACAGAGTGTGAGTGTCATAGTGAGGAGCTGTGTATTGAAATTGTACTGTTATCTGTGTATATTTGAACAGTGATATAACAGTACAATAACAAACACATTCAAAATAATATATACTTGTTTGTTATCATCAAACAAAAAATCATATAATTGTGTATACAACACCGTTATATACAACATTCGTGAGTCTACCTACTATGACCCACATGCTCTTATTCCCTTTCTTGATCTAGGCAGTCCATCCACAAAATCCTTCGTGACGTTTTTCCTACTTCCATTGCGGGGACCTCCAATGGATGTAATAGCCCACCGGGCTTCTATGACTCGGCCTTTAACCTGTTGGCACAACATGCGCCTTGGGACAAACTCGGCCACCTCCTCGAGTGATGTGCATCTTTAAGAGCTTTCTTCCTCTCATTGCGTCTTAGCCATCCCTTGCCATCTATAGCGAGGTGTCTTAACATCTCGCCTCGAATCAACTTGTCCATGATCTCGACTAACTGCGGGTCTTCTTTCTGTGAAGCCCCTACTTGATCCAGAAGGGTAGGTCTAAACTCAAGGGACGCTAACTGACTAATTAAACTGAGAAAGCTTCTTACTTCAATTGTCCTCGTCGGAGCTTTCCGGTCTTGAACCGCGACCACTTTAGCAGGATCCACCACTAATCCTTGCTTAGAAATTATGTGCCTAAGAAATCTAACTTCTTTTCTCCAAAATGACATTTGGAGGACTTGACTTTCAACTGATTCGCTCTAAGCGTATCCATCACCTCCTTGAGATGTCTAACATGTTCTTCCTCGTTCTTTAAGAAAGTCAGGATATCGTCTACAAAGACTACCACAAACTCGTTCAGGAACTCCCTAGACACCCTACTCATCAAGTCCACGAAGTAGGCGGGTGCATTAGTCAAACCGAATGGCATGACCAGCCATTCTAAGAATCCATCTGGAGTTCTGAACGCAGTTTTGCCTATACTATCCTCAGCTACTCTAAGCTGATGGAATCCAGTAGCAAGATCAAGAGAAAACAGATGTTCCTACAAGCTGATCAAACAAATCATCGATCCTTGGCAATGGTTGTCTATTCTCTTTGTTTAACTCACGATAATCAACACAAAGTCGAAGAGAACCATCTGCCTTGGTAGTAAATACTACAGGCGCTCCCCATTCAGATATACTTCGTCTAATGAAGTTCTTCTCAAGCAACTTCTTGACTTGCTTTCTTAACTCTCATCTTGCGGGACCATGTGCCTAACCGGCCACGTAACTGGCTTGGCATTATCAACCAGATAAATGCGGAAATCAATCTCTCGCTTAGGGGTAACCCCCCTTCACTTCATCCAAGATATCAGGATATTCTCGGACCACCCTCACCGATTGCAAACTACCGATAGACGAGTTGAGGGATTCAAGATAACACAACGTGACGGGACTCATAGGGTTACTAGAAATTTTTAGGGTATTACCGAGGCGAGTCATGAGCCTCTCAACCCTATGCTCAAAAATCAAGAATGGCTCCAAAACTGGACAACCAATCCATGCCCAAAATCAACCCATACCCCATGAAACCGAGAATATAAGCATCACACGAGAACTCTACACTAAAGATAGAGATTTTCAAATCCACGTAGATAATAGACAAATGGGCGGAAACCCCAATTGGATTTGAAACACACACGGGATCATTAACTAGACAAGTACTTAGGTGCAAACTTTCAACAAGATCAGATGAGATAAAGCTATGCGATGCACCAGAATCAAACAAGGTACGAACTGGAAAATCAGAAATATATACAAGGCTTTCAACAGAAATACTACCTCGATCGGGAACTGGAGCGGCATTGAGAGCATGAACTTGCCCTCCTGAAGGTCCAGCACGCTGAGTCTGACCCTGGCCTTGCCCTTGCTTCTTCGGGCAATCCTTACTGAAATGTCCAGTCTCACCGCAGAAAAAGCATTCACCATTCTTCCTTTTTCCTCTTCTTACAATCCTTAATAAGATGCCCAACTGAACCGCAATAATGGCACTTCCCCTTGTTGTTATTGCCCTTATTGTTGTTCCCCTTGTTGTTATTGCCCTTGTTCTTGTTCTTGTTCTTGTTCTGATTGCCTTGACTGCTCTGACCACTTGGATTACCCTGATTTCCTTTCCACTGGGAATCAGTCTTCTTGGCTTGAGTATCATTCATCTTGATCTCCTTCTTGTCACTCCTATTCTCTTCATTGAGTAGGGCCATATTCACCAAACTCTCGAAAGTTGCCCCCAAGGGTATATGAGATATGGCCAAACCATGTAATGGCTCGTTTAATCCTAGAGCAAAGTATAGGGCCTTCTTCTGAGCTGTGTTAACCAAGTCCAAACCGGCCCGAGCCAGTTGAATAAACTTATCTATGTATTCCCTAATAGTCATGTCCCCTTGCTTCAGTGATAGGAACCTTAGTCCAAACTTTCCCCGAAAGTCATCCCAAGTCTCAATTGGCCTAGTAGCGGTGGTGACCACCCACCAACGTGCAACTTCTTCCTTTAGCAACCACACTGCTAATAAAACCTTCCTACGGTCATCTATATCAAAGAAGGCGAAAAGATCTTCGGTTTCTTTCAACCAATTCCTTGCCTCTACACAAGTCTCGGTTCCAAAGAAATTCTTGCCACCCATCGTCTTAAAGTTCTTACAAGTTTCCGCAAAATCCGCTTGTGGAGGCTGAGGGGGAGGAGAAACATCGGCTATGGGAGGAGGAGGAGAAACATTAACCACCGGAGGAGGAGGAGGAACATCGGCGGGGCCGGCTTCGGTCGCCCTAGCCTCCGAAAGTCTCCTATACCAAACAGGTACATGTACTCCCTCCGGAATAGCAAAGTTATCAGCCATACTGAAAATGAAGAAAAAGGATAGATTCAGAATGGAGAAAAACGAAGGGATTTTCGCTAATGGCTTTTTGGGGAATAGCCTTTAAAATAAACTAGACTTTTCTTTGGAAAATACTTTATACTTGGTTTTAAAAATAGTTTTCCAAAAGTTTTTTTTTTTAAAAAAAAACCTTTTTGTTCCTTCTCGTAAACCATATGCTCTGATACCAAATGTAACACCCCACCTCCGCCAGGGTGACTCTTGCAAGCACTCTGACTTTGGAGGGGCGTTTGAATCAGGTAAACATGCATAATGATATATCAAGGCAGAACAAGAACATATGTATATATGTAAACAGAGTAAATAAGATAAGTAAAATAGCGGAAGATTTCAAACCATTTCAAAACAATTCTGGTACAACATAATGTCAACTTTCCAAATACACAAGTCTAGATAAAAACAATATCACTGAAAAACTGAAATATATAAGTACTATCCCCAAAATAAGTGATAACCATAGCTAGCTTCATGTCAAGACCGTACATGAGCTAAAATCCCACAAGCAAGCGATCAGAAGTCCAAGCTAAGCTCCAACGTTCCCACCCTGAGAACCTGGGGGGGAACGGAAGAAAAGAGGCGAAAGAAAAACAGGTCAGTCAAAAAACTGAGTAAGCCCTACTACAATCAATGTAAACTGATAAAGTTAACTGGCATGAGAAGCAGGGATGAACATAAGGATAACAACATACTAGCATGATGATTAACTAACAAGGTAGATAAAGGTGTCATCGCATAATCAGGTTTAAGGTTTTGCACCACAGGTGTACTAGCAAACTAACATGACTTGAATAAACAAGTATTGATCCCTTGGCCCAAGCTTTGGCCCAATAACATGAAGTGACCCTAATATGAGGTCCAATCAAACGGTCTAGTCGATCGGCTCCCTATAAGCCTAACTCGTCACGTGTTGGTGTCCATACGGCCCAAACATAATTGTAGTCAGACTGTGCAGGGTCTCCGGTCGGGTGTATCAAGCCCTAGGGTGTCAACCCCTGGACACCATAAACATGAGTGCACAGTCTCGATCTACTGGTACCCGTGCATGTTTTCCCCGGCTTCGGACTGTGTGCACGACCATAGTCCGCCCGGAACTACACCGGCGTACCACTCTGCCGTCGCTTTTGGTCACTTACCTCAAGTCCAGTAATCGTGCTCCCTCCCTAGCCTAGTCCCTAGGGTCTTAATGATACAAACTTGGGATTACTGCTGGAGTGGACCCCCATTGCTAGGATTTTTCTAGTGGGTTAAGTACGGTTTAACCCTCTTGCTAATCATGGATTAACTTGGTTAAGTGTAACGATGAGTTCACGACTTAACCCTGATTAATCTACCAAGCCCAAATTGGTTAAGTATTAAGTGGACCATGACTTAACCCTAATCATGAGGCATTAATTAATTTAATGTGCCTTAACCTCTCACATTAGACCTTGTTGTGGTTACTAGTTAAGCCGGGCGGGTCCGGGTAGCTTTACACCACAACTTGGTCTAACCTCGGGTTCAAGGTACAACATGACCAACTTCTCACATTGGGTCCTATTGTTTGTAGCAACTAGTTAAGCCGGTCGGTTGCGGGTAGTTTTACGCTACAAACTCAACCCAACCTCGAGTTGGTCACACTTATATTTTCTAAGTGTCATGTCCATCATGTTTCCAAAACATATTACAAATTTTCAAGCAATTGGGTAGACCTAACTTAATAGGTAAATTCCCAATGGGTAGACCTAACTTAATAGGTAAATTCCCAATCTTATGTTTTTATGTCTTTTAAGTTTACCCAACCCCAAACGCAATCCCATCGCTTACATATCGCAATAGCGCATAAAGGATAGAAAGAGGGAACTTGGCATAATCATGACATAAAGGTGTTGAAGCCACAAGTTTAACATGGTGGCATATGAAATGTACATATGTTCATATACTTGCATATTACATTTTTAGGCCTCAAAAGCATGCATAAAACCAAACTTAGCATATTGGTGATACATGGTGATAAATGACATGTAGAAATGGCCATAAGTTCGCATTTAGCCTCACATGCAAGTTATCATAAGAGATATGATAACTTACATGTTACCAAAATGCAACCTTTAGCATAAAGCTTGAAGCTTTATGTTCATATACTCAAGGTAAGCTTGCATAACATGATAACATGAACAAAATGATCACCCCAAACTTGCATAACATACATGGCAAACTTGCATATCATAACATAGCAAACTTGCATAACATAACATGGCAAACTTGCATATAAACTTGCATATCATAACATGACAAACTTGCATATCATAACATGGCAAACTTGCATAACATAACATGATTAACTTGCATATCATAACATGGTAAACTTGCATATCATAACATGGCAAACTTGCATATCATAACATGATTAACTTGCATATCATACATTTAACTTTAGAATTTAAATATGAAAGTAGAAAAGGGCTTACAATGCTTATGAAGACACAAAAATATGACAAAGCCCTTATGCAATCAAATAAACCCAAAATGCAAGCTCCAATAGAAAAACCCTTAAGCCAAAATGATCAAAACTCTTGCTTTATGATGCAAATATAGAAACTTGACTTGAATGCAAGCTAATGATGCTCATACAAGCTTGAAAACACTTGTATGCATGGAAAATCTCTCATAAAAATTTATTTAGGAATTTTGTGAAGAGAGTGGAGGCCATGAGAGGAATGATTTTGCCATAGTTTAGTTGTATGAATGAATAATGATGATTTAGGGTTAGGTTAGGGTCTTATTTATAGAGATTAGGATTAGTTTCAACCTTAGGATTAAACCCTAGTTCCAATCTCAGCCCTCAAAACCGAATCTGGCCCAAAAACCTAACCAAAACCCCAAAATGGTGCACCAGGCAAAACTGCCCGGCTGGACCAAGTCGACAGCCAAGTCGACAGGGCTGTCGACTTGGGTCCAACCAAGTCGACTCCCAAGTCGACAGGGCTGTCGACTTGGGTACTCTGGCGGGAATTTTCCCGCCTGCGGCCAACTGCCCTAATTTCCAAATTCAAACTTGAATTTGAAATCTGTTTTTACTTTGAAATTTTCTGAAAACTTCGTTGGGCCTTAATCGGATCATACGGACTTCGATTTTCGAAAACTCGGACTCTGTTTCGCGTATTTTTCCGAGACGAACGCAATGGCACAGCCCGTTTCTCTTGATTCAGATTTATAAATTAAATTCTGACTCGATTTACGTTATAACAGGTTATTGAAAATACGGGTTGTTACATTTGTCATTGCATTCAAATTAGAATATAAAGTTGATATACTATTTTGTAGATGGGGCGCTGTCCTACACCCAATCTAGGCAGCTTGTCACACATCAGAGTACCCCTTTGTAAGTGCAAATAACTTTGAAAATAATTTACGTTAACTTTTGACAATTTAAATTCATTTTGATAAATAATGGATATATATGGATTTTTTAGGCATAAGGACAAAGTCAACAAAAATTTTAGCCATAAGGATAAGATGCTAAAATTTTAGACTCATGGACAAATTTTAGTGTAAAGAGAGGAATTTAGGGTCCCACTATAATTTTATACTTTACACTAAATTTTGTCCTCATGGCTAAATTTTGTCTCTTGCACTTTTGACTAAATTTTTTGTTTATTTTGTCCTTCACACTATTTACCTGATATGGGATTTTTAGGCAAAAGGACAACAGTTAAATAGCGTGAAGGACAAAATAAACAAAAAATTTAGCCTAAAGGACAAGAGATAAAAAATTTAGCCATAAGAATAAAGTTTAGTGTAAAGTATAAATATATAGTGGGTTCCTGAATTCTTCTCTTTACACTAAAAATTGTCCTTGAGGCCAAAATTTTAGCATCTTGTCTTTATGGCTAGGTTTTATTTTTATTTTGACTTTGTCCTTATGCCTAAAAATCCCATCAAGAAAATAGTGTGAAGAACAAAATAAACAAAAAAAATAGCCAAAAGGACAAGAGACAAAAAAAATAGCCATAAGGACAAAGTTTAGTGTAAAGTATAAAATTATAATGGACCCCTGAATTTCTCCTTTTACACTAAAAATTAACCTTGAGGCTAGAATTTAAGCATCTTGTCCTTATGGCTAAATTTTTTGTTGACTTTGTCTTTGTGCCTAAAAATCCCATCAAGAAAATAGTGTGAAGGAAAAATAAACAAAAAAAGTTAGCTAAAAGGACGAGGCAAAAAAATTAGCCATAAGGACAAAGTTTAGTGTAAAGCATAAAATTATAGTGAGATCCTGAATTCCTCTGTTTACACTAAAAATTGTCCTTAAGGCTAAAATTTTAGCATCTTCTCTTTATGACTAAAATTTTTGTTAGCTTTGTCCTTATGCCTAAAAATCCCTTTATACTTCATACTAAATATTGTACTTATAGCTAAATTTTTTGCCAATTGTCCTTTTGGCTGTTTTTTTAAATTTTATTCTTCACACTATTTTCCTATTCGTAAATCTGGAAAGTTTGACTGTTTAGTCTTGAGTTTTTAGAACAGGAAATTAGTGTGAAGGACAAAATATACAAAAAATTAGCTAAAAGGGCAAGAGGCAAAAAATTTAGCCATAAGGACAAAGTTTAGTGTAAAGTTTAAAATTATAGTGGGCCCTGAATTCCTCCCTTTGCAATAAAAATTGTCCTTGAGGCTAAAATTTTAGCATCTTATCATTATGGCTAAATTTTTTGTTGACTTTTCTCCTTGTGCCTAAAATTCCCATTTACGAAACCATCCAGTTTTATATAAATATATCTCAAACTGAGCAGAAGCATACTCAATTCAATCCTAATCATGACCTCTCTAAATAATGTCAGAAGGTCAAAAGTTTGAAGAATCGAGAAGATGACAGAGTCTTTATGAAAGTTTTCGCATGATCACTATCAAAGCAAAGATATCAGCGCCATCTTCTCCTTCCTCCTCCTCTTCTTTGATCTCAGTTCGTTTCAGCTTTGAAGTCAAAACCGAAGTAATAACATCTCTATCACAAGCTATCGATTATTATGTGTCTTTTGATTGTCCGCTTACTACCAAATTGTTTGCTTGTACCTTCTCCTTCACTATTGAACCTCCTACTTTCTGCCCACTGAAGATAAAAACTGAAAACTATCCATTTGAAAAAGGGGATCTAGCCTTCTTTGAACATAAGAACTTAACTGCTTTATCGCTGAGGTTTTACGTAGTAGGTCGTGCATTGAATAGTCCAGTACTGTAGACACAGAAGCTAAAGCATGCGTTGAGAGAGCGGTATGGTACCACGAAGCAATAGATGTAATGAAGGAGCTAGAAGATGAAGGGGTGAAGAAGGAAAGCAGCGATGTGGGAGATGAGTTCAGTGATTGTGCGGGCTGTATGGACGTGGTCAAGATGAGTTGGTTCGAGGGGATGAGGTTGCCTTGCATGCATGCTTTTCATTTTTACTCTATTGCTTCCTGGTTCCAACTGAAAGAACTAGCCCTAGTACCGAAGGACCTTTCTTGAATCGCCATTGCAAGAATTTGCTGGATAGTAAATTTTGTGATTTTTCTAAGTTATCGATGCTAGATTATGAGTATCAATTTTATGATAAAGGTTTATTTTACAATTAATTGGTGGATGTAATGAAGTAATTCTTTTGTGATCTTGTTTCTGTTAATTAATGTTTGCTTGTGTTGGGTTCTAGTTGTCTTTAATTATATAAAGGTATTTTTAGGCACAAGGACAAAATCAACAAAAAATTTAACCATAAGGACAAGATGCTAAAATTTTAGCCTCAAGGACAATTTTTAATGTAAAGGGAGGAATTCAGGGGTCCACTATAATTTTATACTTTACACTAAACTTTGTCATTATGACTAAATTTTTGCCTCTTGTTCTTTTGGCTGAATTTTTTGTTTCTTTTATCCTTCGCACTATTTGATGTTTATAAAATTTGTTCGATTAAAAGGGGCACCATTCCAGGTATGTTACAAAAGTTAATTTTTTCTACTATTAAAAAAGTTACTCTTCATTTGACACTTCAGCGTTAAATAATAATTTTGTTGATCTTTTATTTTCTGAAACTACATCTTTATAAGTTTTGTTTCAAAAGCTTATTCTCCTATCAAAATAGTTGTTTCAATCTCCATCGCATTCAAATCTAGAGTGTAAGTAACAATATCCAATACTTTTTAAAAATTAGTTTTTTTTCCTTTTTTTTCTTTTAGATAGGTGATATGATTGCCATAAACATTATCTTTGTATCATGTTAACCCATAACTGATTGTATATGGAAGTAAAACAAAAAGGATTTATGTAACAGGAAAATAGTGTGAAGGACAAAACAAACAAAAAATTTAGCCAAAAGGACAAGAGGCAAAAAAATTAGCCATAAGGACAAAGTTCAGTGTAAAGTATAAAGTGTAAAGTATAAAATTGTAGTAGGCCCCTGAATTCCTCCCTTTACACTAATAATTGTCCATGAGGCTAAAATTTTAGCATCTTGTCCTTATGGCTAAAAATTTTGTTGACTTTGTCCTTGGCCCTAAAAATCCTATGGAAAAAGTTTATTGTAAAGTATAAAATTATAGTGGGCCCCTGAATTTCTCCCTTTACACTAAAAGTTGTCCTTGAGGCTAAAATTTTAGCATCTTGTCCTTTTGGCTAAATTTTTTTTTGACTTTGTCCTTATGCCTAAAAATTCCTTTTATAAAGTGTCCCTAATTTTAGTTTTGGTTAGAACTGATAAAATTGCTTATTTATGTAGTGTAAAATGCAATCTTTAACGATTTTTCGAGAATAATTATACACGTGACCATATATTTTTAGTTCGATTGGAACGTAACCTAGTTGGACCAAGCCCACGTGCTAAAGTGTAAATACATAGCTTATGTACAATGTAATGTAGATTATTTGCAATTACACAATATCAATAAAAGATTTATCTTCATTATTTCATTCTCTCTTTTCAAACAAACCCTTGCATTGCATTTTTGTTGCAAATCTAACATGGTATCAGAGCACTGTGTATGTTAATTGCATCATCAGTTTGTCACCGTGAGTGATCTGTTTCAGTGCCCATCAAAGAGAGTTCATCATCTGGACCCTCTCATCGAAGATCTGGATCTTCACATTTGAGAGTTGTGGCTTTACCAAAGGAACCGCGCCTCGCCATCAAACTGTGGCTCCATCGATTTCTCCAATAAATCTTTACTACAACAAAAACATCATTAAACAACTAGGAATTTACGATGGTTATATAAAATGTTGCAAAAAAGGAAGAGTTTTAACAATTTAGTTTGGAAAAAGCGTTGTAACCAATATTTCTGGGGAGCGTTTCCTAAATAATTGTTGTAACAGTATTAAATTCTATAACATTATTTTCAAAAGTTGTTAAACAATATGTTTTGCAATGCTTTTTTTCGCATTGTATATATCATATATATTTTTTCATAATATTTAAAGGAAGTCAATGAATTTTAACATCTTCTAATATTTTTAGTGTTGTAAATTTATTTTATTCAACACTATTTGAAAGGTTTTATAAATATTAGTTTAATAATTATTTATAATTTTTGTTGTACCTTACATTATTTATTAATTAAACTATTTAGGCATAAGGATTTACAAATGCTACAATTTGTTCTCAATTAATTTTATCTGATTGTTTATTTAATATTTATATTGAAAGGTTGAATGCAAAACAACATCCCATTGCAACCATTAGCAATCCACGCCTTTGATACTTTACTTTCTCAACAGTTGGATAAACCATCCAACCAATGGTACAGATTTCAACCTAACGTTCATTCTTATTGTCCTAAAGCTTGTAATCATATCTCCTCAACCGCCCACATTTCCCATTTCTCCATCCATGCACAAATGAAAAGTCCGCTTAGATCTTCTCAATTTTGTCCTCTTTTCCCATTTCTTGACAGGCCAAAAAAAAGTCCGCTTAGATCTTCTCAACCTAGTGACTGGTGATTATTTGATCCTTTACCAATTTCGATTACATCTTTCTCGCTTTCCAATTTTTGATTTTTGAAACGTCTGTTCATCTAATTTTTAATTTCAGATTAGGGTTTTGTGTCACTTCTCCCTTTCAATCCAATCCTATGAATTTTCATCAGTTTACTAATTCTTTCATAACAACTGAATTTGTAACTATCCTTGACTGACAAAAATTGTTGATTTAGGTTGTTTAACCTTTTATTTGGAATCTGTTTTGTTTCAAAAATATTTAAATTACTTCCTATGATCTACTCAAAACATGACTATTTTGGATTTCGAACAACTATCTAATACAACAGAAAAATAAATTTTGTATTTGTAACATAATGTTCATAGCTAGGGTTGACAATTAGACCCAACCCGATGGATCCAGACCTGACCCGGTGGGTCTCGATTCTGGGCGGGTCGGGTTTTGTCAGGTTTGAACTATACATTTCAAAAATCTGGAACCGATCCGAGCTTCGGTTCGGGTTGAGTCGGGTCGGGTTGGGTTCGGTTGGATTATAACATTAAAAATACCTATACTCAATGTTTTTTGATTGGTTCTGTTGGGTTATTCATCACTTAGACCTGATCCGAGACCTATCGGGTTCAGTTTGGTTCACGACTTATCAGGTTGGGTCAGTTCAAGATTCCGGTTCTCGGTTCTAATTACCAGCCATATTCATAATACATATTTTATCTAAGTAACAAATTACCCATCCATATTTCCCTCTACCTGTTCGGTAACATAATATTATAATCCAAAAAAAATCTCTAAATATTTTACAATTTTTTTAATTCTTATACAAATGGTGCAGGTAGCTCTAACGATAAACCATCCATCAATAATTCAGCAGTGTATGGTGCAAATATTGACGATAAAAGGAATAAGTTAGTTAATTGAAGTTATTTACAAACAACTAAACAGTAAAAGACTCAGGTGAAGTATCTATTGTTCATCTTAAATTCTTATTGAAATGCCATTACTGAATTTATATGTTCTACTTCCCTAGGTAATCTAAGGTTGGTTTAGTTTATGCTTCTACTGCAAGTGGAAATTATTGTATAAACTTGTGCCTTATTCCATGAACTATTCATTCTAACAAACTATATGCCTGTGCATGTCAATGTTGGGCTGTCTTATTTTTGGGTTTTTTATAAATCAAATACAAGCACCAGGATTGTAAGATATTTGGTCCATTCATCTTGTTGTATTGAAATTCCTTTATTATGGGACCTGCAGTTCTAAATGAATGTTTTCTCATTTCATATGCACCTTACGTAGTTAAAAATATTAATTGTTTTTCTTTTATTAAAATCATGGAATGTTAGTAGGGAATAAGTTTTATAATGGTAGTAATGAATGCTAAAGTGGCTGAAGTAAACGAATAATTCGTAGAGTGATACGATTTTGGTTATGATTTTTAGTGTTATTTCATTGTTTATATTTTATTTGCATGACTACATCAATATATGCATAAACATTTTGTTTACTTTAGATATTTTCTGTTTGCATAAACCTCCTTTGCAGTTGTGTAATTTGAAATGAATTAGGACCTCAGAATATTTCTTATTTTCTTAGAAGTTCTTTTCACCAAAAAAATTATGTTGTTCGATTTTCTATTTTTCTATAGTAAGATGTATATTGGTTATGTGAAGTGTTTTTGGGCATCAGGACATCAAAGGATTCAATTTTCCTACTACTTCGATTAGTTTAATAATTTCATGGTCATGCACATATTTGTCGATGTCGTGGTTAGGGATTCATTTGTATGACTTGTGATATATATAAGATATATGCATTTGAAATGATCTATTTCTATATTTGTAACATTAATATAATTTTAAGTACTTACTGAACTCCTCTTTTAAATATCTTTCTTGTTTAGTTATATTGGTTACTACATATATGAGAGATGTAATTGTTTAGTTGACAGAGAGCAAGCAGTAGTTTGTTTCGACCATTCTTTCTATTGACGCTCTTTTTGGTCGAAGTTGTCACACATCAACTTCACGCTCAGCAGCACACTCAGAATCGAGTCAAAATACATTTCACTCTTGGAACCAGTGTCGCTTCATTCACGTGTCGTGAACATGTGTTGATCACTTCAGAAAGCTTGCGCGAGCCGTGCCGATCACTCAAAATCATTGGATCTCCTCAGCCTCGGCACGGTGCAAACTCGGCAAGCGAGTTCCATCTGGCCTTACATCACAGGATTTTGACTCCCTCCAGTTCACCTCGCATCCCACAAGGGAAGCTCATCTTCATTTTTTTGCACCCCTCCCCGCAACATAATCTCCTTCGCATCTCGTATCCCCCCTTCCCCCGATGTTAATTACGCATCCTAGGGATGCGAAATTCGCATCCTCGGGTGGGGGGGATACCTAATCTCTTATTTGCTATTGTGGGGATGCGAAATTCCTTCAACCACACTTCTAGGAAACGAAATTGCATTGGTGGTCCCTAAATTTCACCTACTCCCACTGAATTCACTACTTATAGATACCCTCTACTTCATTCTTCAAAGGGGTTGGCTTTTGGTTGGATTTGGGATACTTTGCAAGCTCTTAAGCACCATTAATGGCTGCCGCCTTCTTCTCCATGACTATTGGACATAGTTCAATGTCATTAATCGTTGCCATCGACCGTCAAGTTCACGCTCAACAGCACGCTCGGAATCGAGTCAAAATATATTTCACTCTTGGAACCGGTGTTGTTTAAGTCACGTGTGGTAAACACGTGCTGATCACTCAAAAAAACTTTCACAAGCCGCGCTGATCACTCAAAATCATTGGATCACCTCAGCCTCGACACGGTGTTAAACAAGCGAGTTCCATAATTTTGGCATCTCCTAGGACGCGAAAATGCATATTTCGTATCTCTCAGGGGATACGATCTCCATCTGGCCTCGCATCACATGATTTTGACTCCCTCCATTCACCTCGCATCCTATCAGGGAAGCTTGTCTTAAGTTTTATGCGTCCTCCCACATCATAATCTCCTTCGCATCTCGTATCCCCCTAGGATGCGAATATCGCATCCGCATGGAGGATACAGAGTCTCTTGTTTGCTACTGCCGGGATGCGAAATTCTTTCAGCCACACTTCTGGGATGCAAAAATAGCTGTGGTGGTCCCCAAATTTCACATACTCACACCTATTCCATTGCCTTTAAAAACCCTCTACTTAATCCTCCCATGGGGTTGGGTTTGATAGGATCTTGTATACTTTGGAAGTTCTCAAGCACCAATAATGGTTGCCACCTTCTTCTCCATGACTATTGGACATAGCCTGAACCTCTAAACATTGCATAAATGTTTCCCTAAACATTTGAGCATTTCCTTGGGCATTTACACTGCTTTTGGACTGTCTTGGATATTTCTAGATTTCTTGGACATTGGAGCTATTTCTTGGACATTATTGACCAAGTCAACATTTTGTCCACTCAACGAAGATGAAGAAGGGTATTTTGGTCAAAGTTTAGAATTAAGGAATATTTTGTTGTCCTATTGTAACACTTTGTACACAAATATTGTCCGAACTTGTACGACAATTATAATCAGTTATTTTATGATGAATGATTACTACAAAGTGGACTTAGGCGTTAGTGTCGGACCACTATAAAAAGCTGTGTTCTCCCTGCACATTTCATTACTTTGGATTTGGATTACCATTTTTTTACAAATCGTACACTCGTGCGTTGGCCTGCGCGAATAGCGACAATTCCGCTCGTCAACACTTTAGTGCACTATGAAGGAGGGCACACAGCTTTGACTTTTGCTTCGGATTGGATTCTCATTTTTTCTTCTTCATATTTCATTTTGGTTTTTCACTTTGGTTTCTGTTTCCAACTTCGACTTTGTTACTCGCTTTTCATCATGGTTAAGTGCAAGAAGCTCGACGTTATTGTTGAAGCTCAAGGTGCAGAAGGTGAGGGAAGTCAAGAACTTTCTTCAACTGGAGTTCCTTCGAATTACGTCACTCATGAAGACGTCGATGGAATGATTAAGAATTTGACTACAGATTTGAACGCTCAACTCGAGCGATAAGAGGAAGCGTTTACTACGTTTATTGCTCGGATTGAGGGTAGGATAAGAAATTCTAAAAGGTCGACTAGCCAGGCAGATATTATTGGAACAAGTACTAGTGTTCCTCAGGCTGCGGCTTAGGATTTGAGGGCAACCACGCAAACTAATCTGCAGGACGATGTCGATCCCCGGACCGGTGTTGGTTCTGCTACACAAGGGGGCACCAATAGTCCCGACGTCGCTCTTTCCTGTGACGCTTTGGTGGCTCAAGTTGCGGGCTCCGCTGTTGGTAATATTTTTCAAGCGTCGGTGCGTGCAGGTTTGGATGGTAGTGCTCCCATGGTTCTGGGAGTTAGGATTGTTCCTGATGCGGCTCCTCATGTGGGAATTCCACCAGATATCCTTCTTATTAATCAACCGATTCCTAATTTGGATTTAAACATTGGGGACACAAGTATCTCTTAATTTGGATTATCTGAATCATTTGCTTGCTTTTGGTAATGGTTCTCAAATCGTGGATGTTATTTGTCAATTCACTCAAGGCGATGCTTCCTCTTCGGACCTGGGTTGTGTTACTCGCAGTCCGTTCTCTTTGGATATCAAGAGTTCTAGTAATCCACCGGATTTCAAACTACTATTGTTGGAAGCTTATGATGGTTGGAAGGATCCGACTGCTCACTTGATGCAGTATATTCGGCATATGGAAGTCCCCTTTACTTCAGAAAATTACATGGAAAAGTGTTTTCCGCTTTACTTGATAGATATTGTTATTATGTGGTTCAGGCAGTTAGAGACGGACTCTATCACTTATTGGAGTGCTTTGGTCGGCAGGTTCGTGAAACAGTTTAGGGTTCACGTCGCTCGTTCGAAAAGTGTTATGAATCTAACTGGCATTAAGTAGAATTCTAACGAGACTTTGCTTAAATTCTTGAAATGGTTTAATGCTGCGAAGGCTTTAGTCGATAGACCTGATCCATTTATAGTTTTGATGGCTGCAGTTTCTAGCATTTTGGATAAATTTGACTTCAAGACTTCTTTGCATCGAGACCTGCAGAGGGATCTTTGCGAGTTCTATTTTGAAGTCGGGAGATTCCTTCGGGAGGGATGCAAGAAATGATAAGAAGGTTCTCAATACTAATGTGGTTAAGGGCGGGAAACCATCCGATTCTGGTAAAGCAAAGAATTCTGGTGTAATTTAGCCTTCTACGGGGAATGATCGTAACATGGCTTTGAGACAACCTAAGTTCTCGACTTACTCGGAACTTACTCACGCCTCCAAGGAAATTTATTTGGAAATTCATCCAACTGCTCCTTTCAAAATCCTCCCATAAGGAAGTCAACTCAAAGAGAAAAGGATATTGGCCGACATTGCTTGTTTCATGATCTTGACGGTCATAATACAAACGAGTGTAAACATCTCAGGGATATGATTGAAGAACGTGTCAAATGTGGAGAGCTAGCACAGTTTGTTCAAAATTGGGATGTGGTGCCAGGACAGACAGAGCCCTCCCATGGAAATCTGGATAGGCTCAGCACTAGCACTCATCCCGGTAGCATTGTTATCAACTAAACCCTTTACAAGCTCTAGTGTCTCGGATGCAAGCCTCTCGAGAATCAGTATCTTATGACTTGTAGATTATGTTCTTTTGGCTTTGTGGACATTTCGGATTCTTGGTTCTTGGTTCTTCTGGATCTTTTGGATATTGGTCGTGGTTTTCCCACTTTATGGCTTTAGTTATGCTTAGTTTTCTGAATGTTGGACTTGTTTTTGTGGATTCTTTGTTTTAGTCTTCTCTAATTTATTGGATTTTGGTTTTCTATCCTCCGATGCTTAGGCTTCGATTTTGGCTTCCTTCAGTTTCTTTGGTTATGGATTAGTGGCTCTCGGATAATGGAAATCCCACTCATAGCTAACCTATTTCTGGTTTTTCCGACTTTTGGATCTCGTGGATTTCTTGAGCTTATGGTTTGGCTCTCTTAGCTTCCTCTGGATTATTGATATTCGGGCTTTGGCCCATGAATTTGGGTTTGTAGGCTCCGCCCTTGGATTTATCTCCTTTGGCTTTATGGATTGTAGTCGGTTTAGTCGACCTACAAATGTATAGGAGCTGTTATAATCCCTAGACATGCTCTTTGCTCATCAAAAAACCATCACCCTCTGGTTATTAATAAAATGGATTTTTTTGCTTTTCTTGGTCGTCTTACTGCGGTAAGGCCGTCTTAGAACTATTCTAGCATTCCTTGGTCATCTTACTCCGGTTAGGCCGTCTTAGACAATTTGGCTTATTCTTGGTCGTCTTACTCTGGTAAGGCCACCTTGAACTTTTCTGGCTGCTCTTGGTCGTCCTGCCTCAGCGAGGCCATCTTGAGATAACTCTAGTTTTGGAACTTGAATGACTAAGTCTGCTTACCCATGTACAGGAACCGGCGAGATCCTAGGCATGCCCTTAGCAGGTGATAAACCATTTAGTCTCTTTCACAACTGAATTTGAAATCAAAGACGGCTGAGTCTGCAGACCGATGTACGGGGATAGGCGAGCCCCTAGGCAAGCTCTTTACAGAGGATGAATGTAATGCTTTCCTTTTTGGTTTCTTTAAAAAACTCCAAAGTTCTATAAATTTAATAAGATTACTTCGCAAAGTAAGGACGCTTGCTCATGGAATATGAAACTAGATTACAAACTTTAAGGACTCCGTTCCACAGCTTGTCCTTGGTCGTCTTGCCCCGTAAGGCCGCCTTGGACCTCACCTACTTATGCTTGGTCGTCTTGCCTTGGCAAGGCCGTCTTGGAATTCTTTGGCATATTCTTAATCGTCTTGCCTTGGTAAGGACACCTCAGACTCATTTGGATATCTAAATATATGGTTATTAGTTATTCAGAATTTATGGTTTTCGAGTTTTCCCAATTTCCTGGCTACGGATTTTCTGGTTATTCAGGTTATTGGACTCCTACAGTCCTTTGGGTGTTCTAGTTATTCTGGTTATCTCTAGAACGATTCGGAGCGATCATGGATTTTTGGTTTATTAGCATTGGATTTTCGGATAATACGACCCGGTGCGATTGTGGCTCTTCGGTTTACTGGTGATAAAAGTTCATTTTAGACTTCTCCTACCTTTGGTTTCTGGATTTCTTATTTTCTCGCAAATCACACCTTCCTTTGATTAAGAAAGAAATATTTTAGAGGGCAATGTGTTGACGCGCTTTTTGGTCAAAGCAATCACACGTCAAGTTCATGCATAACAGCACACTCAAAATCGAGTTAAAATATATTTCACTCTTGGAGCTAGCATAATTCCAGTCACATGTGGTAAACATGTGTCGATCACTCTAAAAGTCTTACGCGAGCCGCGCTGATCGCTCAAAATCATCTGGTAACCTCAACCCCGGTACGATGCAAACTCGGCAAGCGAGTTCCATAATTTTGCATCCCATAGGACGGAAAATGCATAATTCGTATCCCTTAGGGGATAGATCTCCAACTGGCGTCCCATAATAGGATTCCGACTCCTTCAGATCACCTCGCATCCCATTAGGGAAGCTCGTCTTCGGTTTTTCGCATCCACCCGCATCATAATCTCCTTCGCATCTCATATCCTTCAGATACAAATTTCGTATACCTAGGGATACTTAATTTTGTATCCCTCGGGATGCAAAATTCGCATCCTTGGGGGGAATACGAAATCTCTTTTTTGCTACTGTAGAGATGCGAAATTCCTTCAGCCATACTTCTGGGATGCGAAAATTATTGTAGTGGTCCCCAAATTTCACCTGCTCCCACCTAATCCAGTACCTATAAATACCCCCTACTTCATTCTTCAAAGCGGTTGGCTTTTAGAAACTTTAGAAACTCTCAAGCACCATTAATAGCTCTCACCTTCTTCTCCATGACTATTGAACATAGCTTGGACCTCTAAAATTTGCATAAACGTTTCCCTTTAACATTTGTACATTTACACTGCTCTTGGACTGTCTTGAATATTTCTGGATTTCTTGGACATTGTTGACCAGGTCAACACTTTTTCCACCAAACGAAGAAGAAGGGCATTTTGATCAAAGTTTAGAATTAACGAATATTTTGTTGTCTTATTGCAACACTTTGTACACAAATATTGTCTGAACTTGTATGACAATTGTAATCAGCTATTATATGATGAATGATTACTATAAAGGGGATGTAAGCGTTAGTGTTGAACCACTGTAAAAGCTGTGTTCTCCCTGCACATTTCATTACTTTGGATTTGGATTATTGTTTTTCTATGAAACGCGTATACTCGAGCATTGGCATGCGCGAATAGCAAAAATTCCCTATGTAAACACTTCCTTTAGTGAGGTTTGATAAATACTGAAAAAAAATGGAAATTAAGAAGTGTTAGATTACCGTATTCATTAGGCCATTTTTTTATTTGGTTATCTCATTGTTATTGCCAACATCATCACATCAGTAATATTTTTTGTAAACATCAACGGAATTATTTTTTAACATTTGATAGCTGAATTGGTCATAATCAAATGAATACAGTGACAGTAATTAGGCTTGGTGTGTCAATGTTCTTACAGAATGAAAAGGATAAGGGAACGAAGACGAAATCTAAAGAGAAACACTTTGAAGAAATGAGTTTGGAGGTCATTGTTCCAGGAGAATTTTTTCCAAAGATGAGTATGTTGAGTATAACTAAGCTTGGCATGTTGGTGCTCTTGGAGAAAGAAAAGGAGGAAGAGGAGGAGGCTAAGGCTAAAGATATATTTTTGTAGAAATGAGTTGGAGATTGTTGCTCCGAAAACAAAATCCGAGGAGATGAATTGGATTATGTATTATTTTCTTTATGTATAGAAGTATTATTATATGCAATTATTAAACATTCATTAATCTATTTATACTCATTTAATCGTTAGTTCGTTATTCTTTCTACTTTTAATATGATAAACAGTGTTACATGTAGGGTTTTATATTTAAATTGTATTGTTAATAATTATTAATCATTATTATGAATATTAATTATTAAATTGAAAATAATCATTTTAACAATGCAAGGAGATAGTTGCTAATACCTATATATAACAATTTTTAGTTGTTCAGAATTGACAAAAAACATATTGGAATCATCTAATACAATGCTAGAAAACCATTGTGTAAAAGTTATCTGCAACATCTCTTGCAACACTTCTTACATGTGATGATTGATCTCTTTTGTTCGTAACTCCCGAATAGACAACCTAAAGAGAAACGTTGTCAACAGGAATAAAACATTTTTCAGATATTGTAATACTAGATTTCTCTTGTACTGTGGTGCTATATTCAATCTGAAACTCAAGTAACTAATCAAGAAAATTTCAAGAATCAATATAGTTGATAAAAGTGTCATCCAAGATAGGATATCAGTCAATTCTTTTCTTAAGATAGAAAACCAAACAAGCTAATCATAACGCAAGCGATCCTAGTTGCATAAAAATCAACTATTAACAAGATTGAATCTATGTGTGCAAATTTTATTTGGAAGATAATTACCATGCAATCTTATAGGATCAATTATGTAGACTAAAAATATATGATGGAGTTGGTTTGAAAAATATTAGAATTTACAAGAAGCCATGGCTTTAAAGTTGATTTGGAATTTTCTACAAGGTAATTCTTTATGGACAAGATGGATGAAGAATAGATATGCTAAAGATAAGAATTTTGGGGTCATGAATTTGGATAATAATGCCTCATTTACTTGGAAATTGATGTTAAAAGCAAGGGAAATAGCAAAAATCTATTTAATAAAATATAGTAAATGGTCAACATACACACATATGGCTTGATCCTTGGATTGGTGGTAGAAATCTGATCTCTATATTGGCAATACATGGCAAATTATGATAATCAAGATTTCAAAGTTGATAATAATATCCATAATGGTAGCTGAAATTTGAATAATCTTCATATTCCTTTTAAAGCTGCAGAGGAAATAATTCAAGTTAAAATGAATACTAATAAGCAGAGTGATTTCTGGACTTGGACTGCTAACAGAAATGGTAATTTTTCTATTAAATATTCTTATAAATCAGCTTCTCCACACTTTAATTATCTTGAATAGGATGAATTCATATGGATCAAGCTAGTGGTGTAGAAAAATGCCTTTACTTCTTATTTAGCTTGTATGAACAAACTACCTACTATAGAGAAAATTTTAAATGGAATAATCAACTTGGTACATATTGTAATCTTTGTTACTCTAAATTTGAAGAACAAGACCACTTATTTTTTTAGTGTTCATATTTGACATATATTTAATCTTTCTTTAAAAAAAAATTACATCTGGTAAATTCAAGTTACTGGATGAAATTTTAGATCCCAAGAATTCGAGGTTGACAGATAAAAGGCTTCAAACTATATACATGATAGTAATTACCACTACTACAAGCCATATTTGGAGAGAGAGCGAGAGATGCAGAAGCCTGTAAAACAAAATTTCTATTCCTAAAGAAATTAAAGGGGAGAAAATATTGGAAGAAATTCATGCTCTACTTCAGGCTTTTGAGAACAAGAAAAGGAGAATAATCGAACTTACCAAAAACTCTACATCTGTTGCTAAAAGGAGATGAGTTAGTGATTAAAACTGGTTTCCGCCATGATTGTTGCTTTTGAGAAGAGGCTTTACGAGGAGAAGCTTTGGAAGAATAGTAATCTATGGCACGCGACTCTGTTGTTTTTGGCTTCCTTTTTTATTTGCGTGCTTTGTCTATACTATCCGTCGGATAAGGTTGGATTAAGGCTATTTTCTTTATTTTCTATTGTATAGTATTCGCTGTGTTTGAGTTATATATTTTTTGTCACCTTAATACTCCTTGTAATGTTTTTCTTTTATTTATATATAGTACCTTTTTTTTCCAACAAATATCATTCAATTGTGAACACTGAAATAAATAGCATATCCAAAAAAACAAAGATAAATGTGCCAAAAATGTTAATTTTGAAATGAAATAACATCAATAATCACATATAAAAAACAACATCCATAAATCTTCATCAATTCATATACCAAGCTGAATTATGAATAGCAATACTATTTAGCAGGTGCTAACATTATCCCATACACAAATACATACCATCTATAACAGTACTAAAACTATATAACGTTATATTTACACCAAAATAAGTCTTAACGTACCCAACCAATCTATGAAGACGACGACGACAAATGCGCAAGGGAATGTGAAACCGAAGGCGATGGCGAATGCGAAACACTATCACAACCCCCAATCATTGTCATCACCTTTTCCAATTATGCTTCAAAGCTCTCCTATTTGTCTTTTGCTATTGTGAGAGTCTTGCTTGTTCTTCCTTGAGCCTTTACCTCTTATCCTTCTTGGTCTCTCTCTCTCTTTCTTCGCCTCAAGCCTTTTTAGATATAGGGAACTAATATAACTGCAAGTATAAAAATTACAGTACAGTAACGAATAAATTGCAGTGATTTGTCGAAACAACTTTAAGAAATTAGATTTTGAGGCTTGACTTAGAAATTTCCTTAAAAAATTATTTGCAAAGTTTCCCAAGATACAATAGAAGATTTCTACACAAGATAGTATGAGTATGTCAACTCTGTGATTTATATTAGAGTAGCAGTGATAACAGAGAAGAGATAAGGAAGAAAGCAGAAAATTCGAATGGAGAATGTGATCAGTATTCTTCTCTATTTATATTTTTTTAGGTACCCCTTCGAATAGTTGTGTCCGGCTAAAAGGTTGCACCCGCCTCCTTTTGTCATTGCTGTTTGAAACGGGTCGCATCCGCTTGCTGCTGTCGCACCCGCTTGTCGCTACTCGTTATGTTTGACAAAAAAACCTACGTCTACAGCCTAACGGGTCGCACTCATCCATCATTCGCATCCACTTACTGTTGTCCGGAAGTCACACCTCTTCAGACTTCTCCCGCTTCTACATGAATCCAAGCTCGACCTCGTTTCATTCCAAAGCCTACAACTATTAAAATTTGGATCGGTAAAAATAATATAATTCAACCCGAGCCCAGTTCGGTTCAATCGATCAGACGAACGGCGGCGGCACATGCGTGTTATCGTGAAGCATGACTTCCCTCCTTACAACAAAGCATATATTTGGATTCCCCAAGGCCCGAACCTCCTCATGGAGAAGCAACTTATATACTTGACTTTGTTTTATATTTTGGCAATGTGGGACAAGTGTATTTCATATACACTTTAGATTTTCCAATAATCCCCCACATAAGTGATAATATACTTTCCCCTAACACAAAGTGTAATATTATAGAGTACATATGGAATAATGCTTTATTGTGGATAAGTAGATATTTCACTTTGAACTTTCCCTAATTAAAACTTATCGGATTTACTTGGCCAATCGTTGAATCATTTCATCTTGAACCATCGGCCATTGTTGTATATCCAAACAATAAGCTTTACGAATCATTGAATCCCTTCTTATCCAATCTCTTGATTGTGTTCATTTTGGTCCTCAAATCTTTTTGGTTCTCGAGTATTAAGAGAATTTAAGCATGTACTATTCTTATAGATCCCACACAGCTCACATTACATAGGTGATCGCAACAATTAAGGGTATCCTACATATACCCACTTATTATTTTCAAGATATTGTCATAGTTAAAAACATGGTTTTAACCTTTTAATACTTCTGTAGGCGTGCATTTATATTATGCATTATAGGAATGGAGTAGGACTATGCCCAAACAAATGCATTATGTCTTGAGCTATTCATAAACAGTTGCCTATTGATCCTAATCCATGGGATCTACAGTCACTAGGATAGGTTTCCGTGTAAGATAACTCTTATTGGTTTAGGATTTTAAACCCATCCCCTTGATGCGCAGTAAATTTTCTCTCTTGATAAACCTTTTGTAAATGGATCCCCTAGATTATAATTTGTTCTCACATAATATATGCAAATAATTCCATTTAGGAGTAATTTCCTAACTGTTTTATGGAGTCTACGTATGTGTCATGACTTTCCATTATACACAATGTTTTGCGCACTACTTAGCGCTGCTTGGTTATCACAGTGTATGCATATGGACGATACAGGTTTAAACCAAAACAGAGTATTTTCTAAAAAATGACGAAGCCATTTTGCTTCTTTTCCTACTTTATCCAAAGTGATGAACTATGATTGCATAGTGGATCGAGCTATGTATTTTTATTTAGTAGATTTCCATGATACCGCTTCCCCTGCAAAGGTAAAGACATAACCACTAATTGACTTCGATTCCTCCGAATTGGCAATCCAATTTGCATCACTATATCCTTGTAAGACGGTGGGATATTTTCCATATTGTAAGGAATAATTTGTGGTGTTTTTTTTAATATCCAAGCACTTTCATTAGCACATTCCAATGTTCCTTCCCTTGGTTGTTTATATATCTTCTCAATCGACTTACTACATAAGCTATATCTAGTCTTCTGCAATCCATGAGATATATTCGACATCATATTACACAAGAATATTACAGTTGCATTACACTCTCTTTATTGTTTTTATGTAGTACTTCCGATAGATTAAAAGGTGTTCCTACCTCTTTTATTTCACAATTTTGGAATCTTTCGATCACTTTGTCTACATAGTGTGACTGCGATAATTTAATTCCATTAGGCATTCTTGTTATTTCGATTCCCAAAATAACGTATGCAACGCATGAATCTTTCAAATTGAAATTATTGATTAACATTTTCTTTACAATGTATATAACTTTAATGTTATGATCAAAGATTGGCATATCGTTTACATATAGATAAACCATCACGTATGATTGTCCAACTTGTTTATAATAAACACACTTATCACATTCATATATGCGAAAAACATTTTTCATCATGATACAATCAAATTTTGTGTATCATTGTTTTGGAGCTTATCTTAATTCATAAAATGAATTGACTAAACTACATAAATTATCTTCATCTCCTTTGGAAATAAAACCTTCAGGTTACTCCATGTGGATCTCCTCATCAAGATCTCCATTTAAGAATGCTGTTTTTACATCCATTTGATGAATTTCTAGATTATAGATGAATGCAATTGCTACTAGCATTTTTATAGAGGTTATTTGTGTTACCGACGAATATGTATCAAAAAGTCTGCACCTTATTTTTGACTATATCCTTTGGCTACTAATATGTCTTCATACTTGTCGATAGAGCCATATAGTTTCATTTTCTTCTTGAAAATCTATTTATATCCGATCAGTTTAATTCTGGTGGAAGATAAACTATTGTAACGACCCGGGTTTTCGCGATCCTGAGTAACCGACATAAATTCAATGTCAACTATTCAAGCATCGGAAACACCGTATAGTCCATGAAAGAAAATGGAGGGTGAGAATAGATAAGATAGAAACTTATAATAGAAGAAAAAGAACATACAACATCAGAGTAATACGAATCTCACTGCGGAACGAACAATATATAATAGATATATAACTTTTAAATAAAATCAGTATATGTATACAGTAACATTATCATAGTATAACACTTACAACACAGCGGAAATAAACAATAGTTACATAATCCTGAAGCCTCCTGCTCCAAGCTCTCCAAGTATATCTGTAAAATCCTGACTACTTGACTGCCCATACAAAATTGGGTACCCAAGAGTTTAAGGAAAACAAAACAAAATAAACTTCGGGTCAGTCATGGGACTGGTGTGAGTAAACTCCAACCATTTTTTTAACTTTAAAAATCTCTTTAAAAGAAAGGATATCGTAAGACCGATCCACACATAAACATGGACGGTTTTTACCTTACGATAAACCAAATTATTCTTTATATCAAATCTCTTCTGATATTACAATAGTGTCTATCAACCACACTAATAATCATTTAGCAGAACGCTTTCATCTCACGTTCTACATATATAATATACAATCAAAACCATAGGCTCTTATTGGGTAATGGATTCCAACTGGCAAGGTATGGGATCACCTTCCGACAGTGTATCTCTAGAGAGGAATACACCGGGTTCAACAAGAACATCTTGTAACCTAGGCTAAATATGACTGGCCACTCATTTCGCTTGAGTGTATCGAATGTATTATCACCAACGGTTGGGATCACCAAACGTTTCCCGAATGGGACAGCATTGAAATAGATTATAGAAGTAAATGGAATTTCTCTAGATCAGGTGACAATACACCCTAATTGGCAGCTAACCACTTAGCCATGCGACCAACCCGAGTTTATACCATTTTCGGTTGTGAGGCTGGAGGCCATAACGTATCATTTACAAACCACATCTTCATTCACTTTGAATGTCATATCGTCCTACCCGCTAAATCTCAAATTGATTTCTCCAAACATATCACGGGTAAATAGCTAAGAGAAACGAATTCCTCTGCCACCAAACGTAAATACGTTTGAAGAGAACAACTAACGCGATCTATTAAATATACTCTGTCAGACATTCTTCTATACAGGTCGTCTTGGGACTGGGCAGACTGAAGACACTATTCTGTAAACAGGACAGCCCTTGCATAACTTCGTCTTCAATTATCTTCATCATATTTTATCGCAACGCTAACGCCCATACAAAGTGGTTTTCATATAATGAATCTGATCCCGGTCTCTTAGTATTGATGATGGAAAAATGGTCAAGAACTTTGATAGTCGGTGATTTAACCATCAAAGAAAAACATGTGTGCAAACAACGATATTATTTCCAAATGGAAATTCTATCGATCAATCATCAATCAACATTTATTCATTTCCTCATTAATCGTTTCCATATATTCATCAAATCCCTATTTTCTAATTTTAGAAAATATATGTTATTAACTTTGGAAAACGTTTCCATTTCTGATTCACGCATCACTATCTTTTCACATATATCAGTCTCTAACTGTAAACTAGTAAGAGAACAACCCCCTACATATTAATCCCGAAGGCCGAAACCAACATCAGATCGATACCCAGAAAGCCATTCAACTCAACAAATTTCCAGTCAGTTTCTAATTTCATAATTACATTTTAATTCCTAATTCAAAAGCCCAAATTCCTTTATAATATTTTATTTGCAAAATATTTACTTTAATATACTTTTCACATAGAATGTGAATAATATTTCTTCATATAATCAAAACAGTTTGATTTCCGTATTTAAAAACAATATCCCAAATCCAATTTCTATTTACTTCTAATCATAGAATTATTTATATAAAATTTCATTTTATTCTTTTAACACTTATAATTCCCTTTATATAATTCTATCCATTTTATATAATTCCCTTTATATATTTCATTTCATTTTATATAAATCCTTTTATATATTTCATTTCATTTTATATAAATCCTTTTATATAATTCTGTTCATTTTATATAAATCCTTTTATATATTTCATTTCAATATTCACTTTGAAAATTTCCTTTTTACATTCCAGTATTCCATATGGTATTAAAAATACCAAATAACATGACCAGTGTCATTATAATCAATCACAGATTATATCACATCATATATCACAATATATGAAAAAAAATAGTATTATAAATATTGAGGAATCCAGTCGGATTCATCCAACCTATTTCCCTGCATTCACAGATGTTAAACAATATAAATAACATCAATTTCATTTCAATATGAAATATTTTGATAAACAAAATCAATATTTGATTAACGATTTTTATATATATCATTATCTATTATTTCAACCAATACATCAGCAATTCAAAAAAACAATCAACATACAACAATCAAGCCATCATTTATCACTACTAGATTATATTTTTAAAAATATAAACTGTACAGAGTTAGTGAGATTTACTCACATTGGTCGGTTATCACTAAATAACGATAATCGATTGTCGATTCAGATTGGACAATTTATTTCACTATAAATTGTAATGAGCTCCAATTCCCTCCTGGTCAGTTCCATTGTGTACTGCCTATCCATACGATCCAATCAGATCATGTTTTGTTGAATTCCAATACCGTATGATCAAGTTATGACTTATACAAGTTATGTCTATTTAAATTAAATTTAAACTAAAATTTAAACTTTAGTTGGGCTTTCCCTTTTACCTTAAGGCCGAAACACGTTTTAAACAACAAGCCTACCCATACCTTTTCTTCCCCGTTGGATTTTCTGTCGCAACTTCTATAACCTCTCATGCCATTTCCCGAACTTTGACTTCAAACCGCACCATCACCATATCCTTAAAAATCAAAATAAAAATATCCTCAAACTCCTCTTTGAATTCGCTACCTGCTCATACCCCCTCCATCAAGTTCGCACCCTCCCTTCCAACCGCGACTTACGCTTCATCGTGCACTGCACAGTAGAGACATCGACACCTTCCATCACCGATCAACCCCAAATTTGATCAGTGCTTGCCACTTTCCACTACAAATCCAAATACGAACCCAACTTTCCAAAAGCCGCCTCCATCGACCCAGCATCTAAACCCTAACTGACGCTGTATCGAAACCAGCGAATACGATTAAGTTCAAATACCCCCAAAAACCATACAGAAAAGAAGAGTATCACTTATTGATCACAAATATAAGCATCCCATGATTTTAGGAATTTTATCTCAATTTATTCCATTTTTCTAAGTTCACGAATTTGGTTTTGAGGAAGAAACAACAGCGGAATTCGCTGTTGACCAAAGGAATGAAATATTAGGGTTATAGAGGAGGGAAAGTGGTATCTATAGGAAGAAATATTATTTATATATCGATTATTATATTTATTTTATTGAACTGTTACTTTCAGTTTGCATTTAAAAATTTGTATGATCACATATAATACCAAAAAATCATGAAAATTGGTAGCTACAGTTCGACATTACAGACCCAACGGATTTGGTTTCATCGAATTTCGACTCCGTTAGATCACACAGTGTATTTTTAACCATCAAAATACCAACTGTTTTTCACATTAAAAATCCGTACAGCCACACTGACTCCAAAAATTATGGAAATTGAAATCTGACAATAATTTAATATTCCAGATCCAATAAAATTAGTTTCGTTGAAAACGGAGTTCGTTTGCAAAAGTGGCTATTTTTAAAGCTATAATAAATCTATTTAAATATTAAATATATTTAAAAATAATTAAATTAAATATAAATAAATATATATTATTGTATATATTCACACAGAATATTATTTGGCTCCATATCGACTTTATAACTCGATATTTCAAAGTTCCTAGTTATATCGACATTCAATTTATATTAAAATCCTTTTATAATATAAATAAATAGTTATAAATTATAAAGGAATTCCATGGCAATTTTTCGAAAATTTGTATAGCACACTGACTCCAAAAATTATGGAAATTGAAATCTGACAATAATTTAATATTCCAGATCCAATAAAATTAGTTTCGTCGAAAATGGAGTTCGTTTGCAAAAGTGGCGATTTTTAAAGCTATAATAAATCTATTTAAATATTAAATATATTTAAAAATAATTAAATTAAATATAAATAAATATATATTATTGTATATATTCACACAGAATATTATCTGGCTCCATATCGACTTTATAACTCGATATTTCAAAGTTCCCAGTTATATCGACATTCAATTTATATTAAAATCCTTTTATAATATAAATAAATAGTTATAAATTATAAAGGAATTCCATGGCGATTTTTCGAAAATTTGATTTGGACACAACTCACAATCTACACGACGAAATCTCGATTTTTCTCTTCCACTAGAAAAATATACTTCACCAGCTCCGAACATTTCTTGTTTCACAGAAATCCGGCTTAAAACTGTATATTCGTTTAAAGTTCAAATCGCCAAATTACGAACTGCCGCGCCATTACGGGCTTGATTATAATTATATTATAATTATACGTTCAATGGTCGTTATTTAAATATATATTCGTTATTCTAATTCAATTATAAACTGAATTAAATATCATAAATGATCCAATTCACACAATATTGTGAATTCAGTTATTTCTATGAACAGTATGAAATGGTTTCTTAACCATTATGATTTAAAATCACATAAACCAGTATGAACCAAACCTAGTGGTTTGATACTTCTATGAACAGTATGAAATGGTTTCTTAACCATTTTTACTTCTACACACATGTATCACATTTGTAGTTTTTATCTTCTTGGAATTTGGGAACTAACCCCAAGTTTGCCAGCTTTTTCATTTTTCAAAAATTTATGTGTCCTAATCTATCATGCCATAATAAAATTTTATGCTCTAGCAAATAAGAAACCTCAATTTTATCAATAACACAATCTAAATACATAATTTTGTTTCCAACTAAGGCTACATTTTCCTTAAATAGGTTATCACATAAATAACCTCTTCTTGTGTGCATTCCAGCTTTGGACGAAACCATCTTCTCTGACTAGAAGATCATTTTGAATCCTTTTTTTAATAGCACTGAACCAGAGATGAGATTATTACGGATGTTTGTAATGTGAAGAACGTCATTCAGCTTGATAGTTTTTCTAGAAGTAAACTTGAGGATTACTGCGTCGCTGCCTTTGATCATGGAAACTGAAGAATTACCCATGTAAAGTTTTTCTTCGTGATCAAATTTCTAGTATGTAGAAATCATGGTTTTGTCAGAGCAGACATGACGAGTAGTGCCTGTGTATACCCACCATTACGTAGGATTCTGAACCAAATTGCACTCAGATACAACAGCTGAAAAGTTAGATTCGTCCACTTCTATGCTATTTATCCTATTAGCCTCTAAGTTGCATTCCTTCTTGTGTTTGCAATCTCTAACGGTGTGTCCTACCTTTCCACAAAACCAACACTCTCCATTAAACTTCTTGGTGTGTTTCATGTCTTTGGGTTTGTTTTCAAGGGGTTTCCTTTTCTTCTGGAAATTATTCTTTTTATTTTTGGTCTTTGACCCTTCAGTAACAAATGCCACCTCTCTTTGTTTCATAACTCCATGGTTATCTGCCTCGATTTTAAGTCGGACTATGAGATCTTACAAAAGATTTCCTTCTTTTTATCCTTTTGATAGTTATGGTGATGGAAGCAGATTTCTTTTGATGGCTTCAACTAAAAATGATTCTCCAACCTTACGACCTTCCGATTTGAGTTCATGAATGATTATCTAAAGTTCATTCAATTGAAAAATCACCGGTTTCGAGTCAACCAACTTGTAGTCCATGAATTTGCCCACAATGGATTTTTTAAGAGTGACATTCAAGGTCTTGTATTCATGGCAAGTGCATTAAAAGCCTTTGCTGTCTTTAGAGGCTGGTATACATTGTATAGCACCTTGTCGAGACAATTCAGAATCTACAGAGAAGATCAGAATGCTTACACGTATTAACAACAAGAATCACATCCTTGTTTGTTTCCTTGCCTGGTGCAGGTATTGGTTCCTCCTCGTTGAGATACCTTTGCAGAATGAGTGTGGTGAGATAAAACAACATTTGATTCTGCCATGTTAGAAAATCATCACTATCTCCTTTAAAAGGATTGGACGTGTTGTGCGTAGCGCTTTTGTTTGATATATCAACTGTTATCATTTCTTATTGCATAAAACAAGTTAGAAAATATGAATTTGAAATAACAAATACCTGATAACGAATAGAGCGCAGACGGAAAGTTTGCAATTTTACGATTTCACGAAAATTCCTTGAATTTTCAAAATGTTTTAAGATTGTTAGATATAGGGAACTAATATAACTACTAGAATAAAAACTGCAGTATAGTAACGAACAAATTGCAGTGATTTTTTGAAACAAATTTAAGAAATTGGATTCTAAGGCTTACCTTAGAAATTTCCTTAAAACTTTTATTTACAAAGTTTTCCAAGATACAGCAGAATATTTCTACACGAGATTGTAATGATATGTCAAATCTGTGATTTATATGAGAGTAGCAGTGATAGAAGAGAAGAGGGAAGGAAGAAAGCATAAACTTCAAAAGGAGAATGTGATCGGTATTCTCCTCTATTTATATTTTCTACCGCACCCCTTCGAACATTTGCGTCCACCTAAAAGGTTGCACCTGCCACCTTTCGTCACTACTGTTTGAAACATGATTGACATAAAATTGTGTTCATTTTTATGCTCCTGTATTTTATCTTTTGTATATAAATAAATATTACTTCGGTATTGTTTTGTTACTTTTACAGATATGCCAACTAAGCCATATGTAGTCAGAAAAATAGAAAATAAAGATCATAATGTTGTGTATGTGCATATGAAGACTTGCAGATAAAGATCTTACACCAAATTGCTTTATGGACAAGAAAACAATTGGAAGAAGGGCTACGCATATCACAAGGAAGCAAGAGGAAAGGCCCAAATTTACTAGATTTTACTAAGGCCCATTTGTTATTCTCATTGAAACTCTTTTGTGATTTCCTGATGGCCCATTTGTCATTGTATTAGGGTTAGGGTTGGCTATCTATCCTATAAATACCCTTGTATTCTCATTGTAAACTTCATCCTAGAATTAATAAAGTTTTTTTTTTCTTTTTCTCCTTTCTGCTTTTTTTAACTTTTTCTTAGCAATTAGTGTTGTCTACACAATTAGATTTGGTAGAATACTATTTGTATTTTTCACTTATTTTCATTAGTGATTGACCGTCAGATTAGATTCAGCGGTAATCCTAATTTTATTTTTTATTTGTTATTTTATTCCGGCAGTTTAATTTCTACTTTTTATTTGCTTTCATAGGTCAAATTGGATTTGATTAGATTCAGATTTGATTCATAGTTTTATTTGCTTTACAATTGAAAATTGTGATTTGATCGTTGGTTCAAATAGATTTGTTCTGAATCAAATTATAGTTTCAATTTTTATTGTTTTCAAAACCAACCTCCAAAATTTATCTAACTCGCCCAAGAAATTATCTAAATAATTTGATTTAATTTGTCTCCCTGTGATTCGACCGGCATATTACACGATCTGTGCGCTTGCAGTATTTATTTAAAAATTTGCGCTTTTCTAGTTCTTAGAAAGCGTCTATCAAGTTTTTGGCGCCGTTGCAGGGGAGGTAACAATTTAATTTTATTATTTATTTAATTTTTGATTCGTGTTAGTTTTTCTTTTTTCTTTTTTATTTTGTATTCTTGTATATATAGAAGAAAATTCTTGATTGGTTTGATTTGGTATTGGTCATTGATACCATAATCTTTTAAACAAGAGGAAAAAAACTTGCCTTTTTTTCCTTATTTCTTTCCTCTTTTCCATTTTGTTTTCCTTTTTCTAATTCATTTCTTTCCCTTTCTTCTTGTTCAAATTTACTTAAAAAAAAGAACTTGCATTTTTTTTATTGATTGCTTTCCAATTAAATTTCTCTTTCACCTCCTACAATCTCTCTTTCCGTTCTTTTTCATTTATTTCCTTCCTATTCTCTCCTTCACCAAAAAAACAAAAAAAAAAAGGAAAAAAAAAACTTGCTAATCTGTTTCAATTTTTTTCTGTCTTTCAACTTTCTTTCTATTTATTTTTACATCTGTTTCCAGTGCTTCTTTTACATAAAAAAAATACAACAATTTCTTTTTTCTAATTTTCTTCCTTGCCATCTTGCACGGATCTTCTATAAACCATCCCTTTTGTGCACCTTTTACTAGCAAACTCCAATTCAACAAAGTCCATCACGTCCATCCTCATCAAATAACTGTCCTCCGCCCTTTTCAACCTCTCTTACCAATTACATACCCTCTCAGCCCACACTTGGATCTTCCACAGCAACCGTTCAATACCCCCATCACCATCTAACCATCACTTCCACTCGGCATCAACTCCATCAAGCACCACAATCATCAACCCAAGTTCATCACAGCATACATCCTCCTGCCATCAACACCTTCACACCCACTTGCTTTCACCACCAAATTCTACCATCCACCAGACCTGTATTCAACTTCACCAAACTAACCCAGTAACAACCAGCTATACACCAGTCAGAGCGAAACCCCATTTCAAAATCGTTGTTTCCCATCAAGTTCATCAACACAGTCCATTTTCTGAAACTCCTTCACCACGCAAGTTTCAAAACCATCATCGTAACCACACATCACCCATTACCACGCCCAATCCATCATACTCACGTTCAAAACCTTCATCCATTTTTCACACACGTTCAAGCCTCAAATCACCTCCATACCTTCACAAACCATCAACATCTTCTTCGCCTACATCATCAAACTTACAATCACCCATATCCATTGCAATACCCAAAAATGCAGTTAAGCCATCTGCTATGATTTTCACCAATATTCACAGAACAACCTTTTAGCCACAATCCGAACTCCTTCCAGTGCAAACTACACAAGCCACGCACCATTTCTTCAACAACCACCCAACAGTTCACGTTAACCTCACAACCAAGCTTCAGACAACCCCACGTTCAAACCCAAACCACCTACCTCAGCAATCATACCCGAACTGAAACCCAAATCAACATCCAATCGAAACCGCGAACCCAGACCACATCAGATCGAACTCGGTTCAAAAATCCCCAAATCGGAATCCTAGATTCACAGATTCGAAAACCCAGATTCTCCATACTTCGAAAAATCCGAAACCCTATTTGGAACCCTAACCTGATTCAAAAAAAAAGGCAAGAGTTTTGATCTCAATCGATATATTTGGCGATAATTTTTGCGTTGAAAAAAATAAAACGATAAACTAGGAATTTGCTTCCTGGAACAGAGGACTAATTGATTTTATTTTTGGGGACTTAATTTATGAGGAAACGTTCTGTATTTTATTGAATCTGGGCGAGTGCGTGGCTTCTGAACTTTGTGCACACATGGCTCGTATTTGAGTGCGGCCCTTGGTTGCTTGAACTTAGTGTTGAACCAGTCTAATTTTTTTATTTGTTTGTTTTATTTCTATAGGCTTAGTTTTTTTTTTCTTGCTTGTTTTTATTTTTATTTTTAGGTCATTTTTTTTATAGTTGTTAAGTTTTGTTTTGTTTCCCTTTTTGATCTAGTTGTTTACTCTGTTTTTTATTTTTTTCCCTCTCTCTTTTCTAAAAAGAACAAAATCAAAGAAGAAGAAAGAAGGGCCAAGGCAAAAACAGTGGTTCGGAGATCAATGAAGCAAACAGTAAAATCTCATAGCACTGGATGGACACCATACTCCATTGTAATATTTTCTGAACTCTACATGTGTTGTGCTACAAAGAAAAATATAGAAATTGGTTGTAAAAATCTTCTGCAGGGGCAGCGGCTTGCTTGTACAATATTTTAAATTTTTGCAGTTATTATTGTCTGATTTTTGTGGTTGACTGATATTTCCATAATTGAAATCTTCACTCTCATTGCTTTCAACAATAAAAACAGATGTTACAAAATAGTATAACTGAACAGTGATGCTTTGTGAAGTTGATTGTCTCGTATAATTGGATCGCGGATATATAGTAGTTCAATTTATTGAACTATTAGCAAAAGAGGTTGCATACTACCCGTAAAACATTGGTCGTATCCCTTAGTATTTATACTATACATGAACGACCATAAGACCCTCTTCCCCCTTCTAATTGAGTCAGTTAATTAATAGAGCAAAAGTCGGTATTTTATACTATTTTGAACTGAGAATAATTTATGTTTTACCTTGAATTCATTCAAATGTCTAATTCGAAAAAATCCTTGAGAGAAATGTAGGATAATAACCTGAGAAGTCGTTCCATGAAAGACTATGCGTATGAATTACAACTCATGAGGCAAAATTTTGCGAAATTTCATGAGCCGAATGCCAACAATTTTCAAAATTCTCCAAATGACCAACATTTTCAAAATCATGGATATGATCGAAATTGCGATTTCAATCCAAATTTTAATAATTTCGATTATGGGCTACATCCACATCAAAATAGCTTTGAATCTCAATATGGCTTTGATCCACATCAATATGGGGTTGTAAACCAAAATTTTCAAAATTATAGCCCATGTCAACATCTTGAAAATAACCAAAATTGCAATTCTCTCTCGAACTTTTACAGTTTTGGTTACGAACCTAATTTTCAAAATCAAAATGATTTCCAATATCATTGTCATTTTTCTGAAAATTCAAACAACTACCACATTGGAAATAATATTGATTGTGAAATTGATGTGGACTATAATTTTGAGAATCAAGAAATCCAAAACGAGAACTCTCAAATCAACGATTCTGAAGAATATCATCTTAACATTCTTAGAGAGAGAAAGAGCAGAAAGGCAAGATAGACAGCTTGATGAACTTCTTAGTTTAATGACGTCTTTTAAGGAACAACTTGAGCAACAAAATCAAATTCAAACATGCAATGAATTAGGAAATAATCCATTTTTTACTGATAGTGAAAATTTTCAAATAACAACTTTGAAAATTGACAATAACCATCTAAACGAAGTTGTTCACAATTCAGTAAATGATTTGGACTTAAACTGTTTTCAAGAAAAAGATTTAAGCTCAGATTTTGATCATTCTCTTTCATGCTGTAAGAAACTTGAAATTTTAGAAATTGAACAGAATAAATTTTTTGAATTTTTCGAAAACTAATACTCTTCAGATAAAAATCTTAGGCCCAGAAAAACGATTGAAAATAATGTCAACAATTCCGACAATCCTTCGATTTCAACCTCAGATCAGAATCTTGACGCTCTTCAGATGGTAACTAAGGCCAATTCGTCTGAACCTTCCAAATCTCCATCTTTTTCGAATGTTGGCAATCCCAACATCTCTTCTTCTGATGTCGGCAACCCCGATAATATTTCTTCTTTGAATGTTGGCAATCCCAACAACCCACCTTCTATACCTTTACCTCCTTCACTTCCCGTGTTAGCATCTTCTACTTCGAATGACCATGATTCTGAAACAGGACAAGTCGACAAGATAGAAACTGTTGTTGATGACACAATACATTTACCAATTCAGAAAGTCTCTAACACTTCACTAGACGTATCTACTATATCTTTTGAAGAGCTTTTTGAAGACGAACTCAAACTTTTAAATGACGAGAATGAATATATGGAACGTCTCAAAGATAATCTTAAGCCAATTTCGTCAATTGTCATTGACATGCCTATTGTACCTCAAATTTCATATACGAACTCATCGTACATCGTTTCCGACAGAGGCAAGTGTGGGGTGAAAAGGAAATCTCATTTTTCACATAAAACTCACCATCGTTATAAATTTCATTTTGTATATAATTGGCATTCGCATATAGTGGTTAAACTTCATTTAATTTTACAGATAATTTAGCAACTCATTCACCTTTGGGTACGATCTTTCAAATTTAGGAAACGTTCAAAGTGTCGACACTATTTTGTCCAAGTGTGGGGGGGAGTCTGCATTACATCCTTTTATTGTTATTTAATTTTATTTTTTTCATATAGGACCATCATGCATTTTAGATCGTGGTAACATGCCATTTATTTATTTTATTTTATTTTATTTTGAAATACGACTCGTTTTAGATTGATAAAAAAAAATAAGTCAACAATTGTTAGTCAGTTGATAGTATTTTTTCTCTCAACTAAGATCAAATTAGAAATACGATGAAAAGTTGAATTTTGAGGGATAATAGTGTAACCGGTACATAGAGAGATTCTTAGGTGATGGCCACGAAGTTTATTCTAAATTGTAGTCTTTGTTTAAAGAGTGGAGGACTTAAAATACTTATATGGGCTTTTCGAATCTTTGAAACTGAGTTGTGTTAAGCTGAATTCATGCAATCTCTCTTATTCTTATATTTTCAATAATAATAATAATAATAATCCAAGGGTATCCAACATTACTTGTATATCTAGTGTTGGTGTGCAAACCCGCCAAGCTCTATCCGACATGTTGTTGACAAAGTCAGCGTCGGAATATCTTGGTCTCATTTGATGAGTTGGACACCTAAGGATTACCGACATGTTGTTGAGAAAGTCAGCGCCAGTATGCACAATCAGCCAAGCTCTGTCCCAACTCTCCGTCAGTCCGCAAGGCAGTGTATAGGTGGTATACCTTGGTCTTTTTAGTTAGGTGTATGTAATTAATCATAAATTTTTAACTTTTATAGAGATAGAGAATAAGCGACGATGCCCAAACATTTCTTGGCCTTAATGATTTGACTAACCATACAAAAGGAAATTATAATACCACTTCACAAACTATGACAAGCAAACTAAGAATTTATTTCATGGCTACACTACATTATCAACCGAACCAACTGGCCAAACTGGAATTTAACATTTGAAAAATAAAATTGTGTTGAAAATATGTGACAAGTTAAGGTATCTAAAATAAAATCAACTGATTAGAAATTGTTAACTTAATTTGTTCTACCACTTTCCTGAAACAAGTCGTGTTCTCATTTCTCTTTCTCTTTTTTTTTTTTTTTTTTTTGCATATGTCTATTGCATTCATGTAGTTGCATTAGAACCACAACATTACTGCATTTGGATTTTGTGGGTAGTATCCGCTGAAAACCCTTACGAGACACCACTCGTCCTACTAGAGACACCTAGAGGTTTAACGGCTTGTTGCATACGCTCAATGCAATCATGTTTCCTATGAAAGTGTGACCAATCTAGTTAGTTTTTAATTTTTGTTTTACTCGAGGACGAGTAAAAGATAAGTGTGGGGGTATTTGATTGACATAGAATTGTGTTTATTTTTATGCTTCTGTATCTTATCTTTTGTATATAAATAAATATTCCTTGGATATTGTTTTGTTACTTTTACAGATATGCCAACTAAGCCACATGCAGTAAGAAAAATAGAAAATAAAGATCAAAATGTTGTGTATATACGTATGAAGACTTGCAGATAAAGATCTTACATCAAATTGCTTTTTGGACAAGAAAACAATTGGAAGAAGGGCTATGCATATCACAAATCAATGAAGAAATTGTCAAGGAAGCAAGAGGAAAAGAGGAAAGGCCCAAATTTACTAGATTTCATTAAGGCCCATTTGTTATTCTCATTGTAAACTCTTTTGTGATTTCCCGAAGGCCCATTTGTCATTATATTAGGGTTAGGGTTGGCTATGTATCCTATAAATACCCTTGTATTCTCATTGTAAACTTCATACTGGAATTAATAAAGTTTTTTTCCTCTAATCTGCTTTATTAACATTTCTTAGCAATTAGTGTTGTCTACGCAATTAGATTTGGTAGAACACTATTTGTATTTTTCACTTATTTTCATTAGTGATTGACCGTCTGATTAGATTCAGCGGTAATCCTAATTTTATTTTTTGTTTGTTATTTTATTCTTGCAATTTAATTTCTGCTTTTTATTTTATTCCTGCAATTTAATTTTTGCTCTTTACTTGCTTTCATAAGTCAAATTGGATTTGATTAGATTCAGATCTGATTCATAGTTTTATTTGCTTTACAATTGAAAATTGTGATTTGATCATCGGTTCAAATAGATTTGTTCTGAATCAAATTACAGTTTCAATTTTTATTGTTTTCAAAACCAAGCTCCAAGATTTGTCTAACTCGCCCAAGAAATTATCTAAATAATTTGATTTAATTTGCCTCTCTGTGATTCAACCTGCATATTACACGATATGTGCGCTTGCAGTATTTATTTTAAAATTCGCGCTTTTCTAGTTTTTAGAAAGCGTCGATCAAAACGGGTCGCATCTACTTGTTGTTTTCGCACCCGCTCGTCTCTACCTTCTAATGGACTGTACCCGTTCGCTGAAATACCTACTCCCAAACCCGAACCCGAGAACGACCCGGTACGATCGTACGGTGGTAGCAGTGCGTGCGTGTGTGGTAGTGAAGCATGACTTTCCTCCTTATAATAAAGCATACATTTGGGTGCCCTGGGGCCCCAATTTCCTCGTGATGAAGCTACTTATATACTTGACTTTATTTTTTATTTTGGTGATGTGAGACAAGTGTAATTCCTCTACAATTTAGATTTTACAGCAAGCCTTAATCGTTCTGCTATCTCATTCTCAACGGATTTTTGTAGCTTGTGAACGCCATCTTCATTGCCAACATAATGTTGAATTGAATGTTGAGAAGACGATGAAAGTTTCGGTTTAAAATTTAAATTAATGCAATAATAAACTGAAAATCATATCAAAGAACTGAAGCATATACATATACTAAAATCATGTTAAAGTGAAATTAAACAAAAATACTGGATTTAAACTCTGCTGCTTCAAACTGAAACATATACATATGTCTGAACTATATTCAAACAAACCCTTGATTAATATGAATTTTTACATGACAATGTATAAAAAATATGTAACAAATTATCGTAATACTTGAAATTATGTACAAAAGAGGGGACTATGGACATACATAGGCACATTAAAATATTTTATTATTTCAAAACATATACACAAGCACACTAAAATGAGATTTTAATTGTGAAACACAATGCAAACATACTTAGTGTTTGATAATCTTGGTCATGAGAACTATCTCATGGGAAGCATCTCTGTTAACTTATAATGTACATATTTTAAGTATGTATTAAATATTTAATCAAATAGCAACACTGGAAGCTTCTAAAAATTCATAAAAGCTTCATTATCAAGAAATATCAGAAGTAATCGATAATAATATGTTATAATTATTAGAATCAATGCATAAATTACCTCTCAAAAGAGTAGAGATCAGATTTTCCTTATGTGCGATGCAGTTTTCTCTTTCTTTATATGTAACTTTATTTTATAATTCTTTTCATCAAATAAAAAGATTGCATGTATAAATTATCGCACAAAAATGTATTACATCTATATAAAAAATGCAGTTTGACTTTGAAGGTGCAAACCACAGCTACAATTAAGCCTTTTGAAGAGAAAACCAAAATTGAAATATTCACAACCTACCACATATTCCCACGATGTTGTTTGGCGATCTGGAGCAGATCTCGAGCATTTCAAGCCGATGATCCTACACATGCCCCCTACTAGCATATCAAAAACGATTACAGTGGAAATGAATACTTTAAACATGATAAACATTCTAAAATTATAGTGGGAATTTCCTTTTCCTCAACATCTTTGTTGGCAAACACGAAAATATTTTAATGTTGCAAATAGACTTTTGTGATTTTCTTCTCCTCAGCTGAAACAGGCTTTACAAGTTTATATACGATGCTCATTTGGCAAGCTTTTCCAAGTTCTGAATAATATATAAAGGAGACGACTTATATTAAGGTAAACGAATTAAAATTCTTGAAGGCAGAACCAATTTCAATTTTTTCCTTTCCAGACTTAGTAGGAGGCAAAGTGCAATGGATATTGGGCAATACTCCTCCATTGGCAATGGTGACAGTTCCAAGAAGTTTGATTACTTCTTCGTTATTTTTCACAGCAAGTTGAATGTGCCTTGGTACAATTTTATTCTTATTGTTATCTCTTGTGGCATTTCCAGCCAATTCCAGCACCTAGTTAACATTTAATCAAACAACTTATCGTCATTCTAATCATTATAATCTGGTACTTTAAAAATATAATCAAAGTAAATGATTAGAAGTAATCAAAAGGTGTTATCTTTATCAAAACCAAACCCATAAATTATCTTTTATTTAGAAACAATGCAAAAAACAGTGAAAAATCAAAAATTGGAAACCCTATTTGATGAGATGGGTTTCCCAGTAGAAGTGATAATTTATATTTGGAAGTAATATTTAAAAGGAGACCTATGGTTGTACTAATTATGTACCTCAGCTGCTAAATACTCGAGCACAACAGCTATGTAGATTGGAGCTTCGACACCAACTCTCTCAGTGTATTTTCCTGCCTTTAGAAATCTGGTGATCCTTCCAACTGGAAATTAAAGCCCCACTTTTGACGACCTCGAAACCGATTTTGAAATGGATTTTATCTTTTCTCTTCCGGAGGAACTTATCTCCATTAGTCTTGAGAGGAAAAACTGTTCTTTATTTGATAAAGGGCATTTATCTGTTAATTTGGTTTACAGAGAATGGAGAAATGCTGGGGAAATGAAGATTTGGGGATTAGATGCAAGGGGAAAGTGGGTGGCAAATTTATTTTGGTTAAGGTTTCTGGTTTTGAATGAATGCGTGATTGCAGCTGAATTCGTTAAGCATTCAAAATTTCCCTTCGTCCGAAAATTATTCCCCTCCAAGTGAAAATTACTTCCCTCCAACTGGAGCAGATTTTAATTAGTGATTGTATTGTTTAATATTTGTTGAATATCACTTGTTACTTTATATATTATAAATGAATATTAATTATTAATTATTTTGTACATAATAGTAATTCTTATGTATTAATTTTGTATTTTGTAGTAATTAATTATTAATTATTAAAAGGTAATCATTAAATATTAAACATTACTTCATAATCATTAAATATAGCTTAACAATTAAATATTAACATTAAAGTTATTAATTAAATATTAATTATTAAAAATTTAAATATTTAGTAGTAATTATTAGTTATCTTATAGTAACTATTGATAATTTAATATTAATTCTTAATCATGGATTATATTAACAATTGTTAAATATACGTTTATTGCAAATGAAAAAAAAAAATTTATTGAAAATACATTTGTTGAAGTTGGAAAAGGAGAACAACTGCTAAAAATAAGTTTGTTGCAACTGGTAGGAAAACACAATTGCTAAAATTGTATATTTAGTAATTGGAAAGAAGCACCAGTTGTTAAAGACCATTTATTGCAATAGCCAGGAAATTGCGATGCAACCTTAGATCTTGGAAATGTTTTAAGGTGTGAGGCGGTTTTAAGAAGTGATTTAGAGTTGTGGTCTTTACTGGTAGGAAATTGGAGAGTGGTTTAAGAACGTGAATTAGGATATAGAAGTGGAGTGCTGCTTTTACTTTAATGAAAATTAGATTGGAGCCAAAATTTTGAGCATTGGAGCCACAAAATTGGGGGTTGAAGCCAAAATTTTGAGCGTTGGAGTCAGAATTTTGGATTTGAAATCAGAATAAAACCTTCCATTAATGTAAGAAGAATGTTGCATAAGAATTCTTAAAATTTATCCATCATTAAATTAATGCAGTTTGCGATAGTTTAGTAGCAAATATAAAAATTGTATGTGATAATATAAAAAAATTAAAATAGAAAAATCTTAAAATTATCCTCTGCAAACAAAACACGCAAATCTGTCCCAAATATAGCAACAGAAAATTCTATCATTGTTTTTTGTCGTTATTTTCAGCTTTTCTTGTAGTGTATGACTCTAATGCATATCTTCATTATCTTGGATTATTAAACTTTTGATAACTCATGAACCATGATTTGTATTACCGGTCTTGACCTGCATCTCTATAGTATCACAGACAATCTTGTTATTGTAAATACTTGATTATCAACACCAATAATAAACCCTGTACTGTACACTATATATAAAATCATTAATAATAACTATAAATATATTTTATGCCAATGCCTATTATACATATTGTTGTCATCAAAACATCCTTGCACTACCCATCCTATAACTCGTTTAGGCAGATTTCCATATCTCGGATCACCCTTGTAGGTGCTAACAGTCCAAAAAATTCCTGATAAACTTTTGAGGATTCAAATTCTTTTTTTAGCAAGGCTAACTAATTTTTAAAGTGATATGCTACACTTTTTATTACAATAAATAATAAATACAATGAGTACAGAAGATAGATTAAGTATCCATCAAATACAATGGTTTTATAGTGCGCTGTGATTAAATAACACACTCAAACTGGCTTCTTCACGTAGAAAGAAAATTACAGTACCAGAATATCCTAAGGCAACAAGCTAATTACAAAGAACGAAGTTCTGTTTTCCACAGAAAAACAAAATTACATAGTACTAAGTACTAACAAGCAATAGCACAACTATCTTTCCTATAATTAGTTCCTTAACCACTGAAACAGGAACATAGCCAACCACATAACATATTACATAAGATAGAAGTAAGTACATCTCCAGCAGTGTTACGGATCGTAACATTACGATCTGTAACGTTCAGGGGAATATCTTTGACATTCCCCAGCAGCAGCGAGCCGATTTTTTCGGCTTGTCGGTTGCGAGCCGATTTTATCGGCTCGTTACTTCCCGTGCCTATAAAGGAATGGCGCGGGACGCTAAATCTCCATTCCCCTTCCCAAATCCTATTTTTATTTATTTTTTATTCGGTACGACGCCGGGATGCCACCACGCATAACGAAGATGGGGAGACGGACAGTTCCACATATGCCAGACGACGCATCTAGTCCAGTTCAACTTCCTCCACCAGTGGGGCCGATGATTGAGGACTTACGGATCCTCCATGAGCTGCCACAAGGATTCACTCATCGATCTTTTACCGCGCTGGCCACCGTTCCGGTATGAATTTTAAATTTTGTAACGTTTATAGTTAATGAACTGTTCAACAGTATGCCCTGTTGGTTCTACGTTATAGTTTAGTGCATGTACATTATACGTTTTAATAGTGGTTGTATAGTCATTTAACTGTTATAATTTTAATAGACTGAGTACATCTACCTTTGCGGGAGTTGGGCGAAATTCATTTCACATGCCATTGACTTATTACCATTACATATTCGAGAGTGGATACTAGCTAGTCCGTTCGGACTCTTTTTACGTATTACACCTCCCCAGTCCTTCGATCGGCCATTGGTAGAGGCCTTATTAGAGAGATGGTGACCTACGACACACACGTTTCACTTTTCAGATTTTGAGCTTGGTATCACCCCAACCAATTTTTACATGCTTACGGGGATTGAGATTGGCCTTCTAGAAAGAGTCACTTGTCCATTTGATGCCTATTTTGAGTCACCTGATTCCTACCTATAGTATTTGCCAGATTTGTCAGCGACTCTTAGCTAATGGTGTCGTTTCCGTCACATATTTACTTGAGTATATTACAGCGCACCTTGATGTGGTAGATTTCCATGACATAGTATACAGGGCTACCATTTTATACCTCCTTGGTTCGACCTTCTTTTTGAACCAACGGAGTATGATTAGGCTGGGCTACCTAGCAGCACTAGTCGAGTTAGAGCAGCTGCATATGATTGATTAGGGCTCTGCCATATTGGGTTATCTATATGCCGCTCTTGAGTCCTATGCTTTTGGAGAGGTTCGCCAAATGTTTGGTTTTTGGTACATGTTGCCATGCTGGTACTACGAGTACACGGACAACATGCATCCACGCATACAGCCCACCGCCAGTCATGTTGCCGAGACCTTTTTCCCACGCATGTGCAGATGGGAGAGTACTCACGGGGTTCAATGTGCTCCTACTGGTGTGAGACATGACTTGATGGAGGCTCACACTCAGTTAGATATGAGGGAGAGGGGAACATATTACGAGCACATTGGACTTCTTATTGGATGTTACTTTCAGCGGATGGCCCACTACCTGATGCCCATCCATTAGCTATTGCATGTCGCTTATCTATTCGACATGTCCTCTTGTTTCCACCGGCCGACCTTCCTATTTGGTACTTAGGAAATCAATGTTATTACCAGGATCCCGGTCAGTTGCGCGTACTTGGAGATCCACCTCTGCCACTTGATATGTTCGGGCCGCAACGTTGTATAGGGAGACAGTATATGGATGATCTGAGACAGGTAGGATGGTTTGATACAACCGATTTTCACTTACCCGACGCAGAGTTTGGTCCTTACTGGGTTCGGATAGCTCCTATTCGATACTTGCTGCCGGATTATATGCGAGGTGTGAACTCCAATCACATTGGTCCCCGATTGGTTAGTGGTAGAGTTCATCCTCCACCGTTTACTTTTGACCCGACCCCTTCACAGATCTCTGACCCGCCTACGGATTTCGCTCTGGCCGATACATTTCAGACAATTGATCTTAGCGGTGCACAGATATTCCTTCCTATTATTTACCCACCTGCGCACATGGTGCATGGTGTCCCTACTGCTGGATTATATCTGCCACATAAGGTAAATAATTTTACTTGTGAATTTAAGTTATATGTTATACGCTGTAGAAACTGATTTCATATGTTCTATATATGCAGTATGCACCCCATTTAGACCAGCATAGGATACATATTGTGGCTATTCAGGAGATGGCCCTACTACATTCTCAGTCCTTATATCAAGAGCACCATGCGTTAGTTCAGGGATTGTAGGAGCAGATCGCTGACTTACAGGCAGATTAGCAACAATAGGGGGTGGTGATACAGCAGCATCAGGTACCGCTATAGGGTCATGTAATGGTGAAGGTTCAGAAGGCGGACTTGGAGGGGATGACGGATTAGGTGGTGATGGGGGACTAGAAGGGGGATGGACTAGGAGGGGGTGACGGATTAGGTGGTGATGGGGGACTAGGAGGGGGTGACAGACTAGGAGGGGGTGACGGATTAGGTGGTGATGGGGGACTAGGAGGGGGTGACGGATTAGGTGGTGGCAGCGGATTGGGAGGTGGTAGTAATGATGACGATATTCCATATTATGACCCTTCTAGTAGCAGGGATGACATGTCTTTGGATGGTGCTGATGATGATACCGCAGATTTATCATGATGTATATATGTGTATGTCGCGATGTATATATATGTATGGCTCGATGTATATATGTGTATGTCTTGATGTTTAGGACTTTATGTTATTTTTTAATGTGTTCTGTGTAATGTTTGCTCGTTTCTTATGTTTTGTGTAATGTTTGCTCGTTTCGTATATTCTGTGTAATGTTTTCTCGTTTATTATGTTCTGTGTAATGTTTGCTCGTTTCATATGTTCTGTGTAATGTTTGCTGGTTTATTATGTTCTGTGTAATGTCATTTTTTCATATGTTCTGTGTAAAGTTTGCTCGTTTCATATGTATGGCTCGATATATAAGTTAAAGGATTTTTATAAAATAAAAGTGGGACAAACCTCCTTTTTAACTCCTTCATGTGCTGAAATGTTTAAATTATACGGTTAGTCAACGGCCCTAGTTTTTAACTCTGTTTAAATGATGTTTGCACTATTTAATAATAAAACGATTTGAGAAACAATCCTGGTTTATAATTTAATTATAAAACGAACTGCAGCCGCGCTGCAGTTCGTTTTATAACGTTACGAACTTTAATTGGTTGTACGAGATCCAATCTAAGTCGGATTTCCTCACAACAAGACACGTTCGCGTCTAATCGACAATATTTTTCTAGTGGAAGAGAAAAAATGGGTTTTTATGTTGTAGATTTTGTTTTACGTCCAAATCAAAATTTCAAAAAGTCGTCGTGGATATGGTTTATAAAATATATTGTTTACATGTGTAAGTTAAAGGATTTTTATAAAATAAAAGGGGGACGACTCTCCTTTTTAACTCCTTTGTGTGCTGAAATGCTTAAATTATACGGGTAAGTGGACGACCCTAGTTTTTTAACTCTATTTAAACGATATTTGCACTATTTAATAATAAAACGATTTGAGAAACAATATTGGTTTATAATTTAATTATAAAACGAACTACAACGGCGTTGTAGTTCGTTTTATAACATTCCGGACTTCAACTGGTTGTACGAGATCCAATCTAAGTCGGATTTCCTTACAATAAGACACGTTTGCATCTAATCGACAATATTTTTCTAATGGAAGAGAAAAAATGGGTTTTCATGTTGTAGATTTTGTTTTACGTCCAAATAAAAATTTCAAAAGTCACTGTGGAAATGGTTTATAAAATATATTGTTTACATGTATAAGTTAAAGGATTTTTAATAAAAGGGGGACGACCTTCCTTTTTAACTCCTTCGTGTGCTGAAATGTTTAAATTATACGGGTAAGTGGACGACCCTAGTTTTTTAACTCTGTTTAAACGATGTTTGCACTATTTAATAATAAAACGATTTGAGAAACAATCCTGGTTTATAATTTAATTATAAAACGAACTGCAGTTCGTTTTACAACGTTCCGAACTTCAATATGTTTAAATAATACGGGTAAGTGGACGAACCCGGACCCACACTCCAGTTTACCCTATATAACGGTTTTTCTGAAAACCTTAATCACAATTTATTTTCTTCCATCCGCCACCTCCTTCCTCTTTCCCCAAAGCGGCCAAGTTGTTAAGAAAATAGTATAGTCCCCTTTTTGGAGTATGTCGGAACAGGGAAAAGAAAGTGTAGCCTCCAACATGGACAAATGGAAAATGACGATGAGGGGGTAGCAAATCAAAGACTTAGGAAAGAAATGGTTGTTGAAGCATGCATTCTCAAGCTAGTACGTCAGGGTGGATCCAACCCTGTGTGTCGTTGTGGAGAAGAATTGGTCGTCGTTGTTTCGAAGATAAAAAAAAATGCTGGGGGCCGATTTTTTGGTTGTGCAGCCTACCAGGACCACAACGTTCTTCCTGATGAAATTGATTATTGTTACTTTAAGCAATGGATTAACCCTCCCATGTATGAACGTGGAGTTCAATATGCATTGGAAGCGCAAGCCGAAATACGACGTTTGAACAAGAATGTTGCTAAGGCAGCTAGAGTTGGATTTTACCCACGTCTGTGGTAGGTGTGGGTGGAAACTATCTTATTGTACTTTAAATTTGATGTTTATGTGTTCAGTTGTTGTAGTTCCTTCAATTGTACTTTGGCATTTATTCATGTTGTAATTGTCATTGTTGCAAGCTTCTAAGTTATGTAATGCAAAGTTCAATGCTCTAAACGTCTGTGATGGAGAAACTCCACTATGACCTAATCACTGTTCGCTGGAGCCATGACAGAGAATCTACACTGTGCACTATTTACTATCCAATTAAAGACCATTCGTACCAATAAACGAGGGCTATGTCTAATAAAGGTGCATTCTGTCTAATAAAGGAACACTCTTACCAATAAAGGAGCACTCTGTCCAATAAAGGAACACTCTATCCAATAAAGGAGCACTTTGTCAAATAAAGGAACATTCTGTCTAATAAAGGAACGCTCTATCCAATAAAGGAGCACTTTGTCTAATAAAGGAACACTCTTTCCAATAAAGGAGAACACTCCACCCAATAAAGCTACCCACTTACCAATACCTCATACCTTATATATAACAACAACAGTGCAATTCATATCTCAAATCAAAACTTATTCACAAATATAAATGGATTCCAATTTTATGAAATGTGTGCTGGCTTTTGATAGTGATTCGGAGGAAGATAAAATCCTTTAAGAGGAAGCGGAAGAAATACAAGAAATACGGGACCTATACCGTGAAGCGTACGGTTCATCATCCGCAACAAGAGGGGGATCGGTTGTTGGAAGGAGGTTTATAAACCGAAATCATGCTAAAAACCATAAGTCTTTGATGCAAGATTACTTCGATGACGATTTCACTTACGGGCCTAATATGTTTCGTAGAAGATACAGGATGAGGAGAAATCTATTTCTTCGGATATTGGCTGGTATTCAAGGTAACAATGATTACTTTAAGTACAAACAAAATGCATCGAAGACACAGGGGTTGTCTCGTGAACAGAAAATGACGGCCGCTATGAGAATGTTAGCATATGCCACTCCAGTCGATGCTTTGGACGATGCATACCACATAGCAGAGAGCATGACACTTGAAATACTTGAAACTTTCTGTCAAGCAGTGGTGGACGTCTACGGAGAAGAATACTTACGGTCTCCGAACGAAGCAGATATAGTGCGAATCAGAGAGATGCACGAAAGCAGGGGTTGGCCGAGAATGTTAGGAAGTCTGGACTGTATGCATTGGGAATGGAAGAACTGTCCTAAGGGATCACAAGGTGCATACAACGGCAAGGAAAGGCGACTAACCATCATTTTGGAAGTTGTGGCATCGTATGATTTGTGGATATGGCACGTTTTCTTCGGATTCCATGGTTTTAATAACAACTTAAATGTTATAAAAAGATCCCATCTGTTTAATGATCCTGCTCAAGGCCAGGTACCTCCTTTAACATTTACCCTCGGTCAAAATACTTACGAGCATGGCTATTACCTAGGTGACGGCATATACCCGAAATGGAGCACCATTGTTAAAACATGTCCAAATCCATTGACTCCTAAACAAGTCAAATTCGCGGCGATGCAGGAGGGACAAAGGAATGATGTAGAACGTTCTTTCGATGTTTTACAATCTAGATTTGCAATGATAAGTAATCCATGTCGGTTGTGGTCTAGGAAAAAGATGTCTACAATCATGTGTGCTTGCATCGTTCTTCACAATATGATTATAGAAGATGAAAGAGATATAGATGAAGAGCAACGTCACTGCGATTACGAGGGTGCTTCGCAACCACCACAAGTATTCCGACAAAACCAACCACTGTCAGAGGAGGACTTCAACATACATTTGAACTGTCAGGTTATGTTTAGAGATGTAGAACTCCATAACCGGCTGTAGAAGGATCTTATGAATCAGTTATGGAACCCTATGGCGATACCTAGTTATGAAGCACCCTTATCCGAATTCGTGTTTTATTTTATGCTTGTCCGAACTTATCGATCATGTATGCAGTAATGATGTTGTTCTTTTCTACTGTACCATCACGTTCTCTTGTATTCATAAGGGTTATTAATCATCTATTATTATGTTCCAAATTAGTTTATTGTACGAAAATAATAACGATTTTATTTTGTCATATTAGAAAATAAGGTAGGATAGGGGGGAAAATTAAACTCTAAACTAGTCACGAGCCGACTTTATCGGCTCATGAAGTCGCAAGCCGATTTTTCCGGCGCGCGCCGGAAAAATTGGCTCGCGACTTCACGAACCCAATTCAGAGTTCTGAATTGAGCTCGTAACATTTGCCTGAATGCTACACAATGTAACATCTATTGGGGACCATTTTTGGCCCAATTCAAGAAACGTAACAAGAGTTCTCCCTTTGTTGGAGATGCTCTAAGCAGCAATAATAGGCCACAGAGGGAACAGTGAGCAGGTGACCACCCCTCAGTATGACGATGGTGAAACCCTCTGTTGCCAAGCCAATCGCCGAGGAGAAAAGGGGGTAGATAAAGCTCACAACCAACCCATATTACCATATATTGTTGAAACTAAAAACCAACGTAGCAACTAGATCGAAGATGAGCAGGACGTACCTAATGCATATCAATCCAACAACAAAATCACTTGTGTCAATAAACAACACCAAACAACTACCAGTTCAACATTACCAAAGACAAGCTGAAATATTAACAACCTACAAAATTCCATGTAGCTAAACGTCCAAAATGAGCTAACAACAAAAACATATTACCATGGAAGATCCATGACAATGCAGCTACCAAGCTTTACAGCAGAGACTAGCACAACAAGTGGCTAAATCAAATAACACATATAACCAGTGTTATCATAACCGGACCGGGCCGGCGGCCCAACCGCCATAACCGTGAACCGAAGCCCAGCCCAGTCCGGAATACAAATAAACCGTGCATGAGGACAAAGCCATCAAAACATACAAATTCGGGCTCCCTTACTCAAAAAAATTATACCGTAAGTAGGCCTGCTACTTAATAACAAGCCCAGCTAGTTACGATGCCAGCCCTGCAAATAAGGTGAATGGACCAACTTCTTTTATAAAGCAAAGCATTATACATCTACCAATTCTCTGGCGATGTGGGACAAAATTTTTGCAGAAATTATGTTTTGTAAAGCATTGTATCATTTGTATAGAGTACTATTTGTAATACAACTGCAGGGATATCATCATCAATGTTTATTCTTGTCCATTTTTGTACAATATCATTTATAATTATGTAGAAATCATTGAAAAAATAATATCCACGGCTCCGATGGTTCAACCCGTTGGACCTTCAAAACCTTAAACCTTAAGATGTCACGGTACGATCGACGGTTCGGTCTTGATAACACTGCATATAACATGAACTTCAAGAAGCAGCAGCATGAATCCCGTAAATGAATCGCAGCTGCGTTTCGAGAGGACCGCCATTACCTCAACAACGTGCCAACGCCACAAACAAAAACCTAAAGACAACCTCAATTTCTTGATGAGAACCCACAACCAAAACTAGATTACCAGCAAATACATACACAAGCCAAACACCAAAGATCGACTATCCACAAATCAAAACAAAATAAAATCGTCGGAAACACAACAGAACTCCAAAAACCATGTTCAGACAAAACCCAGTAAAAAACTATCACATTCAATTTAACCCAGCATCGATACCAAGATCCACAGGCGTGTCGAATAGGCTTATATATACCACAACCAGATCCAACCTCAAGATTGCGGGGTATTAAGCATGCTTTGTAAAAACAATACTTGCAGATTTCCGAGAGGGTATTCTCTAATACATTAAACTGAAATAGAAACGGCTTTTAAATAGCCTTACAACAAACTAAAAAAAGAAACCAGAACAATCAAAGCAAAAATAACGTGGCTCGATTCCTATTGATAAGGATATCATTAACGATATTCATTAATATCATTAATGATATATATGTCAATCCTTATCACCTACAACTTAGCACGTGGCTCAGTTCCTATTGATAAGGATATCATTAATGATATTCATTAAAATCATTAATGATATTTATGTCAATCCTTATCATATATAACTTAGCTTTATTGACCGACACAACCAAAACTAACGCAACACTAACAATGAATTATTCTTAGAGATTTATTCAATTCTAACAAATCCCTCCCTTAAATTGGACATGTTATGCTAACATCCAGTTTAAACTCCCTATGCTTGCATTTCCAGAGGACTTCTCAGCGTGATGAATGTCTCCAACTTCACCGATTTCGTCACGATGTCTGCAATTTGTTCTCCTGATCCACAGAACACCAACTTCACAACTTCTTGATTTGTAAGACTACTTAGGTAGTGGTACCTCACGTCTATATGCTTTTTCGCATCTGCTGGCAAGTTTACCCAAATTTTTTCTTCTCTATGGATTGAATCTCACCTCTCATTGCATTCATCTATTTTTCATCTTTACTTGCCTCTGCAAATCTCAATGGATCATCATGAGATAGAAATAGCGCTATCCCCATTTCTGCTTCAGCCTCTTCATCTGAGATCCTTTCAATAACTCTCGTAATCTTGGATCCATGCTGGTTGTCTCCTTTTTTTTGCTGAATCTCTGGTTATGGAGAATTTCCTGCATTTTCTTCATTAATAGGCTGATCTTCTCTCACATCACATCTTTCACCAGCTTCAAATTCTTCTACGTCTCCCTCTCCGATTGGATTTTCTTCTTTCCAGTCCAGAAAGTCACTGAATCATTTTTTTTTGTATTCCAATTCCATTTTCCTTCTTCCTCAAATATTACATCTCGACTTATGATCACTTCTTTTAAGATTGGATCATAAAGTCGATATGCTTTGGATTCTTCACTCACTCCGAGAAGAACACATTTGCAGCTCCTGTTATCAAGCTTCACTCTTCGTTGCTCAAGAATATGCTCATGACAAATGCAGCCAAAGACTCTGAAATAGCTCACATTGGGTTTGATCTCACTCCAACATTCTTCTGGCACCATATCTTTTATTGCATTTGTTACACTTCTATTTAGGACATGACATGTCCATTTTGCAGCCTTAGCCCGAAAACTCTTTGGCATGTTCTTCTCTATGAGCGAACATCGAACCATATTCCTTATAGTGCGGTTTCTTCTCTCGGCAACACTGTTTTGTTGTGGCATATAAGCCGCGGTTAGTTGTCTCCTAATCCGGTGTTCCACACATAATTGATTGAAAGTGTTTGAAGTGAACTCTCCTCCCCTATCTATCCTTAAACAGCATATACCAGTTCCTGGTTCCTTTTCCACAAAACTTTTGAATGTCTTGAAAGCTTCAAACGCTTCATATTTCTCCTAGAGGAGATATATCCAGCTCTTGCGACTAAAGTCATCAATCAGAAGAAAGATGTACGTCTTTCCACTGTGAGACACTGGAGATATAGGACCACACAAGTCCGCATGAATGAGCTGTAACTTTTTTGTTGCTCTCCATTGACCCTTCTTGGATATGACTTCATGATGTTGTTTTCCAATGTTGCACACTTCACAAACTTTTGAGATTTCTTTCATTTGAGGCAGCCCTTTCACAAGATGTTTGCCATGCATAATCGGAATAGATGTATTATTTAGATGTCCATAGCGTTTGTGCCACAAATACGTCGTTTTGTCGTCTTCAATCTTCAGACATGTACTCTGACCAGCTTTCATGGTTGCAGACACCATGAACATACGGTTTGCAGACATTCTAGTGTTCACAATCAAGCCTCTTTTAGGATGAAACATTTTACACACTCCTTTGCTGATAAAAAAATCCACACCTTTCTCTTGCAATTGCCCAATACTCAGTAGACTATTTGTTAAATTTGGAACAAAGTATACATCATACAATTAGAGTCACTCCTTGAATCTCAAATTTGAAATTTCCTTTTCCTAGAACATCAATTTTTGAGCTATTTCCTAGTCTCATAGCGTGCCTGGAACTCTCATCAAGCTCTATAAACCACTCTCTGTTTCCCGTCATGTGATTAGAGTAGCCGCGAATAGAAAAACCGCATTCCTTTACGCTCAGCTTCTTTAATCTCTTCATGTGCCATCAAAAGTAACGCTTCTTCTTTATTAGATTCAACATAATTTGCTCCCTTTTCAGCCATTGGACATTCATATTGAAAGTGTCCCAACCTGTGGCAGTTGAAACACTCAATATTGGCTTTGTTAAGACCTGTTCTTCCTCTACCTCTTCCTCTTGAAGCACTGTCACCACCACTTCCAGCATTACCTTTTCCTCTTCCTCGTCCATAATTGTAATCGTACTCGACTTTAAGTACTTGTTCTTCAGGTCTCTTTCGATGTATCTTCTGCTCCTGTACGAGCAACGAGCTGTGTAATTCATCAACAGAAATCTTGTCAATATCCTTCGACTCCTCAATTGAGCACATGACATAATTGAAATTCTCCGTCAATGTTCGAAGATTTTCTCAACTATCTTCACATCCTCCATATTCTCTCCACAATTTCTCGTATCATTGGCTGTGGCCATGACTCTCCCAAAATAATCTGTCACCGTCTCTCTCGTCTTCATCTCCAGTGTTTCAAACACTCTTCTCAGCCTCTGTAATTGAGCACGCTTTACTCTATCAATACCTTGGTACTTGACTTTCATCGAATCCCAAAGTTGCTTTGCCGTCACCTATTGCGTGATTGTTTTCAGAATAGACTTGTCAATGGACTGAAATAAATAATTCTTTGCCTTCAAGTCCTTCAGCTTTGCTTCCTCCAACTTCTTATGTTGTGCTGACGACAGTGCTTCATCAGATCCTAGTTCTTTATAGCCTGGTTGAATCACACTTCAATACTCCTTTTAAAGCAACAAATTCTCCATGAGTAAACTCTAATGATCATAATCTTCATCAAACTTTGGCATGCATGGGGAACTGAAATTACTAGATTTAGCATCCATCCCCTACTCGTTTGTTCTTTGCTCACTCTTGTACACTTTCTTACTTGAACTTCACTCCTTCTGATCCCTTTTGAGAGGGCTCTGATACCACATTGTAAAAACCATACTTGCAGATTTCTGAGAGGGTATTCTCTAATACATTAAACTGAAATAGAAATGGCTTTTAAATAGCCTTACAACAAACTAAAAAAAGAAACCAGAACAATCATGGAAAAAATAATGTAGCTCAGTTGCTATTGATACGGATATCATTAATGATATTCATTAATATCATTAATGATATATACGTCAATCCTTATCACCTATAACTTAGCACGTGGCTCAGTTCCTATTGATAAGGATATCATTAATGATATTCATTAATATGATTAATGATATTTATTTCAATCCTTATCACCTATAACTTAGATTTATTGACCAAAACTACCAAAACTAACGCAACACTAACAATGACTTATTCTTAGAGATTTATTCAATTCAAACAAGCTTTGCAATAGAAAGAGGAATAACCGGAGCAAAGTAAGAGAAGAAATTTGAGCGAGGCAAGGGAAAAATGAGAATGGAAGAGTGTAGAATTGAGAAGCTCCGATACTAACTTGTAAAAATTAATAAGAAGAGGAATTATTATTGAGGAGAAATACTTTTTTCTAAGAGGAGAATACTTTCTTTTGATTTCCTTACAACACTCCCTTATAGAATTTTTGTTTTACCTCATCTCACTTTTTCCTCTCACTCCCTCTCTTTTACAATACTCACTTTCTCTCTTTTTTTACAACACACAAAATGACTACCCATTGGTCTACATGACCTTACAGCTCAATAGACATCATTTCATCAATAGACATAACCCTTAACGAACTGACACATCATTAACTAATTTGACCCTTTACCAATAAACATTACTTAGACACAAACTTTAACATGACTCTTAACACATAAAAGACACATCACTAATTAACATGACACTTGACTCATAAAAGACACATGACTCTTCATTTTTTATCCTTTGCCACTAACATATTTAAAGTTTACCCAACGAAACTCCCCCATAAACTTTAAATGCTTTAGTCTTTCAGGGCGGTTTGTATACGTCACTGGTTAGCTCTTCACTTTCTTCCGAAATATCCGCCTTGCCTTCTTTCTTGTTCCTTTTCCCACTCGTCTGAAAGCAACTGCAATTCAATATTTCTTTTTCTCTCTTCCTTTTTTAAATTTGATCGCATTTGTCAAGAATTGAATTTTTAACTGGTTGATTCCAACATTTGTCAGTTCTAAACATACCCAATTTCTCAGCTGGCTATTCAAAACCCACATCCTTTTCTACAATGTTTTTCATCGCAGTAGAGCCCTCATTGACCTTTGGACCTTCCGGACCACCCTCATCTATGGTATTCTTATTATTCACATCATAACTTTCATGACCTGAAGACTGTTGTGTGTTCTCTTCAATGCCAGCTACTATGTCGGAGCTCTTATCATAATCTTGAACCTCCAAAACACCTACTTTATTTTTCTCCTTCTTCTGTTTCGTCTCAAGCGTACCAACATTTTGATCATCTTTATCACATGTATCTATTTCCACTTCCGCTAACTTAAGGGAATTCGATGCCTTCTTGGCATCAAAACTCTGAATCTTCTTCTTCATGTTGTTGTTCTTCTTCATGGCAGCATTAACCGGATTTGGGCTCTTTTCAGCGACGAGATTTGAAACTGCCATCTCTTTCCTTATCCTCCGCTTCTTGTCAGAACCAGATTATCATGTTCGGAATCTTCTTCTGATTCATCAAATTTCTTCTTATCTTTTTCCTTTTTCGCTTCCTCTTTTTCACTCTTCCCTTCGTGCTTGCCCTTGTCTTTCGCTCTATTCTTCTCTTTCTTCTCCTTAACATCGCCTTCTCCATTTTAATCTTTCTCATTTTCATCTCCTTTGCTTTTACCCTTCTTTTCTTTCTCATCCTTTACTTCCAACATTTCAGCTTCAACATCGCTTTCCTCAACCATTTGTGTTTCACTGTCCTCCTCCTCAACCTCATCCTCTTTTTTACCTTCTTTCACTATTGATGCAGCATTCTTTCCCATCAGCACCTCTTTGAATCTTTCGACCTCTTCTTCACCATATTCTTCGACTTCCTCTTCATCTTCTCTTTTGTCATCCTTTCCATACACCTCCTTTAATAATTCCCATGAATCTTTTGCTGTTTTTTCTCTAATAATATTACTACATGCTACTCCATCGACGTTCTCACACATCACAACACGAGCACTATGGTCTTTCCATCTCAAGCTCGTAAACACTTTTCTTTCTTTCTCCGTCATGTTTTTAACATCTTTTGGCCATTCATAGCCACTCTCAACAATCTCCCATAACCCTTTGGAGATCAACCATTCTTTCTTTCTGTTACTCCATCTTTCATAACTTTCATTTGTGAGAATGAACGGCATAAACAGTAGAAATTCCATGATTTCGACCAGGCTCCGATACCAATTTGTAGAATTGAGAAGCTCCGATACCAATTTGTAAAAACTAATATGAAGAGGAATTATTGTGGAGGAGGAGGAGGATGATACACAACAATTTTGTTTACTTTTATAATTCAACTTTCATTACAACACTCTTTTATTTCTCAGACTTATCCCCTCTCTCTTTCTCTTACTCACTTTCTTTTTTTACAACCACAAAATAACCACCTATATTTATATAGTGGTCTACATGAACTTACAACTCAATAAACACATTTTCATCAATAGACATAACCCTTAACGAACTGACACATCATTAATTTACTTGACCCTTTACCAATAAACATTACTTAGGCACAAACTTTAACATGACTGTTAACACATAAAAGACACATCACTAATTAACATAACACTTGACTCATAAAAGACACGTAATTCTTCATTTTTTATCATTTCCCTCTAACATATTTAAAGTTTACCCAACAAAGAGTCGTGAAATAACTTCAAAATAGAGTTGTGAATGATTACAAGAAGGAGATAAGGGTGAGAACAGCGTGAAGGGTACTGGCAATCGATGACGGAAGCGAACAGGATAAAAAAGTTAAGATCCAAATTGAAAAAAGGTTTAAAAGTGGAGCAGGCACACACGTAGTAATAGGGAAATCTCACCACAACAAGAAAAGATCATCGTAGTGAAGGAAAAGGATATATGAGTTAGATAAAGAAGAGGGAGGCCGTGGCAAAAAATGAAAACCTCCCTAGTATGGCAACTCCATTGGGTTACAAGATTAATATTCAGGACACTGAATATTAAGCCCTGAATTGGACTGCTTTGGCGCCTATTTTTTAGACGCCAGATCATGGCGCTTATTTTTTAGGCACCAGAATCCTAGCTGGCGCATATAAAATAGGCGCCAGTCCTCCATTACTCCCTTCCCGCCATTTTTCTTCCTTTTTAATTTTATATGGGAGCAGACACGTGTGGAGAGGGCTTCTTAATTTTGTATAGGAGCAGACACGTGTGGAGAGAGGGGGATCCTAACGCCTATTTTATAGGCGCTAGGATCCGATTCAGGATTCTGAATCTTAGCCTTAATATTCAGGCTTAACACCATGATTGGAGAGGAACCCCTTAATATTTAGGGGTGTAGATTCTAGATTTTCCACACCCCGAAAAGTTGAATCTTGCTTTGCCCAACAGATTTTGCACTGGGGCATTTGTTGAACGAACCCCTTGGTACCAGCGTTTGTTCACGCCCAAACTCCCGAGGAACTAGTCCATTAATTTCACAATAACACTAAATTCCAAGTTAATAGGTAATTAAATAAGTTAATAGGTAATTAGAATGTTTCATTATCCGACAGATGTTATTGCAACATATGTTAAGTAGATAAATAATTACAACAGATGTTAACTAGGGAATATGTACTTGAACGTATGATACAAAAGATGTTAACCATGAAATAAGTACAAAAACCTATTTTACAACATATGTTAAGTTGAAAATAACTATTACAACATAGGATACAACAGATAGATGTCTATAGGAAATAGCTACTAAAACATAATATACAACAGATATTAACTAGGAAAATAATTAGGCAACCAGACTACATGTTACGCTCAATCTCAAGGGATTCTAAAGAGGTTCTAAGTCACCTAATATCTTTTTCTAACTTGTTGGCATAAGAAATACCCCTTGGATATAAACAGTCGTCAATTCATTCTAAGTAATAGCAACTGTTCAGCCACAATGAGCCTATCTGGAAACTACGACCAATATTTTCTCCATCTACCTGTACCACTACCTCCACCACGCAACCACAGTGGCAATAAACGGAATATGAGTTAACCTCTTGATCATCTCGAGTTTGGGTAATTGAAGTCACTCGTTCCTCCTGTTCATATGGAGGTTGGACTACTGAGAATTGATCTAACACCTCATGATTTGGAGGTTGAGTGACAGTAGGCGCTTGTACCTCTTGTTTATATACAGGTTGAACTACCAGATGACTAAAATATGGGGCACAATCAATTGGTTCCTGGAGTATAAGTAGGCTCAGATCTGAGTACTCAAGATGCACCTCCTTGTAGTGTCGCTCTTGGTCTTTGATAAGCCAATCAACATCGGTTCTTGAACCAACCGTCAGAGCTTGTTGATTCCACGGAAAGTCAGAATCCATAGACGATGGCCATGAAGGCATTGTTGATGATATGCAAAGTTTTGTAGAACTAAATTTTGTTTGAGTAGGTTGTGGTGAGAAATACTAGTAGAGATATATAGCCGTTAAGTTTGTAGTGAATTAAACAAGTTTTGATGTGATCGGTCACTGCTACGTCTGATGTTATACTGTAGCGAATATACTTTAGGTACTGGGTGCACTGCTACGACTGACGTATCACTGTAGAGAATCTGCTTTACGTACTGGCCTGATGTGCTTGGTCATTGTCACAGCTACAATTACCAAAGCTTTTGACTGATTAACCAAACTGAGGACAACCCAAAATTATACATAAACCAAAGACGACCCCTGTGATACACACACGGTATATCGTAGCTTTTGTATTTTGTTCGAATCACTTAAATTATACTATGATAAATATGATATATGTAACATACATGACATGTTCACGATATATTCACGATACGCTAGCATGCTACATTTATGATACAATTAAGATAAATACTACTTCATCTGATCAACTTCAAATTCAAATCATCAAGCCTCAATCAGATCTGAAGCATGCTAGCTAGCTGTAATGAACTTCGTAAGCTTCATAACCAATGAATTCTCTGTCGTGTTCTAATCGAAAAGATGCATTGAAAGTGGCACGATAAGCTTGAAATATATCTCATCTTCAACGTCTCGATAATCTCGCGATAACGATGACATTCAGTCCAACAAGTGCTATGCGTTGTATTAACATCTTCAATTGACCTCCATGAGAGGAAGTTGGGATTGTTGTTGTAAATGTCTTGGATCATAATAAAAAACAATTCATGGCTTACTCCCTCACGATTTTGCAGCATAATCTTGTGTCTTCTATCAGAATTGATATAAACTTCAACAAGTATTAGTAACTCAGCTGCAGACCAATTTTGGGTTGACATTTTCTCCTTAAGGTTGAACTGTAGAATTTTGGAATGAATAACGAAACAATTTATAAGTAATGCTATTTATAACAAATGCTACGCATATAATTATTTCAAAAACTAGACGGAAGACTAGTCATTTTGAAAATCCCCTACTGGTCTGTAAATATGTCATGTCATTTTCGAACATCAATTGTAAGCCAACTGCCAGGAAAGTCTAGTAGTGCTCTGATTTGTAGTAAAGGGACGTGACTACACAATGTGCAGACCTAAATTTTATAATACATAAATAGTGTTATTACTTGTCAGAACGACCTAATAATTATAGAGCAAAAACAATGTACGCAAGTTAAAAGGTATTGTTCATATTTATGAATGCAATGGAGTTAAAAATTAGGGTCGTCCCCGTTTAAATTAAACATTTCAATACATAAAGGAGTAAAAAACTAGGGTCGTACTCAACCACATGAACATTATGCTTGTGACTTCTCATCACACTATACAATGTTGCTGCAGTAAATAGTAAACAGAGTACATAATTTAAATGCTTTGCAGAGTGGAGTCATGTCATCTAACTAATGGCAATGTGTAGTCAATTCTTAATGTTTGGAACAGCTTCGGCATAACTTTATATGTTGTCAGTTTTAAATATTTGTACTTTTGAGTAACTTTAATCAATGTGGTGATTTTGTACTACTTCAATCTCCTTTAAAAAGTGAACGATCATTTCATATTTCAATACATCATATTTTCCTTCCAGGTTCTACGATCATACAAACACACAACCACTAGTTCAAACTATCTTTGAAATACTATTACGACATAAGATAATAACAACAGTACTGGTTACGGTTAAATTGAGTGCTTTCTAGCATATGGTTGAGATGTCTAATTTCTTATTCCAGCTCATTTATATATGCTTTGCCCCTTGAACAGAGTGGTTCGTCAATCCATTTTGAAAAATTGCAATCGTCGGGATAATTGGAAACATAAGTATGCGACGACCAACATTTTCGCCATCAGGTCTTACAACAGCTTCAGCCATATATCCACAATGGCAGCAAACTGGGTAAGATATAACATCTTATTTAGATGGAGGTTGAATTATTGGTACCTGCTTAACCTGTTGTTCTTAATAGGGTTGATAAATAGGGTGTTTATTCACTTGCAGGACATACGCATGTTCCGGTTGAAGTGTTAGTAAGTCAAGATCCGGTTATTCACGATCAAGCTCCTCGTAATGTTGTTCTTGATAGTTTATATTCCAGTCTATATCAGTGTAATCGCTAGACGTTGGAATGGAGTGGTGAAGGACGCCAAAATAAGAGTCAAGAGACGATAGCCATGAAGGTATTGTTAAAAGAAATAGAGTAATGGATATTAATTTTAGCAGGAGAAGAGAATAATGAATGAAGAAGCTTTGAAGAAGTAGGTGGGTATTTATAGAGCTGGATAATGCAAATCACACTAAATTGGTAATTATTTTGGGAATAAAACTAATCCGCTCTCTTAACCTAATAATAACTTTAACTGGTTAATAAATTTATAAACAAAAAATAATAAATTAATCTAAACTAATTAATTAAAGAGCAAATCAAACTAAATAGGTTGAAATATAACTAATCAAACTAATAAGTTAACATGATCTAGAAATATTACAGTAGCGGGGGAAAAATTAATCTAGGATTCTAGGCGTCTGTTAAATAGACGCCTCACTCCTAGCGCTTGTTGAACAAGCGCTAGAAGTCAGGTGTTTGTTCAACAAGCGCATGGCTTCTAGCGCTTGTTCAACCAGCGCTTTAAGAGTTTGCAGATTCCGAACTTCTTCGTCCCGAAATCCACACTATATGGAAAATGTCAACCCTGTTGGAGCAAGTTTTGAGTGTACATTTCATCATTTCCAAAATCCAACCCTTTGTTGGAGAAGCTCTTAGTACGAGCTTCGTTGCTTCGTTGCCCTTCCGAATTCAAATCCTTTTTAATAAATGATGGAAATATACATCTCTATTACTGGACAAAATTTTCATGTGCCTGATTGTTTGATGAGATTATTTTGGGGTATATAATTAAAGTAAAATACAACAATAAAATAAAATTCTTAATAATTTATGGATAATACAAATTTATTTAATCATATTATATTAAAAAAATTAAAAAATAAAGTAGTGAAAAATAATAATTTTTCATAATTTTAGATAAATTTAATTCACTAAGTTATATTACTTAAAAATGATTAAAATAAAATAATAATTACTACTAATACTATATTTCCAACATATTTTTGAATAATGTATATGAATGACAACTTACGTAGAAAGTGTTATAGGAAACTCAGTTTCTACGACATCTCCTAAAATCGCTTAAACACGGTCCCTTTTTAATAATCTTTATGCTTCGAAAGTAGTCGTAAATAGGTTTTACAACGTTTAGGTATTTAAAAGCTGTGATAAGATATTTCACAGTTCTACTTTAGAGAATGTTGCTAAAGTTGTAAAAGGCTTATTTACAATGTTTTGATGTAAACGTGTTAAGTTTAAGGTTGTAATAAGTTAATTTTGTAGTAGGCCAGCGATTAAGGACTTTGCGCTATGGTGACAGTGGCGCGGATTCGAAACCCGGAATGTTATGCTAAGAACTTACCATGTGCACACACTAAGATCGACCACATATGTGGTGCTCGTGGGGCAAGCTAGGTGCACTAGGGATGATTTCCCGACTCTGGTCGGTTTCCCTCCTTAACAAATTCAAAAAAGTTATTTCTGTAGTTGTGGACAAAAATATTTTTATTTTATTTTTAAACATGGAGGCTAACCACAAATTCAATGTTTGAACCTATAAACGAATAAGTATATTTTACTATAATCTTATTAAGGAGTGCATTTAGCATTGTAATTCCCTGCATTTTTATAACTTAGCATAAGAGGAAGTAAGAAACATACTCCAATTGCGAAAAAAAGGCAGAACAAACGGTCTTTTATCACCCATTAAATTTTCATATTCCAAATTTCGTTCATTAATAGTTTGTTCTCTAACACTAAAGTTGTGTTTTCACAACAAAACCTTCTTCATTTAAGCCGTTGATGTCTAGAACGGTAGACACGTCTAATGAACCATATTGACATAGTCTATTAAAATAATATGTTGATCCAATAGTTGAAAATTTATAGTTTGCACGTAGGATGAATCTTTAGTAAAAATTTAAAATGACCAATCCAATAGTGATAGTTGCAACCATAAATCCTCTTTGCTTCTTTGCCAACACTCAGTGCTGGCCCTAGCTTGAGCGTTGCCCTAGACAAAGTTGGATGGGAAAGAAGTGATGAAAATAAATTGACACAACAGTGCAACTGGTGAGAATCTAACATTGCCCATCCCAATGCAAAGCAAACATCTTAACCACTCCACTAGCTTTCTTTTATGAAATTTGTTGCCCTCTCAGTTTACTTATTCTATTCTTTCTAAAAGCTGCTGGCCAACTTTGTTGCCTTCTTTGCCGCCACCGGCACCGTTGCCCTAGGCAAAAATCTCGTCCGCCTGGCCTTTGGGCCAGGCCTGTTGTAATGACCCGCATTTGCAGAGGTATTATAATTAATTTATTTAATTATGTAAATAGTGAATTAAATGGTCGTGGAATTAAATAATGATGAATATTTAATTAAAATAATAAATTAAATAATATATTTAATTCTGAAATAATCAGAATTGGCTGAAATGACGATATGGTGTGAACCAGATCATCTGTGATATTTAATTCAGCTTGGAATTGAATTTGAATAACGAATATATTATATAAACGATAGTTTTAACATAGAATTTTAATATAATTAAAATCGAGCTTGAAATGGCGTTGCAGTTCGTAGATTGGCGATTCGAACTTCAACTGAATGTACAGGATTCGTTTTAAGCCGGATTTTTATGAAACAAGAAACGTATGGAGCTGGTGGAGTATATCTTTCTAGTGGAAGAGAAAAATCAGGATTTCGTCGTGTATATTTTGATTCACGTCCAAATCAAATATCAGAAAAGTCGTTGTGGAATTCCTTTATAATTTATAAAGGAATTTTTTATATTTTAAAAAGGAATTTCAATATAAATCGAATATCGGGTTGACCCAGATTTGAAATATCAAGTTATAAATCCCAGTAGAGCTGTATGATATTCCACTGTGAATATAGACGTTAATATTTATTTATAAATATTTAATGTAATTATATTTAAATATATTTATATATTTAAATGGGTTATTTAGGACTTAAAAAATAGCCACTTTTGCAAACGAAGTCAGAATTCGACGAAACTAATTTTGTTGGATCCGCAATGTCAAATAGTTGTTAGATTTCCAGTTCCGTGATTTTTAGTGTCACTGTGTGGCCGTAGGATTTTTAAAGTGAAAAACAATCGATAAATTGACGGTCAAAAATATGCTATGTGAGCAAACAGAGTCGGAATTCGACGAAACCAGTTTCGTTGGGACCGTAATGTCGAACTGAAGGTGTATGTCCATTTCCATGATTTTTGGGCATCGTGTGTGATCATACGGATTTTTAGAAGGCTAAAAAGAATATAAAATGAATATAAAACTAAAATATCTCAACACCAAAAATATCTAGATATTTTGAAAAACCCTATAAATACCCCCACAAATCTTCCTAAACCTAATTCACCTCATTCACAAGTGAACTACATTTTTCTGCCGCTGTAATTTTTCTACCAACAGTAAAACATCCTCTTTCTAAAATCCATAGAAAAGGAAATCAAATGCTATAAATCTTCAATCATGTATATTTGGTTTCAGTGTGTAAAGCTTTTCAAACAGATGTAAGTTTTGGGCAACTCGCACCATCTTTGAGTTCAACGGAAATGTCTGGTTCACTGTCGTATGTGTTTGCGAGCTAGGGTTGGGATTCTGGAGTGATGTAAGCGACGAACTTCGGTATGGAGTTTTGTTCTGAGATCGTGGTAGGATGTAGCTCGAGTTGGGTGATTTTGGGTATGTTCGGTGATGAGATTGTTCGATGGTTTTCAGCGTTGAGCTGCTCGACGCGAGCAGTTATTGAATTAGAGTTCTACTTGTCGGAAATGGAGTTGAAGAGGGCTGGAAGTGGGGTATTTTGGTATCATTGGTTTTTTATTTTAGTGAGTCAATGAGGAAGGAGGATGGGATAAAGGATCGGTAATTGGCTGTGTATTTGGAGGAGCAGGTCACGAAGGATTTTGGGGAAGACAGGATTTGGTTGATACTAGGTTGCCGGTTAGAGGAGGAAATGGTTTGGGCCTTATGAATTGTGAGCCCAACTAAATTATTTAGTTTTGTTTTAATTCTATTTAAATTGCATTAACTAGTAAATGCAATAACTTTATCATACCTAATCAGAATTTCGAACGGCTGGATCCGTTGGGATCGTATGGACGGACACTACAACATGGTCTGACTTGGAGTGGATTGGAGCTCATTTGAATTTACGGCGAATTAAATTGTTTGATTCAAATCAAATAACAGTTTATCGTTCTTTAACGATGAACTACCAAAGTGAGTAAATCTCACTAACTCTGAACAGTTTATAATTTCATGTTGTATTTTTAGAACTGTTAAATATTGGCTGATTGACTGTGTGTTGACTGTTTGATTGAACTGCTAGTCAGTTAATGAAAATATATATATAATATATAAAAAGTTAGATAGTTATATGTTGATTCTGTTTATCAGGATAAGTTATATCGAACTGAAAGTGATGATAATCATATTGTGTAACATCTGTGGATGCAGGGAAACAGGTTGGAGGAATCCGACTGGATTCCTTGGTAGTTATTTTATTGTTTTTCATATATTTTGATATATGATGTGAATTATAACCTGTTGTTGATTGTGTGTGTATGGACGATATTCGACATCGTAATTTGATATGTTAAACACCATAATATACTGGGATTTGGAGAAAAGGGGATTTGTCAAAGTGAATACTGAAAAGAGAATATTTATAAAATCAGAGGATCTTATAAAAGAAAATATTTATAAATAGAATATTTATAAATAGAAATATTTATAAATGGAATATTTATAAATATGAAATACGTTTAAGTGGAATTATAAATGAAGGGAAATCTTTATAAATGGAATATTTATAAAGTGAATTATTTATTGTTAAATAAATAAGAGTTATTCGAATTAGTTATTCAAATAGAGTTAAATAAATAAGAGTTATTCGAATTAGTTATTCGAATAGAGTTAAATAGATAAGAGTTATTCGAATTTGTTATCCTAATAGAGTTAAATAAATAAGAGTTATTCGAATTAGTTATCCGAATAGAGTTAAATAAATAAGAGTTATTCGAATTTGTTATTCGAATAGAGTTAAATAAATAAGAGTTATTCGAATTTGTTATCCGAATAGAGTTAAATAAATAAGAGTTATTCGAATTTGTTATTCGAATAGAGTTAAATAAATAAGAGTTATTCGAATTAGTTATCCGAATAGAGTTAAATAAATAAGAGTTATTCGAATTTGTTATTCAAATAGAGTTAAATAAATAAGAGTTATTCGAATTAGTTATCCGAATAGAGTTAAATAAATAAGAGTTATTCGAATTAGTTATTCGAATAGAGTTAAATAAATAAGAGTTATTCGAAAGGAGTTATCAATTATAGTTTAACCGAAAGGAGTTATCGATTTTAGTTTAATCGAAAGGAGTTATCGAATTAGTTATTAGAAAGGAGTTATCGATTTTAGTTTAATCGAAAGGAGTTATCGAATTAGTTATTCGAAAGGAGTTATCGATTATAGTTTAATCGAAAAGAGTTATCAAATTAGTTATTCGAAAGGAGTTAATCGATTAGGGTTAAATAAATAGAGTTAATCGAATTTAGTTTATTCGAAGAAAGGTTTTCGAATCTAGTTATTTGTAAGAGAGATTATCAAATATAGTTGTTCGAAGGGAGGAGTTATCGAATAGAGATTTATTCGAACGAGAGTTACGTAAGGAAGTGTTAAAGAGTTAAAAGATGAACTTAACCTATTTCGAGATTTGAAATGTTGTTCAGTTAAGGTCTGAGAGGTCGTTATACCCCAACTTGATTGACTTCGTTTTTAATTTAGAAATGGTTAAGGTTCGAGAGTGAAAGTGGTTAAGTAAATTTAGTAAATAAGTATAGTGGTTCGAGTTGTCATCGCGATGTTGATTTAAACATCTGTTTAAATCCAAGTAAAAAAGATTTGGAAATGTTTTCCAAATAGAATCAGAAATGTAATCAAATATTGAAATTGGAAATAAGGAATAAGTTATGGAAATATTTTCTAGTGTTAATAACATATATTTTCTAAACATAGAAAATAAGGAAATATGAATGTGTGTGTGTGTATATATATATATATATGATTGATGATTGATTGATAGAATTTCCATTTGGAAATAATATCGTTGTTTGCACACGTGTTTTCTTTGATGGTTAAATAACAGACTATCGAAGTTTTGACCATTTTAACGTTGTTAATATGGAGAGACCGGTTGGATTATTATCCAAAGAACTACTATGTATTGGCATAAGCGTTGCGAATCATATATGTCAAAGATAATTGAAGACGGAGTAAAGCGCAAGGGCTATTGTCTAAGTCTTAGATAAAAGTGCCTAAGATGGATGTATTGAATAGTGCCTTCGGTTCATCCTGTTCCTGGATGACTTGTATGGAAGGATGTCTGACAGAGTATTTCCAGAAAGGTCACGTACATTGATTTCTTCAACCGTACCAAGAGTGGAAGCGGAGAAGGAAACTTCTTTAGCTAACACGTAATGTACTGTTGTAGACGTCAATTGGTGATTTGATGGATTTGACGATGTGGCATTCGAAGTGAATCTGGTGTGATGATAAAGCGTAGCTTCTAGCCTCACATCCGGAAAATGATAGAAATCGGGCAGGTGGCATGGCTAAATTGGTCGCTCCGAAGTAGGGTGTATAATCACCTGATCTAGAGTTTCATTTACTTCTAAAAATCTATTGTTGATGCTGTCCCATTCGGGAAACGGTTGCTGATCCCAACCGTTGGTGATATACATTCGATACACTCAAGCGAAATGAGTGGTCGGTCATGTGTGGCCGGGTTGCAAGATGTTCTTGCTGAACCCAGTGTATTCCTCTCTAGAGGTACACTAGCGAAAGGTGGTTCCATACCTTGTCATAGTTGGAAATCCATTATCCAATACGTGCTTGCGGTTTTGATTGTATACTATATATGTAGAACGTGAGATGAAAGCATTTCTGCTAGATGATTATTATAGTTGTGGTTGATAGATATTATTTTAATATCAAAAGGTTTTTGATATAAAGATAATTTGGATTCTCATAAGGGAAAAACTCATTCCGTTATACGGCGTGGTCTTATGAGATATCGTTTACTTATTCGAACTGTTTTACTCATACCAGTCCCATGACTGACCCGGAGTTTATTTTGTTGTTTTCCCTAAACTCTTGGGTGCCCAATTTTGTACGGGCAGTCAAGTAGTCAGGATTTACAGATATACTGGAAGAGCTGGAGCAGGAGGCTTCAGGATCATATAGCTATAGTTTATTTCCGCTGTGTTGTAAGTGTTGTACTTTGAAAATGATGTATATTCAAGTACAAAGTTTTATTTCAAAGTTATGTTATATATTATATGTTATTCGTTCCGCTGTGAGATTCCTGTTACTCTGATGTTGTCTTCTTCTTCTTCTATTCTAAGTTTCTATCTTATCTATCCTCACCCTCTAATTTCTTTCATTAACTATCCGGTATTTTCGACCCTTGGATGTTCGATATGTGTTGTATATCGGATAACCAAGATCGCCAAAATCCCGGGTCATTACACCTACCAACACCTAATGCAAAAAGAAAAAAAAATCAAACAAAAAATCTACTTTAAACATAATGAGGAGTATGGTGAGCGGTATCAAGAATAATGAATCGACGGTGCAAAAATAATTTTTGTACAGCTTTTTGTTTTCGAATTTGAAGTTTAGTTTTTGAAGTAGTCCATAATTTACAAGTAATATAAGTGTATTTAATAGTAATGCTTAACATTAAAATAAAATATAACAATAACAAAAATTAATTAATTATAAGAAAACATTTAAAATATGTCTTTCTAATATAATTTTAGTAACGCAAGAACACAATGTCCATTCGTTAAATATTCTCTTTTCATGTATTTCAAACGTCCGCCTATAGTTAGTTACATGGAAACATTTGGGCATAAGAAATTAGCCGAAGATCAAATCAAAATACGCTTTCCTAAAATGTAGGACTTGCCATATTTTCACATTCTAAAAACTGAAGACTAAACCATTCAAACTTTCCAGATATATGAAACCAACTAATTTCATATAAATATATCTCAAACTGAGCACTAGAAGCTTGCTCAATTCAGTCCTAATCTTACCTCTCCGACTCCACATAATGTCAGAAGGTCAAAAGTTTGACAAAACGGGGAGATGGGAGAGGTTTGATGAAGGTTCCCGCATGATAATTGCCAAAGCAAAGATATAAGCACCGTCTCCTCCTTCCTCCTCAGCATCTTCTTTTATCTCAGTTCGTTTCAAATTTAAAGACAAAACCAAAATGCTAACATTTGTATATTCACAGACTGGCAATTATTATGTGCGTTTTGATTGTCCACCTACTACCAAACCGTTCGATCGTACTTTCTCCTTCACTGTTGAATCTTCCAGCTGCTTCTGCCCTTTGTAGATAGAAACTGACAATTATCCAGTGAGAAAAAAGGATCTTGACTTCTTTGCGCAGGAACTTAACTGGTTTATCGATGGGGTTTTACGTAGTAGATAGTCGTGCATTCAGCGCAGAACTCTAGTTATAGGAGTTAAAACATATGTTGAGAGAGAGGTATGGTAGGACGATGCAATGGAATTAATGAAGGAGTTTGAAGATGAAGGGGTGAAGAAAGAAAGCAGCGACGTGGGGGATGAGTGCAGTGATTGTGCGGTCTGTATGGACGTGGTCCAGATGAGTTGGTTCGATGGAGTGAGGTTGCCTTGCATGCATGCTTTTCATTTTGACTGTATTGCTTCCTGGTTCCGATTGAGAGACACCTTGTGCCGAAGGACTTTTTCTAAATTGCGGATGCAAGATTAAGTCGGGTATTAAATTTGTGTTTTTTATCTGAATTATTGATGCAAGATTATGAGCATCAATTTTGTGATAAACGTTTGTTGTACTATTAATTAGTGGATGTGCTGAAATAAATTGTTTATGATCTTGTTTCTGTTAATTTTTGCATGATCTGGATTCTCAATCCTCTTAATTTACTCCACTGTACAATCAATTATGGGTTAAAATGATACGAAATATTAGGGGTGGATTCGGTTCGGTACCGGAACTTTGTATTCGAAACCATTACCGTACCGAATTATATGGTAATTGGAAAAATCATACCATTACCAGTCAAAAAAATAGGTTAACAACAGTTCGGTATATGGTTGGTAGATGTCGGTAACAAGTTTCTGCCATTTACTAGTTTAAGTTCTTTTTGTTAACAAGACTTCACGTTAAAATATTAAATATTAAAATTGATTTTTTATTTTATTATATTATTATTTATCTATCTTATTTTGCGTACCCGAACATGCAAGAAAACATCATGGATGAACTAAAATATAATATATATTATAATGTTTCTAAGATATGTGATGAAAATTGCATTTAATCTTGTATTATAATAGTGTTTTCTAGGTATTTTATTAAATCATTACATATTAGAAGTTTGATATTATGTTATAAACATATATGATGAAATATAAGAATATACATATGTATTGTTTAAGATATGTAGTAGGTATGGTAATTATCAATATTAAAGCTCAATTACCATTACCGTACTGCATATTTTCATGTGTTTTGGCATACCGTACCAATCAAATTGGTTACCAATTGTTCGATACCACTTTGGTTGGTAACCATTGGTAATGGTTAGTAAGTGGTAAAATGGTTAACATGTCTGACCCTACAAAATATATTGTTTATTGGCGATTGTCTCACCTATTTAAAGGGAAAAAAAAAATGGTAAAGTAAGGAAGTGTTGGATATTGTTACTTATGCTCTAAATTTGAATGCAATGGAGATCGAAACAACTTTTTTGGATAGGAGATTAAAGGTGTGTTCGGTTTCTATTTTTTAGTTTTGTATTTTCGTAAATACAAAAGTACAGACAACGCACACATATCGTGAAAAACAATCATTTTACAAAACGAAGTTAACATACAAAACAAAAACAACTTTTTATAATTTTCCATATTTTAAGAAACAACGGAACAACGACGACAAATTCATTCATCCTCGTCCCCCCATCCCTTCCATCGTTCCCTCCGTCTTTAGTCTTTCACCATCGTTATCCTTCAAATCTTCGCATATTTCAAATTAATGTTGAAAACTCAAAACGTAAAACGCAAAATAAACCAAACCCCACTTAAGCTTTTGAAACAAAACTTATAAAAATCTAGTTTCAAAGAATAAAAGATCAGCAAAATTATTGTTTAACGTTGAATTGATAAATGAGTAGATTTTTTTTTTTTTTTTTTTTTTTAATAGTAGAAACTTTTATAACATACCGTGGATAATACCCCTTTCAACAAAACAAGTTTTATAAAATTTCCTTAGTTTTAATTTTGGTAAGAACTGATAAAATTGCTAATTTATGTAGTGTAGTGTAAAGTGCAAACTTTTACAATTTATTGAACTGCAAATTTATAATCAAAAAGAAACTAATAAACAAAAGATTATTGAAAATGTTTTTTAAATTGTAATTCAAAACATTTCCAGAAAGTCTTGCTTACAAGTAAAAAAAAAAAAAAAAAAAAAAAAAAAAAAAAAACCATGATTCGCTGAGCTGTAAAGCTGTTCATCTTATTTTTTAGACTTAGAATATGAAAGTCAAAGTTGTAACGGTTCACTCAGCTAACATGGTGAACAAATGTTTGCCAAAGTATACATTTTTTTTTACAGTTTTATATCAATCCTATGAATTTTTAATGCCTCTACAAGCTTTTAGCAAGTAAATAATACTCAGAGAACTCTATATGTCGTGTTCTCAGAAATTTTATCATCATTTTGCAAGTAAAATAAGTACATTACCTATTATATATGCAAAGTTTCACATCTATCAGGCAGCTTTGAAGGTTAATACATCTGAAATAGTTATTTACCATCATATCAAATTCTTATTCACGTTTCTCTACTTTTGGCTATAGGTTGTTCTTATGGGTTTGAAATATGACAATTATATTTTAACAAATATACCACTAAAAATATCCGACATGTGAATTTTAGAAGTATCACATTCTTATCTCAGTTTACGTGATAATCACTAATGCCAAATGAATAAATGTTTTGTACAAGTGTACAACAAAAAATCACTACAAAACATCAATCCCATTCAATACAAAGGTGCGCTATATGTTCAGTTGCAGTTCTTTAGGCGGTTCACTTTTGCTTCTTCCATTAGCTGGCCTCATCTTCCGCCTTCCATTCACATCTTTTTCCGTTGTCGTACCATTACTATCACTATCTTCTCTAGGTGCTTCAAAAAGGGTAACTACAGCATCACCATTATTCAACAGTAAATCTCCTTTGATCTCCGGAAGGTTCTGGATGCTTTCGATGGTTTCAACAACTTGGTGCATGTCTGGCCTGCCCTTGGGGTTCTGGCTAAGGCACTGATATGTCAAGTTAGCTATCGTCCCTAACGTTTTGGTGGTGTACTGCCCTTCCATTCTAGGGTCGACTATCTTCAATAACTTTTTATTGTGGACTAGTAAAGGTCGAGCCCAGTCGACGAGGTTCTGTTCTCGGCTTGGTCGGCTGCTGTCCACCGCTTTCCTCCCTATCAGCATTTCAAGTAACACTACCCCGAACCCGTACACGTCGCTTCTTGCAGTTAAATGTCCTGTAATTTCAATGCAATGTTTAATTCAAAAACAAAATAAAAAAATATGAATATCTTTACAGTTACATATTTCATAAAAGAACATTTTAAGCTATGTAAAATCACACAAATACCCCTATGAAATCCACCTATTTTTTTGAAAATCCATATATAAAATAACTTTGGAAAAGCCTCGGCTTTTTTTTATAATTATAAAGGGTTTATGCCAAAATAATTTTCCTTACCAAAAGGAATTCGGTTTTGGATAAAATCAATTATAATTTTTGGGAGGCCACTTAAATAAAATTACATGAGAGAGAGAATATAAATAGAACAAACCAAACGATTTACCAAAAATTTAAACAGCCGATGGATGAACCGTCGAAAACTAAACTTGGAGTGGTTTGATCTAAAACGAAATCGAAAAACAATGAGGGTCCACTTAAAATGTAGCATAACGGAATTATATATGACTTTGTCACAAGAGGACTAATTTTTTTGACATATCTTATAAAAATTTAAGAATATTGAAAAAACGACCAGCTTTTATCCAAAACTGGTGTCTTTTAACAATGCCCAATATAAATGTTTAATAAACTTACCAGTCATTACATATTCAGGTGCAGCGTAACCATATGTACCAACTACTCGAGTGGAAACATGTGTTTGGTCGCCAATTGGTCCTTCCTTTGCAAGTCCAAAGTCTGAAAGTTTTGCATTGTAATCCTGCAATGTAAAAACATTTCACAAACTTCGCTGCTACTTGCTGACAGCATCATCTGGAGATGTATGCACTTAGGTCCTCGCAGACTGATGTAATTCTAAATATTAGATATATTTTAGCATTTCGAATTCACTCATCCATTTGGAAAAAAGTTCACATACAAATTATACCCATATAGGTAATGAAAAGATAAAGATAAATTAAAAGTTTCATTTTCATACAACTAAGTGCTCAAATGCCACATTCCGATATTCTAAATATAGAGCTTTACCACAATAACCTTCAAAGCGGTCCCCAAATCAAGCAATTCAAGTCTTCAGATGTAATCATACTAAATGTTGTACATTAACAAATATATACAAATATCTAGTTTGTAGTAGAGTAACAAACAAAGTATGGTTTTTGTTTTTATTTTGAATAGGCCACAGTTGAAGCAATGAATAAATGAAGAGCAAAAAAATCACTAGAAGATGAAAAGGAAACAAATTTTTAATAACTGTTCTGGATACGATCGAAGATAGAAAATAGAAAAGCAAGGTATAAGGTCGACTTAATCATTGGGGCAAAAATTCAAGATGTTGATGATAATGATTATTGTTAGAGAACCTCAAATTATCACAAAATCAATTGGCAATGTGAAGGCTAGACTCTTAATATTTGTACATAATTTATTTTATAAATTCCCTGATCTGAGACTTGTCTCAACAATTATGGATTTTGATTTGCTAATACCATTACTTTTTATTTATCTGCACAGTTTTGGTTGTTGGTTCGGACATATAACTATTTGGATTTATTCAGTTGAATTTTTTTACTCTGTGATTCTAGTTGTTTTTTTAAACCGAAGGTGGGTTGGGGGGGTGGGGGGAGGGTTTGAAGAATGAGTTTCAACATATATATTTTGCTGTGTAACGCTAGGAGCCATTTTGTTAATGTATACATAGCAACAACCTTATTTATTTAACATGCAAGTTAATGAGTTATATTCTTAGCAAATGTTGGAAGGCTAGAAAAAGAGGAATGTCTAGTTAATATCGCCAAACATGGTAAGGTTTTGATTGAAGAGTGACTTCTGATATATTAATTCTGCTAATAAGCAGTAACATGTCGGTGGTTATACTCTTAACAGACGTCGGAGGGCAAGCAAAACAGAAATTTATAGTTAATACTGCCTAACAAGTAACAACCAGAACTTTTCAAATACATTTTAGAAGGACGCAGCCAGGGATTTGACAACGAAAGGGCCATAAAAAATAGATTTGTTAAAAATATTTCACAATAAAATGAACCGCCTAAGAAGCAATTCAACTAACCAAGAAATTGACTGCAACTTCACCCCAGCTTGTCTAGAATATTTCCCAATGAAATGAACAAGTAGAAAACATGTAAAATAATGAGGTAATAAGGGAGGACAAACTTTAAAAAAAAAAAAAAATAATAATAATAACCTGAAGTACACTAAGTTTCATTTTATCCAGAGGGACAATTTTTAAAGAAAATTAAAATGAAGGAAAATGCTAAATAAAACTAGCATTACATTCAATTTTTACGTTGTACAGAAATGCTAGTTATAACTAGCATTATATTCAGTTTTACACTACAAAAAGCTGGTTATATTTAGTACCATCGTTCAGCCTAATTTTTGCTATAGTTTGTCTTTCAACCTTAAAAAAATTTGTGTCCTTCCGTCTTTTTAAATTTCTTTTTAGAAATTTTGACATTGTTCCTATTTTCCACTAAAATAATCGATTAACCAAGAATTTGAGTACAACTCTACCCATACATAGTGCCAACTATTCAACTTATTGTTTTTATTTCCTTTCTAAGCAACACATGCAAATCAACACAATAAAAGTAAAAATTTACTCATTGTAGATAATTTTAAATGGAAAGGAGGGGCCATGGCCCCAACTTCAACCCTCTTCCCCTGAAAGCTTGGTCCTTGCATTATACGTTAACCGATGGCAAACATTTCAAGTTCTCGCTGTTCAATGTGTTTTAACTATAGTTTCAGTGTTTCAATGTACAAGGTAATATTACTGTTTCATTCTTTTTTTTTTTTTTTTTTTTTTTTTTACGAGACTTGCAAAAGTAAATAAACTTACAGCATCAAGCAAAATATTGGATGTCTTGAAATCACGGTAAATGATTGGTCTTTGAGCACTATGAAGAAATGAAAGCCCTTTGGCAGCACCAAGAGCAATTTTCATACGAGTAGACCACGGCATTGTGAGACATACTCCTGATAAGAAATATACCACTAGCATATATGAGATAAGGTGATTTCTTATTACTAGGAAGTTAACAATAAGAGACATACGCCGAAAAAGGTGCTTCTCAAGACTACCACATGCCATGTACTCATATACCAGCAACCTTTGTTCGCCTTCGCAACAATAACCAATAAGTTTAACCAAATTTGGATGACTAAGCTGCCCAAGATAGTTCACTTCTGCCTGCACACGATTATAAACCAAAACAAAAACTATCTTTGTTCAGCTAATAATATATCATATAAAGCTGTTCAAGGAGTATAAGATCAACAAGTAACGCAATAATTACCAACCACTCCCTATCCCCCTGAAAGCCTTCAGGGTTAAGTTGTTTAACAGCGACAACTGTTGCACTAACAGCTTCGCCGCCATCGCCACTATTACTCTTGGTAATGGAGCCTTTATATACAACCCCAAATCCCCCTTCTCCTATAACTTTATCTGGACGGAAATTTTTGGTGGCAGCTCTTAACTCAGCATATGTAAATGTGCAAACGTTTTTGTATAATCCACCTCCTTTCTGTCTTAAGTCCTCCAGATTCTTTGGAGCTGCTGCTATGTTCTGGTCGTCGCTTGGCTGTAATTTAACGTCTTTTCCTGCTTTAAATAAAACAGATTCAGTAAATAATAGGAAACACACAATTTGATTCTCCCTTGGCAATATTTACCCAATTTGAATTACTGATTCAGAAAATTAAAAGGGTAAATGGTATGCTATACATTACAGATCCAGATGTGGAAGAATAAAATTACTAATATACTACTACATTGACTGATGTATTGCCATAGTTGCAAACAAAGAGAGGATGAAGAAAGAGGAGCTCGGTATAGTTTTGTTATTTTGTTTATTGCTGTCATACCTGATGAAGCTGAATGAGGAGCAGCTGAATTTTCAAGATTACTGGGATTGGATGATAGTGGTTCCGATTTAGGGAACGGAGCAGCAGAGCAATAATTTCCCATAAATTCGATTTAATTGATTCTCCTTATCCGCACAAAATTTTATTTTGTAGAAGATAACTGCTAATGGTGGACATTACTGTCAAACTTAAACTGCTAATGGTGGACAGCCGGATCCCACAATATATTCAAACTTGAACTGATTATGAAGACCGATAGCGTTCACAAGTATTCAAGCTGTTAATTGCGCGTTGTTGGAACAACCCCAACAATAACTGTCACAGCATCTTCCTCAAGGAGTTTTGCATTATAAAAAGGTAGTCCTACCTTCCTTCAATCAAATTTTTTTTTTAAGAAAAAGAAAACATAACATGCACTCTTGGTGCATACATGCATATTTTATAAGCTCAACAATACATGTTTTAAAGACCGTTTTTAAATTAAAACTGAAAGAAGTAAAAAGGTTAAAATAAGAGCAGAGGTATAAAATAGTACCCAAAAGAAAATTGACATAAATCAAAAAAATAAAAATTATGCACCATATTGAGAAAGCAAAAAATGCTGGTATGAAGAAAAAATGTTTTTGTCAAATCCTACGTACAGCTAAATATAATTTTAGATGAGACCCTATATCATATTACCATATTATCCGTAGATTCCTCCAATTTCCGTGAATACGTTGTTTTGATATTTTGACCTAATTTTTTTAAACAAACTTAACACACACACACACACAAACATATATATATATATATATATATATATATATATATATATATATATATATATATATATATATATATATATATGGACACACACACATACATACATCAACATGCATACATATACAAACTCAATTATTTAGCTGCATGCAGAATATTTTGTGTTTGAGAAATTTTACATATTTCTTTCAATTTGAATAAACTTTTAAAATGTTTTATTCATATTCGACCGACTTAAATATTAACTTTTAAATATAAAAAATGCAAATTTGATCGAAAGCTTATTTGGTATAAAATTAAAAAATATTTCTCATAACATGGTTAAATTAATTTGATTATGTAGTAAACTTATTTAAATAATAATAAATATTTAAAAAATTATTTTCTTATCCCAAAAGTTATCATTGTTATAATATTATACATATAATTGTATGACTACTCATAATCACATTGTGATGTTGTGATTAATTATCTACATATGTGTATGTGTGTGTGTAGATACACACACACACACATTAGTTAATAAAATATTAAATTGTATTATATGCGACTTCGTTTATTTAGCATATACTAAGAAAATTAAACTTAAATATATATGTATGTAACCAAGCTCCTCTACCAAAATTGATTTGCCTATACCTTTGTGTGGTGTCAAAAAGAGGAAGCCCTATAATGGGTTTTAAACCATCGAAGCCCACATGAAGTATTGCATGATAAAATCCAATTTAGTCACTCCTCTGTGCCGTATATTGATGATATATTTATAACTATTATATTTATAGTCATAATTATTTCTCAAACCATAATCCAAATGTATGATTAGTATTTCATAAATATTAATTCATTTAATTAACTTATAGTAATTATAAACTAATTAAATTATAAGGAGAATTCACTACGTATTACTCGTCATATTTAAGTTTGATCAGCGATTATATTGAACTATCTGAATATTAATTGTTGACGGAGGAAATTGTCCGCACGCCAACACCCAATGTGTATGCAAGTGCGTTAGCAACACAGTAATCAGAATGTAATGTAAAGTAGAGTAAATGCGGGAGACACAACTTTTTATAGTGGTTCATCACTAACGCCTACGTCCACTTTATAATGATCAATCATCATATCTTTGTTTATTACAATGTTGTACAAGTTTGAACAATATTTGTGTACAAAGTATTACAATATAATAACAATATCCTTGTTAATTCTTAATTTTGATAGAAATCTCCTCCTTCTTCCTTGAGATGAGTTGACTTGGTCAACTATGTCCAATTTGAGCTTCAATGTCTATTAAGTCTAAAGCAGCCCAAAAGTAGTGTAATTATGCTTGTGAATGTCCAACAAGTGATGGAAAACGTGTGTGCAACATTTTAGTTGCTCATGCCATGTTCAATGGTCATGGAGAATGAGATGGCAGCCATTAATGGTGTTTTAAGAGCTCAAAGAAGGCCAAAATACCAAGGGAAAAAGATCCAAATGAAGGCCAAGGTTTGGGGTATTTATAGGTGAAGGTAGGTAGTGGAGTAGGCGAGTTTTGGGGACCATATGGCTAAAAATCGCATCATCACCCCCCTTACGCCTCAGGAATTTTCGCATCACTCCCAGTGATGCGAAATTCACATCCCGGTGGATGCGAGATTCGCATCCCGGTGGATGCGAACTTCGCATCCTGTGGGATGTTTCGCATCCCGGAGGATGCGAACTTCGCATTCGAGGGATGTGAGCCGCTCGGATGGAGGGAGGATGGATGCGAGATGATGAGGGGTTGCAATGCGGAGTTAGGCGAGGCGCGAGGTAGAGGATGCAGAACCTTTGAGGCAAGGCTAAGGGATGTGGAGCTTCGGATGCGAGGCGAGATGAAGGAAATTGGGCATCCCGGGCTGAGGAATCAAATGAATCGGGCGGTGCCCGAATTTTCGACCAAACCGGTTTGTTTGATCGCCGTCAGGACTGTGTGGCCCCGGAACCCCACCGGTGCTGCGCCCGAACCCGTTGACGGCTCGCCTTCGGCTTGGAGGACGGCTCGCCTTCTACAGAGGTATGGTGCAAAGCATCGAGACACATGTTCTCGAGCCCAAAGATGTCGTCTAATAGGAGTTTCGGGCCTTCTTACTTTGCGACGTGACTTCAACCAAACTGCTTTGTGTTTTCTGATGATGTTCTTGATGCTTAAATGTGTTGCTAGCCAGAAACATGACGTGTGACAGCTTTGACCAAAAAGCATGTCAACATTAATATTCATACATCACTTAGCATGTGGTGTGACATTTTGATTAAATTCATCACTTACTTGGTTTTAATAAAATCCAATTTCACTTCGTTAAGCATTACATTATGTTGGAGAATGGAGTTTTGTTAACAACAATCTTATTTCAATATTAATTGATTATAAAATATATACTAACACCTCTATCAGAATATGTATATATATATATATACACACACACACGCACACACACATACATACATACATGTAACGACCCACATTCTACGCACCGAAGGATCGTAGGATATTTATTTCTTTTACATACGAAGTCGTATGGTCATGTAACTTTGGGAGACGACTGTTGGGGTCATTTCCCATGTTCATGATTTTTGTCGATTTTTAAATGATCGTTTTGCCCCTAGCTGATCTTGTTTCGATCATAACTTTTGATTGGAAAGAAGTTTTGACTTGAAACCACTTCCATTGGCTTCAGATGATGGTTTACAATTACGTAGAGTGGTCACATTAGCCAAACGGACTCACCGTTGGGAAGATATGGCTGAAACAAGGTTTAGAAGGTGAAAAACAGCTTAATCGGGCCTAATTTAGGTGATTAGTGAGTGGGCCCATAACCCATTTCGGGATTAGGGTTATGGGAAGGCTGATAGGGTTAGGAAATTCAGTTTCTATCATTTTACAGCCGCCACTTTTTGTTCCTTCAAGTTTATCCATGACCTCCACTTTCTAAAACACCCCAAATCACCTTCTAATCATTAATTAAGGCAAAACTACATCAAATCAAGGCAAATCAACATCAAATTTGGAACATAGCTGATGGAACACATAGAGATTCGATCCATAATAGAGAATATTTCAGATCTAAACTTTATTTGTGGCTAAGGTGAGTGATTTGCATAGTTCTTCACTAATTATGGTTAATTAAGGGTAATTAGTGCTAATTAGAGAATCTAAACATGTTAAAAATCTGGAAAAATATTGATAAATCTAGAAATATTGTTTTAGGCCTCTGTTAGAAAATTTGGTTAATTTGGTTAAGTTTTACTAATCCTATCATTAGTTTTGCTTAAACATGCTTAAGGGAAAATATGGGATTTTGGCTATGTTTGATCCGTTTTAACTTATCAAATCATTGTTTTGGTGTTTGTGGTTGATTATACATGTTGCTATGATTGTATGGTATGCTTTGTGATTGATTAGAAAAGTTAGATTGGTCGAAAACGCCGTCGAATGGCGTAAAACAGTCGCTGGAAAGAAGTGCAGGAAACTAGCCGAACCGGATCAGATCGGATATAGGGCTCGAATCGGTGGGCAAGAGGATCCGATCCGGATCGGGACTTTGCACTAAAGGAAGCTTGGCAAAAAGGAAGGTTGTTCGTATAAGAGTCAGAGTTGGAATTGGACCAAAGCTGGACATGGGATCAGATCGGATTGACTGGAGATGAAGGACCACCGAACCGAACCGGAGTATAGCGCTTCGAACCAGGACTTAAGTGCCATCACCGAACCGAACCGGCGTCTGAAGGAGGAGAACCACCGAACAGAACCGCACCCAGGAGCATACCATGAAGCATGGCACCCGAACCGAACCGAATGAAGGAGTTGAGCCAAACCACGATGGAGAATCCGAACCGAACCGAACGAGAAATGTGAAGATGATGTATAGCCGAACCGAACTAGACTTAAGCTACTTCTACGCGGCGACTCTTTTGATGACCAACTCCAATTCGACCAAAACCCGAGATGCAAAGGAAGTCTAAATAGGAAGTAGAACTCAGAATCCAATTAGGAACCAACGAGTCAACTTCATGAGTTGGGCTTTGCTGCGGGACGTGTGCAAAGGGTTTATCGACGTCTATGGCTTTGATCCACCACCAAGACGGATGTTCGGCTACGTATCAGTGCGGTGGGGTAGTTACTACTCCATGGGGGCAAAGTGATCGTAGCATGGCTATGAGCCAGTGCAGTGGAGTTGTTATGACTTCATGGGGCGGAGTGGACATAGCAAGGATTAGTGGCTATGGATCAGTGCAGTGGTGTCATTATGACTCCATGGGGTAGAGTGATCATAGCAAGGAATGGGTGGTCAGAGTGGTGGATGTCTTATGCTTTACGCACTGAGGGAGAGATATGAGGATGGTTCCTATGTTTGATTGTTTGCTTTCACTATGACATGCACACCCCCACCCCCATATTCTTTGCACCATATGTTAGTGGCACCTTAGAGTATTGAGCGGTATGTTGTGCTAACTCTTTGGTTGCAGGTCCAGGTTCAGGTATGGTATAGTATACCTGTTATTGTTCTATTTTGATGCTTATCGCTCATACCAGACTTTTGTCTGACCCAGAGTTTTATGTCTCTTCTTATTACTCTGGGTGTTCTTAAGCGGGCAGACTAGAGACAGGTTAGGTGGTATGCACGGGTAGCTGTACCGGTGACGAGCAGGAGGCTCCCACGTATGATAAATATAGATATTCTCCCTATGTCACTGCTGGTCACTACTTTGGGCATTAGTAGTGTACCTTTCCTTTCTTTTTCTTTAGAGACAGTTTTAAAGTTGTAATAATGATGATGTGGAACATAAGCTGTAATTGGATTTTCCGCTGCTATGATGTTTAATTTTCAGCTTATGCACTGTCTCAGCTGTTTTATGTCAAAGTATGTTATTATTATATTTTATTCCATGTGCTGTGAGATATTCTACAGGTTCTTTGTTATTTCACCATTAAGTTCTCTTCTTTTCCCTTTCTTTGGTGACCGTCCCGTGCTGGTTGGACATCAGCACAACGCACTTTCATGGGAAATGTCGGCTGGTGTGGGACGGGCCGTCACATTTGGTATCAGAGCTCTAGGTTGCATAGTTAACCTAGGGAAAGACACCAAGGAGAGATAATACGTATATGAGAGCGCGTATTTTTGATTATTTTGGTTTTTAAAAGCTATATATATATACACACACACACTATTAGTATAGCTAAGGATGAAGTCGCACTGCACTGACACCACAAAGAGGATAATCGTTTCTCTTTACAGATTGAACGATGAGCCGATATATGAGGGGTGCTGGTAGAGGAGCCAACAATGGGCATGCTCCTGACATGAGGGCTATGTTTACTGACTTCATGAGAGAGATGCTTAGAAATGTGCAAGAAGCAGTTCCCAATGCCGCAAATGGTGGTGGTGCAGCAGTGCAGGCGCCTAGGGCCAATTTCGCCAAGCTATGCAAGGATTACACTAGTCTTGGTGGAAATCCGTTCCACGGAACGGAATCGACCGCGGATGTTCAGGATTGGTTGGATAGCTGTGAGCGTATCTTCGAAGACTTAGGTATCAAGGATGCGATGAAGAGAAAGCTAGCATCCCGTCAGCTGCAAGGACGGGTAATGAATTGGCGGAACGCTATTAAGGCAGCTACTCCATAGGATCAAGTTACATGGGATCAGTTTAAGGCCCGATTCAGTGAAAAATTTATCCCAACTTCCCAGAAGTCAGAGTTGTTTAGGAAATTTCTCGAGCTTAAGCAGAATGGTAGGGCAGTCTCGGAGTACATTGCAGAATTCGATACTTTATCGAAGTATGGATTATCCCTCATTGACATTCCCGAGAAGAAGAATGAGAAGTTTATAACAGGCTTGGATCAGTACTTGGGGGAAAGGCTTATTAACCACATCGATGAGACGTTTGAATTGATTGTGGGGAAAGCTTTGAGATCGGAGAGTCTATACCCCAAGTCAAAGACTGAGGTTGCAACTGCGGAAGAGCCAAAGCCGCAAGTAAGCGGTGGAGGCAAGAATGGTTCTCAGAATAAGAGAAAGCAGAATCATACCATGGATGGCCAGAAGAAAAAGAATAAGAAAGATGTTGAGTGCTTCGGCTGTGGTAAGAAGGGCAACTATGCCAAGGAATGTCGGGCCAAGCCAGCGGATAGGAAGTGCTTCATCTGTGGCCAAGTGGGACATCACAAGGATAAGTGTCCGCAACCCCCTAAAGAAAAGCAAATTGTGAAAGCATATGCTATCAATGCTGTTCCTTCTTCGTCGAATGCCCCAACTGCGGTAGAGAAGGGAAAGAATGTCGTTATTCAAGGTATGCTTTCTGTTTATGATGTTCCTATTCGAGTATTGTTTGATACCGGAGCTTCCCGTTCCTTCATATCTAGTGACCCGGTAGATAGGTTGGGATTGGAACCCGAGATAGTCGATAGACCTTTAGCAGTGACGAACCCGATTGGTGGTTCAACTAGCCTTAGTATGATTTGCCGTAATGTGGTCTTATCGAGTCATGGATGTATGTTTGTTTGTGATTGCTTTGTTTTGGGTTTTACTGGGTTTGGCATTATTTTGGGAGTCGATTGGCTCCAAAGATACGGGGTGGTGGTAGACTGTGAGGGCTTTTTGGTGATAGTTAGAGCGGATGATGGGCGGAGGGTGGTGTTTGGTGGTCTACCTAATGATGGGGTAATGGCTAGTTTTCTAAATTCCCTCGACATCCCGCATGATGAGCTGTCAGATGTGCCCGTGGCTGGCCAGTATCCAGACGTCTTCGAGGAAGTGACCGGACTTCCACCACACCGAGAGATTGAGTTCCGTATTGATTTGGTGAAAGATGCCAGACCTATAGTGATGCCACTTCGTCGTATGGCGCCAAGGGAGCAGCGAGAGCTCGGGGTACAAGTAAGCGATCTATTGAAGAAGGGGTTTATCAGAAGAAGTGTTTCTGAGTGGGGAGCACCAGTTGTATTTGCTACCAAGGCAGATGGTTCCCTTCGATTGTGTGTGGACTACCGCGAATTGAATAAAGTGACGAGGAAGAATAAGTATCCTCTACCGCGGATAGATGATGTGTTTGATCAGTTAAGTGGCGCGAGAGTATTCTCCCAGTTGGATCTCGCGACAGGTTTTCATCAGCTTAGAGTGGAAGCTGAGAGTATAGCTAAAACGGCCTTTCGGACGCCGTCTAAATTCTATGAGTGGTTGGTCATGCCATTCGGGTTGACCAATGCACCAACATATTTTGTGGATCTTATAAATAAGGTATTCAGAGATCAGTTGAATAAATTTATTCTTGTGTTTGTGAACGATATACTTGTTTATTCGAGGACAGAGGAAGAACACAAGGAACACTTGAGGATAGTGATGGAGGTGTTGAGAAAACACCAATTGAAAGCAAAGTTTTCTAAGTGTCACTTCTGGAGAAGGGAAGTGAGATTCTTGGGCCATGTTGTTTCAGAAAATGGTATCGCCGTGGACCCTGTGAAGGTGGCTACGGTACAAGATTGGTCTACGCCAAAGAATGCAATGGACATAATAAGTTTCTTGGGGTTAGCTGGATATTATCATAAGTTTATCCAAGATCTCTAAGATAGCAGCACCGTTGACTCAGTTGATCAAGAAGAATCAAGCTTTTGTCTGGGACGAAAATGAAAATGCGTTCAAGAGTCTAAAGGAGAAGTTGACATGTGCACCAGTGTTAGTCATTCCTAAGGGGAATGAAGAGATAACAGTATATACAGATGCATGTGGTACCAAACTAGGTGTTGTACTGATGCAAGGAGGTAGGGTGGTAGCTTATGCAAGTCGGCAATTGAAACCACATGAGAGAAGATGCCCTACCCATGCTTTGGAATTAGAAGCGATCGTGTTCGCGTTGAAGATGTGGAGACATTATCTCTTGGGAGAAAGATTTGACCTGTTTACCGATTATAAATCGTTAAAGTATCTCTTCTCTCAGAAAGATCTAAATCTCCGACAACAAAGATGGTTAGAATTCTTGGCTTCCTATGATTTCGATATCGCATACACACTAGGAAAGGGCAATGCGGTAGCTGATGCATTGAGCAGAAGACATGCCAGTTTAGGGGCTATGTTTCTTGAGTGGAAGCAACTGGAGTACATCGCTGGGTATGATTTCAGACCAAAGTGCGAATTAGATCCAGAAATATTAGCAAATTTGACAATCAGACCCACTTTGATTGAGCGGATCGGCTCCAGTAAGAGGGATGATCCTAACCTATTGGAAATCATCTCAAAGTTAGAGATGGGAATCGACGAAGAGATGAACAAGTATGAGCTTGATCGAGTAGATGGCTTAGAAAGAATGGAAGACTAGTTGTGCCTAATGTCAATGGATTGAGAGATGAAGTGCTTAGAGAATGTCATCACTCTAAACTGACTATACATCCCGGTGGAAATAAAATGTATCCAGACATGAAGCAAACCTACTACTGGGAAGGGATGATAAGGGACGTTGGGAAGTTTATATCCAAATGCATGAACTGCCAGCTAGTTAAAGCTGAGCAAAAGAAGCACAGTGGTTTGTTGCAACCATTAGAAATTCCAGAATGGAAATGGGAACAAGTCTTAATGGATTTCGTTGATAGGTTACCAAGGACTAGGTCGGGCCATGATAGCATTTGGGTGATTGTGGACCGATTGACCAAGAGTGCAAGATTTATACCCGTCAAGTCAAATAGAAAGGCAGCTAAGTTAGCTGAGCTATATATGAAATGGGTAGTGAGATTACATGGAATACCCAAAGGCATTGTGAGCGACCGAGATCCGTTGTTTACTAGTGGATTTTGAAAAAGCTTACAAGAGGCGTTAGGATCAGAATTACATCTCAGTACCGCGTATCATCCTCAAACCGACGGTCAGACAGAGAGGGTGAATCGTATATTAGAAGATCACCTGAGAGCTTGCATATTGGATTTTGGTGGATCATGGGATGACCATTTGCATCTAGTAGAGTTTGCATATAATAATAGTTATCAATCCAGTATTGGTATGGCTCCATTTGAAGCTTTGTATGGAAGATCGTATAACTCACCATCATGTTGGTTAGAAACTGGTGAGAAGTTTGTGCTTGGACCTGATGTGATAAGAGAAACTTCAGCTACGATTAAGATTATCCAACAGCGAATGAAGGTTGCCCAAGATAGGCAGAAGAGTTATGCTGATAAGAGGAGAAGAGAATTAAAGTTCTCCGTTGGCGACTTGGTGTTTGTCAAGATTTCTCCGTTAAAGAACGTGATTCGATTTGGCAGGAAAGGCAAGTTAACACCAAGATTTTTTGGTCCATTCGCAGTTCTTGAGCAAATTGGGAATCTGACATATAAAGTTGAATTACCAGAGAAGATGGCAGAAGTTCATAACATATTTCATGTTTCCCTGTCAAGGAAATTCGTGCACGACCCCGATGTGACTATTTCACCTGTCAGTTAGATGATATCGAGGTTGAACCCGCGACGGTTGGGAACCGCAGACCTATGCGTATTATTGGGAACGATATGAAGCAACTTCGAAGGAAAGCGGTGAATATAGTCAAAGTTCAGTGGGGCGAGAATGAGAATGACTGTACTTGGGAGACAGATGAGAGCATTAGGAAGACATTTCCAGAACTCTTCGCCGGGTAAGCTTTCAGTTTCGATTTAGTCTTTCCGCATGCTAGGATAGGCTTGTTTTGTTTGTTTTGTTTGTTTTGCATGTTTGATTGTTATATGCGGCTGGTGGGCATGCAGGATCCTTTGTATGCTTTGGGTTAAGGAATTTTTGAGGATGAAATTTCTTTAGAGGGGGGGGGGGAGAATGTAACGACCTGTATTCTACGCATCGAAGGATCCTAGGACATTTATTTCTTTTACATACGAAGTCGTATGGTCATGTAACCTTAGGAGACGACTATTGGGGTCATTTCCCATGTTCATGATTTTTGTCGATTTTTAAATGACTATTTTGCCCCTAGCTGATCTTGTTTCGGCCATAACTTTTGATTGGAAAGGAGTTTTGACCTAAAACAACTTCCATTGGCTTCAGATGATGGTTTACAATTCCGTAGAGTGGTCACATTAGCCAAACGGACTCACCGTTTGGGAGATATGGCAGAAACAAGGTTTAGAAGGTGAAAAACAGCTTAACCGGGCCTAATTTAGGTAATTAGTGAGTGGGCTCATAATCCATTTCGGGTTTAGGGTTATGGGAAGGCTGATAAGGTTAGGAAATTCAGTTTCTATCATTTTCCAACCGCCACTTTTTGTTCCTTCAAGTTTAGCCATGGCCTCCACTTTCTAAAACACCCCAAATCACCTTCTAATCGCTAATTAAGGCAAAACTACCTCAAATCAAGGCAAATCAACATCAAATTTGGAACATAGCCGCTAGAACACATATAAATTCGATCCATAACAGAGAATATTTCATATCTAAACTTTATTTGTGGCTAAGGTGAGTGATTTGCATAGTTCTTCACTAATTATGGTTAATTAAGGGTAATTAGTGTTAATTAGCGAATTTAAACATGTTAAAAATCTGGAAAAATATTGATAAATCTCGAAATATAGATTTAGGCCTCTGTTAGAAAATTTGGTTTGTTTGGTTAAGTTTTACTAATCCTATCATTAGTTTTTCTTAAACATGCTTAAGGGAAAATATGAGATTTTGGCTATGTTTGATCCGTATTAACCTATCAAATTATTGTTTTGGTGTTTGTGGTTGATTATACATGTTTCTATGACTGTATGGTATGTTTTGTGATTAATTAGAAAAGTTAGATTGGTCGAAAACGCCGTCGAATGGCGTAAAACAGTCGCTGGAGAGAAGTGCAGGAAACTAGCCGAACCAGATCGGATCGGATATAGGGCTCGGATCGGTGGGCAAGAGGATCCGATCCGGATCGGGACTTTGCACTAAAGGAAGCTTGGCAAAAAGGAAGGCCGTTCGTATAAGAGTTGGAATTGGAATTGGACCAAAGCTGGACATGGGATCGGATCGGATTAACTGCATATGAAGGACCACCAAACCGAACCGGAGTATAGTGCTTTGAACCAGGACTTAAGTGCCATCACCGAACCGAACTGGCGTCTGAAGGAGGAGAACCACCGAAACGAACCGCACCCAGGAGCATACCATGAAGCATGGCACCCGAACCAAACCGAATGAAGGAGCTGAGCCTAACAACGATGGAGAATCCGAACCGAACCGAACGAGAAATCTGAAGATGATGTATAGCCGAACCGAACTAGACTTAAGCTACTTCTACGCGGCGACTCTTTTGAAAACCAACTCCAATTCTACCAAAACCCGTGATATAAAGGAAGTCCAAATAGGAAGTAGAACTCAGGATCCAGTTGGGAACCAACGAGTCAACTTCATGAGTTGGGCTTTGTTGCGGGACGTGTGAAACACCCCACCTCTGTTAAGGTCACTCACAAAGGGAATGCCTTAACTTCTGTGGAGCATTTTTGGTAAGATGCAGAAAAATTACAAGACAGACAAATAAATCAGTGGAAAATAAATAACCTTTATTGATTAAAACAGCTTGTACAAAGATTGTCTTACAACACCAATACTTACTACAACAAAGCGTCTGTCTTGTTTAATATAAAGAAGCATAAACTGACAATGATATTCCCCAATGAAGCATGAGCCAGCCATAGCAGTAGAAAATGGAGTTCAAAGCAATGCATCAAAGAATCTTCAAGCTCGGAAAGAGTAACGGTCCAAAATGAGCTGAGCTATTCCCTCCTTGACTACCTGGGGGTGGAACGGAAGAAAAGAGGCAAAAGCAAACTAGGTCAGACATAAAGCCTGGTAAGCTCAGTGATTCTTAGCATTTAAACGAGGAAAAGGGTCATGACATGAATAAACTAAATATAAGACTAAACCATAGTAACAAGGTAACATGGGATAAACATGGGATATGATATGGCAAGATAAACTGAATGTACCGATGAACTAAATATACTGGTAAACTGAATGCGCTTCTATTCTCCTCTGCTTCGCGACTACCCTGTTATACTGATTTCTATATCTCTGCACTACCTAACTAGTGTCCAAACTAGTAATCTATATAAAATGATCATATGATAACGTGATCCCAATCCCCATAATTGTGGTTTCCTTCAGGTGTACATCTATTATGGGGATTCCATTTATTACCTAGATCTAATCTAGGGTTTACTATCGAGCGCTTCTTATATTCAACTAGGGTTTACGCTACCCAGCGCCACTGGGGTTTATGCTACCTATTGAACGCTTCTCGGATTCAGGGTTTATCCTACCTAGGTCCAACTAGGGATTATGCTACCTATTGAACGATGCCCCCTAGGCTAGGACACACTACCTAGAGCGGTATATGTTCCTAGACTTTCCTCACGTATGTGTCGTGAATCGTTATCGATGTTTAGATGCACATGTCTTCTATATGTGCGACCCGAGTCCCGTGGCAGGGCTAGTCAAGAAACACGGACTCGGTCGGGAGCTTTCAGATATTTGCCGATTGCAGATGCTAAGGTCTGCTTTTACAGTGGCTATGGACCCACTAGACCTCTCCTTCAACTAACAAATGAAAGGCACCCAAGAAAATTAAGAATGAGAACTGTACGCAGGCCCCTCTATGTCCCCACAAACCTATGGGCCAACCTCACCCATAACTAGATATCAAGTATATGGTATGTTGGAGTTCTCCGCCTTTCCGCTTCACGTATCTCGACTGACTCAAGATGGTAGGTAGACGACGAGTTGCTATCACAGGGCAAAAACCGGTCTCGTCGAATCACGCTGGTCCATCCCAGTCTTTAGGTTGCCTTATTATTGAAACCAAGGCATATCCTTGGCTCTTCTAACGTAGACCTTAACCTCTGTGAGCCCAGGAGGATCATTTGCATTCTCACAGAGGGATACCAAGAGTACCCTCACGTCCCCTCGAAGCCGCGTGCTTTGTAACCCAGTTCGTTGGAGCCTTCTTCATGATCAGATGGACGTTCCCTCCTCCTCGTATTCTACTTGGTTTTCTTGACTAAGGTTTATTACTTAGTTCTCTTAACTAAGGTTTACTACTTAGTTTCCTGAATCGTTCGTTTTCTTAACTAAGGTTTACAACTGAGTCCTCTTAACTAAGGTTTACTACTTAGTTCTCTTTCTCATCATATTGGATTGGTTAAGTGTCATCAGTCAATTCTAGTTAACTTAATCCATTCACTTGTCATGATAAATTGGTTAAGTTTATCTAGTAGTTTACGTTGACTTAACCTACCCATATATCATGTCAAATTGGTTAAGTGTTCCTTAACCTTACTCGTTTATCAGGTATTACTGGTTAAGTGTCTCTCATTAACTTAACCCTGTTTATTCATCATGCTATAACGGCTAAGTGTTCTAAGTTTACTTAACCTCACCATCTAGTTTAGTTAGCATGTTAAACATTTACTTAACCTTACCCACTTGTCTAGTTAACATGTTATAATGGTTAAGTGTTTCCTTAGTTACATAACCCCCACAAATCTTGCCTTGTTAACTTGTTAAGTTAGTTAAGTGTCCAAATTTACTTAACCCCTATCAATCTTGTCTAGTTAACATATTGAATTGGCTAACTGTTTTTCTCAATTACTTAACCCCACCCTCCTTGTCTTGTTAACATGTTAAGTTGATTAAGTGTTTCCTTAATTACTTAACCTCACCATTTCTAACTTGATTGTTCATGAGCTTTAATTAATTAATTAAAGCACCAACCACTCACATTAGACAGGTATTGTTGTGGTTACTGGATGTGCTGGTCGGTTCCGGGCAGGTTTACACCACAACTCAGTCTAACCTCGGGTCTTCCTGGGCTTGATGCACTAACCTCTCACATTAGACAGGTATTGTTGTGGTTACTGGATGTGCCAGGTGGTTCCGGGCCGTTTTACACCACAACTCAGTCTAACCTTGGGTTAGACATTTTCCTCTTCTCTAATTTACATATTTAATTTACATATTTACTATTCATGTAAATTTTCCATAAATTAATTTAGCCTAGATCATATTCATTTGTCATGCAAGTTAACATACTTATATTCTATGCCCAAAACTTGATTTACCTATCAATTAACCCAACTTGCAGTTTATACCAATTTAGATTTAATATTCCCCTTTTACAGTTCATGCCCCATCTAGATTAATTTCCCAATTTACAGTTCATGTGAAAACTAGATTTAATATTCTAGTTTACGGTTTATGTCCAAAACTTGGTTTACATGCCAATTACATACTTTGCAGCCAATTAAAATTTATCATTTGTTCCCAAGTCTAATATGCATGTAAATTATTCACTATTATAGCCAATTCAGATTATGCCAACATATTTATTATGCCAAATTATCTTAATTAAGCTACGCCTAATCCCCGCATCATAATCGTACGTATAACATGATTTCACAAGTTTTCTAAGTACTCATGAAATGGCACTAACAAAAGGAATAGGGGATAAGCACAAGAATTGATATAAAAGAATATGCATGCAAAAATAATGGCTCCAACAGGTTTGATGTACATAATAGTGAATAGGAATAAACTGGCCAAGTTACACACTAAATATGAGATCCAACATAATTATGGGAATAGGCATAGGTGATTTGATCCAACATAATGCCAGTTCAAGGTACAACATGATTGGTTAATCATAACAATGGGAATAGGCATAAGCTACTAACTATAATAGTTATAGGCAATTAACCACAATGGTCATGGGTGACTAATCACTAAAATTTCTTAATAAATGTCATAGGCAATAGTCTCATAGTTACGAGTCATAGTCGTGGGCAACAGTCTCATAGTCACGAATCATAGTCATAGGCAGAAGTCTCATAGTCATAGTCATAATCATAGGCAATAGCTTTAACTTGCAAATAGGTATAGTTCTATATTTTGATTTATTACATTCACGATTCCAATCACACGTTCAAATCTAAAGAATGACCGAACTTAGAAGAAGGAATTCTTGATTTCTGGAATCTGAATTCTGAAGTTGGAATGCTCGCCTTTGATGTAGATCGTTGTTCTTTTAATTTAGATTTGATTCACTTCGTAGCTTTCTAGTTTTCTTTTTAGTTGAAAGAGAATGGTGGTTGTCCTAGGTTGAGTATGGCGGTATGACGGCTCTTGGAATGAATTAGTGTGATTTTAGGGTTGAGTGTTAGGTTGTTTATATAGAATTTCAATTTAATTAGAGCCGTCAGATGAACCTAGAGTTAACCACAACCATTTAGTCAGGATAGGGTGACACCTCAGCCCTAATGACTCAGCAAGGAGTCAGAAAGGACTCAGCAATGACTCACAGTACAGATCATAACACACCAGAAAGCTGTGCAGGCTTTCAGCCCGACCTGGGCGCACTTGGCAGGTGCGCCAGTGCAATTTTTGTACTGGCGCACTTCCCAAGTGCGCCAGTACATTTATATATTTTTTCTCTCTTCTTCTAGTTTTCTGCCTAGCTTCGTTCGTCCATTTCTTCTTCGTACGGTATCTGATTTACGCAAACTCGGACTCTATCTCAAGCAGAATTCCGAGACGAACGTAATGGCGTAACCGTTTCATCTAATTATTCTTTTAATAATTAATTATTCTCTAATTCGTTACTTAACGTATTTTCCGAAAATACGGGGTGTTACATTCTCCCGTCCTTTAAAGGATTTCGTCCTCGAAATCTCTAAGTTAGGAAGATTGTTCATCCTACCATCCAATCATCCATCTACTCAACCATTCAATCACAGGCATCCATTGTCCGTAAAAATATTTCTAATGCTTTCATGATCATATGCATAGTGTGTGTATATGTCCTTATTTAATGCAAAATCAGGCGGTCTACTGATTCAGTTGACCTCCTTAATGCAAATCATGTCAGTGCCATGCATCCAATATGTATGCAATCCTAATGGTATATATCATTTCTATATGAGTGCATAACCATTCACTCAAATGCAACGTCCACAGGATAACACATCAAGTTCAATCCATAAACATATATGCACATGTAATAGGAAAGTGACTGAGTCAATCTAGTAAATTAGGTGTGTGTATATGCACTCACGAGCAACCACCAACAAACACTTGCAACGATCAATCATAACATGTTTCAAACACATGTTTACATCCATTAGCTTCTACCTAAGGATCGAAGATGGGACCGAGAGGATATACTTAAAAGATAAAGACTAGCATGCAAATAAACTTTACAGAGAAAGAGGAATCAATGATACACCCTTAAAAGGGTATGATGCACGTATCTCGTATTCTAAGTCGCATCTTCTTGAGCTTCACTCCACTGTACCTTATATAATTTAACTTTACGGTTGCGAAGCTTCTTGACCTCCATTTCCAAAACCCACTAGTAAAGATAGGACCTCGATCACTTACTATGCTAGAGGGTATCCAATGTAGTCGAACTATCTTTCCAAGATAAACAGATATTAACCATGATATCAAGTGTATATCCTAAGATGATTAGAGGTCTCTCCTCTACTTAGCTTATCCATCATGCTGCAAATCTGAGGGTCTAAAGCTAATGGTTACTATGTGCTTTTTACCTCTCTTAAGGTCAGTCTAACTTAGGGTGCCAGCCCCAACCATTTATTTCTCACGCAAACCATCCTAGTCGAACTCGACATCCCTCAGGTACAAACCCCAAAGGCCTAAACCAATATCAGACAAGCACCCAAGGGATACCTCCTCCAAATTTGGATGATCTATGTGAGATGATACTAACAAAACAACCAAACAATTGAGCACTTTACCGACTCTGGCTATCCTCGCCAATCTTGCACCAGAATTATCGTTGATCGCATAACTGGCTTTGCAGTGTCATCTAGATACATGCGGAAGTCTATCTCGAGTTTTAGGGGGAAAACCCCTACCCTAATCAAAACATCTTGCATACTCATGGACTACTCCAACTGATCGAAAATCGTCGATAGATAAATAAAGTGATACTAGGTAGCTAAGACAAACTGATCCCTTAGGAACGTATGAAATCTCAAGGGTATTCCCAAGGCAAGTCGAAAGTCTAACTACCCTTGTTTCACAATTACTAGCTAACCAATCAATGCCTAGAATCAACCCATATCCCAAAAACATAAGCATAAATATAGCTATTCTCAAATCCTCACAAGGCAAAGATAAATGAGCCAAACCAGCAATTGGATTTGAGACTACAATGGGATCCTCTACTATACAATATCTAGGGTGCAGAGACTCAACTATGGAAGCAGATATATACGAATGTGAAGCGCTAAAATTAGAAGGAGTACTAACAGGAAAAACAAAAAGGAAAAACTCTTTCAACAGAAATCTTATTGCCTCTCTCTCAGGTATGCTAGCGGTGAGAGCATGCACTTGCCTTCCGAAAAATCCTGTCCCTTGTTCTTGCCCTTACCCTTAATTATACGACCTGTTATACCAAAATAAAGATACCTCTTGTTTTAGGTTTTGCTATTCTTTCCTCCCCTCTTTTGTGAACCAAGTCCATATTCATGGGTTCTTCATCCTTGTGTTGTGCTCCTTAGCCAAACCCCCTCATTCTCAACTTTGTCATCCTTGTGTAACTTGTTGACATGTCTCTCGAAAGCTGTCTCCATCGCACGGAGAATCCTACAAAGCTCGAAAGAAAATTACTGCTACAGATGGAAGTTAGGCACTTATTTAAACTTTGACAGGTGTCGTAGTCTCTTCAAGCCAACGGAACCATGCCGCGATAAGGTTACCTCCCAGAAAGCCAGGATCCCTGGAGACTCCAAAAAGAAGGAAATATGGATTCAAGCAGAGGGTCAAAAGATAGTGCATATGGCTTTGGGGAATATGCCTTTAAAACAAAACTTTTCTTTTGAAAATTCTTCTTTTAAAATCGTTTTGAAAATAACTTTTCAAATCTTTTTATCTGATCCGGTAACCTTCAGCTCTAATACCAAGTGAAACACCCTACCTCTATTAAGGTCACACACAAAGGGAATGCCTTAACTTCGGTGGAGCATTTTTGGTACAAGATGCAGAAAAATTACAAGACAGACAAATAAAGCAGCGGAAAATAAATAACCTTTATTGATTAAAACAGCTTGTACAAATATTATCTTACAACACCAATACTTATTACAACAAAGCATCTGTCTTGTTTAATATAAAGAAGCATAAACTGACAATGATATTCCCCAATAAAGCATGAGCCAGCCACAACAGTAGAAAATGGAGTTCAAAGCAATGCGTCAAAGAATCTTCAAGCTCGGAAAGAGTAACGGTCCAAAATGAGTTGAGCTATTCCCTCCCTAACTACCGGGGGGGACGGAAGAAAAGAGGCGAAAGCAAACTAGGTCAGACATAAAGCCTGGTAAGCTCAGTGATTCTTAGCATTTAAACGAGGAAAAGGATCATGACATGAATAAACTAAATATAAGACTAAACCATAGTAACAAGGTAACATGGCATATGATATGGGAAGATAAACTGAATGCACCGATAAACTGAATATACTGATAAACTGAATGCACCGATAAACTGAATATACTGATAAACTGAATGCGCTTCTACTTCTCCTCTGCTTCGCGACACCCTGTTATACTGATTTCTATATCTCTGCACTACCTAACTAGTGTCCAAACTAGTAATCTATATAAAAGTTCATATGATAATGTGATCCCAATCCCCGTAATTGTGGTTGCCTTCAGGTGTACATCTATTATGGGGATTCCATTTATTACCTAGATCTAATCTAGGGTTTACTATCGAGCGCTTCCTAGATTCAACCGGGGTTTACGCTACCCAGGGCCACTGGGGTTTATGCTACCTATTGAACGCTTCTCGGATTCAGGGTTTATGCGACCTAGGTCCAACTAGGGATTATGCTACCTATTGAACGATGCCCCCTAGGCTAGGACACACTACTTAGAGCGGTATATGTTCCTAAACTTTCCCCACGTATGTGTCGTGAATCGTTATCGATGTCTAGATGCACATGTCTTCTATATGTGCGACCCGAGTCCCGTGGCAGGGCTAGTCAAGAAACACGGACTCGGTCGGGAGCTTTCAGATATCTGCCGATTGCAGATGCTAAGGTCTGCTTTTACAGTGGCTATGTTCCCACTAGACCCCTCCCTCAACTAACAAATGAAAGGCACCCAAGAAAATCAAGAATGAGAACATTACGCAGGCCCCTCTATGCTCCCACAAACCTATGGGCCTCACCCATAACTAGATAGCAAGTATACGGTCTGTTGGAATTCTCTGCCTTTCCGCTTCACGTATCTCGACTGACTCAAGATGGTAGGTAGACGATGAGTTGCTACCACCGGGAAAAAACTGGTCTCGCCGAATCACGCTGGTCCATCCCAGTCTTTAGGTTGCCTTATTATTGCAACCAAGGCATACCCTTGGCTCTTCTAACGCAGACTTTAACCTCTGTGAGCCCAGGAGGATCATCTGCAGCCTCACAGAGGGATACCAAGAGTACCCTCACATCCCCTTGAAGCCGCGTGCTTCGTAACCCAGTTCGTTGGAGCCTTCTTCATGATCAGATGGACGTTCGCTCCTCCCCGTATTCTACTTGGTTTTCTTGACTAAGGTTTACTACTTAGTTCTCTTAACTAAGGTTTACTACTTAGTTTCCTGAATCGTTCGTTTTCTTAACTAAGGTTTACAACTTAGTCCTCTTAACTAAGGTTTACTACTTAGTTCTCTTTCTCGTCATATTGGATTGGTTAAGTGTCATCAGTCAATTCAAGTTAACTTAACTCATTCACTTGTCATGTTAAATTAGTGAAGTGTTCTCCAGTAGTTTACGTTGACTTAACCTATCCATATATCATGTCAAATTGGTTAAGTGTTCCTTAACCTTACTCGTTTATCAGGTTATACTGGTTAAGTGTCTCTCATTAACTTAACCCTGTTTATTCATTATGCTATAATGACTAAGTGTTCTAAGTTTACTTAACCCCACCATCTAGTCTAGTTAGCATGTTAAACATTTACTTAACCTTACCCACTTGTCTAGTTAACATGTTATAATGGTTAAGTGTTTCCTTAGTTACTTAACCCCCACAAATCTTGCCTTGTTAACATGTTAAGTTGGTTAAGTGTTCAAATTTACTTAACCTCTATCAATCTTGTCTAGTTAACATATTGAATTGGCTAAGTGTTTTTCTCAATTACTTAACCCCACCCTCCTTGTCTTGTTAACATGTTAAGTTAGTTAAGTGTTTCCTTAATTCTTAACCTCACCATTTCTAGCTTGATTGTTCATGAGCTTTAATTAATTAATTAAAGCCCCAACCACTTACATTAGACTCGTATTGTTGTGGTTACTGGATGTGTCGGTCGGTTCCGGGCAGGTTTACAACATAACTCAGTCTAACCTCGGGTCTTTCTGGGCTTGATGCACTAACCTCTCACATTAGACAGGTATTGTTGTGGTTACTGGATATGCCGGGCGGTTCCGGATAGTTTTACACCACAACTCAGTCTAACCTCGGGTTAGGCATTTTCCTCTTCTCTAATTTACATATTTAATTTACATATTCACCATTCATGTAAATTTTCCATAAATCAATTTAGCCTAGATCATATTCATTTTTCATGCAAGTTAACATACTTATATTTTATTCCCAAAACTTGATTTACCTATCAATTAACCCAACTTGCAGTTTATACCAATTTAGATTTAATATTCCCCTTTTACAGTTCATGCCCCATCGAGATTAATATCCCAATTTACAGTTCATGTCAAAACTAGATTTAATATTCTAGTTTACCGTTTATGTCCAAAACTTGGTTTACATGCCAATTACATACTTTGCGGCCAATTAAAATTTATCATTTGTGCCCAAGTCTAATATGCATGTAAATTATTCACTATTATAGCCAATTCAGATTATGCCAACATATTTATTATGCCAAATTATCTTAATTAAGCTACGCCCAATCCCCGCATCATAATCATACATATAACATGATTTCACAAGTTTTCTAAGTACTCATGAAATGGCACTAACAAAAGGAATAGGGGATAAGCAAAAGAATTGATATAAAATAATAGGCATGCAAAAATAATGGCTCCAACCGGTTCGATGTACATAATAGTGAATAGGAATAAACTGGCCAAGTTACACACTAAATATGAGGTCCAACATAATTAAGGGAATAGGCATAGGTGATTTGATCCAACATAATGCCAGTTCAAGGTACAACATGATTGGTTAACCGTAACAATGGGAATATGCATAAGCAACTAACTACAATAGTTATAAGCAATTAACAACAATAGTCATGGGCGACTAATCACAATAATTTCTTAATAAATGTCATAGGCAATAGTCTCATAGTTATGAATCATAGTCGTGGGCAACAGTCTCATAGTCACGAATCATAGTCATAGGCAGAAGTCTCATAGTCATAGTCATAGTCATAGGCAATAGCTTCATAGGCAACAGATTCATAGTCATAGTCTTAGGAAAAAGTCTCATAGTCATAGTCGTGAATCAAATCCAAAGGCATAGATAACTTTAGATTTGACGTAAGCATAAATCAAAGATAATTAACTTGCAAATAGGTACAGTTCTATATTTTGATTTATTACATTCACGATTCCAATTACGCGTTCAAATCTAAAGAATGACCGAACTTACAAAGAAGGAATTCTTGATTTCTGGAATCTGAATTCTGAAGTTTGAATGCTTGCCTTTGATGTAGATCGTTGTTCTTTTAATTTAGATTTGATTCACTTCGTAGCTTTCTAGTTTTCTTTTTAATTGAAAGAGAATGTTGGCTGTCCTAGGTTGAGTATGGCGGTATGACGGCTCTTGGAATGAATTAGTGTGATTTTAGGGTTGAGTGTTAGGTTATTTATATAGAATTTCAATTTAATTAGAGCCATAGGATGAACCTAGAGTTAACCACAACCATTCAGTCAGGATAGGGTGACACCTCAGCCTTAATGACTCAGCAAGGAGTTAGAAAGGACTCAGCAATGACTCACAGTACGGATCAGAACACACCAGAAAGCTGTGCAGGCTTTCAGCCCGACCTGGACGCACTTGGTAGGTGCGCCAATGCAGTTTTTGTACTGGCGCACTTCCCAAGTGCGCCAGTGCATTTATATTTTTTTTCACTCTTCTTCTGGTTTTCTACCTAACTTCGTCCGTCTATATCTTCTTCGTATGGTATCCGATTTACGCAAACTCGGACTCTATCTCAAGCAGAATTCCAAGACGAACATAATGGCGTAACTCGTTTCATCTAATTATTCTTTTAATAATTAATTATTCTCTAATTCGTTACTTAACGTATTTTCCAAAAATACGGGGTGTTACAACTTGTACAAAGGGGTTATCGACGGCTATAGCTTTGATCCACCACCAAGACGGATGTTAGGCTACGTATCAGTGCAGTGGGATAGTTACTACTCCATGGGGCAAAGTGATCGTAGCATGGTTATGAGCCAGTGCAGTGTAGTTGTTATGACTTCATGGGGCGGAATGGATATAGCAAGGATTAGTGACTATTGATCAGTGTAGTGGTGTCATTATGACTCCATGGGGCGGAGCGATCTTAGCAAGGAATGGGTGGTCAGAGCGGTGGATGTCGTATGCTTTACGCACTGAGTGAGAGATGTGAGGATGGTTCCTATGTTTGATTATTTGCTTTCACTATGACATGCACACCCCCACCCCAGTATTCTTTACACCATATGTTAGTGGCACCTTAGAGTATTGAGCGGTATGTTGTGCTAACTCTTTGGCTGCAGGTCCAGGTTCAGGTATGGTTTAGTATACCTGTTATTGTTCTGTTTTGATGCTTATCGCTCATACCATACTTTTGTCTGACCCAGAGTTTTATGTCTCTCGTTATTACTCTGGGTGCTCTTAAACGGGCAGACTAGAGACAGGTTAGGTGGTATGCACGGGTAGCTGTACCGGAGACGAGCAGGAGGCTCCCACGTATGATAAATGTAGATATTCTCCATGTGTCGCTGCTGGTCACTACTTTGGGCATTAGTAGTGTACCTTTCCTTTCTTTTTCTTTAGAGACAGTTTTAAAGTTGTAATGATGATGATGTGGAACATAAGTTGTTATTGGATTTTCCGCTGCTATGATATTTAATTTTCAGCTTATGCACTGTCTCACCTGTTTTATGTCAAAGTATGTTATTATTATATTTAATTCCATGTGCTGTGAGACATTCTACAGGTTCTTTGTTAGTTCACCATTAAGTTCTCTTATTTTCCCTTTCTTTGGCGACCGTCCTGTGCTGGTTGGACATCGGCACAACGCACTATCATGGGAAATGTCGGCTGGTGCGTGGTGGGCCGTCACAATACATATGCAGGATTTATATACAGGAAATATTACTGAAGACTGTACAGTTTAAAGATGTTAGAGATTCAGAATTCAGAGATATTTCAAGACTTATGAGTATTCAGGATTTCAAGATAAATATAGTTATAGAGTCTAGATTATGTAAGACTCTAAATAGCACTCCAGGTTCAAATTCAAATTCTGTTTTTCAATTTTTTATTTCAAGTTATATTTTCAATCGCTTTCCTTTCTATTTTATTTTCTATTTTTATTTGATTTTAAACTTAAGTTTTATAAGTTTATACTTTATAAATTTTATATGTTTATATTTTATATACTTTATATTTATATAGTTTTAAAATCTATAATTTTATAAATATGTTTATATAGTTTACATTTATGTTTTCATATGATTTTCTACTTTATAATATTTATTTATAACACTATATATTAATTCAAGAATTTCCAGAATTATATATATATCAAAACACTTGAAAAATATTCAAATTTTATATATATATATGTCGACATACATATATATACATGTCGACATATAACTGTCATTTTTTCAAACTTGAAAGGAAGTGTCTTTTCACTATTTATGACGGTTCTGAAGCATTGCAACCTTTCACACACTATAAAAAGGGACTGATTTCGAATTTTTAATCACTTCTTCTTATCCATTTTCACTCCCTTTCATTACACCATTATTCTTTATAATTTTTATGATTTCTACACCTATACCCTGCCGAATTCAATTCTGTTTTCACTAATCTTCTTCTCTCTACACTCTCTACTCATTACTCTCTGAATCAAGTGTTATTGAAGAGTTATAGGGCTGTTTGTAATTGTTTGGGTTGAGTAAAGGAATTAGTGGTATCCCTTGTAGCTGTGAAATCAAGGATAGGTAATCGGTGGTATCCCTTGTAGCCATGAAATATGGAAGGTATACTTGATCAAGTGTGTGTGTGGAATCGGTGGTATCCCTTATAGCTGTGAAATCAAGGAGGGTTGTAATTGGATATTGATATAGTAGTAAAACTCTGCGCAATCCAGCGTTGCGTAGGACTGGACGTAGGAGCAATTCCAAACCAGTATAAAATATGGTGTGTTATTTCCTTTTCCGCACTTTACTTTTGTTTGTCTTTGCATTTGTGTTTGATTCTATGTCTGTGATTGTTTATGTGGTGTTTGATTCATATAGTAGTTCACATAAGTTTTAGATTTTGTTTAAATTCTAAAAAACATTATTCACCCCCCTCTAGTGTCTGTTTTGCCTTAAGATCCATTCTGCAATCCCTAACAATTGGTATCAGAGCATGGTCTTTCAAAAGTTTATAATCCGATTTTTGAAATTTTTTAAATGGCAAATTCGTTAACACTAGTTTTAATTCATGTATTGTATCAGTATTAGATGAGTTTGCATTCAATCTTGTTAAAAAAAATCAAGTTATCATGATATGATTTCTTGAAAAGTTTAAATGGATATATCACAGAATCGTCATGATGTTATTACTTCAAATGACAATTAATTATTTTAAAAAATCACTTAATTCTTTGAACAGTTGTGTTGTTTTGTAGGAAAAGATGTGTTATATGGCTTTTGAAAATTCAAAAGTTGAAAAAATGAGTAAAGTGGTTGTTGGTGATTCAAATTCCGAAATGGTGGCTATTGACAAGTCAAATTCCGAAATGGTGGCTATTGAAAATTCAAATTTTGAAAAGCTCGCTGTTTGAAATTCAAATTCCGAATTGGCATACAAGAGTGTTGAGAATTCAAATTCTGAAGGACAATTGAAGAAGAGTAATGACGGTTGGTGAAAAGACATCAAGAGGAAGAAATGGAAATATCCAATGTAAATCAACAAAGAAATGGGTACCAAATAAATAGAAACTTTTGATTCTCATCTACAAGTAGTTCAATACTATAATTCTCTTCATTTTCTTCGGACTGCCACTGGTTTCATGTAAATCCATCAAGAATTGATTAAGTAATGATCAAATGAAGTTTTGGTGGATAAAGAGGGAAGGAAACCAAAACTGTCGACGGATATCTTCAAATTTCATCCACAGGTTTGACTATTTTGTCACGAATCCTTTTCCATATTGTAGTTTTTGTTCTCGCGGTCGATTTGATGGGTAGATCGTCAAATTCTGATCAATATTGAGTGAGATACGACTATTTGAATTTGGCTATGCAAAACTGGAAAACTGTTACGGGATTTCATACATATCTCTTACTTTTTCGAGTTTTTGCACCCCCAATACCATCCAAATTCATCCCCAAACTGTTAGCAGATCGTATTCCTTGAATTCCTCTTCGATTTTCCGCTGATTTCATCCAATTCCGTTAAGCAACGAAGAAGTTATGCCTCCTGAAAGTTTGATTGAAAGTGAAAAACGAGAAGAAGAAGAATAAGAAGAGAAGAGATTGCGACGAGACATGACTTTTGGGCCTTTATATAGTAGTTGAAGTGATCATTCATTCAAAATTCAAAATTCAAATTCCAATTTTGGCTCCAAGTTGGTTGAACAACTAAATCTTCAATATCTTTCTCATAGGGTATTCAAATTCAGCAAATGAATATACTCTCCTGACTAGAAAAACGAGCCAGTCGCAATAGAGCAGATTTCATCAACAAATTCCAGAAGATGTGAATGTGTGCTTCATGATAATTGAAGAACAACAAAAAGAAGGATTGCAAAAATAGGTACGCTTTAATTTTTTTGGTTGAATGAATGCTTTTATTGTCTCGCATGTTTGTTTGGTTTTGAATTTTGAAATTTAAAACTTAAAACTCAAATTTTGATTTTGAAATTCAAATTTAAAATTTGAATTTTGAAATTCAAAATATCTATAAAATAATAAAATAAAATTTGGATGTTTGTTAGGATTAATATTATTTCAGGAAATAGTTAAACCTGAAATATAAATCTATAATATAAAACCAAGAAGTAAAAACAATATATCTTTTGATTTTCTATATGTATGTCGCCATACAAAAATGGTCATGTCAACATAATGAAATTTAAAATTTTAATTTCAAGAGTTTAAACTTTCAAACTTCCCTTGATCTTTTCAATTAGAAAATTCCAGTTCAAATTCTAATTATTAACTTTTTCTATCTACTTATTTTCTTATATCTTGTTTCGAAATATATATTATAAGTATATAAACTAATAAAATTATATAGACATGTTAATATGATATAAGAGTTAAAATAATTTTTTATTATAAAATATAATTTATCTTATCTTTCATATATAGTTTAAACACACACACACACACACACACACACACACACATATATATATATATATAGGAGCGTTCAATGGCACCCCAAATGCCCCCCAACAGAAACCAAGTATTTATAGTAGTTTAAATTAGCAGGAGGTGAAAGAATGAGTGGAGGGAGAGAGAAATGAGATATGTGGTGGAAATCAGGGGGCATTTAGGGGTGCTGCATTGTTTCGAGTGCCATTGAACGCTCGCCATATATATATATATATATATATATATATTATATATCTATATTATATATATATATATGTGTGTTCATATGATTTCATGAATACTATTTGTAACTTTATATTTATTTTGATTTCTTATTAAGATTTATAAAAGCTTGAATATTTAACCTAATATTTTGGTATAATATATATATATATATATATGTGATTTTTATGTCTTAAAAATATAGTTTAAATATAAGAAATTATAGCTTTATATATTACTTCATATTATCAGTTTTCATTAAAACAATTTTGTTATAACTATAGATATCTTTAAAATTTTAACATATAAACTGTTCTCTAGAAAATAAATATGTTTGGATTTCTAAAGTTTAAATTCAAAATCAGTTTTTATATACTATTATGAATATATGTTTATAATCTACTTTATATAATATATTCTCTCTAAAAAGATCTCCAATTCTTACTATATTTACCCTACTAATATAATTTAACTCCATAATTATTTTGAATATTTTACTACTTATTATGAATATTTTTTTTATTAACCTCGTATCTTTATTATTATTTCAATCACTTTCATTAGTATAATTAACCAAAGTCAAGAAATTAACATTATCCTTGTTTGATTCAAATAATTTATTATATGCATAATAGCTAGATATTACTTTATCTTATATAGAAATACATATCATCATCAAATGATTCTATATATTATTACCTTAATATCATTAAGCATCTTATTTCATATCATACATCATTACAGTGCACCTCAAATTGAAATCATTTGCATCACAAATTTCATTTCATTTAATATATCACTTCATATAGTTTTGCATATGTCATACTGCATTATTACCAACACACTGCATTATATGTTAACTTTAACTCCACACATAACAAGTATACATAACATATTTATTTTGTCTTGATTAATTTGATTGACTTATTTGCCTTGATTAAAATTGATTGAATTAATTGACTTGTTTGGTTTGTTTGATTTGTTTGACTTGAATAACTTGATTGACTTACTTGATATGGTTAAATTTCATTAGTGGTTGATAGGAGCTTTATAGGTTTTAGGATAAATAGAAGTTACAAGAAATGTTTGGTTTTATGTTTGAATTGATGTTTTGTGACAGCAAAACTTAAATTGATTGATTGTTTGGATTAAATTTCTTTGCTTATATCATAATTTTAAGTATATCATATTAGAGTTATTTCTTAGTCTAGATTAAAGTCTTTTATAGTTTTAAGGGAAGTATAGGATAAGTTTAGTCTTGTATTAGATTAAGGGGAAGTTTTATAGTTTCTAGGATTAATTAAAGGTTCAAGAAGTGTTTATTAACACATATTATTTAATTTGGTTGATTTGGTTGATTGCTTGAATTGTTTGTTTGAATTGCTTATTTGGATTTCCTTGCTTGATTGAATTGATTATAAGTATTGATTGGTTTTCTTAGTTTATTATCCTTCTATTTAGTTTATTAGAGTAGTATAGTCGTAATTTTAGGGGGAGTTGTATTCTTTTAGGATTAGAATCAAAATCGTGGATAGTTATATTTGGGATCATTTATAGCATGGATTTTGGGGGACTATTTTATGCTAGGATATATAGATAGATTTCGGATTCAGGGGGAGTTATTTATATACCTTAGAAATTTAGTATAGATTTAATTATAAGATATGTTTAGATAGTTATACGATTTAGGGGGGGTATCTTTAGAATTTCTTTTTGATAATGCCAAAGGGGAGAAATTATAAAATATAGACTTAGTTTATAGGATTCAAATAGATAAGGGAAGTATTAGAAGGGTCATCATCAACAGGTATGTATAGGTATGATATTTTATAAACTAAGGTTGTCATCATCAAAAAAGGGGAGATTGTTGGATAATGAAATTTTGATGACAACAACCTTATTCCAATATATTTGATTATAAAATATATACTAACACCTCTATCTAGAATATATATATATATATGTGTGTGTGTGTGTGTGTGTGTGTACTATATTATAATTCCTGAGTTTACAACCGAGCTCTTAGGCAATGCCGAATTTTCTATCCTTATCTAAAGCCGAACCGCCTCATGCCCCCTTTCACGAATTTCTCCTCTCGAACCCTACCTCCTATCTGATCCCTTCAGATTTTCCTTCCTTCCATCTCAACTCCATACCGTTCTCTTCCTCAAAGAATCATCTCCGTTCTGCCTTTCCCCCATCAGTGAAACGCATCATCCTCCTGTAAGAGAATGTCCTCAATTTGTGTTGAGTTAGTCTACATTCGTCTACCTATTGAATCAACCGTGTTTCCTCTTCTCATCCACCCTCTTCCCTATTTACTCTACAAAATCCGGAATTCCCTGAAACCTTATTAAAAGAGTTCCTGCTACGGCTATACCATTTTTGTTGTCGATCCTTTTTCAAAGTGTTCACGGTTAGTTTCTTTCTCATGTTTTAGCGTTTTTTCTTTCAATTTATTTTCATATGCTTTGTACAAATTTGGGTATTTATCATTTTATTCTACTCCCAATCGAGTCAATCACAAGACTAGCTGATATTATTCTACCTTAGTCTTCATATATCTTCAATTTTCTTTTTGTTTCATTGAACCTGTATGATGTTCTTCCTGATTGGATTTTGTTCTATCTATTTTTTTCGGCTTGATGCGATCTATAAAAGTAAGTGCGTTCTTTTCCAACTTCATTAAGTAAGGTGACATACAAGTATTAGTGTCATGAATTCAATTGCTTTTTTTATACATAAGTTATGTGATTAAGTGCCTGATGGCATATAATATATTTTTTGGTTATCATACTTACATAGGTTGCATATATTTAATTGTTACATATGGATATTCATACAAATGATTGCGGTAAATAAATAATTTGGTAACAACACAAGATTCTTTAGAAGCGATTTTGATGAATTATTTTATGTTATTGTTGTCCACGAGTTTACTGTAACATATATTTATAGTCAAAGGATATAAATTAAAGAAAGAAAATTAAGGGTGCATCTATTTTGGATTAATGGTATTAATAAAGATATGAATTATGGTTAAAACCAAATGTATGTCGTAGCATGTATAATTTTAGGGGTATTTAATTACACAGGTCTCTGTCGTCGTTTCGGTTGATCAAGTCATCTTTCAGCCCTCCTTTGCTTTAAATTTGGATCATGTTGCCATGGTCGTTGTTGGCGGCATTGACCCAGTAAGCTTAAAGTTAACTTCAAAATATATTCCCATCAAGGTATGGATTTATTTTTCAAATTTAAAATTGTTATGCCGTACATTCTTTTAACATCCCTTACTAATTTAATGACTTGCTATTTGGATGCATGTTTCCTGAATACAGCACCACAATTTATTGTACACCAAACTTATTTTATGATCTATTTCTTTTGCATTTCCCGCATTTGTATGGTAGATAATTGAACTTTAATTAAGCAATAAACACGGTATACATAGTACGTGTATAATCTTCATTCTATAATTATTTATTTCAAGTTGGAGATATCTATACTTACACATGAAGGAAAAACAAACTAAACACTGACAATATAACTAATAGTTGTATTTATGGCCGCTTGCTTTTCCATCCTTAATGTGTTTTTTTCTTTTTCAACCAGTTCATTCTCTTCTTTCTATCCTCCTTTTTGTTTAGTTCACAAAAAAAACCACTCATGTTGCTACTAATTATCTTCTACCACTAATTTGGTCTAACTGTATTGTTAACTTACTTTTTTTCCCTTTAAACTGTAAGCTCTTCATGCTACTTTGACATGTCTTCTCTTTTACATTTCCACGCACTGTGTTTCTTAATGTTATCAACATATGGATTCATCTGGCAAATTTAAACCTACTATATTTTCCATTCTTTCGATTCTCTGGGATAATTTTAAATTTCTTTAGTTTGGATGCACGCTTTTTGCTTTTCGCTTTTCGTAAAAGGGAACCGAATTTCATTTTTTGAACGAAGTAATTCTAATTCCAATTCTATAAAGTTCTTGAGATATGTTGTTATTCGGGCGTCCCTGCTGTGTATACAGTTTTTATAGATTTATTTTATAAACACTTGAAATATGTACTACCGCTTTGTTGTTCCAGTTATCGCTCTAGTAATATACACTATTGGGTTTACGTTCTAATTTTCGGACAAAAGATTCAACAAACCGCGTTTCATTTATATTCTTAATAAATGAACTTCTTATATTTCTTAATAAAATCTATACTTTTTAACCAACCAACCAATTACATGTACATATACATTCATTAAATGATTGTTCGCTGCCTTACGCAGCAGTAGTTACTTATTGCTCAAAGGAACATCCATTCATTAAATATCCATTGGATGTCGTTCATGGTGGTAGGTACATATTGCTCAACAGAAAATTTAAATGAAAACATTGTTAAAACAAACTAAAATAAATGTGAGAGGAATCAACACACAAAAGGATGGAAGTTTTTTTTTAGCAATGAAATGTAGCAGTTGAAAAGACTACAAGTCCACTTACCCACTATATAAAAACTAGAAGTCACACATCAGAATGCCATTCATGGAAGTTTTATGCTATTTGACGTGCCATTTAGCGAATCATAAATTACTATCCGATGTTTTGCACAAATTGAACGTTTATTTTCAGACTCCGTGGGTTAGATTGTAATTCATTAGATATATTATGAAATACTAAGATGTTTATTGTTAAAGTGGATGCTTTTAGCAATAATGAAAGTAATAGAACGCAGGGTAGAAATTTCGAGTTAGATGAGAAAAAGAACAGAGTGCAAAGGTATGATTCAATAGCTTTGGGCTAATGCTTTTTGTTGTCAAATATGCATTGTTTGAAAAGCAATTCAAGCTACAAACTGCAATTATAGATCAACAAGCTTAAGGTAAATCTTAGGCTTATAAGCCGTCTTTGGTACGTTATTGAACATCAAACTTCATCTACATGTGCATCAGTTCCCTTACTCTAATAAACATTATTGTGTAATTATACGTGTAGGCTTCTATGAAAGAATACATAAAAGTGCAAAAAATTTTGGAGTCAGGGGAGTTGGCTGAACTAACAAGAGGCATAAAAGATCAAAAGGTTGGTACTTTTTTCTAAGTATAGCACTTTTAAATGGATCAATAATGTTGCCAATGATATACCATGATGCAATATTTATCCAGTTTGGTTCAAAATTTGAATTTCTACCACAAATTCACCGCTTTTCTTTTAATTCTCAGTAGAAGCATTGATTGGTTTGCTTTTGATTCTATTGACAGTACAAAATAGTAGGAATTGACATTACTACAGTCCACTTGCCTGTATATTAACAGATTTTTTGTGTACTTCCTATATTTCAAACACCTTTTCATGTCTTACCATTGCATAATACTAATTCCTTTTTATCGGTGGTTATTTGTTTAGTTGACCATTATGTTTAAAGTTTACCTTAATTAGCTTAATAATCGATGACTACAATAATGACAGAAGTAATATACATTTTTTAAATCATTATCGTTGAATACATTTTGGTTTTGGCTTTATGGTGAAGATATTTTATATATCTTTTCCCTGTAGTTAAAACATCTATTCAAATAGTTAGAATTTGCATTTTCCTTCTGCTCCCAACCACCACCTCTCTCTCTCAACCAAATTGTGTAAGCCGAATCTACCAACCTGCGTTTTAGGTGATTTCTGAAGCTTTATTTTCATTTTAATTTATCAAACCCTGCATGTGTTAATCATAAATTTCATTCATCCGCCTTCACTGTTGGTTTTACGATTTAAATACTACTTGGTTGGTGCTTCCTTCTCAGAAATCAAACACGTTTCTAATGTTACTTCCATTGGTTGATTTTTTTTAAATGCTATGTCATTTGATCATTCTTGATGAATAGTAAATTAATAAATTTTGTAGCTAAATTTGATTTCTGCTATATCTAATCACGGGTTGATGAATATCATGGTATCCACGCTTATAGTTTTTTTTAATTACAGGAATTTGATTTCTTTCATAAATTTTGGAAATTTCACTTTAAAATTTCATCTTTAGGTTTCATTATTTATTTTTAATATAGTCACACATAAATTTATTTAATTAATTCAAATCATGTGCGTTATGCATCTTTGATTTAAAAATAAGATATAAATGAAAACTATTGCTTAATTATAAATATTTATACCACAGACCAACATTCCTTTATTACTTCATAAACCTTTTAGGTATGTTATTCATATGTTTTGTTCTTTTCCGTATTCAAATTAAAATTTTAGATTTTTAATATACATATATATATATATATTTGGAACTCAAACTATCTCTTTTCATTTTATTTTATAAAATTACAATTTCAATTATTATTAATTATTTCTTCCGAAACAGAGTTTCAATTTGATTTAGTTATGGTCCCTACTAAACCAGAATGATGCTGCTAGAATTTGTTTAAAACCTGTACCTAACCTAAGGATAATGAGAAGATAAACATTGGTTGATTTTTCCACCTTATCAGTTTTGCATTTCAGTTTTGGTTTAGGTTGAACAAATATTTTTACCAATTCACAATCTGGGTGAGGGTTGTCTGGAAGTGGACAAGATTTTGTTATTTTTTGCTGTTTGGGTAAAACAAATATTCAACTTATTTGTAGCATTTTTAAAGTAACCGTGCTAATATTTTATATGTAGAGCACAAGCAGATTTGTGAACAAACAGTGTGTGCCAAAAGGTCTGCAAGTATGAAGGTAATGTTGAAGTTATCTGTTTTTCTTATTCATACTAGGTACAATAGGTTATTTTGTGCTAGATGACCTTCATAGGTACTGCTTTTAATTTGTGAATACATATATTACATAATGATGGTTGTAGACGGATATGTATTTGGAAACAGTTTGTTGTTACTTAGAGTTTATGAAGGAGCATTAGAATAAATGTTACATAAATTTATCCACAAGTGAAAGCTTTGGAAGATTTGAATGTTTAACATTTGATTCATTACCCTTAGATGTTCTATCATGTTTGACAAATTAAATACAATTTTGATACAATAATATATGTTCTATCATGGTACTCGTTCTTGAAATAAAAATTAGAAACCAAAATTGAGTATCTGTACCCTTAAAAGTATGTATTCTTATTTCCCCATGGATTTTGAGCATATCATGTTACCATTGAGGCAATGAGCTTATCCTATTGAAAACTGCTATATGAATCTCCGATCAAAATTTTCCTATCATAGACATGTAACAATGTCGATCAAATAGTTTTAACCTTGAAATATGTGCTCTTTATATATTTCATTAAGAATATTAATATTAAAAGTACTCACAAGATAGTTTATGCCTTCTTATTTTAGTATCTTATTTCACATGATTTAAGGAATTACCAAAACTCTTCTTCCATATTTTTTTCCAACTATTTTTTCCTTACAATTGGCATTAGCTCAAAGTATTGATCCACTTTAAAGTGACAAAAAATATTACATTAACCTTGAAATGCGTCACATTGATTGTCAATAGTAACCAAAGGTAATGACCAAATTTATTAACATCAACAAATAGATGTTCTAAAACTTACATTAGATGTTCATTGAATCATGAATTACCTTGTGCTTTTGAGAAGTTTTTACCTTCTTAAAGTGAATCCTTAACCTTCCAGAATCATTCCATTTTTTATCAAGACTATCAATCGTCCACTATCTAAATACACAGTTTTGATCATGTATGGAAGATTTTAATTGACCACTATCTAAATACACACTTTTGCATAGTGATTTTAATTTTGCAGATCACCAATGGGAAGAACATTCCCACATGTAAATACTATGTTTTCTTTGCTTGGACATCTTAACCAAGTGTCATCGTGGTTTGATTCCAATGAATTTCAGATAGTAACCACTTTGAATTCCCTTTGAGTATTAAGTTGTTGTAACCAAAGCAGACTGGTAGTAGTATTGCATGAGAGGAGGCTCAACATGCTTTTGAGTATAATTATGAAATTGATGGTGATTACAAGTTCGGGAGGTAAGCTGGCATCTAAGGGTGCAAAGATATTGACTACTCTTATAATTTGATTCTGTTGATCATTAGAATTGCATAGTATTTCCTAGCTGCAAGGAAAAACGATTTTGAAGTATGGGATGGAAATGGAAAATTTGGCTTTAAGTTCATGAACATGCATTTTAATGTAGCTCAGGTGTAGTCATGCATATATGATAAGTTTTTATTTGATAACATGTTTTTTACATTTGCAGAAAACATAATGCATCTCACCTCCTGCTTAGGTTTGATCTCTTCAAGCATCGTCTGAACTATATTTTGTTGTTTGCGAAACTCTTTTTTCCCAGGCTTGAGCAGAATATTCGCATAGGTTGACTGATTTTTCTCTCTACTTGAAGCTGATTTCATAATGAATTGTTTAGCTTAGACAGCTGTAAAGTTAAGGAAAGCTTCGAAGACCGTGCAATCCATATGTTCAATTGTTACATGTTTTAAGGTTCTGTCTTTTATCTGATTTAGGAATTTTATTTCCATTTTTAACTTCTACTACATTTTAGTTGCTAACAATATATTATGAAGTATGATTGCTTTCATGTTGCTTGAATGATTTTATTTATTGTGCACACAATTTTTAAATATAGAACATCTAATCATCAACATGTTATATTTTGCTTGATATGGATAAAACCAAGATGAAAAAAATAGCTCACAGGCCAATTCAAGTCCTTTATCGAATATGCTGACAGAACAAATTCCTGAGGACTAGAGCGTTTTTTCTGTGTGCATAAAGGAGAAAGTAGATGTGAGTTTATCATAAATTTACACATAAAAATGTCCATAATATTAGCATATGATCGGAATAATTCGTCTTTAACTGTACTGATAATGTACTGGTTTTTATGCTCAAATCACAACAATACGCAAATTTTGGTCCTGTCAATTTGACGGTGCTCATAGTTCATGTATCCTATAGAGGCGATACAGTTGTCTTATGTTTTCATGTTTAAATAAGATTTTTGATTTTTTTTCCTTTTATTTTAGTAGATATGCACAACATTGTTAGCCTATCAAATATAATGTTTGAGGTGAACTTAGTCGGATATTTTCTATAAATTGTAGTTCAGCACACCTAAAATTTTAATTTTGAGCAAGCTTAAGAACAAAACAGTCATGAAAAAATCATTAATGCAAGACAATCTAATTTGTAACATGTGTAAGAATAATCCTGTAAAGTTAAAGTTGATACTTAGACAAAGTAGCTTAACGATAGTCCGTGTGTGTACAACTTTTATAATTGATAGAATAGTATCAATATATAGGTTTAAGAATACTGTTAATATACGTACTAAAATTATATCTCACTTATGTCCTCTTATATTAGAAAATAAATTAATAAGCATGCCCAAAAATGTAATGTTACCCATTTAGTAACAACTTACAGCCAATATTATCATTTCTTGTGTAAATTAAGCCGTCCCGCTTTAAAATATTAAGACGTTTTAGATGATCTGAGATTATATAAGAACTATCAATGATATTTTTTTAGTGTTCTACAAATCGAAAGTTCAATTATACAATCAATAAACACAGGCTTCCATCTCCATGTGACTAAAAGTTCTAAAAAGGCATGTTAATAAAACGACATGGCGAACTCGCTGTCTAAAAAATAGGATTTAACCGTAGTTCTTTGGAAGGACTTGACATCAACACACATAAATGCGTTTGATTGTAGAAAATATATAAATACATATCATGTAGTGTTTCATGGAAGTAGCTAATGACCATTTCATCACCAAATATCATTATTGTTGACTTGAACTATTTTCACGTTTACTGGCGGTCTATTAGTATACTTCTATAAATTATCATTACCAATTTTTTTATAAAAGAAATGTGCTATGATATCATCATAAATTAAATCTATCAACGTAATATTTCAAAAGTAAAATGAACAAAAAACGAAAGAATATTACAAAAATATAGCTTAAGCCCATGTGCGAAGCATGGGATCGCACATGTGTGTGTGTGTATATATATATACACACACACACATACATACATACATATACATGATTTATATACAGGAAATATTACGGAAGACTGTACAGTTTAAAGATGTTAGAGATTCAGAATTCAGAGATATTTCAAGACTCATGAGAACTCAAGATTTCAAGAGTTCAAGATAAATATAGTTATATAGTCTAGACTATGTAAGACTCTAAATAGAATTCCAGGTTCAAATTCAAATTTTGTTTTTCAATTTCTGATTTCCAATTCTGTTTCCAATCTCTTTCCTCTCTATTTTATTTTCTATTTTTATTTGATTTTAAACTTAAGTTATATAAGTTTATACTTTATAAATTTTATATATTTATATTTTATATACTTTATATTTATATAGTTTTGAACTCTATAATTTTATAAATATGTTTATATAGTTTATATTTATGTTTTCATATAATTTTCTACTTTATAATATTTATTTATAACACTATATTTTAATTCAAGAATTTCCAGAATTATACATATATCAAAACACTTGAAAAATATTAATTTTTTAATTTTATACATATATATGTCGACATACATATATATACATGTCGACATATAACAGTCATTTTTTCAAATTTGAAAAGATGTGCCTTTTCACTATTTGTGACAGTTCTGAAGCATTGCAACCTTTCACACACTATAAATGTGACGACCCAATTCCCGATAAGACGGCGGCAAGGGTAATATTTGGAATATAACACATAAACAGATAACAGCAGAACAGAAATAAATAAATACACCAGATAATGTATAATAGAATACACTGGATAAATATAATCATCAGAGTTGCACAGTATATAGGATTATACCTAGTACAAAATACAGTTCAGCTATACATAAATGTCTACTGCGGAAAAGAAAACATAATATGTACAACAGGAGTTGAACAACATAAAAAGAGATAAATGATAGAATCCATCTTCAGCTCCAGCTATCCAGAAAGAGCCTGCTAAAACCTGAATACAAGGCTGCTCGTGTAGCAAAAGGGGCACCCGAGTTTGCAAGTGAAACGAACTACGAGTCAGTCATGGGACTAGTATGAGAAATCTACTTAACACATTTTCAAATATGGCTAATCACAGGACCACGCCACTTTCGCGGAACGGGTTTACTCCATTGGATTGCCAGTTCTTTAAAAACAAATAAATCTTTTAAACATCGCAATGCTTTTTGTGAAAATGAAGCCGATATAAGACTCAAGTCCCATCACACAATGCAACACAAACCGGAGGATAGATTTTTACCTTATATCGACCAAAATATACTTGATACGAGGAAAACAAATCATTTGAAATGTAAATTTTATCGTTTATTTCTTAATCAGACTCCAACCGTAAACTAGTAGGAGAACGATTCCCTAAGTATTAACCCCGAAGGCCGAAACCAACATCAGACCAATACCCAGGAAACCATCCGTCCTAGCTCATTTCCAGTTAGTTTCTAATTTTAGATACAATCATAAATATCAATCATGGACGGCATGGGTACCATATATCATGTCGCCATATATATATATATATATGTATGTATATATATATATACAATCAAAACCGCACGGTGTCGTATTTGGAAATTGGATTTCCATCATGAACCAAGGCAAAGGATAGTCCTTACCGAATTCGAGACAATCTAGCCCATGTCTCAGGATCAGAACGCATCGACCCCGGGATCTTCAGGGTCGGTCCACCGATGTAGATTGGACGAAATCCTGAACACTACGTCTCCCCGCCCTATGTGGCGTAAATGAGCCAACGAATGACTCCATCGGTTCGAGAACGACTGATATATCCGAGGTGCCTCGCTATCCATCTTCCACATAAGTAAAATGTCAGGCCGTGTAGAAACACTGACACAACTCCTAGCTAGAAGGAAACGCATGTTCTCCCTGCAGTCCTCTCCCGTTTCTGGTTCATACCGGGGTGTGAGTCTCGCGAATTCACGTTATACACAAAGCTATGCCACACAGGCGTTGCTTTGATCATCCACCACAAATCTCCGCTTTTCAACAAAAGCTTTGATCATTGCATCTCAGCATGCCACACAGGCGATTCACGCCATGCAACTGATGTTTATCAATCACACAGAATGAAACCCCATGTCAGACACACAGTCCATTTACAAGTCCGTCCTGGGTCTGAACGAAACCGGAGGATCTTTATTCCTCGCATATCCGTACAATCAATATGTACGTCCGGACGGCTACTACTTCAACCCCTTCTAGGTAGTTACTCTTATCATGAGCATCAGTAGCACCCCTCCATTCGACGTGAAGATCATCGGTCTTGCATCGTCTTCATATCTTCGACTATCAATCGTCGATCAATTATTTGAAATGAAAATTAACTCGGCCTTTTCAAATAATTCACGTATATTTAAAATTTCAAATCAATTCATTTCCATGGTTAAATTATTCGACTTCACCAATTCTGTTCTTTAATGTAGTTTTCACGCCAAACACATTCAATCATCAAATATCACATAAATCGAGCAAATTCAGTTTATTTCCATTCCATATCATTTATAATATTTTATCACGATTTATCGCTATTTTTATTTATTTAAAAATAGACAATTCATTCAAAACAACGCTTCAGGCCATAACGCGGCCGTGGTGCTGTTTTTCTTCAGATTTGATTTACACATATCTGAAAATCTAACCGTTGGATCTTCACAAATTTTATATCATTAGAAAGATCTTTTCAAAACGAATCCAACAGTTTCAGTTTTGGGAAAATCATACGGTCGGATCTCCCGCACTAATCGTTTGAAGTTACGATTTCAAAATACGAACTGCAGCGTCGTTATTCGATTTAATTAAATTATATATATATATATATAATCGATTCTAGCGCTGTTTTTCTTCAGATTTGAATTAAACATTGCAGACAATCCAACCGTTGGATCTGTACAAAGTTGGTGCCATTGGAAAGATATTTCCAAGGCGAACCCGACGGTTGCGATTTCGGGAAAATCCGATGGTCGGATCTCCCGCACTAGTCGTTTAAAGTTATGATTTCAAAATACGAACTGCAACGTTGTTATTCGATTTAATTTAATTATATTTTTATATATATATAAATAATCTATTCTTTGATCTCAAATTCTTATCCTTATCATACATTTGATAAAAATGATGTTTTTATCCAACAAACATTTATTTCAACACTTCACTATTTTTAACAATTCATATATATCATAAAAATGTAATTTTTTTTATTATAAAACGATTTATTTCAAAACACGAGTATTTTATATAGTTCATATAGATGATAAAAATATGATTTTTATTATAAAACAATTTATTTCAAAACATGCCTATTTTATATAGTTCATATAGATGATAAAAATGTGATTTTTATTATAAAACAATTTATTTCAAAACACGACTATTTTATATAGTTCATATAGATGATAAAAATATGATTTTTATTGTTAAAACAATTTATTTAAAACACAAATACCATTCAACACATGAATTTCCATTCAACGAATGAATTTCTATTCAACACATGAATGTTCTTTCAACACATGAAAATAATTTCAACAAATGAAAATAATTCTAACACATGAATATTTCAGAAAATTTTGGCAGCATAACGGCAGGGTAGTTAAAACCGGGACCGTCCCTAGTACGGCTCCTCGCTCTACCTTAAAACCTCGCGGTTTTTGACAATGGGGATTTTCAATATCTAGTTCGCACACAGGAGAATTTTCTCATATACTAATCCTATTGGGATTTCAATCACAACCAATCATTTCAATTCAACCATTCATGATATTCACCAAATTTCACATCAACGAATAATTCAAGCAATATCACAACCAATAAATATCGTCCATGGTCTACGGACGAGGGGAGTGTGTATATATATATATATATATATTCGTATATAAATATATTTCTATTCACTTCAATTCATTTCAATGTCATTTCATCGCATATATAATTTTTACACATATATAACTTATACATCGAATATACAACTTATACAACGCTTATACATGAGGTGTTCAACGCTTATATAACTCATACATCAACTATATAATTTATGCATCGTTGTTTTCCATATCGTTTATAAATTAGAAATATCACATTGGGTTCTACTCCACCAAAAATAGCAGAAGGCTCAGAAAAATAAGTGGTCTCTTCTAGAATGTAGAAGACGTCCACACGAGTCCACTGTCTCTTGTTTCACTGAATTTCGAGTTCGTATGAGAAAGTTACAAATTTATAAAGGTTGATGCCACTTTATATAATTAACAAAGGAATTAATTAAAAATAAATAAACCACCTTCTTCAAAAATCAACTGCCGACAGTCAAGCCCTACAGTTCCAACCTAGGGTTGGATTTCACACCGCCTATGGCCACCGTGCGTCAGATCAGAACCCTCCACGAGCTCCGCTGTGTCGCCGCCTCCAAGCTGCCGGAGCACCTTCCAGTTCGAACCCCCTCTCTCTCCTCTAATCTCGTTCGACTGGCGGAGCTTTGGGGCTCGATTTCGAGCCAGATACAACATGAAAAATTGCAATACTACTATGGATTTGAAGAGCACACTTTCTTCTTGGATTTTGCTTCAAGAATTTTCTAAAATCATTGAGTAGATGGAAAGAAAATCGAATGGGAAGTTTTGAACCTTTTCCGCCTTTGAATCGGGATGAACGGCGGCTAGGGTTTAATTTATTTATTTTCCTATTTTCTGATTGGTTGGGAGGATATTTATAATATTTTAATTTCCAAAAATACCCCTTTATTAATACGAACCCCAAATCCAACCCAACGACTGTCGTTCGTAGCTAAATACCCCCATTCCGAACATAATGGGATATGTTTCGAAGGCCCATTCGAATGTTTCAGTCAGTTTTCCTTTAAATTAAAATATAAAACATTCAATATTTAATTTGAACGTACATTTCAATTTGCCGGGGCCACATACTAATTCTAAAAATTCCAGAAAAATAAATCTAGCTATGTTTTGACGATACAGTCCCAACAAAACTAGTTTCGTCGAATTCTGAGACCGTTTGAAAAATGGCCCTTTTCTGGTCGATCCAATTTAATAGAAATCGACCAAATACATTTTCCTTTGCCACGCTCACATACTAGCTTCAAAAATTATGAAATTTTAAACCTAGCAATAATTTGACATCCCGGATCCAACAAAAGTGGTTTCATCGAATTCTGAGGTCGTTTGCAAAATGTCTATTTTCAAGGGCTATATATATTCTATAGCGACCTTTCTGAAAATTCATTTGGCCATAACATTTGACTCCCGCTACAAAACTTCGATTTTTCAGATTCGTTAGAAAGATATTCACTAACAGATTTAAATATTTTTGGTTTCACTAAAATCCGTTTTATTTTGCACCCGGTACAGTCCGTTAAAGTTTGAATTGAAATTTTGAAACTGCCGCGCCATTTCAGGCCATGTTTATAATTCAAATTAATTATATTCACTTTCAAACATCGATTCAAACATACTTTTCGTCGTTATTATTTAAAATATTTAAATTCACTAAAATAGGCAATTTAAAATTTTTAAATTGGTTCAAATTTTACGGGTTGTTACAATAAAAAGGGGTTGATTTCGAATTTTGAATAACTTCTTCTTCTCAATTTTCATTCCCTTTCATTACACCATTATTCTTTATAATTTTTATGATTTCTACACATATACTCTATCGAATTCAATTCTGTTTTCACTTATCTTCTTCTCTCTACACCCTCTACTCATTACTCTCTAAATCAAGTGCTATTGAAGAGTTATAGGGCTATTTGTAATTGTTTGGGTTGAGTAAAGGAATCAGTGGTATCCCTTGTAGCCGCGAAATCAAGGACGGGTAATCGGTGGTATCCCTTGTAGCCGTGATATCAAGGAAGGTATACTTGATCAAGTGTGTGTGTGGAATTGGTGGTATCCTTTATAGCCGTGAAATCAAGGGGGTTGTAATTAGATACTGATAGAGTAATAAAACTCTGCGCAATCCAGCGTTGCGTGGGACTGGATGTAGGAGTAATTCCGAACCAGTAAAAAATCTAGTGTGTTCTTTCATTTTCTGCACTTTACTTTTGTTTATCTTTGCATTTGTGTTTGATTCTATGTCTGTGATTGTTTATGTGTTGTTTGATTCATATAGTAGTTCACATAAGTTTTAGATTTTGTTTAAATTCTAAAAAAAAAACTATTCACCCTTCTCTATTGTTTGTTTTGTTTTAACGATCCATTTCGCAATCCCTAACACATTACTTGGTTATGACTTTTATTTACTTAAAATTTCTTTGTCAAAACTGTATAATTTTGGCAATGTGGAATTATTCTAGTACCAACCATATCCTACTCTATTATCCAACCACAAAGTCTTTACTTCAATAGTAACAATTGTTATTAACCTAAATGCACTCTTTAACTACTCTGACTTTTAGTTGACTTTAGTTGACCGCTGTACTGACCTCATGTAACTGAGAATAGACTCCTCTCTTGAGTAGTGCTTCATTTCTAACACTTCCACTCTACCAAATTGCAGTCACTTGATGACCATTGTGTTATGCTTTGGCTATAATCAAAATAGAGTTTTCATTCTATTGTGTTGCTACAAAACACTCACTTTCCAAATAGTCCCTTTACACGGGACTTTTTGTCAAATTTTGCCAAGTTACGGAGGGATTATAAGGAAAATATGCTACTGATTAAGAATTTGACTAGAGAAAGAAGAACTTTTAATAGAAAGTAGGACATTTAACTCGAAAGAGTGGATGTGATACCCCTTCGGCTGAAGGATAGGGTTTATAGCTTTTTCCCTCCGGTTCTCGTGCCGAAGGACATCAAGATGACTTTTGATTTGACGATTACTTTATCTGCTTATTATTTAGATAAAGCTAAAGATGTTGTATAAAAACGTTGAGTGTTATTTTGATTTTAATCAACATGTTCTATTATTCACTTGTAATTTTTTATGGAATAGAAGAAATTCCCTTTGAATTATTGCTTTTATTTATGATTTTCCTGTTAGGCTCCTCAACTAGCCTAATATCCTTATCGGAAGGATTCTATTTTCATCGATCGAAGATTAAAAATAAAATTATAGATGATTACAAATAGCGAAGAGCCTCCGATGATTCTGTTTCTTCGAAATTTGCGAATAATCCTCTTGCAATAGAGTGATTTAGAAGGTTTCAAAAATAACGTGTTCTTATCCAAAGCCTCAAGGTGCAGAGAAGGGATTTAGAGAGCATATTGAGACGATAAAAGGAATCACTTGTAGATGTGAAACGCTTAGTAAAAGAAAATCCTATAACCAACTTTGACCATGATAGGATTAAGCTTCAGCATCAAATTTTTTATCTAGAGTTTTGGTTGGAGAATAGCCAGTCTACGTATAAATCACTAGAATTTATTCTTAGTGGAGGCATTTTCGATTTTCCTGTTTCACCTTCTGCAGTTTCGACTAATTTAGCCGGATCTACTAAGCTTAAAAGGGTAACTACCAAAAACTATCCTCATCAACAAACCCCCACCCCCCTGAAGGATTCGGATAAAGATTTGGTGATTGGGCTGCAAAGGTATAAAACACTAAATTTGGAGATTCAATGAGAATAAGAAAAAGGATAACATTGCTCATCGTGTTTGTAATTACGCTGATCAAATTAAGATGCTAAAGAAGGGGATTTACTCCCTTAAGAAATGTAATGTCGAATATGAGTTGACCAATAAGCTTCTCACAAAGACAAACAAAGCTTCCAATCGTGATACCAAAGCTTGTTTGAATCGATTGACGACGCTGATGAAGTTAGGCGGAAGGAGAAAAAGCTCAAAGACATGCTTTGCATTGTACTGGAACCTATGCAATTTATGCCCCGCTATTACCCCGCCATATCCCCGCTATATCGTGTAGCGGACTTCTACCGCTACACTATTTCCAAACAGCCTCAAAAATAGCCTTTTCATTTTTAGCCCCGCTATATTCCGATATTCCCGATATATCTCATTGTTTCAGCTATATTCCTTTATTTTCGTTATATCTCTTATAAAAGAAATGAATTAAAAAATGATATTTATACATTATAAAATTTATAAAAAGTTTTTTAATACAATTTTTAACATATATTTGTCAAAATAGAAAATACTATAATACTCTATTAAATTTAATCAAGCTAAATAAAAGTTTACATTTATTTACATATATTTGCATATGCTTTTATCTACAATTAAGAATGTAAAAATTATAATTAAGTTGAATGTTAATTTTCCATGTATTTATCAATTATATATTTGTAAAAGTATTAAACTCTATTTTTATATGCTATTTTAGACTCATCTGCAGTATCCCGCTATTTCTTCGCTTTATCCCCACTATAATTTTTTACACCTTCACCACATTCGATCCGCTGAGTGCTTTAACTGCACGGACTAGAACGCCTTTTAGATCCAGTAATATCAAATAATATAATTGAAAGGCTTCAAAACCTTTAAATTTTCACTTCTTTTTCAACCTTTCAAGTTTACAACATTTTTCATATAAATATTTTGATAAATTATATAAATGAAACCTGGTTAAAGCTTTTGTTTACCATTGATTTGTTTGCTTGGACTTATATTGTTCGCATCCTTTTATCATCTTGCTTTTCATGCACACCGTCTTTCATAATAATGATTTTAGCCAAATATTTAAACTTGATAGTTAAATTTATAATCATAATTCAAGTGATTAACCCAGATTAAGATCTTGATGATTAGTGTGATTTTAGGCCTAATAGTTTGAAAATAACTATCGGTTGTATCCATTGTTTCAAAATACATATTTATGAAAGATTTTTATGTTAATGTTGAACCTTATTTCCTAAAATTGGGACCTGCATATTAAAAGCAGAAATTCAAGATTTTTCTTTTGAAAGCAATTGAAGATCCAGGGACCCCTTTCAGAGAACAGAACCTGAAATTCAGATTCGGGCATTAGATAATAGAAGACCAAGAATCCCACAACTGGGAATAATTGAAGACTGGAACCCCCTTTCAGAAAATAAAAGACCAGGTGCCTCTTTCTAGAAAATAGAAGACCTAAAACCCAGATACGGGTATTAAATAATAGAAGACCAGAAATCCACTTCGGGAAATAATAGAAATCCATAAACCACTTTCGGAGAATAGAAGACCCAAAATCTATTTCGAAAAATAAAAGACATGAAATCTCTTTTGGAAAATGGAAGACCCGAAAAATCTTTTGGAAAATAGAAGACCATAGCTTGTTTCAGAAATTTAGAACTTTGTTTTCCTTAAAGCAAAAGTAGGGCATGCTCTTCTTTTAAATAGAGGTAGAGCGTGTTTTAAGTTCTCCTTTTAAAGTAATAGGATATCATGCTCTGTGAAATTCGATATTTTCAACTCCCTAAAGCATTTCGTCCCCTGTTACGCCCTTCCTTGTCTTTGGATGCCTGGGTACCACCGTAATCCTTTTCTCGGTTGAATCTCGCCATTAATGGTGAGACTATGCCATACTTTTTAATTCCCTCTGTGGGATGTGGCATAATCAGAGGCAAAGCATACTCATCTTCTGAGAAGAGACAGGGCGTGCTTAGACAAAGCAAAGGTAAGACTTGTTCTTAAAAAAGGTGCTTTGTTCGAAACCTTGGCCAGGTTATGGCAGGACCAAGGGATTACTCATCCCTCCTCTAGAGGGCGCCTTGGATATACCAAGCGTTGATGGGTGCCCCATCCAAGCCTTGGAGGCATGTATGATGGCTTACCCCTCCTCCCTATAGGAAGAGCCTTGACCAGACAATCTTGGTGGAATTAGTGTCTTTAGTGGGTGTCGAACGTGCATATCCCCGGGCTTACCCCTCCCTTTCAGGAAATGCATTGATTACTGAGGACTTCTCCAAAATAAAAGTGCATTTCACTCCCGAACATGTAGAATCTCTTAAGTATGAGGTTAACTCTTTTATTCAATCGGGTTCTGTATCCAAATTGAAATTTTATTAAATCCATTCCATTACTTCTTTACAAATCTGTTCAATTTTCCTTGTCTAAATAAACTAATGATTAATCCTTGCAAGACCCTGCAATGGTTCGTCTTGTGTCCATTCATCATATGATAGTGATAGTATAATCCCCTTCTATTTTGTTCGTATTTTGGTACTTTCTCACGTTAAGGCCAATAATCTAGATCCTTTGGTTTAAAGGTAAATGTTCTCAATTGAAGTAATCAATTTGCACTCCTTCGATAATTTAGATTTAAAATACTTTTAATTAAGGTTTAATATTGGCTTCTTTGGCTTCGGATCTTCATCCATAATGATTTTTGTCTTTAGATCTTTTGGAAGCAAGGATGCATGTCCAATTACTATTTTGCCTTTTGGTTCTCCCTTGTAATCGTATAATGATAAATATTCTTTTGTATTTGGTTGACACCTTTGAGTGAAAACACCATAATCCTTTAATGTTTCATTTTTAAATATAGTTCCTTTGGAATAACACTGAGTGGATTTTCTCACCTGCAAGAATAAGTTGTTACCCTTGTCTACGGTTTACTCGAAGGCAAAAAGGGTGTTGATTTGCTATGAAATGGGTTAAGCTGGACTTATCAGGACCATAAGCTTCGATATTTTCTTGTTGATTATGCTTAAAGCTTTTAACCTCAACATTTGCTTCTCATAAATTCTTGTTTCCATGCAAGTGGATTCCATCATTAGGGGCTCGAAAGGGACTCTTAGAGACTTGATGGGTCCTTTGCCCTTATCAAGTTGCCGGTTAATTGGAGATAATGATCCTTTATCTTCTTAAGGATTATTCTGAGAGGGTATCAGGTTTTTACTATTATACTCTCATCGTTAAAGCGGAGGGGATACTAAGTTTTCCCTTTTATTAAACTATTGATATTATGGACATTCTTCCTTTTGTCCAAAAATAGCTTCTGTCGTCCTCTTTCTTGGATCGACCCCTCTCGTATACTGGAGATATGTCCTTGAATTAGAAGCAATTTTCTTCGGATTATATGGAAATTTCCTTTGATTATAAGACCTTTTTTTGTAATATAATCCATATTCATTTCCATCAAAAGCAATTCTGGTTGTTAGTCTAATTAGAATCAATAAAAAATAGGTGGTCTAAAGGGTTTCGAAGGTTCGAGCCCTCTTTCTAGTGCCAAAATGCTAGCCACAAAAATGGTTAACACCCCAAAGTGGTGAGATCCTTACAGAATCCTTGGTTAAAGAGGATTTATTTGAGTTACCCCTTTGGTTTTAAGAGAAAGTTAAGATATCCATATAGTCAAATGGTTATTTTGGATAGTTCTATATGAATTTCCAATGTTGGTATTCCCCTTTGAATCCTGTCGATAGTCTTTTTGCTCCATAGAAGTTAATTCATATTGAAATAAAAGATAATGATCAGATGCTTAAGGTTTTAATCTTGAAAGTCCCTTAATATAAAAGGTTACGTCATGTATAGATTAGATTTTCGTCGACCCAATTTTGAGGGTCTCATTGAGAGCCTTTCATTGCTATTGAATTATCTTATTCCCTGATTAAATGACTATCACTGGGAGAATTCCTATCTAAATCCATTCCAAAGTTATAAGATTGAGACTTTCATATGACTGGAAAGAATATCTATGTTGACTGGAGCCTCTTATAAAGTTCCAGAATGAGGTATATGGGTTAATTCCATTTGTAAATAGCTTTAGGTAAGACTTAGGGGCGTTAGAGCCTTATATTCCAATCAAAGCCTTTCAAAAGAGGTGACATTTCTAGTTGAAGTTGTTGGTAAGAAACTATCAGGAAAGCCTAGAGGCTTTAGATATCTCAAATAACCTTCAACAAATTTAGTTTGCGGTTTCGAAATTATATCCCTTCGGCCAGGTTTTGATTACCTTATTCCATTTATCTGGCCCTTTTGGTGATGCCTATGGTACTTTACCAACTGTTCGAAGCATTTAGAGCTTAAACCTACAAATTTAAGACTAATTATGATAACTTGACAATTACCTTTGTATTAGCTTAATCGATGATAGATCTCTCTTTATCAATAATTTGAATAGTTCAAAGACTTGAAGTTATCAATTCCAAAATACATAAAGTGATCTAAAAATTAGGGTTTACGATTTAGAATTTCAGAGGCAAGTGAGAGAATGAGAAATCTGGGCCAAATTTTGGACACAGAGGGTTGTATTTATATATGTCGGTTGACCCCCTCTCCGTCCTAGGGCTCTTGTCTTGATGCTCTCGTGGAAGCGGATCCGAGGGCCCAACAAAAGTGGCTTTAATAATATGTGGCTTTGTTACTCCGATGTAATTGGGAGTAGAGGTGAGAATCCTAAAGCAAAGCTTGTCCCTCTGGGTATTTTATGACAAATAACCACCATGGATCCTAGGGGGTCTTCCGAAGGGATTTCTATAGACGATGGATATGATAATTTTAGGAAGAGTGGGCTCTTGAAGGCCTTCGGTTTCATTAGTATAGAATGGCGGGTTTTTTTCAAGATAAGGCTCCTTCTTCCTTAGTGGATCAAGTGGCCAAAACATCCCCTTCAAATGAATCGAAGGGCGCATTTAATTTGGGAGGCTTGAGTTGTTTTCCATAAAGTATAATCCCAGGATATGAAAGGTTCATACTGATCTCGGGATACGAATTCCTCAATTCTGATCCCAAAGGCTTGTACAATTTTTTGGTTGTTTTTTTGCGATATAGATTATAAGAGATGGTTTATACCGATCCATTAGTACTTAATTGTTTTTGAGCGGTTTCATCGAACCGAGACAATATACTTGAGCAAATCCACCTAGGCTTAATACTGGCTTAATTGTTTTCTCAATTGAAGTAATAAATTTGCACTCCTTCGATAATTTGGATTTAAAATACTTTTAATTAAGGTTTAATATTGGCTTCTTTGGCTTCGGATCTTCATCCATAATGATTTTTGTCTTTAGATCTTTTGGAAGCAAGGATGCATGTCCAATTACTATTTTTCCTTTTGGTTCTCCCTTGTAATCGTATAATGATAAATATTCTTTTGTATTTGGTTGACACCTTTGAGTGAAAACACCATAATCCTTTAATGTTTCATTTTTAAATATAGTTCCTTTGGAATAACAATGAGTGGATTTTCTCACCTGCAAGAATAAGTTGTTACCCTTGTCTACGGTTTACTCGAAGGCAAAAAGGGTGTTGATTTGCTATGAAATGGGTTAAGCTGGACTTATCAGGACCATAAGCTTCGATATTTTCTTGTTGATTATGCTTAAAGCTTTTAACCTCAACATTTGCTTCTCATAAATTCTTGTTTCCATGCAAGTGGATTCCATCATTAGGGGCTCGAAAGGGACTCTTAGAGACTTGATGGGTCCTTTGCCCTTATCAAGTTGCCGGTTAATTGGAGATAATGATCCTTTATCTTCTTAAGGATTATTCTGAGAGGGTATCAGGTTTTTACTATTATACTCTCATCGTTAAAGCGGAGGGGATACTAAGTTTTCCCTTTTATTAAACTATTGATATTATGGACATTCATCCTTTTGTCCAAAAATAGCTTATGTCGTCCTCTTTCTTGGATCGACCCCTCTCGTATACTGGAGATATGTCCTTGAATTACAAGCAATTTTCTTCAGATTATATGGAAATTTCTTTTGATTATAAGACCTTTTTTTGGAATATAATCCATATTCATTTCCATCAAAAGCAATTCTGGTTGTTAGTCTAATTAGAATCAATAAAAAATAGGTGGTCTAAAGGGTTTCGAAGGTTCGGGCCCTCTTTCTAGTGCCAAAATGCTAGCCACAAAAATGGTTAACACCCCAAAGTGGTGAGATCCTTACAGAATCCTTGGTTAAAGAGGATTTATTTGAGTTACCCCTTTGGTTTTAAGAGAAAGTTAAGATATCCATATAGTCAAATGGTTATTTTGGATAGTTCTATATGAATTTCCAATGTTGGTATTCCCCTTTGAATCTTGTCGATAGTCTTTTTGCTCCATAGAAGTTAATTCATATTGAAATAAAAGATAATGATCAAATGCTTAAGGTTTTAATCTTGAAAGTCCCTTAATATAAAAGGTTACGTCATGTATAGATTAGATTTTCGTCGACCCAATTTTGAGGGTCTCATTGAGAGCCTTTCATTGCTATTGAATTATCTTATTCCCTGATTAAATGACTATCATTGGGAGAATTCCTATCTAAATCCATTCCAAAGTTATAAGATTGAGACTTTCATATGACTGGAAAGAATATCTATGTTGACTGGAGCCTCTTATAAAGTTCCAGAATGAGGTATATGGGTTAATTCCATTTGTAAATAGCTTTAGGTAAGACTTAGGGGCGTTAGAGCCTTATATTCCAATCAAAGCCTTTCAAAAGAGGTGACATTTCTAGTTGAAGTTGTTGGTAAGAAACTATCAGGAAAGCCTAGAGGATTTAGATATCTCAAATAACCTTCAACAAATTTAGGTTGCGGTTTCGAAATTATATCCCTTCGGCCAGGTTTTGATTACCTTATTCCATTTATCTGGCCCTTTTGGTGATGCCTATGGTACTTTACCAACTGTTCGAAGCATTTAGAGCTTAAACCTACAAATTTAAGACTAATTATGATAACTTGACAATTACCTTTGTATTAGCTTAATCGATGATAGATCTCTCTTTATCAATAATTTGAATAGTTCAAAGACTTGAAGTTATCAATTCCAAAATACATAAAGTGATCTAAAAATTAGGGTTTACGATTTAGAATTTCAGAGGCAAGTGAGAGAATGAGAAATATGGGCCAAATTTTGGACACAGAGGGTTGTATTTATATATGTCGGTTGACCCCCTCTCCGTCCTAGGGCTCTTGTCTTGATGCTCTCGTGGAAGCGGATCCGAGGGCCCAACAAAAGTGGCTTTAATAATATGTGGCTTTGTTACTCCGATGTAATTGGGAGTAGAGGTGAGAAGCCTAAAGCAAAGCTTGTCCCTCTGGGTATTTTATGACAAATAACCATCATGGATCCTAGGGGGTCTTCCGAAGGGATTTCTATTGACGATGGTAATGATAATTTTAGGAAGAGTGGGCTCTTGAAGGCCTTCGGTTTCATTAGTATAGAAAGGCGGGTTTTTTCCAAGATAAGGCTTCTTCTTCCTTAGTGGATCAAGTGGCCAAAACATCCCCTTCAAATGAATCGAAGGGCGCATTTAGTTTGGGAGGCTTGAGTTGTTTTCCATAAAGTATAATCCCAGGATATGAAAGGTTCATATTGATCTCGGGATACGAATTCCTCAATTCTGATCCCAAAGGCTTGTATAATTTTTTGGTTGTTTTTTTGCGATATAGATTATAAGAGATGGTTTATACCGATCCATTAGTACTTAATTGTTTTTGAGTGGTTTCATCGAACCGAGACAATATACTTGAGCAAATCCACCTAGGCTTAATATTGGCTTAATTGTTTTCTCAATTAAAGTAATCAATTTGCACTCCTTCGATAATTTAGATTTAAAATACTTTTAATTAAGGTTTAATATTGGCTTCTTTGGCTTCGGATCTTCATCCATAATGATTTTTGTCTTTAGATCTTTTGGAAGCAAGGATGCATGTCCAATTACTATTTTGCCTTTTGGTTCTCCCTTGTAATCGTATAATGATAAATATTCTTTTGTATTTGGTTGACACCTTTGAGTGAAAACACCATAATCCTTTAATGTTTCATTTTTAAATATAGTTCCTTTGGAATAACACTGAGTGGATTTTCTCACCTGCAAGAATAAGTTGTTACCCTTGTCTACGGTTTACTCGAAGGCAAAAAGGGTGTTGATTTGCTATGAAATGGGTTAAGCTGGACTTATCAGGACCATAAGCTTCGATATTTTCTTGTTGATTATGCTTAAAGCTTTTAACCTCAACATTTGCTTCTCATAAATTCTTGTTTCCATGCAAGTGGATTCCATCATTAGGGGCTCGAAAGGGACTCTTAGAGACTTGATGGGTCCTTTGCCCTTATCAAGTTGCCGGTTAATTGGAGATAATGTTCCTTTATCTTCTTAAGGATTATTCTGAGAGGGTATCAGGTTTTTACTATTATACTCTCATCGTTAAAGCGGAGGGGATACTAAGTTTTCCCTTTTATTAAACTATTGATATTATGGACATTCTTCCTTTTGTCCAAAAATAGCTTCTGTCGTCCTCTTTCTTGGATCGACCCCTCTCGTATACTGGAGATATGTCCTTGAATTGCAAGCAATTTTCTTCGGATTATATGAAAATTTCATTTTATTATAAGACCTTTTTTTGGAATATAATCCATATTCATTTCCATCAAAAGCAATTCTGGTTGTTAGTCTAATTAGAATCAATAAAAAATAGGTGGTCTAAAGGGTTTCGAAGGTTCGAGCCCTCTTTCTAGTGCCAAAATGCTAGCCACAAAAATGGACATAGAATGTTGTACTATTCAGATTTTGAAATAAAATATTTAGTTGAATAAATATACTGTGAATTGTGTATAATAGTATTATATTTAATAAATATTCATTTCTATGAAAATAGTACAATTACAAACACATTTAAATAATATTATATGTTTGTTATCATCAAAAAAAAATCATACAACACATTGTTGTACCCAACAATCTCCCCTTTTTGATGATGACAAACATGTACAAGATTTTGAATGTGTTAAATGTGTTTGAACGTGAAATATATTACCCCCCCCTATTTATATGCTCCCCCTGCAACTGGACTCCCCCTATATATGTGGAAAATATAAATAATAGAAATTTAATTGACCATTCTCCCTCTAGATATTTAATTTCCAATCTTAAAATATTTTTGAATTAAATACTCATTAATCAAAATCTTGACCATTCTCCCCCTTTTGTTATCATCAAAAGAATAATATAAATCGAAATACTGACGAATATTGACCATAAATATAAATTCAGATTAATAGAGAGAATATATATCGCAAATCTCATCTAATCAAACAAAAATCATAACAATCTTTAAATCAGAAGCAATTTCACTTTCATAATAAATGGATTTACGATGGATTTTATAGAATGAGGAGAGCTTTTAAATTTCAAATATAGGATTATGAATTCCATAACTTTCAAATAAATTTCAAATTTAAGCACAAAATAATTTAAAATTATTTAAGCACATTCTAACCACGCATAACCTCTAGGACTTTTAAATGGAGTTAGTAGTAACTTAAATTTTATCCTCTATAATGGGTTCCATCCTTGCACAGCCCAAAGGTCTTTTAAGTGAGAATGGAAGCACACAGAGATTATGGTAATTCACCCACGCATAACCGCGAGGACTTTTAAATGGGAGTGAATACCAAGGATGAATAATATATATATTTTTCATTTTCTTTACTTTATTTCCAAGATATTTTTCTTTCCAATGATAATTTGAGCTCTCCAAATTAAATAAAACCATGATGAATGACAAAAATATGGTAGACATAGAAGATGATCGTGAAATAAGCTCTAATTCAAAGATATTATAAAATTTGTTCAATCATCATGAGATTTCAAAAATAACATCTCCTCTAGTTATGAATTATTATACCATAATCACAACTCATCACAATTTCATTAATCTATTAATAATTATGATTAGTCCCAAAACGGTTCAAAACAATCAATAATTTTAATTTTTGAATAAATAATCAAAAATAATTTTAAAATCGAAAATATCAATTTCATGAGGGGTTTTGAAAATATCAACGCAAGTTGAAAATCAGTTTCAAAAATCAATCAATAGAATGTGAAATTATCTAATATTTCTAATGCTAATTGCTACTAGACAATTTTAAAACCACTTATATATTTAATTCAAATTGCCTATGAATTTGAATGAAATCCATTCATTGATTTTCCAACCCATCGTCCAATCACCGAATTAAATCACTTTCCTTTATCATAGCAGCACAAAATCATTTCCAAAGTAAGCATCACAAGTGAATTTTTTAGAGAATTTTAAACAAGCTCAAGAAATAGTCAATGATTCAAATATAAGAGTAATTATTTGAAATCACTTGAGGAAAAAAAAATCAAATTTTATAATCTAAGAAATTCAACAATCAATCACGAATAATTTCAAAATTAATATAATCAAGCCTAGTAAAAAAAATGAAATTTTCACAACTAGTCAGTCATGGCTTTCAAGTTGTCTAATGTATTTAGTTCGATTTTTCAATATTTTCCAAAGTGAATAAGAAGAAACTCAAAACAGCAAAAAATGTGTGAAATTTCATTTGCTTACAAGAACCTCATAAATTTTTTAATTCCAACTTACAGTGTTCAAAATATGCTCAAAAATAAAAATTACGGCCCTATCAATATAAATCAGCATAAAAAAATAAAAAGGGAATAAAATAAGAAATAAAATAAAAACACGAGTTTAAAGATCTACCTTACTTGCCATAATCGATGTGAACCAATGAATCTCCTACTTTGAATCTATAGCCAAGGAACCCCAAATAATCGATAATACGAATCAATTTGAATTTTATCTCTCTTAAGCATAGTTGTTCCTTAGCCTCCCTCGGTACTTAAATGTTTATAGGATCAAGTGGTCTAACAAAAGTTGTTTTACCACTCTTATCTTCATTTAGACGTTTTGGTACCCAAATCCGTTTATGTAACAATCCATTATTATCTATTAAAGTACCCTTTTGAACCTAAATTTATTTAGTCTTATTCAAATTCATTTTGTTATTTTTTGGAATCCAAACATGTTTAAATAAATTGTTTTTAAACGAGTTATTATTTCGTTTATGATTTAAAAACCCTTTGAAATTATTCGATTTCAAAAGTTCAATTCGATCATTTTCAAAGCCATTTAAAGGATTTTTAAAATCATTAGGATTTTGTTTTTCAACTTGATCAAATCCAAAACCAAGTCCCTTTTTATTCTGAACAAAAAATTGGTTTTTTAACAACATATTCAACGATTTCTCTCCTTTAGAAAATTTAGTCAAAGTTGACTCAAGCCGTTGAATTTTAAATTTAAGATCACTATTTTCTTTCATTGAATTTGAACAATGATTAATAGCAATTTTTCTCTTTTAAGCATCAGTTTGTTTTAAAACCAAATTTTCGTTTCCAAGTGCCTTGATTTTAGCATTGGACTTAGAAACTTCAATTTCAAATTGTTTTCGCTTTTCAAAATCAAGTTTTTCAGGTTCTCTAAGCTTTTCAATCTCCTTCTCAAAATCACAATTAACGTTCTTCAAATTCACGTTTTCACTTTTAAGTAATTCAAAATCTGTTTTGAAATTCAAAAGGTCATTACTCAAAAATTGACTTTTTTCGCATTCAGAAAACGGTGAACTCTTAACTCTTTCATGTTTACTTACTGATTTGTTATTTTCTTGAACTAGTTTTGACCTATCAGATTTCAATTTCTTAACTTTTAGTTCAAGAGAATCAACGGCTTTTGTGAGATCATGACAAATTAAAATTAAATCTTTATAAGTAAAATTTGATACCTCGCTTGAATCCTCTTCACTACTTTCTGAGTCAGATCGTGCCATAAGACACAAATTACCTTCCTCTTCATTACTTTCAGACACTTCTTCTCCTTCCTCGTTATCCCATGTAGCAGCAAAAGTCTTCTTCTTTCTTCTAAACTTCTTCTTCTTTTCATTTTTAAGCTGTGGGCAATTTGGTTTGATATGTTCGGGTTTCTTACAATTGTAGCAGTACACTTCATTGTGTGAACTATTTGAACTTTCGAACTTGTTGGTTTTTGAATTCTTCTTTCATGGCTTGTAATTTCTTTTGGCCCACTTCCTAAAAACCATGGTGAGCTCTTCAGTGGGATCTTCATCATCACTTTTAACAGTATTATTTAGAGCAATCATCTTTTTCTTTGATTCTGAATTCTTTCGTTCTTCTCTTGCTTTTAACTCCATCTCGTACGTAATCAGATTTCCGATCAACTCTTCCATGCTTATTTTATTCAGATCTTTTGATTCTTGAATTGCCGTCACCTTACCTTCAAAATTCATCGGTAGCACTCCCAGTATTTTTCTGATCAATTCCACTTCGATATAAGTTTTGCCAAGAGCTTTCATTGTAGACTAGTGATGAGAAGCGTCCATATATCTCTTTTATATCTTCATCTTTTTGCATAGAGAAATTTTCATACTCATTGCTGAGTAGAGCGAGACGAGATTCCTTCACTTGAGATGTTCCTTCGTGTGCGACCTCCAATGTATGCCATATTTCCTGCGCAGTTTCACAATGAGAGATTCAATTAAATTCAGTTTTATCAAGAGCACATATTAAAGAATTCATTGCTTTGGCATTAGTTAAAAATAATTTTTATCATTAGCATCCAACCTGTCTTTTGATTTAGGAATTTCGACACCATTAACAATAACAGTGAGAGATCTATAACCCGTTTCAATAATATCCCACACAACATAATCGACTGAACTCAAATAAATTTTCATTCTAGCTTTCCAATAGGCATAATCAGTTCCATTAAACATTGGTGGCCTAGCTATGGACTGACCCTCAGAAAAAGCACTATTAGAAAGATTCATGACTCTAGAGTTAAAATAAAATAAAAAATACCTGCTCCGATACCACAATTACAAACACATTTAAATAATATCATATGTTTGTTATCATAAAAAAAATCATACAATACATTGTTGTACCCAACAATCTCCCCATTTTGATGATGACAAACATATACAAGATTTTGAATGTGTTAAATGTGTTTGAAAGTTAAATATTTTACTCCCCCTATTTGTATGCTCCCCTACAACTGAACTATATATGTGGAAAATATAAATAATGAAATTTAATTGACCATTCTCCCTCTAGACATTTAATTTCCAATCTTAAAATATTTTTGAATTAAATACTCATCAATCAAAATCTTGACCATTCTCCCCCTTTTATTATCATCAAAAGAATAATATAAATCGAAATAGTGATGAATATAAACCATAAATGTAAATTCAGATTAAGAGAGAGAATATATATCATAAAACCAATTTTATCAAACAAAAATCATAATAATATTTAAATTAGAAACAAATTTCACTTTCAGAATGAATGAATTTACGATGGATTTTATAGAATGAGGAGAGTTCAATAAAATTGAATATTTGTATATGAATTTCAATGATTTTAAATAAGCTCAAAATGTGTTAAGCACTTGCTAACCACGCATAGCCCAAAGGTCTTTTAAATGGGGTTAGTAGTAACTTAACTTTATCCTCTCTAATGAGTTCCACCCATGCATAGCCCAAAGGTCTATTAAGTGAGAATGGAAGCACATAGCAATTAAGGTAATTCACCCACGCATGATCGCGAGGACTTTTAAATGAAAGTGAGTACCAAGGATAAATTATATATATATTTTTTTTCTTTTTCTTTATTTTCATTTCAAAGATATTTTTCATTCCAAAAATAATTTGAACTCACCAAATTACGTAAAACAATAATGAATGACAGAAATATTGTAGAAATAGAAAATGGTCGTGAAATAAGCTCTAATTCAAAGATATTATAAAATCTGTCCAATCATCATGTGATTTTAAGATAAGATCTCCTCTAGTTACGAATTATACCATAGTCACAACTCATCACAATTTCATAAATCTATTAATAGTTTGGATGAGTTCAAAAATGGTTCAAATTTGTCAATAATTTCAATTTTTGAATAAATTATCAAAAAATAATTTTAAAATTGAAAATATCAATTTCAAGTGGGGATTAAAAATATAAATGCAAATTGAAAATTAGTTTAAAAAAAACAGTTAGTAAAATATGAAATTTTCTACTGCTTCTAAGACTGATTGCTCCTAGGCAATTTTTAAAACACTTGTATTTGAAAGTCAAATTGCCTACGGAATTTAAAGAGATTTAATCACTGATTTTTCAACTCAACGTTTAATCGCCAAGATATTCAAACGAATCAAATCAATTTCCTTATCAAAGCAGCATAAAATCATTTTCGAAGCAAGAGTTACAAGAGAATTTTTCTGTGTATGTTTAAACAGCACAAGGACAGTCAATGATTCAAATCAAAAGGTAATTATTCGAAATTACTTGAGAAACATTCAAATTTTATAATCCAAGAAATTCAACAATCAATCACGGTTGATTTCAAAATCAATATAATCAAGCCAAGTAAAAAAAATGAAATTTTCACAACTAATCAATCATGGCTTTCAAGTTGTCCATTGTATTAAGTACGGTTTTTCAATGTTTTCCAAAGTGAATTAAAAGACACTCAAAACAAAAATGATGTGTGAAATTTCATTAGTTTTCCAGAACATCATAAATTCTAAAAAATTTGACTAATAGTGTTTAAGATATGTCAAAAATATCATGGAAATGTCAATACAAATCAGCATAAAAGAAAATAAAAAAGGAAATAAAATAAAAATCATGAGTTTAGAAATCATGCCTGACTTACCATTATCGATGTGAACCAATGAATCTCCAACTCTGAAATCTATGGCTAAGGGACTTCAAACAATTTGAAATTTTATCCCTTAAACACAGTTGTTCCTTAGCCTCTCCTTGGTACCTAAATATTTATAGTATCGAGTGTTTTAACAAAAGTTGTTTTACCACTCTTTACTTTGTTTACATGTTTTAATACCCAAACCCGTTTATATAACAATCCATTACTATCCACTAAAGTACCCTTTGGAACCCAAACTCGTTAATCTTAATCAAATTCATTTTATTATCTTTTGGGATCCAAACACGTTTAATTGGATTGTTTCTGAATGAGTTTTCATTTCGTTTATGAATATAAATTTCCAATTTGAACTTCTTCATAGCTAGTTGTAGAATTTTCAAAATCATTAAAATTTAGCTTTTCAAAAAGATCAATTTTTCCAAGGCGGGTTGACGAATTTTTAAAATCATTGAAATCACACTTTTCAATTTGGTTAAATTTACCAAAACCGAGTCCTTTCTTATTCTTAACGAAAAGGGTTTTTTAACAACATATTCAACAATTTTTCTCCTTTAGAGAATTTAGCCAATGTTGATCCAAGTCGCTGAATTTTAGATTTAAGATCACTATTTTCTTTTATTAAAATCGAACAACGATTTATAGTGATCTTCCTTTTTTCAGAATCATTTTGTTTTAAAACCATATTTTCGTTTTAAAGCGTGTTAATTTTCGCATTGGACTCAAATATCTCGCTTTCAAATCGTTTACGCTTTTCAATTTCAGGTTTTTCAAAATCCTTGAATTTTTCAATTTCTTTCTCCAAATCGTGATTGACACGAGTAATTTCAGATTTGTTGTTTTTCAAAATCACGTTTTTGTTTTCAAGGGTTTTGAAATTTTCGTTTATTTCAAACAATTCTTTTTGAAAAGTCGTGCATTTATCGCATTTGAGATTTTTGATTTTCTTTGTTTCAATTTCAAGTTCGTTCAAAACCAATTCGGTTTTCAGTAAACTCCTTTTCTCCAAAAAATCTTGATTGGAATTTTTAACCTTCTTAAACCTATCTGACTCTTTTTGCAAAAAATCGTTTTTTGTTTTTAGTTCAATCTCATTTATTTTAAGAAACACCATTCCTTTTTCAAGCTTTTGAAAATTTTCATCAGGATGAACTAAATCATTTTCCAAGTCTAAACATTTTTTGCAATTCAAGTTTTCAACCTTTTTAGCGTTTTCAAGTTTTAATTCCAAATCATGATTTTTATTGCTTAACTCAACATTTTCAGATTTTAAATTTTCATTTGTCAGTTTAAGACTCTCAACTGTTTTGGTTAATTTATCACAAAGAAAAAATAACTTTTCAAAAGGAAATACACCGTGCTCGTCATCTGTTGAGTCTTCATCACTGTCATCATCCGATCCATCTTCTATAAATCCTGTCAAACATAATTCTGAAACTGAGCTGGCAATTGGGGGTTTCGATTTGTCGTTGTCTTTTATTCCATACAACGCATCGAGAGTTTTCCAGATTTCCTGTGCAGTTAAACAATGCGAATATTTGTTATCATCAAACAAAATCATACAACACAATGTTGTACCCAATAAAATCTACACCCTATGAAATCACTGAAGATAGGGAGAGTGTTACACTTATATTTCTCAAATACTACAAGAAACAAGTCAACTGATGATGCACGAAGGAATATCCAAGGTCTTGGCAAGCCATATAAAACTACATCGAATCAGGGAAGCATGATCTCTTAACTATGACCAAGGATGATTACAAAGCACAGAAGGTGACCAGCGACCACAACTTCATAGATGTAACTGCAATCAAAATTCAATGTAATGCTAATATTATGCTACAACAGAAGCAGAATTTGTATGAAGGCTGTCAAAATGAAATACATTTCACTTAAAAAGATGTATGCTAATAATGACATATCTTGCTAATACCATGAATGGTAGTTTCCATAATAACAATCTCATGCAATGAATATTTTATATTTATATATATACTAACTATTATCCAAATATATATATAATATAGTATAGTGTAGGATATTGGTAATTAAGACTGCATGCTATCCCGATCGAAGATCCATATTGATGATTTAAGAGTTAGAGAATGAAAACTCATGAGTTTTGGTGAATTCAAGATTTTAAGATATTATGGAGTCTTCGATTTTATGTTAAAACTCATTTGGCATACACCTGATCTCTATCTATTTTACAAAACGATTTTTAAAAATATTCTTATTTAAATTTTTGAGGATTTTCTTTTGAAGGACAAACTTAGAAATTTTTTTGGTAAAAAGTATGCATAGTTTGGACTTTAAGGAGAATGACACATTTTTGTGCAAAAGTGGAACTCAGAGGGCCCGCTATCATTTTCCTTTTTACACTAAAATGTGTCTTTTTCCATAAATTTCAAACTTTGCATACTTTTCACCAAAAAAATTGCTAACTTTGTCCTTTAGCCTATTTTCCACTAATTTTTTTATCTTAAAATGATTTCCAAGTTATTTTCAAATCTATTTACAAAAATGTTTTCTAATATCCTTTGTCAAAGTAATTTCCTAAGAATTTTCAAAGAGAAATTTAAGATTTTACTTTTTAACATTTTCATATTTATACTTTTACTTTGATATCATACTTTAGTTCTTAATAATTATCTTGGTTATTACATTGTACTATTTCAAAATAATAAAACTTTGGTTTTTATACTCTTAACTTTTTAGGAATTCATACTTTGGTTTTTATATTTTAATTATAATTTAGTTTTACACATATATTTATATTTTGATATTATATTGACTCTGATTTTACTAAAGAAAACTGGTTTTAAATATACTTTATATTTCGATTTTAAACTTAAAAATTATGATTTGATGTTATCATAAATTTAATACTTATATTTTAAGTTTAATATATTTGATTATATATAGCTTTAAATGTCAATATTTTTTCTTAAATTCTTTTTAAATATTTCTAACAAGATTTCTTAAGCTTTGCTATGTTAAAAATAAATGTTTACCATGTTAAAATAGTTTTGACAAGTTTCAAAACAATATACATAAGTGTATTATTAACCAAATTTGTGGCTAACGCCCCAAAATAGAATTTCCATATAGAATCCCTTGTTTATGATAGGAATGAGTGAAGAATAAGTATTGTTTCCGTAACTGAATCTTTGTAGAACGTTTTTGGTAACTTTCGAAAGTAAATTCCTATAGAAACAAGGTTAGTAATGAGATTTCCGTAGTTTAAAGAGAAGGAAGTCCATTCGAAAAATATCATGTATTCCTACATTTTACTTATGGTTAAACCATGATCATGTAGCATGACCATAAAGAACAGCTAAGGAATTCCATTATTCGTTCTGGAGAATTTGATATCCTCGCAGAAACTCATTGTCGAAACTCCTGAAGGCCACAAGATGAGGGAGCTAGATCCTGGTGGGATCAAATAATCTTAAAATACCGTTGCTTTGTGCTGTTTCGGTTGAACTATGAAGGCCCTTATAGGGTAGTTGGAATGGGGCCTAATGTTATAGGTAAGCTAAAAGAGCTTTGGGAACCATTAATGAGTATGTCTCAATAGGGTTTCAGGTCATTTGTACTAACAACGAATGTTGATGATGTTAGTACCAAAATTAACTCTTAACATAAGCTGATAGTGAAGGGGTATCAAAGGAACATAAGCATAGAAGAATCATCCGAAAGTAAAATGCTGAACAACAGAAAGAACCGAAAGCAGGAGAGTATGATCTTAGAGCGGCATAAAGCAACACCTCCCAAGAAGAAAGGAGTTCAAAGTCTGCAGAATGCCAGCGAAGTTATCCGGCAGGAAGTTCTGTAGCGAAAGGTCACTTAAGCCAGAAACCAAGAAAGAGCCAAGAGCTCCGCCAACTGAAACCCGGAAAGACGAGAGGGTTATCGATATTAACCTGTTTTGCACTGATGCACCAAGAGATAAAGACATCAAGAGTATCAAGCCAATGGTGCATAAAGATTATCCAGAACCAGCTTCCAAAACATCTACTACATAAACATTGAAAGGTTGCACTGCTAGACAGTAGGAGGCCCACCCGGAGTTACCATTTGGAAAACTAGACTATACCCAGAGATCTCACCAGAAGGCAAACCAGAACCCTAGGAAGGATACTGGCTATCCATATTAAACCACTTAGTACAAACACCGGCAGCGGTTCCGAACCGGTAGCTATCTACGTACATCTTGAGGACAAGCTCCTCTAAGTATTTATGAGAAAACCGGAGGCCTACATTCGGATTACAACCGAGAGCGTGCAACAGGAAGTTCAAAGGCCCTCTAGAAAAAGCTATTATATAAACAAGCTCATATCACTCTCACAAAATCCCCAGCTGACCGGGACCTTCCTTCTAGAAGTTGTAATCCATGTCATAAAGCAGCCGACAGAGGCATCCGTAGGCCCAATGGCCCAACAACAGAAGGGTCCCTGATTTCTCTATAAATAAGACAATAGGAGTCACAATAGGGGGGATTTTTTGGGTTATTTTCTCTCATTCTTGTTCTTTCCTCTTTAAGGAGTAAATCTTAAATTCCCAAATCCAATTGGGAATTTCTTCAACTCTTATAATATATCCACAATTCATGAATGAAGAATTCTGGGACTCAAAAATCTTGCGATTTGATAATCTTGTTGTGCCGTTATGACGAAACAGGGGGTTAACACTAACCTTTCGTATGAGGAAGTTAGTCATAACACCTCCGTGAAAGGGGGAAGGTTTCATAGAAATTCGAAGTCCTACTCCTTCTATTTGGAGGATTTACGACATGATCAACACTCTCATAATGAGCCTAATGCTTCCTAACCGCGGAAAGGAGGTTGTCTGCAGGTTTATAACTCGATTTCTGACGCCACCAAGGCCCTTCGGGTCGGTTCGATGCTGAAAGATCATCCGAGTTAATAAACGTTGCGATGCACATTTTCTTCCAAATATGGAGAAGTATTAGCCTGTTTTCTTATTATCACAATACATATCGTTACATTTGTGATCAAAGGAATAACTAATTTCGTAAGATCTTGGTTGTGTCAAACTAAGTAAACCTTCTTCCAGTCATTTCGGAACACCGCTGTACTATAAGCATGGTATTCATCCTTGAGGGAAGAATAACCAATCTTCAGGACCGGGATTCTGATGCTTAAGGAAATGTAGATGTAGCTAAATAACACTAGTCTTTGAATATCCTTCGGTAACCCTGGATCATGACTGCATTGAATTTCATGAACACATGTCATATATAACTTACTCCGGGTGTTGACGGAAAATAACGTTAACATTTTGGCATCAGAAGGATGGCCTGAACCTCCACCCTTATAGTTAATTGTCAAGATTAATTTGGTAAAGTTTATTACCTTATGGTAGGAAAGATGAAATCAAAAATATTGGAAGAGCGAAAAAAGGAACCGGCTCCTAATGCGACCCTTGAAGGAAATATGGATCTAACGCTTAATCTGAACAATAATGAAAGAGAAGCCACATCCAGTCCAACAAAACCACCAAATTCAAACTCCATGGAAGACAATGTCGCAAGAATTATAGCCTTGGGGAAGCAACTCCAAGAAATACAAGCTCAGGTGAATACTGCTCAAACGCAGAAGTCTCCAAGACTCACCCAATCTAGTCAAAGAGAGACGAATGAATCTCCGAAAAGAAAGGCTCCCATTCAGCACTCCAAAGCAAAAGAGAAGCTCAAGGCAAATTCCTCTAAGAAGAAGAGGTCCCATTTGATAGGGGTAGACCATCAAGGAAATCAATGCGAGTAGCAGCAGTCCGGGAGTTCTACTTCCAAAGGTTACGATCCCAAGAGTGCAAACTACGACAACACGGAATCTTATCTTAAAGACATTGCTCAGAAGACCGTCAAGAACTTGTTGGGAAGAAAAAGGAAGATGATAGAGTTAACGACAACGAAAGGGTAGCTCCATTCATCGATGAAATTATGAACACCATAATACCATCGAGAGTGAAGGTTCAGACCATAAAGTATCTTGGGACAACCGACCCCGACGATCACCTAATGGCTTTCGACAACCAAATGGATCTCTACAATGCTTCTGAAGCCATCAGATGTCGTTTTACCCAGTAACCTTTCAAGGGGCAGCAGCAAAGTGGTATCATCAGTATAGGGAAAACACCATCTATTCGTGGAAGCAGTACTCCTTTGAGTTTTCCAGACAGTTCTGCATTTGCAAAGGTCCGACAGTGGATTACACGGTCATCGCCAACATCAAACAGAGACACGGGGAGTCTCTAGGAGATTACTTGAAAAGGTTCAATATCGAGGCGTTAAAGGCCAAGGATATGAAAGACAGTAACAAATTGATAGTTGTGCATCAGGGCTAATCGAAAACACCCCCTTCTGGAAAGAATTATACATTCACAACTGTAAAGACTTACAAGATTTTCACTTCCATGCTGACAAGTTTATTCGCATGGATGAGCTGTACATCACAAAGAGAAAGTTCGGGCCTCGAGGGGAAGGTGGTAGGTCGAACTTTGGGCGAAAGCCTCCAGAAAAAAACCAAAAGAGATCAAGATGGGAAGATTCTAATACCAACTCGGATGCTCTTAACAAGCCCATCTCGTTTGTGTATGTCGTCGCAAGAGAAAGGGTCAATAAATTCCTTGTCTCGTTCACAACCAAAAATTTCCCTGAACCTTATTCCGGTGGCAAGTATTGCGAGTTCCATAAGACCAACAAACCTAAGACTGACGAGTGCAAGGTATTGGATGTGATTATTCAAAAGCTAATCCGAGAGGGACATCTAAAAGTATTTGTTTCAAACAAGACATCATCAGCTCAGCATACAAATGGACAATAGAAGGTTTCAGTGAATATGATAGGGGCTACTATGGAAGAGGGCAACCTAGACTTGGGTCCTCCCATAAATAGAATCAATGTGATCTGTAGAGGGCCACCCCTACCGGCAGCTGTCCGAGAGGTAGGAGTCAATACATGAAGGAAGCCATGGAGGGAATATTCTCCATTTAAGAAGAACCATCGTTGAAAAACACACGTTGTGCTCTCAAAATGCACAACCTAGTAGTCTCTCCGGAAGAAATAAGGAAAGCATCTGCTACCTACATAGTGATCCCCTTATAATAACAGCGCAAATAGGGCTCTCGGTTGTTTCAAAAATCCTTGTGGAAAATGGGAGTGTTTCCAGTGTCATCTTCAAGCAAGCTTTCGATCAGATGGGAATTTCTGAGAAAAAGTTGGAGCCAAACAACGAACCAATCTTCGGCTTCAACAACAAAGGATCAACTCTGGTGGGGAAAATCAACCTTCTGGTTCAAGTTGGGCTGTCTCCGCCTCATACGACCTTTGAAACTCTCTTCGTTGTAATCGATCAACCATCCTATTACAACACCTTCTTTGGACGACTAGCTTTGGAGGAGATGGACGCTTTTGTCTCTTCTAAGTATCTTTTGTTAAAATTCCTAACCAAGCAGGGATTGGGTACCATCAGGGGAGAACAGTTTAGTTCCTGCGAATTGTACTTCGCAACGATTGACTAATACAAAAGGGACTATTCTTCATACCTTGATTCTTCTATTGTTTTTATACCTTCGGATAAGGGATTCTTACATCCCACATTCAAAGTTCAGATGAAAATTAAGAAGGCTGACAAGCACCTAAATGGTAGGTATACTTCTTTGAAAAGAAAGAGGAAGAGATCTGATGATGTAAACTTGAATGAAGAAGGGGAAATCGTCACGGACTTAGATTCTAGAGGGGACATTGAAGAATGAAACCAATAGAAGAAGTAAAAGAGGTAAACGTTGATTCAAAGGATGAATCAAAGGTCGTCAACATAGGGAAAAAGCTGACAGAGCCCCTTAAGAGCGACCTAATTCAGTTCCTGCAACTCAACAAGGATGCTTTTGCATGGACCCATTCAGACATGATCGGTATCAATCCTTCTATTATGAGTCATGCCTTAAACATTGACCCTTTAGTGATCCCGATTCTGCAAAAGAAAAGACAATATAATAGAGACTGGTTGGAAGCCCTGAAGGAGGAGGTCAAAAGGTTAGGAACTAACGGGTTTATCCTGGAGGTCCTTTACCCAAAATGGTTAGCCAATCTTGCTAGTAAAGAATTCCAATGGGAAGTGGAGAACGTGTGTTGATTACACGGACTTAAACAAGGCTTGCCCGAAAGATTACTATCCCTTTCCGCAGATTGACCAGTTAGTTGATGCCACGAGTGGTCACAAGATACATTCCCTTATGGATGCTTACTCTGGGTACAACCAAATTCCGATGCATAAACATGACGAGGAGCACACAAGTTTTACCACTGATTAGGGAAAATTTTGCTATAAAGTGATGCCCTTTGGGTTGAAGAATGCGGGAGCAACATACCAAAGACTGGAAAACAAAATGTTCCATGAATAGATAAGGCACAATATGGAAGTATACGTGGATGATATGCTAGTGAAGTCCACCAAAACAAAGAACCATCTAAAGGACTTGGAAGAAATGTTCAACGTCCTAAGGAGTTACCAAATGAAGTTGAACCCGTAGAAGTGTTCTTTTGGGGTTCAATCTGGAAAGTTCTTGGGATATGTGGTAAGTGAGCAAGAGATTGAAGCTTGCCCTGACCAAATGCAAGCCGTAAGAGACATGGAAGAACCTAGGACAAGCAAAGAAGTCATGAGCTTAAATGGAAAAGTAGCAGCCCTCAGTAGTTTCATTTCCAAAGCCACCGACAAATGTGTCCATTCCTTCGATGTCATAAAGAAAAAGAAGAATTTTGAATGGAACGAAGAATGCAGGAAGGCCTTTCAAGAATTGAAAGTTAATATGGGGACTCCCACGATTTTATCCAGTCTCGAGAAAGGAGAAGATTTATACCTATATATGGATGTCTTGGAGTATGCGGTAAGCTCAGTCCTAATAACAGAAAGTAATGGGACTCAGCACCCAATTTATTACGTCAGCAGAAGGCTAAAGTGCGCCGAAACCCGATACTCAGTAATGGAAAAACTAGCATATTGCCTAGTGCTTACCGAACGAAAACTAAGATGGTACTTCCAAGCTCACCCCGTCAAGGTTTTAACTATCTTTCCGCTTAAACAGGTGTTTAGTAAGCTAGAAACCTCCGGAAGTTTAGTTAAATAGCGAGTTGAACTCAGCCAATACGAGATTGAATTTCACCCTCGAATGACAATAAAAGGGCAAGCTCTTGCAGACTTCATGAATGAGTACAAAAGCTTCATTACAGAGCAATCAATTAAAGAGAATGACTTAAAGGCCAAGTGGCAACTATTTGTAGATGGAGCTTCTAATGAACAAGGAGCAGGAGCAGCTTATATTATAATTACTTAGATGGACACCGCTTGCACTACGCCATAAAGTTAGGATTCCCAGCAAATAACAATGAAGTTGAGTACGATCCAATTATGGCTGGTTTGAATTTGGCACTATAGTTGAAGATACCTCGAATAGAAATCTTTAGTGATTCACAACTAATTGTAAACCAAATAAAGCAAACCTATCAAACCAAGGATGCACTGTTAACCTATATGTGAAGAGGATATTAAAAATGCTCTCCCTTTTTGAGGATTTTTCAATTCATCAAATTCCCCGCGGGGAGAATACTCAAGCGGATTCACTAACCAAATTAACCAGCTCCCAAGGGGCCCTCGAAACTCGAGTAATTCCCGTGGAATATTAAGAAAGACCTAGAATTGAGAATGAAGAATCGGAAATAGGGAAAGAATTATTAATCTTAACCAGGTCCTAAGCCTTGAGAAGGGGCGACGAAGGAAACAAAGAGGGAAACCCTAACGGGGAACCACCCTTAATGGAAACAAACCGCCACCATGGAAATACGTGGATGACTCCCATGATAGACTATCTCTTAAATGGAACCTTGCCCCTTAATAAGCAAGACGCGAGAAGATGAAACGACCTAAACTCACCCTTACAAGAAAGCCCGGATTGAGTTGAGAACACGACAAATCAAAATACAAACAGAAGAACATTTAATTGTTGTTACAACAATTTACATCATATTACAAGAATACAACAGAGTATGAATAAATAATATACATCAGAAAAATATCAGAGATTCAAATTACAAAGCAGTGGAAAAATAATACATAACACAACTGAAAGAAATACTCGGATACAGAGCTTTCCGAATATAGTTCCATGTGTAAACCAGGATCCTGTAAAAATAAATCTGCAAAACCAAAACTACTAGCTGCCCGTGTGGAAAATAGGGGCACCTAGAGTTTAGGATAAAACAATAAACTCCAGGTCAGTCATGTGACTGGTGTGAGAAGTAAACAATTACTAAATCTTTACTTTAAAAATAAAGTAAATCAAGGGACCACGCCGTATAACACGGAACCGGTTTTCTCTCAAGAAAACCAGTGCACAAAACAATTTATAAATATCGCAATGCTTTTCAAAAAATGAAGCTATTATAAGACTCAAGTCCTATCACACAATGCAACGCAAGCTGGAGGATAGAGTTTTCCCTTATAATAGTCAAACATGTTTGGTACGTTAGAAAAAATCATTTGATACTATTGTAAGTGTATAGTGTCAAAACAACTTCAAATATAAATGTATCAATCATAGATGACATAGTATCTCATGCTACTATGTCGCCATACTTGTTCTGCAATTCAAACCGAAATGTCATGTATCGGAAATTGGATTTCCGTCATGAGTCGAGGCAAGGGATGGCTCCTCCCCAATTCAAGACACTCTATCAAATGCCTCATGAACTCCTATAGTAGACCCTTGGTTCCTGTAGGGTCGGCCCACACTTACGTTAGTGGATTGGTTATCCCTGAACACATGTTTCCCGGTCTTATAGGACCTATACATCGGCCCTGTAGTGACCGATATAACCGAGGAGCCTCGCTATCCATCATCTACATAGGTAAAAATATATAAATGTCTGGGCTCCATACTATGACACCACCCATAGCTAGAAAGAAACATCATGTCCTCCCTGCATCCCTAATACCTTTTTTGACTCATACCGAGGTGTGAGGCTCGCGAATTAATGCTATACACAAAGCTATGCTAATTAAAGCCGTGCTTTAATCATCAACCACAAGACTCTGCTTTTCAACAGAAGTCTTGATCTTTTGCACCTCAGCATGCCACACTGACAATTCACACCATGCAACTGATGTCTATTGATATATAATCTCTAGGCTCATACGTCTCAAAGAAGAGTGTTAAGCATGAGAATAAATTCTCCTCCACCAAACAGATATATATTTAATAGAAATCAGTTAACATATAATAAAATCCAATGTCAGACACACATCCATTTACTAGTTCGTTCTGGGTCTGAACGAAACCGGAGGCACCTTATTCCTCGTACCATATGTCCAATACATGAGAGAGGTCCTCGCATATCCAGTCAATCTCCAAGTACGTCTGGACGATCACCACTTATTACCTTGTCTTGGGTGTACAGCCCAATCAAGGCATCAGTAATCATCCAAACGATGTGAAGATCTCCGGTGTTCAATCACCATCTTCATTGTCGGCTTATCGTCGTATCAATTATTCAGAATGGGATAAACTCAGTCTTTCTGAATAACTCGCGCATCTTATAAACAAGTGCTATAAAAAAACAACATACGCCTCATTCCAATCCAGAATATTCTTTTACTCAAATATTCTTTTAAAAAATTAGACCAAAATAAGGTTTTCCAAACTAGTCGGAATTAGCGAACCTTACCGAAGTAATCATTTATTTTATTTTCCAATCCCAACCTATTCATCCCATGGAGCAAAACTGGTAATACTCCATTTCTAACACCATTGTGTTATCGATAAAAATTAATTACCATTTCACGTTCAAATCTAATTAAAAATTTAACTATCGCTTGGAGCAAAACTTGTGATACTCCATTCTCGATCATTTCCCAAATTTGATAATTTAAATTTTCATATTCTCATTTCGGTCTAACTAAAGATTCATTAAAACTCCACTTAGTTTTAATCTCAGAAATCATTACTTAATGATTATTTAACCTTGGAAAATCACACATGCCACATTGACAATCTACACCGTACCACTGATTTCTACCGATATATAACCTCTAAGCTTGTACGTCTCAGATAAGGATGTTAAGCAAGAGAATAAATTCTCCGCCACCAAACAGATATATATTTAACAGAGATCAACAATACAGTTCGAAATACGATGTTAGACATGTGATCCTATCTTTAACTGGGTTAAAGAACCAATGTCATTTAAAACACAGTTCATGATAAACCCAAAATCACATTCCATTAACCATGGAATCTTCATGGGAAACAGATCAACATATAATCGATATCAATTTCCGTATCTGACTAATAATATAAATGGAATATTGACAAAGCCTTTTAAATTCCATATATATTAGCAGTCTTCCTCTACAGAAGCTCACTTCGATTATTACCAAATCAAATTCCACTCAATTCCAATTTAATATATTAAATTGGAAAACTTTACCCTGGAAAATTTCCATTAAATCTTAATAAAAGATTTATATATTCCAAGTCACATTTCACTGTAAATCAGGTTAAAGAATGAATGTCATTAAAAACACAGTTCACAATAAACCCAATTCATATTCCATTTTATTCCAATTACTAAATATAACTGGAAACTCTAATAATCTTAATTAAAAGATCTATTCTTTTCACACTGGGTTTAAGAACAGTGTTACTGAAGACACCATTCACATGGGCTTTAAGAACAATGCTATTTAAAATATGTCTATTTAAAATGTCACAAATTCCAGCTGGTCCAAACATCACAATCAACCACACTATACTGTTGGGCTAGTTAATATGAACCAAATGATTTAATTTGTTCATTGATTGGTTCAAAAATGAGTGAGAAATTCTGTTTAAAATTCAATACATAAGTTTGCATATTATTTAAAATGAATAATTTCACCCTCGCCTTCTTGTCCCGACCCAAACAATCATACCCAACCCATAACCTCCCTCCCTCCTCTTCTTCTTCATAATGCGTCTCTTTTCCTCTTCCATTCGGTTTTCCCGAAGCAAAAAACTGCATGTCTGTGAACATGCACGAGCTCCTCGCTCTATTAAACTTCGGTCCACCTCGCCTCGTTGAGGTTGACCCCCTTCCAAATTCAGACCAGACAACACTACAGCTAAACCCAAAAAGGACGCGACATAATTTTGGAATCGAGTTGCACCAAAACGATGTCGGAGATGAACCTCGCCACGACTAACTCACTGCAACCCTCATATTCACCTAACGCTGCCTGATGTCGAATAAAAATTAACCCTAACATTCCCACGAATCGACTATGGCCACTGCCTTTTTCCCAAACGCCTAAACCAATACCGAACTTCATGAAACTCCTCCAAATCGAAGACTGTGCATAAAGAAACTTACAGAAACTGCGTTCGCAAATTTATAATAAGTATACAAATTGCTTTTGATTTTCGTAGTATTCTGCTTACTAGCTTTCAAGTTGCAAGCCCTTATTTTTTACTAGATTATATTTTTTAATAAAACGACCATGGCAAGATATTAGAAGCAGAAAGGAAAGGATACTGTTATTGACACTCCAACTATTGTTGGGGGGTCATTTTTTAAAAACACTTTAATCTTTAAGAAATTGTTGAAGGGGCTACACAAATTCACACTACTCAATATTCTTGGATTACTCCCTCAAACTAGATTAAAAAACTTATTCGACAAGGGAAACCAAATTAAAATAAGCAATTCGTCACCACTGCACCGAATGTAACATGTAATCAATTATATATGTATTCGACGGTGATATGTCAAAAATTAATTATCACAAGTGCGAACTCGTGTTCCGCACATGGCTTTGGCCAAATCAATATCCATTTATAGTACATAAATTTTATTTCAAATTATTAAAATAGAATCTAATAAATGAAACAATGAGAAATTTATTCTGTAACTGAGTTCAGAAAACTGTTCGTATAAATGGAAGGATATGATTATGCTATTATTTTACTTACCCACATGCCTCTACCACAGCAACTAAATACAAAATAAACTTACATTTCTATCAAAATATTACAGTCCAAAATGTGAAATGTACCTATATTAAAAATCATAACAGTATGATAAGATGACCAATTGCACAAAAAAAATTGTTGAAAGACGGCAGCTGAGAAGAATGAACCATGATTTCCAGCTTCACCAAAAAGCTTTGTTCTCACGGCAACTGAATTGCTTTTTCATATTCATTTTCCTTTAAAGTCTGCATGTCCTACAGTTGTCCAAGTCACATTGTCTTAAACGTAACACATTTATTTTTACAATTCAGAATTTTTTTTTCGGAAGTTACCCTTACTCCTGAGTTTGCAGAAAGGACCTGAATGCTGAAGCATGTTCCTCATTAGGATTTCATCATATGACGATTCCAAAACTGTGAACCTCATTACAGTAGCTGAAAAATATTTCGTGAAATAGATAAAGCAACCAAAGGTGAGTAAACTAATAGACTAAATGATCCTATATAACTGAAAAAAATTAACGAAGTATGTGATAATCCTAGCATATCGATTCACATGAAGTTCACCGAATATCATTGCATCTTAATACATAACATGGCTCCATAACCCATAATAAAAAATTATAAAAAAAACTCTATACATTGGCATTATGAGCATTAAAAGTTTTGTGGACCTCATAATTTAGTTTCCAAATGCCACCTACAATTTAAAAATAATCATATATGTCTAACTGTAATATAATTAATAATTTTAAAATTGAAGAAAAACAACAATAATTTACACTTCTTTTCCAAAAATTGAACAGTAGGCCTCAAAAATAAGTCTTAACTACTTATTGTTCATCAATTTCTATGGTCGATTCTAAACAATTTTTGTACGTTTATTTATTTGATGTGACTTTGTAAGGATAATTAATCCGAACATACAAAAATCTCGACAAATATAATAATATTTGCACGACACATATCACCTGAACATGAATTCTTTCTCATGAAATATGTATCCATTGTCTAAGTAGGGGTTTATTGTTTATTTCCTTCTTCAGTGTCTAAAATTCATTTGTTGCTTGTATTTTTTTATGACCATACAGGGTTCAAAAATAAAGTAATAAAGTATGTCTCTTTATTTTTACATACATATTTAATTTTTATGCTTCCTTATATATACACCTAGCAACTATGCAATATTTATAGCATTTATTTGTTTTGGTCTGATGTAGAAAAATGAAGCATCATTTGATTATATATCTTAATCAACTGTAAATAAAATCCCAATCATATGTTCAACATCCTGAACCTTTGTTATAATACAGACAATGTTATAGGAAAAAGTAATATCATAATAGCATATATTTATCAATGAAAAAGAGTTAAATAGAGTATATAATTTGATCTCACTTTATCATAAATACATTCATGGTTATTTAATGGGCATCAAATCCCTTGAATAGTCTAAGAACTCCTTTTCATATTTGATCTTATGACATACCTAAATTTTATATTATATTTTATAATGATCACCACTACAAATCACTAAATAATTATAGCAAAATGTTAATGATTGCAAAAGTGAATATATCACAATTTGAATGTATAATTCCAGTTTTGATACATTCTGCAAAACCATGTATCTTTTAAAGAAATTAGTATTAAAAAAGATGAGCTTCATCAGGTTCAGCAATCCTAGTTATATCTAAAATAAGTGGCATACATGAAAACTCATGCTTATTGATCAATATTTATTACGATGAGAAGTGAAACGACCCGAACTTCCCCGGTAAGGAAAGCCCGGATTGAAAGAGAACAAGCCAAAACAGAACGCAGATAGAAGAACATTTCATTGTTTATTACAACAATTCCATCAGAATACAAGAATATACAGAGTATGAATAAATATTACACAGAAAATATCAGAGATTTTAAATTACATTCAAATACATCGCAGCGGAAAAATAATACAATACAAAACTGAAAGTAATACATAGATACAGAGCTTTCCGGGTATCGTTACAGCTGTAAACCAGGATCCTCTGAATATAAATCTGCAAAACCAAAACTACTAGCTGCCCGTTTCAAAATAAGGGCACCTAGAGTTTAGGTTAAAACAATAAACCCCAGGTCAGTCATGTGACTCGTGTGAGAACTAAAAACAGTTATTAATCTTTATTTTAAAGTTAGGTAAATCAAGAGACCACGCCGTATAACACGGAACGAGTTTCCTTCCAAGAATACCAGTGCATAAAACAACAGCGCAATGCTAAATAAAGAAAAATGAAGCTACTATAAGACCCAGGTCCCATCACACAATGCAACGCAAGCCGGAGGATAGGGTTTTTACCTTATAATAACCAAAGAATACTTGACACGCTAAATTTCATGTTTTAATTCTTAATCAGACTCCAACCGTAAATTAGTAAGAGAACGATTCCCTAAGTATTAACCCCCAAGGTCGAAACCAACATCAGACCGATACCCAGGAAACCACCCATCCTAGCTCGTTTCCAGTTAGTTTCTAATTTTATATACAATCATAGGCGGCATGAATGTCCCATACCACTATGTCGCCATATATGGGTATACAATCAAAACCGCAAAATATCGTATTGGAAGTTGGATTATCATTTATGATATGAACCGAGGCTAGGGATCGTCCTTACCGATTCAAGAGCCTCTAGTCCGCCCCTCAGGATCAGAGCTCGAGTGACCCTTGGATCGTCAGGGCCGGCCCAACGATGTGGATTATAATTCCTGAACATTGCGTTTCCCCGCCCTATGGGGCGTAAATGAGCCAACAAATGACTCCATCGGCTTCACATAGTCACCGATATATATCTGAGGCGCCTCGCAACAGCAACAACCACATAAATCAAACTCGTCAGGGCGTGTAAAACCACTGACGCCACTTCTAACTAGAAGGAAACGCATGCCCCCCTGATATCCGTCTCACGTTTTTGGTTCATACCGGATGTGAAACTCGCGAATTAAACGTTACACAAAGCTATGCCACAAAGGCCTTGCTTTGATCATCAACCACAAGACTTTGCTTTTCAACAGAAGCCTTGATCATTTGCCACTTAGGCATGCCACATAGGCAATTCACTCTATGTGTTTGATATCCATCAGTATATAAGCCCTGAGCTCGTACGTCTCAGAGAAGGGCGTTAAGCAAGAGAATAAATTCTCCGCCGCCAAATAGATATATATTTAATAGAAATCAATCACGCAGAATAAAATCCAATGTCAGACACACAGTCCATTTACAAGTCCGTTCTGGGTCTGAACGAAACCGGAGGCACTTAGTACCCCGCATATCCATCGATCTCCAAGTACGTCTGGACGATCACCAACTGATTCCCTCCTCTTGGGTGTACGGCCCAATCAAAATCATCAGTAATTATCCAAACGACGTGAAGACCTCCGGTCTTCAACCACCGTCTTCATCTTCGACTAATCGCCGAATCAGTTATTCAGAATAGGATAAACCCGGTCTTTCTGAATAACTCGCGTATATAATAAACAAGTGTTACACAAACACAACATACGCATCATTCCAATTCATCAGTCACTAACCATAAATTAGTAAGAGAACAATTCTCCAAATATTAATCCCAAAGGCCGAAACCAACATCAGATCAATACCCAGGAAACCATTCATCTTAGCCAACCTACAATTAGTTTCTAAATTTCGCATTCTTAGGTATAGGTTCCCATTAATTTTATCAAAGATAAATTCCTTAAATTTATTCTTTAATCTTCTTTTGAATATCGATTCGAACCAAATTATGGTTTATCCAAACTAGCCGGGATTAACGAACCTTACCGAAGTAATCATTTGTTTTAATTTCCCAATCCCAACCTATTCATCCCATGAAGTAAAACTGGTCATACTAATATCTAACACCATGGTGTTATCGGTAAATTCAATTACCATTTCACGTTCAAATCTAATTAAAGATTTAACTATCGCCTGGAGCAAAACTGGTGATACTCTATTCTCGATCATTTCAATCTAATTAAAGATTCATTAAAACTCCGCTTGGTTTTAATCTTTAACTGGGTTAAAGAACCAATGTCATTTAAAACACGATTCACGATAAACCCAAAATCACATTCCATTCTATCAGCTTTTAACCGTAAAATAGCAAGTGAGCAATTCCCTAAGTATTAACCCCAAAGGCCGAAACCAACATCAGATCAATACCCAAGAAACCATTCAACTTAACTAATCTCCAGTTAGTTTCTTATTTTCTTAACTCAGTTGGGTCTAAGAACAGTATTATTGAAGATACCGTTCACGACAACCCAAAATCACATTCCATTAATTATCGGGTTAAAGAACAAGTGTTATTTTAAAACACCGTCCACGATAAACCCAAAAATCAATTCAAATTCAATTCCAATTAAATACCATTTAATCGGTACACTTCATTAAATCTAAATAAAAAGGTTTAATCTTTTTCTCAACTGGGTTTAAGAACAGTTGTTAATGAAGACACCATTCACGACAAACCCAAATCACATTTGATATTAAATACAAGGCTTTGAATAGAAAATATATCGGCTTATATTCAATATCAAATTCTACGACCAACAAATATCGTATTGGAAATAACAATATAAATGTATCTTTCAAATTTCCATAACAATATCTGTATAATCACGAAATCCAACATCAAAATATTCCAAAGACAATTTCGATTCAAATCCATTCCAATTCAATTATTGGAAATCCTGTTTATTTTCAAAACCATTTCAAATCCAATTTATTTATTTTTAAAAATAAATAAATTATTATTTTAATTCAAAACTAGTTCATTTCGATAAAAATCTACTTCTATCTTTTCAAATATGGAGTTTTTCATCTCAATTCTTCCCAAATCATTTCTTATGATTTTACATAAATTATTACTATTTTTAATAATTTTATCAAGGCCCGTACAGTCGATTTCCATCAACGGCCATCGAACTGCACTTACAGCGACCTTTTCCAAATTTGATTTGGACATAATTCCATATCCAACCGTTAGATTTCAAATCTCTAATATTCGTTAGAAAGCTCTTTTCGATACGAACCCAACGGTTCCGATTTTAGGAGAATCCGACAGTCGGATCTCCCGCAATATCCATTCGAAGTCAATGGTCGAAATTCGCGAACTACCGCGGCGCGTTCTATTCAGACCATTATATATATATATATATATATATATTAATATATATATATATATATTTCGTCGATTTCCTTTCAAAACGTATTTTATAAATCGTTTTAAATTCGTTTTCAAAACGATTTCAACTTCCTTTTCAAATTAAAATCAAGATTGAATTTTTCAATATAAATTCGTTTTAATTTCATTTCAAATCGATTTCAATTCAATTTGAATTTAATTCGAATTTCAATTCATTTCAATTTAATTCGAATTTCAAATCTATTCAATTTAATTTAATTCGAATTTCAAATCTATTCAATATAATTTAATTCGAATTTCAAATCTATTCAATATAATTTAATTCGAATTTTCAAATCTATTCAATATAATTTAATTCGAATTTCAAATCTATTCAATATAATTTAATTCGAATTTCAAATCTATTCAATATAATTTAATTCGAATTTCAAATCTATTCAATATAATTTAATTCGAATTTCAAATCTATTCAATATAATTTAATTCGAATTTCAAAATCACTTTCAATATTCATCGAAAAATGAATAAAATCGATATAAATATCGTTCGCGTCAAAATGGCGTCAATCTAATCAACACGGCTTCATATATTTCTATTTTCAAATATTCTATTTCAAATATTTCTTTTTCAAATATTTCTATTCAAATATTTCTTTTTCAAAACTGGAATAAGGCTCAATCAATTACCATATAATGTTAATTATATGGATTTTCTACAACACATGTATAAAATAACAACGATAAATAATCAACCATCATCCAGAGTGCACCACACAACTGCATAAGCATTAAATATAAATAATTAACGCTTACACGGTCTGTCGACCAATCGATCGACATACAACTAAACAGTCAGAATTAGTGTATGTCAAATATCATCCCAATACCCGTGTGGGGTTTCAAATCAACAAACACAGATTTTTATTTGTACAGTTGGGCGATGTGTAAAATTTATCGTCCCAATCAATATCAGTCAAATGTGTGTATATAAACAAATCGTCCTATTTGTTTATATTTATTTATTCACATTCATGTTAAAATTTATATTTTCAACTATAAAATATTTTTAACTATATAAATATTTTATTTTATTTCACATCACACAATCAACTACACATCAAAATCAAACAAACAAGCATACAAGCCGTCCATGGTCTGTGGACGACGGGTGTCGGATGCTACTAAACACCGTCTGCATCCTAGTATATATTTTTAACTAGAAATTTAAATTAAAGGTGAGAAGTTCTCACTGAGGGTTCCACTCCTCCATTCTTTATTTCTGAACGGTCTGGGTTCTGTTTTGCTTCCCGTCAGTTCCATCACAAACTGTTTCACACGGTTTACGTTAAAAATCCTATTTTTAAACAACGATCTTTATAAATAAAAGTCACATTTTCTTTCGATGATTATATATATAAAAGTCGTATTTTTATATTCTTTACCCTATAAAAATCATATTCTTACTATCTCTACTATATAAAAATCATATTTTTATATTGCTAACTTCTTAGTAAATATCATATTGTTATATCGTTATACATATAATAAAAATCGCATTTTTATTATATCGCTAAATATATAAAGATCAAATTTTTACATCGCCACTTCATATATAAAAATCCGATCTTTATGAACTTTACATACATATACAAATCATATTTTTACTTATCTAATCTTCATGATAAAAATTCTATACTTTCTACATCTTAAAATCTAAACTTTACTTCTATAAAAATCTGAACTTTCTTTATGTAAAAATATGAACTTCCTTCTTATAAAAAAAAAGTGAACTTTCCTTAGGTAAAGATATAAATAAAAATCAAAGTTTTTATGTTAAGGATATAAATAAAAATCAATGTTTTTTATATTAAATCCAATGTCATATATTTATAAAGATCTTCTCTAATTACGTGACAAGAAAAATAGAAAAATAAATAAGTTAAAGAGCTCACAGTTTCGATCGGAGAAGGGGGAGGTCAAAGGCGGCGCTATCAGAGGCGTGCGGCGGTCGGGGGTACCTCCAGTTGGAGGCGGCAGGCCAGCCTTAGCCTGAGGCGGCGGGCTTCTTCAATTTGGGGCTTTAGGATTTCACGGACGTTTAAAGAGGAGGGAGAAGCGGTGGAGGGGGGCTATGGATCGTTGGAGATGGGAGAGGGGACCGCCAACGGCGGCGCAGGCGGAGGAAGCAACGGCAACGATCGATTTAGGGTTTTAATTTTTAAAAGGGGAGGCGGGTTTCAAGCGTTGACCACGCTGGGTGATTTGTGAGGGGTTTGACCCTTTTATTATATATATGTGTGTGTGTTTTTATTTCTTATTATTTAATTCCTTTACTTGTTTTTCAATCCGAACCCCAAATCAAAACCAACGACTGTCGTCACTAGCTAATTGCCCTCATTCCCAACACAATGGGATATGTTTTGTAACCCAATTCGGCCGTTACGATCAATTTTCACTAAATTTAAAATATAAATCAGTAGATATTCAATTTGAACGCACATTTTAATTTACCGGAACCACATACAGACTCTAAAAATTCCAGAAAAATTATTTCTAGCTTCGTATTGACGATACGGTCCTAACAAAACTAATTTCGTCAAATTCTGAGACCGTTTGAAAAATGGCCAATTTCTGGTCGACCCAAATTGACTGAAACTGTTAAAATACGTTTAACCTCGCCACGTTCACCTATTGATTCAAAAAATTATGAATTTTGAAACCTAGCAATAATTTGACATCACGGATCCAACAAAAGTGGTTTCGTCGAAAACCGATGTCGTTTGCAAAATTCTCATTTTTAAGGGCCAGAATTCCATAGCGACTATTCTGAAATTTCAAGTGGACATATCTTTTGATTCCCGCTATGAAATTTCAATTTTTCGGATTCGTTGGAAAGATATCCTCAATTAGATTCAAATATTTTTGGTTTTACTAAAATCCAGTTTATTTTGAATCCTGCACAATCATTTGAATTTTAAAATCGAATTATCGAACTACCGCGCTATTTTCAATTCCTTTTATAATTATAAATAAATATTTATATTCTAACGTCGAGCTATATAAATATATACGTTCTAATTCCATTCAAACTAAATTTTTCGTCGTTATTATATAAAATAATTCATTTTAAATATTCAAAATTCATTAAAATTGCCAAAATAAAAATTTTAAATTGGCTCGGATTTCCGGGTTATTACAATCTCCTCCACTTAAAACTTTTCGTCCCCGAAAAGTAACGAAGCCGAAAGTTGTTTAACAAATCAACTCAACTTTCATTATTTTCATTACGGCTTAAGTTCTTCAACTTTTCAGTTTCTAAGAACTTTACAAATTTTTCAAAAATTTGGCTAACACCCTAAATTTTCGAAAAATTTCGCCATAACCTTCACTACACCGGGGACTTCGGGATATTTCATATAGCCTTCCATGGCCTTCTTCAATCCAAAAGAAAAAAAAGCCAAGTAGCTAGCCAATCGGCTCATAAAATCACCATCACCCAAACAAAACAGTAAATTATGGTAAACATGTACCTATTTGTCGGGCGAACAATTTTATTCTACTGCTCTAGCCTCCTTGCTATGATCTGTTCAATGTAAGCACATGTACATGCATGCAAATGCGATAAATTTCCAATACAATTCACTATTTGATTCAATTTGGTTATAGGTTCAACATTTAATTAATCAAACAACAATCAAATAACACAATCAGCAATCAATTAGTGAATTACCATTTCAAATTTATAACTTTGATACATAGTCCAAAAATCAGATTTTTGATGCCAAATCACAACAATAGGACCTATCTAATTTTGGTTCTCACACCAGTCAATGAAAATATATAGATATCACACTTTCGATACTCGAAAATAAATGCTGATGATGTTTCGAACCATCATCAGAACATCTCCGGGCTACTAGAGTGCGATTCTATATCCATCCAGTATATTAAAACTTCGAATACACGTGGATCAGACGTATACGCAACGTCTTTATATACTGGATTGCCCAATTCAATATAAAATAAATAATCAAATATGAATAATTGATTTAAATTTTCAAAACAAATTTTGTTTTCACTTTTATTTCAAAAACACTACTCTTCACACTCGTTCTAGGATACTACTGATCCCATCTCTAACGAGTCATTCCCGTTGGATATTACTAATCCAACTTCTGATGAATTCTTTCGTTCGGTTCTAATGTGTCTTTTTCTCTGAGCTTTGTAAACCAAAGCTCTGATACCAACTGTGAGAACCCGTAACTTCCCCGGTAAGGAAAGCCCGGATAATTCAAGAACAACACAAAAGCACTCAAACAGAAGAACATTTCATTGTATATTACAACAATTCCATCAGAATACAAGAATATACAGAGTATGAACAAATATTACACAGAAAATATCAGAGATTTTAAATTACATTCAAATACATTGCAGTGGAAAAATAATACAATACACAACTGAAAGTAATAAACGGATACAGAGCTTTCCAGGTATCGTTCCAGCTGTAAACCAGGATCCTGTGAATATAAATCTGCAAAACCAAAACTACTAGCTGCCCGTTTCAAAATAAGGACACCCACAGTTTAGGTTAAAACAATAAACCCTAGGTCAGTCATGTGACTCATGTGAGAACTAAAAACAGTTATTAATCTGTATTTTAATGTTAGGAAAATCAAGAGACCACGCCGTATAACACGGAATGAGTTTCCTCTCAAGAATATCAGTGCATAAAACAACAACGCAATGCTAAATAAAGAAAAATGAAGCTATTATAAGACTCATGTCCCATCACACAATGCAACGCAAGCCGGAGGATAGGGTTTTACCTTATAATAGCCAAAGAATGCTTGATACGCTAAATTTCATGTTTTAATTCTTAATCAGACTCCAACCGTAAATTAGTAAGAGAACGATTCCCTAAGTATTAATCCCCAAAGCCGAAACCAACATCAGACCAATACCCAGGAAACCACCCATCCTAGCGCGTTTCCAGTTAGTTTCTGATTTTATATACAATCATAAATATCAATCATAGGCGGCATGAATGTCCCATACCACTATGTCGCCATATATAGGTATACAATCAAAACCGTAAAATGTCGTATTGGAAGTTGGATTATCATTTATGATATGAACCAAGGCTAGGGATCGTCCTCACCGATACGAGAGCCTCTACTCCGCCCCTCAGGATCAGAGCTCGAGTGACCCTTGGATCGTCAGGGCCGGTCCACCGATGCGGATTATAATTCCTGAACACTGCGTTTCCCCACCCTATGGGGCGTAAATGAGCCAACAAATGACTCCATCGGCTTCACATAGTCACCGATATATATCTGAGACGCCTCGCAACAGCAACAACCACATAAGTCAAACTCGTCAGGGCGTGTAAAACCACTGACGCCACTTCTAACTAGAAGGAAACGCATGCCCCCCCCCCGGTATCCGTCTCCCGTTTTGGGTTCATACCGGGTGTGAAACTTGTGAATTAAACGTTACACAAAGCTATGCCACAAAGGCCTTACTTTGATCATCAAGCACAAGACTTTGCTTTTCAACAGAAGCCTTGATCATTTGCCACTTAGGCATGCCACACAGGCAATTCACTCTATGCGTTTGATATCCATCAGTATATAAGCTCTGAGCTCGTACGTCTAAGAGAAGGGCGTTAAGCAAGAGAATAAATTCTCCGCCGCCAAACAGATATATATTTAATAGAAATCAATCACACAGAATAAAATCCAATGTCAGACGCCATCCATTTACAAGTCCGTTCTGGGTCTGAACGAAACCGAGGCACCTAGTACCCCGCATATCCATCGATCTCCAAGTATGTAATAACCCGGAAATCTAGGCCAGTATAAAAAATTTTATTTTGGCAATTTTAGTGAATTTAGAATATTTAAAATGAAATATTTTAAATAATATCGACGAAAAATTTATTTTGAATAGAATTCGAACGTATATATTTATATAGATCGTCGTTAGAATATAATTATTTAATTATAATTATAAAAAGGAATTGAAAATGGCGCGGTAGTTCGATAATTCAATTTCAAAATTCAAATGAATGCACCGGTTGCAAAATAAACCGAATTTTAGCGAAACCAAAAATATTTGAATCTATTTGAGAATATCTTTCCAACGAATCCGAAAAATCGAAATTTCATAACGGGGATAAAAAGTTATGCCCAGTTGAAATTTCAGAATAGTCGCTATGGAATTTCGGCCCTTGAAAATAGTCATTTTGCAAACGACCTAGGATTTCGACGAAACCACTTTTGTTGGATCCAGGATGTCAAGTTATTGCTAGATTCCAATTTTCATAATTTTTGGATTCAATATGTAAGCGTGGTAAAGGAAAACGCGTTTGACCAATTTCAGTTGATTTTAATCGACTGGAAAATGACCATTTTTTTATCGATCTCAGAATTTGATGAAACTAGTTTTGTTAGGACCGTATCGTCAATACGAAGCTAGAAAATATTTTTCGGGAATTTTTCTTGTTAGTATGTGGCCCCGGTAAATTGAAATGCGCGTTCAAATTCAACATATAGAGTTATATGTTGATTTTGACGAAAACTGATCGGAACGATCGAATCAGCCTGCGATACATATTCCATTGTGTTCGCAATAGGGGTAATTAGCTAGGGGCGACAGTCAGTGGGTTTATTTCTGAGTTCAAAATAAAAAGTTACCTTTTTGGGATTAAAATAATAAAATATAAATTATAAACTATATAACTCTCTCTCCTTACTCCCTCACCCTCTCCCAGTCAACGACACTTTTCAAAATTAAATAAAAAAAAGGAGAGAAGCGATGAACGGAGAACGCCGTCGCTGGCGCATCCACCAGAAAAGCCGCGCCTCCTTAGCCTCTGCCCTCCTCCTTCGTCCCCGCCCCTCCCCCCTACTGCTCGCCCTCCTCTCTCCTCCCCGTTGAAACCGCCACTCCCAAACCCCCCCAAATCACCTGAATCGAACGACGCCCTAGCCCGACCCGCCTCCTCAGCGTCTCCCCCTCCAATCTCCGCCTTCCCTTCCCCTCGACGGTACCACAGACCCACCGCCCCCTAGCAGCTCCGAGCCTCCCCCAGTCCGTCAACTCCACCTCCTCCGTTCGATTAACTGTAAGCTTTTATTATTTGTTTTATTATTTCTCTTTCTTTTCTTTCTTCTTTTCAATGATTTTTACAATGTTAAAGTAATGATTTTAGCAAAGTAAAAGTCGGATTTTTTACGAAGTAAAAGTAATGATTTTAGCAAAGTAAAAGTCGGATTTTTAACAAAGTAAAAGTAATGATTTTAGCAAAGTAAAAGTCGGATTTTTAACAAAGTAAAAGTGTAACGACCCAGATTTTTGAATAGTTTATTTTAAACATTTAGTATGGTTTTAAATATTGAATTTATAATATAAATGGTATTTTATTTGGTTATCGATTAAATAATCGAAATACGATTTATTTTGATAATAATTTATTTTGTTAAATTAAATTGTTTTGAAATCGATTTATGTTTTAAATCATTAATTTAAATTGTTATTAAATTCCAGAACTAATTCCGTGAAGTTCAGAATAACACCATAATCTGACAACGTCGGTCGTTACGTTAGGATGGCAGTTCTGGTTTTCGAGTAACGGTACCACGGGATATTTTGGTTATTTTATTAAAAGTTAAAAAAAAAAATCGAATCATATTAATTAACGCCTACCTTAAGTACAGACAACCACCCTAAAGCCTTTATCACGCAGACCTAAGGAAATCAATCCCCATAACCTATCGTTCTCGAGCATCAAATTCTGTCTCTATGTTTCGACGCAAAGTAAAACATAGAATTAATGGCGTATGTACAAGTGTCTCCCATTCCTTCACTTATAAATACCGCAATTCCTTTCTTCCTTTCTGCTGAAAACCAAAAACCACGAAATCCTTCTGAGATTTTCTTTCCCCCTTTGTTTCTTTAATTCACCGATTAGGAAATAAATAGCGAATTCAAATTGTATTGAGGGGTAGCGATTGTTGATTGAAAGGGTAATCGCGACACAAATGTGATTCTCTCAGGAGCCGAGTCGAGCTGGGTACTCCGTCGATGGTGATGGCACTAGGGGATTTAGAGTTCATCTTACTGATTGGGAGGTCGGAGTATTTTTCAAGGGTTCGGTGAGGGTGCGATCGAGATTTTGGGGAAAATGAAAATGAGACAAACGGGCTTAGGGCGATGCGAGATGGAGGATGTACAAGCGAAAGGGTTGTTGGGTTCTGTCAGGGTTCGACAGCGGGATTAGGGATCGATTTAGGGTTGGCTTGGCTCGAGACTGGCGAAGTCGGAGGAAGTTTGGTATGGTTGGAGATTGCGGTGTATGTTATTGACCAGGGTGAAGGAGTTAACGATGGGTAGAGATTGTTGGCGAGGTGTTTGGTGAAATGCCGGAAAGAAAGAAGAAAAAAAAGAAAAAAAACAACAGCGGGATTAAGGTAAACATAAATTATTTATATATATATTTTTTTAGGTTAATTGCATGATAATTCAAATAGAAATTTATTTAGTTGATTTAGTTTTAATTACTAAGTTAATAAATCGGTCCCTTAAGAAATGTTTAAGTTAATATGTGTAAATAGTTGATTCATCTAATATAGACTATTTAAGTAATTTAATTAAATAGTTCAAAATTTGATGAGTAAAAGATTTTATTTTAGGTGCAAATAAAATCCATTCAAGACGACTCGAGTAAATTCTTAAACGCATCAATTTGGAATGAGAATGCTCGACAAATAAAATCCCCGATGAGTAAATCTCACTCACCTTTTATTTATAATTATTTTTATTTCATTAAAAATAATTGCCTGTTGCTTGTGTGAATGTTTTATGGTTGCTTTATATATATTAGTTATTTAGGCTATTATATATATATATTGGGTTGATTGGTTGGTTGGATTCCCGCAGTCTCATTAGCGGATGCCCGCAGTTTCATAGCGGATGATTACCCTATACGCCCCACGCTATGATTAGTGGATGACCTTCTATACCGCGATATTCTGCCACGAAGCAGAATGGGTATTATTTATGTGCTAACATCTGTGGATGCAGGGAAACAGGTTGGAGGAATCCAACAGGATTCCTCAAAAATATATTATCTGTTTGTTTATTTGCTTGATTCCATATATTCATATATGATGGGTTAAAAATCAAATGATTGAAAATTTGGTGATTTGATTGTTTTAAATATCACTGGGCTAAGTGTTAATCTATTTAAAATATCGTAAAAAGAATATTAAAAATTTAAAAAGGAAAAATTCTATTTTTAAATAGAATTTGAATTTTTAATGGAATAAAAATATAAACTTGTTTTTGGAAAATAAAACAAGTAGTTCTTTATAAACGAAGTTTATAAATAGTTCTTTTATAACGAAGTTATAAATGAAGTGAAAAGAATTGTCATTTGATAATTCAGAAATAGAAATACAAGCGTGAAATTGGAATTTTGAAATGAAATTTCAAAACAGGATGTGAAATGAAATTTTTAAATATATAACTCAAAATGAAATTTGAGTATAACATTTGAATTTTAAAAAAGGGTTTAAATATTTGAATTTTAAGAAGAGATTGAATAGTAGAAATTCAAATAGAAGTTCAAACAGAATTTGAATAGACGAAATGGGAATGGAAAAATAGAATTTGAATTCAAGAAATTAAAATAAAATTTGAATTCAAAGGAATTGGAATAAGAAATTCAAATAGAGATTTGAATGTAGAATTTCAAAATAGAATTTGAAATATAGTATTTCAAAGAAGAATTCAAATATGAAATTTGAATAGAGATTTGAAATAGAAATTCGAGTATTGAATTTGAACATGGAATTGAATATAGAAATTCAAGTAGAGATTTGAATATGAGATTTCAAAATAGAATTTGAAATAAACTTTGAAATAGGATTTTCAAAGTAGAATTGGAAATAGAATTTCAAATAGGATTTCAAAATAGGAAATCCAAATGATTTTGAAATGGAATTTGAATTCAAGGGAATTCAAATGACTTTGAGTGAAGAAATTCAAATGGCGTTGAAAATAAGTTTGAATATTAGAATTCAAATGGGATTGGAATAAAGGAAATTCAAAAATGGAATTTCAAATAAAAGAAGAATGTAATTTGAAATTTTGGGAATTTCAAATAAGAGAAATGGAATCTGAAACATTTAGAATTTCAAATAGAAATTTAAATGGTGTTTGGATATTTGAATTCAAGTATGAATTTCAAGTATGAATTTGAAATGGGATTTCAAGTATGAATTTCAAATATAGAAATTCAAAAAGGAATTGAATTAAAGTGAAAATTAAATAAAGGATTTGAAATAGAATTCGAATAAATGATTTGAAATGGAATTCGAATAAAGGATTTCAAATGGGATTTGAATACAGGATTTAAAACTATGGAATTTGAAATGTAAAGATTCAAATGGAATTTGGAATATATATATCTATATATATATATATATATATTAGAAGGGAGTTGAATTCATTTTAAAGAAGTTTAAAAGGTTTATATATATAAATATATATAAAACGAACTCGCCGCAGCGCTGCAGTTCGTAAAATAGCGATTCGAACTTCAATCGAGTATACAGGACTCAATTGAAGTCGGAATTCTTCGAAACAAGAAACGTCCGGACCGATTTGATAATAGTTTTCTGATAGAAGAGAAAAATCTGAATTTCGTCGTATAGATTTTGAGATATGTCAAAATCAAATTTTTAGAAAAGCAGCGCCATAAACCATTATAAACCATAATGGATTTTATATATAAATATTGGGATTTTTAAGCAAATAAAAATCCGGATTTCCATTTAAAAATCTAGACTTGAGTTAGAAAATAAATGTGAACTCAAGTGAAGTGAAGAAGATGATTTTTGGAAACAATAATCCTATTTTTGATTATTGAATAGAATTAACTAAATCAAAGGAGAATTAGTTAATCGAGTTTGAACTAAAGTCGAACTTTGAAAAGTGAAATTTGGGATTGTAAATATATATTCGAAATCGAATATAGAACTAAAATTGGAATTTGAATTCAATTGATTGATAAGTAAGTGGAAATATATTCGAAACGTGTTGAAATATATTCAAATACACAAGCGAGATAGGCAGAGAGTTAGTTAAAGAATTACTTTAACGAATTGAGTCAAACGAGTGTACGAAGTTGAAATAAATGGGACAGGTATAGACATACAGGAGACAGGTATGGGGCAAGGATAATGCAGGTATATAAATAATGTGCTCGACAAAAGGTACATGTTTAATTCATATATGGGTTTTATGCGCCGTATCGGCTAGCCGCTTGGCTTTTTCTTTTTCTTTTTGAGATTAGAAGGACCGGGAAAGCTATTTGAAATTTCCCGATGCTCCCGATACAGGGGAGGTTATGGCGAAATTTTCCGGAAATTTAAGGAGTTAGAATATTTTTAAGAAATTTGACAATTAGAAATCTATATATCGATATATATAGAATTCGATAAGGAAACGAAATCAAAAATAGCGTAAAGGACCAAGATTGATTATTGAAATATTTGGATGACAAATATTGTTAAGGAAATGGAAAAGAGATTTAATTAATGAAATATTAATTAAAGAGCCCAGTGATTTGTTTGATATGTTTGGATGAACACTTGTTTTTATTCGATAGTTAAATCACAGACTATCGAAGTTTTTGACCATCGTTGTCAATATGGAGAGACCGGTTGGATTATTATCCAAAGAACCACTCCGTATCGGCATAAGCGTTGCGAACCAAGTATGCTGAATATATTGAAGACGGAGTAAAGTGCAAGGGCTTTTCTATTAATAGAAATAGTGCCTTCGGTTTCGTTCAATCCCAGGACGAACGTAAATGGACGAATGTCTGACAGAGTATTTCCAATGATCAAATGGGTTGGTCTGTATGAATGTATATGGTTGCAACGGATTTATCCCTTAGCATAATATCCAGAATATTTGTGCAAACTCAACTATAGTGATTAACGGATCTGACAATGTGGCATTCAAAGTGATTGTGCTATCAAGGAATGGTAAGTAATCGTAGCCTCAGGCCTCAACAACCGGGAAAGGACAAAAATCGGGCAGGCAGCATGGCTATGTGGGTCGCACCCATTAGGGTGTATAATCACCTATCTAGAGAAATTCCTTTTGTTTCTAAATCTATCGATTCTGCCCATTCGGGAACGGTGGTTTGAGTCCAACCGTTGGTGATATACATTCGATACACTCAAGCGAAATGAGTGGTCGGTCATGTGTGGGCCGGGTTGCAAGACGTTCTTGTTGAACCCAGGTGTATTCGCCTCTAGAGATACATCATCGGAAGGTGGTTCCATACCTTGTCATGTTGGAAATCCAATCTCCAATAAGCGCCATGCGGGTTTTGATTTTATACTATATATGTGGAGCGTGAGATGCAAGCGTTCTGCTATTTGATTATTTACTTGATGTAGACATTACTATAATATCACTGGATTTTCATATCAAAGTGTTTTGGGTTATAGTAAGGTAAAAACCGTCCGTGTTTATGTGTGGGCTGGTCTTACTATTATCTTTTCTTTCGAAAAGGGTTTTGAAAGTTAAACAAGTGGTTGGAGTTTACTCACACCAGTCCCATGACTGACCCAGAGTTTATTTTGTTTGTTTTCCCTAAACTCTTGGGTGCCCAAATTTGTACGGGCAGTCAAGTGTTTCAGGCTTTTACAGATACCCTTGAAGGAGCTTGAAGCAGGAGGCTTCAACGTTAGTTATTTAGAGTTACTTCCGCTGGATCAAATGTTATGTGTACTCTGATGATGGTATGTATATATGTACAAAACAGATTTGTATTTCGAAGCTTATGTTATATAATATATTTTATTCGTTCCGCTGTGAGTTTGTGATCTTTGTTTTCTTCTATTCTAAGTTTTCTATCTTATCTATTCTCACCCTCTAACTTCTTTCTAATAATGAGTCGTATTTCTGTGTTATTTGGGTTGGACTTATAGTGTATTTAGTCAACTCAGGTAGCTCGGATTTGCGGGTCGTTTCAGTTGGTATCAGAGCTTAGGTTGAGCGAATACATAGGCTTGTGTGACATGTGCTCATTAGAGATAGGGTCAGTAGTACCCTAGAATGAGTTGAGTGTATAGATACGAGAGAGCGTATTTGTTAGTTGATATAAAAGTTGTTTTATATTGTGTTGGCTAGTCTATCGAGTGGTTTATGAATTCTGGTCGAATAGTGGGACGCCACGACGTCGATAGGAGTTTATAAACACTTGAACAGAAGAATCGACACGATATTGTTTTTAAGTGGGTAGATGAAATAATTTTACCCAAAATTCTATTTTTGATATAGAAAGAATAATTTTCTAGAATTATTATAATATATGGATGTGTTGATTGTTAGGATTATAATCAAACGAGATTATTAAATTGGAATGATTATTTATAACCAAATAGAATTTGTATATGAATTAAATATACAAATAAGATGAATTAGAATTAAATTCAAACCAGAATTAAGAATTCAAAATCCTGGGAAGTGGAAAAATATTTTTCAAAGTATATTAAATAATATAGCTTTGTTTTAGAAGGATTTGAAAGAAAATCATTTTAGATGGATTTTGAAATAATAAAGCACTGAACTCACTTCAGTGGCTGGGAAATTATTCTGATGATGATTGCAACATCATCAGTGTTCATTTCCGAGTTTCTAAGTGATGAATTGCTACCTTGGAAAAGTTTTGATGGAAATTTGTTTTGAAAAAAAACAAGTAGTTTGAAAATTCAAATGTTTTAAATTTGAAATGAAAATATACATGTATATATTTAAGTGATTTCAAAAGGATTTGAAATGAAAACCCTGGGATTTGAATTTTGGAATAAAAATTTAACTTAAAACAAGTTAAATAAATCAAGTGAATGAATTGATTTAAAATCAATTTGAATGCATGTGAATGAGAAACCAAATGTTTTGGTAGAATTAAGTTTGTTGAAATATGAGGAGTTGAGTTTCAACATAAGTGAGATTTTGAAAAGTAATGAGTTTGTACCATTTTTCCTAACTTAACAATTTCGAGGACGAAATTATTTTAAGGGGGGAAGAATGTAACGACCCAGATTTTTGAATAGTTTATTTTAAACATTTAGTATGGTTTTAAATATTGAATTTATAATATAAATGGTATTTTATTTGGTTATCGATTAAATAATCGAAATACGATTTATTTTGATAATAATTTATTTTGTTAAATTAAATTGTTTTGAAATCGATTTATGTTTTAAATCATTAATTTAAATTGTTATTAAATTCCAGAACTAATTCCGTGAAGTTCAGAATAACACCATAATCTGACAACGTCGGTCGTTACGTTAGGATGGCAGTTCTGGTTTTCGAGTAACGGTACCACGGGATATTTTGGTTATTTTATTAAAAGTTAAAAAAAAAAAAAATCGAATCATATTAATTAACGCCTACCTTAAGTACAGACAACCACCCTAAAGCCTTTATCACGCAGACCTAAGGAAATCAATCCCCATAACCTATCGTTCTCGAGCATCAAATTCTGTCTCTATGTTTCGACGCAAAGTAAAACATAGAATTAATGGCGTATGTACGAGTGTCTCCCATTCCTTCACTTATAAATACCGCAATTCCTTTCTTCCTTTCTGCTGAAAACCAAAAACCACGAAATCCTTCTGAGATTTTCTTTCCCCCTTTGTTTCTTTAATTCACCGATTAGGAAATAAATAGCGAATTCAAATTGTATTGAGGGGTAGCGATTGTTGATTGAAAGGGTAATCGCGACACAAATGTGATTCTCTCAGGAGCCGAGTCGAGCTGGGTACTCCGTCGATGGTGATGGCACTAGGGGATTTAGAGTTCATCTTACTGATTGGGAGGTCGGAGTATTTTTCAAGGGTTCGGTGAGGGTGCGATCGAGATTTTGGGGAAAATGAAAATGAGACAAACGGGCTTAGGGCGATGCGAGATGGAGGATGTACAAGCGAAAGGGTTGTTGGGTTCTGTCAGGGTTCGACAGCGGGATTAGGGATCGATTTAGGGTTGGCTTGGCTCGAGACTGGCGAAGTCGGAGGAAGTTTGGTATGGTTGGAGATTGCGGTGTATGTTATTGACCAGGGTGAAGGAGTTAACGATGGGTAGAGATTGTTGGCGAGGTGTTTGGTGAAATGCCGGAAAGAAAGAAGAAAAAAAAGAAAAAAAACAACAGCGGGATTAAGGTAAACATAAATTATTTATATATATATTTTTTTAGGTTAATTGCATGATAATTCAAATAGAAATTTATTTAGTTGATTTAGTTTTAATTACTAAGTTAATAAATCGGTCCCTTAAGAAATGTTTAAGTTAATATGTGTAAATAGTTGATTCATCTAATATAGACTATTTAAGTAATTTAATTAAATAGTTCAAAATTTGATGAGTAAAAGATTTTATTTTAGGTGCAAATAAAATCCATTCAAGACGACTCGAGTAAATTCTTAAACGCATCAATTTGGAATGAGAATGCTCGACAAATAAAATCCCCGGTGAGTAAATCTCACTCACCTTTTATTTATAATTATTTTTATTTCATTAAAAATAATTGCCTGTTGCTTGTGTGAATGTTTTATGGTTGCTTTATATATATTAGTTATTTAGGCTATTATATATATATATATATTGGGTTGATTGGTTGGTTGGATTCCCGCAGTCTCATTAGCGGATGCCCGCAGTTTCATAGCGGATGATTACCCTATACGCCCCACGCTATGATTAGTGGATGACCTTCTATACCGCGATATTCTGCCACGAAGCAGAATGGGTATTATTTATGTGCTAACATCTGTGGATGCAGGGAAACAGGTTGGAGGAATCCAACAGGATTCCTCAAAAATATATTATCTGTTTGTTTATTTGCTTGATTCCATATATTCATATATGATGGGTTAAAAATCAAATGATTGAAAATTTGGTGATTTGATTGTTTTAAATATCACTGGGCTAAGTGTTAATCTATTTAAAATATCGTAAAAAGAATATTAAAAATTTAAAAAGGAAAAATTCTATTTTTAAATAGAATTTGAATTTTTAATGGAATAAAAATATAAACTTGTTTTTGGAAAATAAAACAAGTAGTTCTTTATAAACGAAGTTTATAAATAGTTCTTTTATAACGAAGTTATAAATGAAGTGAAAAGAATTGTCATTTGATAATTCAGAAATAGAAATACAAGCGTGAAATTGGAATTTTGAAATGAAATTTCAAAACAGGATGTGAAATGAAATTTTTAAATATATAACTCAAAATGAAATTTGAGTATAACATTTGAATTTTAAAAAAGGGTTTAAATATTTGAATTTTAAGAAGAGATTGAATAGTAAAAATTCAAATAGAAGTTCAAACAGAATTTGAATAGACGAAATGGGAATGGAAAAATAGAATTTGAATTCAAGAAATTAAAATAAAATTTGAATTCAAAGGAATTGGAATAAGAAATTCAAATAGAGATTTGAATGTAGAATTTCAAAATAGAATTTGAAATATAGTATTTCAAAGAAGAATTCAAATATGAAATTTGAATAGAGATTTGAAATAGAAATTCGAGTATTGAATTTGAACATGGAATTGAATATAGAAATTCAAGTAGAGATTTGAATATGAGATTTCAAAATAGAATTTGAAATAAACTTTGAAATAGGATTTTCAAAGTAGAATTGGAAATAGAATTTCAAATAGGATTTCAAAATAGGAAATCCAAATGATTTTGAAATGGAATTTGAATTCAAGGGAATTCAAATGACTTTGAGTGAAGAAATTCAAATGGCGTTGAAAATAAGTTTGAATATTAGAATTCAAATGGGATTGGAATAAAGGAAATTCAAAAATGGAATTTCAAATAAAAGAAGAATGTAATTTGAAATTTTGGGAATTTCAAATAAGAGAAATGGAATCTGAAACATTTAGAATTTCAAATAGAAATTTAAATGGTGTTTGGATATTTGAATTCAAGTATGAATTTCAAGTATGAATTTGAAATGGGATTTCAAGTATGAATTTCAAATATAGAAATTCAAAAAGGAATTGAATTAAAGTGAAAATTAAATAAAGGATTTGAAATAGAATTCGAATAAATGATTTGAAATGGAATTCGAATAAAGGATTTCAAATGGGATTTGAATACAGGATTTAAAACTATGGAATTTGAAATGTAAAGATTCAAATGGAATTTGGAATATATATATATCTATATATATATATATTAGAAGGGAGTTGAATTCATTTTAAAGAAGTTTAAAAGGTTTATATATATAAATATATATAAAACGAACTCGCCGCAGCGCTGCAGTTCGTAAAATAGCGATTCGAACTTCAATCGAGTATACAGGACTCAATTGAAGTCGGAATTCTTCGAAACAAGAAACGTCCGGACCGATTTGATAATAGTTTTCTGATAGAAGAGAAAAATCTGAATTTCGTCGTATAGATTTTGAGATATGTCAAAATCAAATTTTTAGAAAAGCAGCGCCATAAACCATTATAAACCATAATGGATTTTATATATAAATATTGGGATTTTTAAGCAAATAAAAATCCGGATTTCCATTTAAAAATCTAGACTTGAGTTAGAAAATAAATGTGAACTCAAGTGAAGTGAAGAAGATGATTTTTGGAAACAATAATCCTATTTTTGATTATTGAATAGAATTAACTAAATCAAAGGAGAATTAGTTAATCGAGTTTGAACTAAAGTCGAACTTTGAAAAGTGAAATTTGGGATTGTAAATATATATTCGAAATCGAATATAGAACTAAAATTGGAATTTGAATTCAATTGATTGATAAGTAAGTGGAAATATATTCGAAACGTGTTGAAATATATTCAAATACACAAGCGAGATAGGCAGAGAGTTAGTTAAAGAATTACTTTAACGAATTGAGTCAAACGAGTGTACGAAGTTGAAATAAATGGGACAGGTATAGACATACAGGAGACAGGTATGGGGCAAGGATAATGCAGGTATATAAATAATGTGCTCGACAAAAGGTACATGTTTAATTCATATATGGGTTTTATGCGCCGTATCGGCTAGCCGCTTGGCTTTTTCTTTTTCTTTTTGAGATTAGAAGGACCGGGAAAGCTATTTGAAATTTCCCGATGCTCCCGATACAGGGGAGGTTATGGCGAAATTTTCCGGAAATTTAAGGAGTTAGAATATTTTTAAGAAATTTGACAATTAGAAATCTATATATCGATATATATAGAATTCGATAAGGAAACGAAATCAAAAATAGCGTAAAGGACCAAGATTGATTATTGAAATATTTGGATGACAAATATTGTTAAGGAAATGGAAAAGAGATTTAATTAATGAAATATTAATTAAAGAGCCCAGTGATTTGTTTGATATGTTTGGATGAACACTTGTTTTTATTCGATAGTTAAATCACAGACTATCGAAGTTTTTGACCATCGTTGTCAATATGGAGAGACCGGTTGGATTATTATCCAAAGAACCACTCCGTATCGGCATAAGCGTTGCGAACCAAGTATGCTGAATATATTGAAGACGGAGTAAAGTGCAAGGGCTTTTCTATTAATAGAAATAGTGCCTTCGGTTTCGTTCAATCCCAGGACGAACGTAAATGGACGAATGTCTGACAGAGTATTTCCAATGATCAAATGGGTTGGTCTGTATGAATGTATATGGTTGCAACGGATTTATCCCTTAGCATAATATCCAGAATATTTGTGCAAACTCAACTAGTGATTAACGGATCTGACAATGTGGCATTCAAAGTGATTGTGCTATCAAGGAATGGTAAGTAATCGTAGCCTCAGGCCTCAACAACCGGGAAAGGACAAAAATCGGGCAGGCAGCATGGCTATGTGGGTCGCACCCATTAGGGTGTATAATCACCTATCTAGAGAAATTCCTTTTGTTTCTAAATCTATCGATTCTGCCCATTCGGGAACGGTGGTTTGAGTCCAACCGTTGGTGATATACATTCGATACACTCAAGCGAAATGAGTGGTCGGTCATATGTGGGCCGGGTTGCAAGACGTTCTTGTTGAACCCATGTGTATTCGCCTCTAGAGATACATCATCGGAAGGTGGTTCCATACCTTGTCATGTTGGAAATCCAATCTCCAATAAGCGCCATGCGGGTTTTGATTTTATACTATATATGTGGAGCGTGAGATGCAAGCGTTCTGCTATTTGATTATTTACTTGATGTAGACATTACTATAATATCACTGGATTTTCATATCAAAGTGTTTTGGGTTATAGTAAGGTAAAAACCGTCCGTGTTTATGTGTGGGCTGGTCTTACTATTATCTTTTCTTTCGAAAAGCGTTTTGAAAGTTAAACAAGTGGTTGGAGTTTACTCACACCAGTCCCATGACTGACCCAGAGTTTATTTTGTTTGTTTTCCCTAAACTCTTGGGTGCCCAAATTTGTACGGGCAGTCAAGTGTTTCAGGCTTTTACAGATACCCTTGAAGGAGCTTGAAGCAGGAGGCTTCAACGTTAGTTATTTAGAGTTACTTCCGCTGGATCAAATGTTATGTGTACTCTGATGATGGTATGTATATATGTACAAAACAGATTTGTATTTCGAAGCTTATGTTATATAATATATTTTATTCGTTCCGCTGTGAGTTTGTGATCTTTGTTTTCTTCTATTCTAAGTTTTCTATCTTATCTATTCTCACCCTCTAACTTCTTTCTAATAATGAGTCGTATTTCTGTGTTATTTGGGTTGGACTTATAGTGCATTTAGTCAACTCAGGTAGCTCGGATTTGCGGGTCGTTTCAAAAAGTAATGATTTTAGCAAAGTAAAAGTCGGATTTTTAACAAAGTAAAAGTCGGATTTTTAGCAAAGCAAAGGTTAGATTTTTAATTAGTAAATGTTGAGATTTTTATAACAACAAAAGACGTGATTTTTATTAAAGCAAAGACGTGATTTTTATTAAAGCAAAGGCGTGATTTTTATTTATAACAAAGGCGATATTTTTATATTATAGAGAGGTTAAAAATATAATTTTTACACTAGTGGCATATTAAAAATATGATTTTTATACTATAGAAAGAATAAAAATGTAATTTTTATAAAGTAGAAGAATAAAAATACGATTTTTATATTATATAGATAGTAAAGATTAAATCTTTATATTTGAAAAGGCGAAATCTTTATATTTGAAAAGGCACAATCTTTATATTTGAAAAGGCGAAATCTTTATATTTGAAAAGGCGAAATCTTTATAGTTGAAAAGGGGAAATCTTTATATAGAGAATAGCATGATAAAAATATAATCTATATTATATGAACATCGATGTAAAAATAGAATTTTTATCTATATAGTAGCGATGTAAAAGTAGAATTTTTATCTATATAGTAGCGATGTAAAAATAGAATTTTTATCTATATAGTAGCTATGTAAGAACTCCTCACCTTTAATTTAAATTTTCCAGTTAATAATATATACTAGGATGCAGACGATGTTTAGTAGCACCCGACACCCGTCGTCCACAGACCATGGACGGCTTGTATGCTTGTTTGTTTGATTTTGATGTGTAGTTGATTGTGTGACGTGATGTGAATGAAATAAAATATTTATGTGGTTAAAAATATTTTATAGTTGAAAATATAATTTTTAACATGAATGTGAATAAATATAAACAAATCGGACGATTTGTTTATATACACACATTTGACTGATATTGATTGGGACGATAAATTTTACACATCGCCCAACTGCACAAATAAAATCTGTGTTTGATTGTTTGAAACCCCACACGGGTATTGGAATGATATATGACATACACTAATCCCAATAATTAGTTGTATGTCGATCGATTGATTGACAGGCTGTTATAAGCGTTAAATATTTATATTTGATGCTTATACAGTGTAGAACGCACTCTGGATGATGGTTGATTATTTATCGTTGTTATTTTGTACATGTGTTGTAGAAAATCCATGTAATTAACATTATACGGTAATTGATTGGGCCTCATTCCAGTTTGGAAATAGAAATATTTGAAAAAGAAATATTTTAAATTGAATATTTGAAAATAGAAATATACGAAGCCGTGTTGATTAGATTGACGCCATTTTGACGTGAACGATATTTATATCGATTTTATTCAAATTGAAATGAATATTAAACTGAATTGAAATTCGAATTAAATTGAATTGATTTGAAATTCGAAATAAACTGAATTGATTTGAAATTCGAAATAAACTGAAATGATTTGAAATTCGAATAGAATTGAATTGAAATCGTTTTGAAATGAATTCGAATTGAAATTGAATAGAATCGAATTCGAATTGAAATTGAATAGAAATGAATTTGAATTGAAATTGAATTAATTTGAAATTCAAATTGAATTGAAAACGAATTGAAATTGAATTAAAAATCAATTTGAATTGAAATCAATTTGAAATGAATTTAAAAATGAATTTGTAAGGGAAAATTCAATTTTGATTTGAATTTGAAATGAAGTGGAAATCGTTTCGAAAACAAATTTAAAACGATTTATAAAATACGTTTTAAAAGGAAATCGACGAAATATATATAATATATATATTATATATATAGAATGGCCTGAATAGAACGCGCCGCGGCCGTTCGTGAATTTCGACCATTGACTTCGAATGGATATTACGGAAGATCCGACCCTCGGATTCTCCTAAAACCGGAACCGTTGGGTTCGTATCGAAAAGAGATTTCTAATGAATATTAGAAATTTGAAATCTAACGATTAGATTTGGAATTATGTCCAAATCAAATTTGAAAAAGGTCGCTGTAAGTGCAGTTTGATGGCCGTTGATGGAAATCGACTGTACGGGCCTTGATAAAATTATTAAAAATATTAATAATTTATGTAAAATCATAAGAAATGATTTGTGAAGAATTGGGATGAAAAACTCCATATTTGAAAAGATAAAAATAGATTTTTATCGAAATGAACTAGTTTTGAACTAGAATAATAATTTATTTATTTTTCAAATAAATAAATTGGATTTGAAATGGTTTTGAAAATAACCAGAATTTCCAATAATTGAATTGGAATGGATTTGAATCAAAATTGGCTTTGGAATATTTCGATGTTGGATTTCGTGATTATACAGATGTTGTTATGGAAATTTGAAAGAGATATATATATATATAAATATCGTTATTTCCAATACGATATTTGTTGGTCGTAGAATTTGATATTGAATATAAGCCGATATATTTTCTATTCAGAGCCTTGTATTTAATATCAAATGTGATTTGGGTTTGTCGTGAATGGTGTCTTCATTAACACTGTTCTTAAACCCAGTTGAGAAAAAGATTAAATCTTTTTATTTAGATTTAATGAAGTGTACCAATTAAATAATATTTAATTGGAATTGAATTGGTATTGATTTTTGGGTTTATCGTGAACAGTGTTTTTAAATAACACTTGTTCTTTAACCCGATAATTAATGGAATGTGATTTTGGGTTTATCGTGAACCGTGTTTTAAATGACACTGATTCTTTAACCCAGTTAAAGATTAAAACTAAGTGGAGTTTTAATGAATCTTTAATTAAATTGAAAAGATCGAGAATGAAGTACCACCAGTTTTGCTCCAAAGCGATAGTTAAATCTTTAATTAGATTTGAACGTGAGATGGTAATTGAATTTACCGATAACACTGTGGTGTTAGATATGAAGTATTACCAGTTTTACTTCATGGGATGAATAGGTGGGGATTGGGAAATAAAATAAATGATTACTCCGGTGTGGTTCGCTAATCCCGACTAGTTTGAATTGATATTCAAAGAAGATTAAAGAATAAATTTAAAGAATTTATCTTTGATAAAATTTATGGGAACCTTTCCCAACTATAAGAATATTTGAACAAAAGAATATTCTGAATTGGAATGAGGCGTATGTTGTGTTTGTGTAACACTTGTTTATTATATACGCGAGTTATTCAGAAAGACCGGGTTTATCCCATTCTGAATAACTGATTCGACGTGGTGTCGAAGATGAAGACGGTGGTCGAAGACCGGAAATCTTCACATCGTTTGGGTGATTGCTGATGATCTCGATTGGGCTGTACACCCAAGAGGAGAGAAACAGTTGGTGATCGTCCAGACGTACTTGGAGATCGATGGATATGCGAGGAAAGTGTCTCCGGTTTCGTTTAGACCCAGAACGAACTTGTAAATGGACTGTGTGTGACATTGGATTTTAGTCTGTGTGATTGATTTCTATTAAATATATATCTGTTTGGCGGCGGAGAATTTATTCTCTTGCTTAACGCCCTTCTCTGAGACGTACGAGCTCAGGGGTTATATATTGATGGATATCAAACGCATGGAGTGAATTGCCTGTGTGGCATGCCTAAGTGGCAATATGATCAAGGCTTCTGTTGAAAAGCAGAGTCTTGTGGTTGATGATCAAAGCACGACCTGTGTGGCATAGATTTGTGTAGCGTGGATTCGCGAGCCTCACACCCCGGTTTGAACCAAAAATGGGAGAAGGACCTCAGGGAGGACATGCGTTTCTTTCTAGTTAGAAGTGGCGTCAGTGGTTTTACACGCCCTAACGAGTTTGACTTATGTGGTTGTTGCTGTTGTGAGGCGCCTCGGTTTGAACGGACGATCCAGGTCCGATGGAGTCATTCGTTGGCTCATTTACGCCCCATAGGGCGGGGAATCGCAGTGTTCAGGAATTTTAATCCACATCGGTGGACCGGCCCTGTCGCTCCAAAGGCTTGGCTGAGTACTTGCCTGAGGCTCGGGCTAGAGAGTCTCGAATTCGGTGAGGACTATCTTTTGCCTCGGTTCACAGATGGAAATCCAGCTTCCAATACGTGATTTTGCGGTTTTATTTATAGAGCCTAGTATGACGACATAGTGGGATGGGGCACTCATGCCGTCTATGATTGATACTTATGATTTGAAATTGTTTTTGACACTATACACTTATAGTACTATCAAAACAATCTGTTTTAAACGTATCAAGCATTCTTTGGCTATTATAAGGTAAAAACCCTATCCTCCGGCTTGCGTTGCATTGTGTGATGGGACCTGGGTCTTATAATAGCTTCATTTTTCTTTATTTAGCATTGCACTGTTTGTTTTATGCACTGGTGTTCTTGGGAGGAAACCCGTTCCGTGTTATACGGCGTGGTCCCTTGATTTACCTAACTTTAAATAAAGAATAATAATTGTTTTAGTTCTCACACCAGTCCCATGACTGACTTGGAGTTTATTGTTTTAACCTAAACTCTGGGTGCCCTTATTTTGGCACGGGCAGCTAGTAGTTTCGTTTTTGAAGATTTATATTCACAGGAACCTGGTTTATAGCTGGAACGATATCCGGAAAGCTTTGCATCCGTGTATCTTCCTCAGTTGTATTTTGTATTATTTTCCGCTGCTATGTAATTTATTGTAATCTCTGGTATTTATCGAATGTGTAATATTTATTCATACTCTGTATATTCTTGTATTCTGATGGAATTGTTGTAATATACAATGAAGTGTTCTTCCGTCTGCGTTCTATTTTGTCGTGTTCTCGAAACAATCAGGCGTTTCGAACGATCTTGATCGGTTTAGCGACTGATTCGGACCGAGCGAAATTCCTTTTCGTTACAGTTGGAATCAGAGCTTTGGTTTACAAAGCTCGAAGAACAAGGCACATTAGAACCATACGAAAGAATTCATCAGAGACTGGATTAGTAATATCCAATAGGAATGACTCGTTAGAGATGGGATCAGTAGTATCCTAGAACGAGTGTGAAGAGTATATTTTTAAAATGAAAACAATTTTTGTTTTGAAAATTTAAATCAATTATTCGTATTTGATTATATTTATATTGAATTTGGACAATCCAGTATATATAGATTTTGCATATACGTCTGATCCACGGGTATTCGAAGTTTTAATATACTGGATGGATATAGAATCACACTCCAGTTGCCCGGAGATGATGCTGATAATGACCATGGCATCATCAGTGTTGTGTTCGAGTGACGAAAGTGGGATTTCTATATGTTTCCTATTGACTGGTGTGAGAACGAAAATTAGATAGGGCTTATTGTTGTGATTTGGCATCAAAAATGTGATATTTGACTATATATCAAAACTATGAGTTTGAAACGATAATCAACTAATTGATTGTTGTTTGTGTTGTTTGATTATTGGTTGAGTTATTAAAATTTGAACCATATAGCCAGTTTGAATCAAATAGTGAATTGCATTGAAAATTAGTCGCATTGGCTTGCATATACATGTACTTACATTGAACAGGTCATTGCAAGGAGGCTAGAGCAGAGAATAAAAATTGTTTGCCCGACAAATAGGTACATGTTTATTGTATTTCTTGAGTTTCGGGTGATTTTATGAGCCGATTGGCTAGCCGCTTGGCTTTTTCTTTTTCTTTTGGATTGAAGAAGGCCATGGGAGGTTATATGAAATATCCCGAAGTCCCGGTGCAGGGGAGGTTATGGCGAAATTTTTCGAAAATTTAGGGTGTTAGCCAAATTTTTGGAAAATTTGAAAAGTTCTTAGAAACTGAAAAGTTGAAGAACTTAAGCCGTAAAGAAAATAACGAAAGTTGAGTTGATTTGTTAAACAACTTTTGGCTTCGTTCCTTTTCGGGGACGAAAAGTTTTAAGTGGGGGAGATTGTAATAACCCAGAAATTTGGGCCAATTTAAATTTTTTTATTTTGACAATTTTAGTGAATTTAGAATATTTAAAATGAATTATTTTAAATGATATCGACGAAAAATTTATTTTGAATAGAATTCGAACGTATATATTTATATAGATCGTCGTTAGAATATAATTATTTAATTATAATTATAAAAGGAATTGAAAATGGCGCGGTAGTTTGATAATTCGATTTCAAAATTCAAATGAATGTACCGGTTGCAAAATAAACCGGATTTTAGCGAAACCAAAAATATTTGAATCTATTTGAGAATATCTTTCCAAGAATCCGAAAAATCGAAATTTCATAGCGGGGATAAAAAGTTATGCCCAGTTGAAATTTCAGAATAGTCGCTATGGAATTTCGGCCCTTGAAAATAGTCATTTTGCAAACGACCTCGGATTTCGACGAAACCACTTTTTTTGGATCCGGGATGTCAAGTTATTACTAGATTCCAATTTTCATAATTTTTAGATTCAATATGTGAGCGTGGTAAAGAAAAACGCGTTTGACCAGTTTCAGTTGAGTTTAATCGACTGGAAAATGGCCATTTTTCTAACGATCTCAGAATTTGATGAAACTAGTTTTGTTAGGACCGTATCGTCAATACGAAGCTAGAAAAAAAATTCGGGAATTATTTTTGTTAGTATGTGGCCCCAGTAAATTGAAATGCGTGTTCAAATTCAACATATAGAGTTATATGTTGATTTTGACGAAAACTAATCGGAACGATCGAATCAACCTGCGATACATATCCCATTGTGTTCGCAATAGGGGTAATTAGCTAGGGGTGACAGTCGGTGGGTTTAATTTTGAGTTCAAAATAAAAAGTTACCTTTTTGGGATTAAAATAATAAAATATAAATTATAAACTATATAACTCTCTCTCCTTACTCCCTCACCCTCTCCCAGTCAACGACACTTTTCAAAATTAAATAAAAAAAAGGAGAGAAGCGATGAACGGAGACCGCCGTCGCTGGCGCATCCACCAGAAAAGCCGCGCCTCCTTAGCCTCTGCCCTCCTCCTTCGTCCCCACCCCTCCCCCCTTCTGCTCGCCCTCCTCCTCTCTCCTCCCCGTTGAAACCGCCGCTCCCAAACCCCCCCAAATCACCTGAATCGAACGACGCCCTAGCCCGACCCGCCTCCTCAGCGCCTCCCCCTCCAATCTCCGCCTTCCCTTCCCCTCGACGGTGCCACAGACCCACCGCCCCCTAGCAGCTCCGAGCCTCCCCCAGTCCGTCAACTCCACCTACTCCGTTCGATTAACTGTAAGCTTTTATTATTTGTTTTATGATTTTTCTTTCTTTTCTTTCTTCTTTTCAATGATTTTTACGATGTTAAAGTAATGATTTTAGCAAAGTAAAAGTCGGATTTTTTACGAAGTAAAAGTAATGATTTTAGCAAAGTAAAAGTCAGATTTTTAACAAAGTAAAAGTAATGATTTTAGCAAAGTAAAAGTCGGATTTTTAACAAAGTAAAAGTAATGATTTTAGCAAAGTAAAAGTCGGATTTTTAACAAAGTAAAAGTCGAATTTTTAGCAAAGCAAAGGTTAGATTTTTAATCAGTAAATGTTGAGATTTTTACAACAACAAAAGACGTGATTTTTATTAAAGCAAAGACGTGATTTTTATTAAAGCAAAGACGTGATTTTTATTTATAACAAAGGCGATATTTTTATATTATAGAGAGGTTAAAAATATAATTTTTACACTAGTGGCATATTAAAAATATGATTTTTATACTATAGAAAGAATAAAAATGTAATTTTTATAAAGTAGAAGAATAAAAATACGATTTTTATATTATATAGATAATAAAGATTAAATCTTTATATTTGAAAAGGCGAAATCTTTATATTTGAAAAGGCGAAATCTTTATATTTGAAAAGGCGAAATCTTTATAGTTGAAAAGGGGAAATCTTTATATAATATAATATGTATTATATGAACATCGATGTAAAAATAGAATTTTTATCTATATAGTAGCGATGTAAAAATAGAATTTTTATCCATACGGAGTGAGTATAAAAATGTGATTTTTATATACATAGCAACAATATAAAAAAGTGATTTTTATATATGTAGTGGCTACGGGCAACGAAAGTGACAAAAGACGAAAAGGTGAAGATTTCCTACATAAGAAGAGTCGTGGCGTTTGGTTTAGCTAGTCGGTGAGAACTCCTCACCTTTAATTTAATTTTTCTAGTTAATAATATATACTAGGATGCAGACGGTTCTTAGTAGCACCCGACACCCGTCGTCCACAGACCATGGACGGCTTGTATGCTTGTTTGTTTGATTTTGATGTGTAGTTGATTGTGTGACATGATGTGAATGAAATAAAATATTTATGTGGTTAAAAATATTTTGTAGTTGAAAATATAATTTTTAACATGAATGTGAATAAATAAATATAAACAAATCGGACAATTTGTTTATATACACACATTTGACTGATATTGATTGGGACGATAAATTATACACATCGCCCAACTGCACAAATAAAATCTGTGTTTGATTGTTTGAAACCCCACACGGGTATTGGGATGATATATGTCATACACTAATCCCAATAATTAGTTGTATGTCGATCGATTGATTGACAAGCTGTTATAAGCGTTAAATATTTATATTTGATGCTTATACAGTGTAGAACGCACTCTGGTTGATGGTTTATTATTTATCGTTGTTATTTTGTACATGTGTTGTAGAAAATCCATATAATTAACATTATATGGTAATTGATTGGGCCTCATTCCAGTTTGGAAATAGAAATATTTGAAAAAGAAATATTTGAAATAGAATATTTGAAAATAGAAATATATGAAGCCGTGTTGATTAGATTGACGCCATTTTGACGTGAACGATATTTATATCGATTTTATTCAAATTGAAATGAATATTAAAGTGAATTGAAATTCGAATTAAATTGAATTGATTTGAAATTCAAAATAAACTGAATTGATTTGAAATTCGAAATAAACTGAAATGATTTGAAATTCGAATAGAATTGAAATAGAATTGAAATCGTTTTGAAATGAATTCGAATTGAAATTGAATAGAATCGAATTCGAATTGAAATTGAATAGAAATGAATTCGAATTGAAATTGAAATAATTTGAAATTCAGATTGAATTGAAAACGAATTGAAATTGAATTAAAAATCAATTTGAATTGAAATCAATTTGAAATGAATTTAAAAACGAATTTGTAAGGGAAAATTCAATTTTGATTTGAATTTGAAATGAAGTGGAAATCGTTTCGAAAACGAATTTAAAACGATTTATAAAATACGTTTTAAAAGGAAATCGACGAAATATATATAATATATATATATTATATATATAGAATGGTCTGAATAGAACGCGCCGCGCCGCGGCCATTCGTGAATTTCGACCATTGACTTCGAGTGGATATTACGGGAGATCCGACCGTCGGATTCTCCTAAAACCGGAAACTTTGGGTTCGTATCGAAAAGAGCTTTCTAATGAATATTAGAACTTTGAAATCTAACGGTTGGATTTGGAATTATGTCCAAATCAAATTTGAAAAAGGTCGCTGTAAGTGCAGTTCGATGGTCGTTGATGGAAATCGACTGTACGGGCCTTGATAAAATTATTAAAAATATTAATAATTTATGTAAAATCATAAGAAATGATTTGTGAAGAACTGGGATGAAAAACTCCATATTTGAAAAGATAAAAATAGATTTTTATCGAAATGAACTAGTTTTGAACTATTATTTGTTTATTTTTCAAATAAATAAATTGGATTTGAAATGGTTTTGAAAATAACCAGAATTTCCAATAATTGAATTGGAATGGATTTGAATCAAAATTGGCTTTGGAATATTTCGATGTTGGATTTTGTGATTATACAGATGTTGTTATGGAAATTTGAAAGATGTATATATACATATCGTTATTTCCAATACGATATTTGTTGGTCATAGAATTTGATACTGAATATAAACCGATATATTTTCTATTCAGAGCCTTGTATTTAATATCAAATGTGATTTGGGTTTGTCGTGAATGGTGTCTTCATTAACACTGTTCTTAAACCCAGTTGAGAAAAAGAATAAATCTTTTTATTTAGATTAAATGAAGTGTACCATTTAAATAATATTTAATTGAAATTGAATTGGTATTGATTTTTGGGTTTATCGTGAAAGTGTTTTTAAATAACACTTGTTCTTTAACCCGATAATTAATGGAATGTGATTTTGGGTTTATCGTGAACCGTGTTTTAAATGACACTGATTCTTTAACCCAATTAAAGATTAAAACTAAGTGAAGTTTTAATGAATCTTTAATTAGATTGAAAAGATCGAGAATGGAGTACCACCAGTTTTGCTCCAAAGCGATAGTTAAATCTTTAATTAGATTTGAACGTGAGATGGTAATTGAATTTACCGATAACACCGTGGTGTTAGATATGAAGTATTACCAGTTTTACTTCATGGGATGAATAGGTTGGGATTGGGAAATAAAATAAATGATTATTCCGGTGTGGTTCGCTAATCCCGACTAATTTGAATTGATATTCAAAGAAGATTAAAGAATAAATTTAAAGAATTTATCTTTGATAAAAGTTATGGAACCTTTCCCAAGTATAAGAATATTTGAACAAAAGAATATTCTGAATTGGAATGAGGCGTATGTTGTATTTGTGTAACACTTGTTTATTATATACGCGAGTTATTCAGAAAGACCGGGTTTATCCCATTCTGAATAACTGATTCGACGTGGTGTCGAAGATGAAGACGGTGGTCGAAAACCGGAAATCTTCACATCGTTTGGGTGATTGCTGATGATCTCGATTGGGCTGTACACCCAAGAGGAGAGAAACAGTTGGTGATCGTCCAGACGTACTTGGAGATCGATGGATATGCGAGGAAAGTGCCTCCGGTTTCGTTCAGACACAGAACGAACTTGTAAATGGACTACGTGTCTGGCATTGGATTTTAGTCTGTGTGATTGATTTCTATTAAATATATATCTGTTTGACGGCGAGAATTTATTCTCTTGCTTAACGTCCTTCTCTGAGACGTACGAGCTCAGGGGTTATATATTGATGGATATCAAACGCATGGAGTGAATTGCCTGTGTGGCATGCCTAAGCGGCAATATGATCAAGGCTTCTGTTGAAAAGTAGAGTCTTGTGGTTGATGATCAAAGCACGGCCTGTGTGGCATAGCTTTGTGTAGCATGGATTCGCGAGCCTCACACCCCGGTGTGAACCAAAAACGGGAGAAGGACCTCAGGGAGGACATGCGTTTCTTTCTAGTTAGAAGTGGCGTCAGTGGTTTTACACGCCCTGACGAGTTTGACTTATGTGGTTGTTGCTGTTGCGAGGCACCTCGGTTTGATCGGACGATCCAGGTCCGATGGAGTCATTCGTTGGTTCATTTACGCCCCATAGGGCGGGAAAACGCAGTGTTCAGGAATTTTAATCCACATCGGTGGACCGGCCATGTCGCTCCAAAGGCTTGACTGAGTACTTGCTTGAGGCTCGGGCTAGAGAGTCTTGAATTCGGTGAGGACTATCTTTTGCCTCGGTTCACAGATAGAAATCCAGCTTCCAATACGTGATTTTGCGGTTTTATTTGTAGAGCCTAGTATGGCGACATAGTGGGATGGGGCACTCATGCCGTCTATGATTGATATTTATGATTTGAAATTGTTTTTGACACTATACACTTATAGTACTATCAAAATAATCTGTTTTAAATGTATCAAGCATTCTTTGGCTATTATAAGGTAAAACCCTATCCTCCGGCTTGCGTTGCATTGTGTGATGGGACCTGGGTCTTATAATAGCTTCATTTTTCTTTGTTTAGCATTGCGCTGTTTGTTTTATGCACTGGTGTTCTTGGGAGGAAACCCGTTCCGTGTTATACGGCGTGGTCCCTTGATTTACCTAACTTTAAATAAAGAATAATAACTGTTTTAGTTCTCACACCAGTCCCATGACTGACTTGGAGTTTATTGTTTTAACCTAAACTCTGGGTGCCCTTATTTTGACACGGACAGCTAGTAGTTTCGGTTTTGCAGATTTATATTCACAGAAACCTGGTTTACAGCTGGAACGATATACGGAAAGCTTTGTATCCGTGTATCTTCTTCAGTTGTATTTTGTATTATTTTCCGCTGCTATGTAATTTATTGTAATCTCTGTTATTTATCGAATGTGTAATATTTATTCATACTCTGTATATTCTTGTATTCTGATGGAATTGTTGTAATATACAATAAAGTGTTCTTCCGTCTACGTTCTATTTTGTCGTGTTCTCGAAACAATCAGGCGTTTCGAACGGTCTTGATCGGTTTAGCGACTGATTCGGACCGAGCGAAATTCCCGGTCGTTACAAAGTACGTCTGGACGATCACCAACTGATTCCCTCCTCTTGGGTGTATGGCCCAATCAAGATCATCAGTAATTATCTAAACGACGTGAAGACCTCCGGTCTTCAACCACCGTCTTCATCTTCGACTAATCGCCGAATCAGTTATTCAGAATGGGATAAACCCGGTCTTTCTGAATAACTCGCGTATATAATAAACAAGTGTTACACAAACACAACATACGCCTCATTCCAATTCATCAGTCACTAACCGTAAATTAGTAAGAGGACAATTCCCCAAATATTAACCCCGAAGGCCGAAACCAACATCAGATCAATACCCAGGAAACCATTCATCTTAGCCAACCTACAGTTAAATTCTAAATTTCACATTCTTAGGTATAAGTTCCCATTAATTTTATCAAAGATAAATTCCTTAAACTTATTTTTTAATCTTCTTTTGAATATCGATTCAAACCAAATTATGGTTTATCCAAACTAGCCGGGATTAACGAACCTTACTGAAGTAATCATTTATTTTAATTTCTCAATCCCAACTTATTCATCCCATGAAGTAAAACTGGTCATACTTCATATCTAATACCACAGTGTTATCGATAAATTCAATTAACATTTCACGTTCAAATCTAATTAAAGATTTAACTATCGCCTGGAGCAAAACTGGTGATACTCCATTCTATATCATTTCAATCTAATTAAAGATTCATTAAAACTCCACTTGGTTTTAATCTTTAACTGGGTTAAAGAACCAATACCATTTAAAACACGGTTCACGATAAACCCAATCACATTCCATTCTATCAGCTTTTAACCGTAAAATAGCAAATGAGCAATTCCCTAAGTATTAACCCCGAAGGCTGAAACCAACATCAGATCAATACCCAAGAAACCATTCAACTTAACTAATCTCCAGTTAGTTTCTGATTTTCTTAACTCAGTTGGGTCTAAGAACAGTATTATTGAAGATACCGTTCACGACAACCCAAAATCACATTCCATTAATTATCGGGTTAAAGAACAAGTGTTATTTTAAAACACCGTCCACGATAAACCCAAAAATCAATTCAAATTCAATTCCAATTAAATACCATTTAATTGGTACACTTCATTAAATCTAAATAAAAAGGTTTAATCTTTTTCTCAACTGGGTTTAAGAACAGTTGTTAATGAAGACACCATTCACGACAAACCAAAATCACATTTGATATTAAATACAAGGCTCTGAATAGAAAATATATCGGCTTATATTCAATATCAAATTCTACGACCAACAAATATCGTATTGGAAATAACGATATAAATGTATTTTTCAAATTTCCATAACAATATCTGTATAATCACGAAATCCAACATCGAAATATTCCAAAGACAATTTCAATTCAAATCCATTCCAATTCAATTATTGGAAATCCTGGTTATTTTCAAAACAATTTCAAATCCAATTTATTTATTTTTAAAAATAAATAAATTATTATTTTAATTCAAAACTAGTTCATTTCGATAAAAATCTACTTCTATCTTTTCAAATATGAAGTTTTTCATCCCAATTCTTCCCAAATCATTTCTTATGATTTTACACAAATTATTACTATTTTTAATAATTTAATCAAGGCTCGTACAGTCGATTTCCATCAACGGCCATCGAACTGCACTTACAACGACCTTTTCCAAATTTGATTTGGACATAATTCCAAATCCAACCGTTAGATTTCAAATCTCTAATATTCGTTAGAAATCTCTTTTCGATACGAACCCAACGGTTCCGGTTTTAGGAGAATCCGACGGTCGGATCTCCCGCAATATCCATTCGAAGCCAACGGTCGAAATTCGAGAACTGCCGCGGCGCGGCGCGTTCTATTCAGGCCATTTTATATATATATATACATATATATATATATATATATATATATATATTTCGTCGATTTTCTTTCATAACGTATTTTATAAATCGTTTTAAATTCGTTTTCAAAACGATTTCAACTTCCTTTTCAAATTAAAATCAAGATTGAATTTTTCAATATAAATTCGTTTTAATTTCATTTCAAATCGATTTCAATTCAATTTGAATTTAATTCGAATTTCAATTCATTTCAATTTAATTCGAATTTCAAATCTATTCAATTTAATTTAATTCGAATTTCAAATCTATTCAATATAATTTAATTCGAATTTCAAATCTATTCAATATGATTTAATTCGAATTTTCAAATCTATTCAATATAATTTAATTCGAATTTCAAATCTATTCAATATAATTTAATTCGAATTTCAAATCTATTCAATATAATTTAATTCGAATTTCAAATCTATTCAATATAATTTAATTCGAATTTCAAAAACACTTTCAATATTCATCGAAAAATGAATAAAATCGATATAAATATCGTTCGCGTCAAAATGACGTCAATCTAATCAACACGGCTTCATATATTTCTATTTTCAAATATTCTATTTCAAATATTTCTTTTTCAAATATTTCTATTTCAAATATTTCTTTTTCAAATATTTCTATTTCAAATATTTGTTTTTCAAATATTTCTATTCAAATATTTCTTTTTCAAATATTTCTTTTACAAAACTGGAATGAGGCCCAATCAATTACCATATAATGTTAATTATATGGATTTTCTACAACACATGTATAAAATAACAACGATAAATAATCAACCATCATCCAGAGTGCACCACACAACTGCATAAGCATTAAATATAAATAATTAACGCTTACATAGTCTGTCGACCAATCGATCGATATACAACTAAACAGTCGGGATTAGTGTATGTCAAATATCATCCTAATACCCGTGTGGGGTTTCAAATCAACAAACACAGATTTTTATTTGTGCAGTTGGGCGATGTGTAAAATTTATCGTCCCAATCAATATTAGTCAAATGTGTGTATACAAACAAATCGTCCTATTTGTTTATATTTATTTATTCACATTCATGTTAAAAATTATATTTTCAACTATAAAATATTTTTAACTACATAAATATTTTATTTCATTTCACATCACATCACACAATCAACTACACATCAAAATCAAACAAACAAGCATACAAGCCGTCCATGGTCTGTGGACGACGGGTGTCGGGTGCTACTAAACACCGTCTGCATCCTAGTATATATTTTTAATTAGAAATTTAAATTAAAGGTGAGGAGTTCTCACCGAGGGTTCCACTCCTCCATTCTTTATTTCTGAACGGTCTGGATTCTGTTTTGCTTCAAGTCAGTTCCATCACAAATTGTTTCACACGGTTTACATTAAAAATCCTATTTTTAAACAACGATCTTTATAAATAAAAGTCACATTTTCTTTCGACGATTATATATATAAAAGTCGTATTTTTATATTCTTTACCCTATAAAAATCATATTATCTCTACTATATAAAAATCATATTTTTATATTGCTAACTTCTTAGTAAATATCGTATTGTTATATCGTTATACATATAATAAAAATCGCATTTTTATTATATCGCTAAATATATAAAGATCAAATTTTTACATCGCCACTTCATATATAAAAATCCGATCTTTATGAACTTTACATACATATACAAATCATATTTTTACTTATCTAATCTTCATGATAAAAATTCTATACTTTCTACATCTTAAAATCTAAACTTTACTTCTATAAAAATCTGAACTTTCTTTATGTAAAAATATGAACTTCCTTCATATCAAAAAAAAAATTGAACTTTCCTTAGGTAAAGATATAAATAAAATCAAAGTTTTTATGTTAAGGATATAAATAAAAATCAAAGTTTTTTTTTTATTAAATCCAATGTCATATATATATATATAAAGATCTTCTCTAATTACGTGACAAGAAAAATAGAAAAATAAATAAGTTAAAGAGCTCACAGTTTCGATCGAAGAAGGGGGAGGTCAAAGGCGGCGCTGTCAGAGGCGTGCGGCGGTCGGGGGTACCTCCAGTTGGCGGCGGCAGGCCAGCCTTAGCCTGAGGCGGCGGGCTTCTTCGATTTGGGGCTTCAGGGTTTTGCGGGGGTTTAAAGAGGAGGGAGAAGCGCTGGAGGGGGCTATGGATCGTCGGAGATGGGAGAGGGGACCGCCAATGGCGGCGCAGGCGGAGGAAGCAACGACAACAATCGATTTAGGGTTTTAATTTTTAAAAGGGGAGGCGGGTTTCAAGCGTTGACCACGCTGGGTGATTTGTGAGGGGTTTGACCCTTTTATATATATATATATGTGTGTGTGTGTGTGTGTGTGTGTGCTTTTATTTCTTATTATTTAATTCCTTTACTTGTTTTTCAATCCGAACCCCAAATCAAACCCAACGACTGTCGCCCCTAGCTAATTGCCCTCATTCCGAACACAATGGGATATGTTTCGTAACCCAATTCGGCTGTTACGATCAGTTTTCACTAAATTTAAAATATAAATCAGTAGATATTCAATTTGAACGCACATTTTAATTTACCGAAGCCACATACGGACTCTAAAAATTCCAGAAAAATTATTTCTAGCTTCGTATTAACGATATGGTCCTAACAAAACTAATTTCATCAAATTCTGAGACCGTTTGAAAAATGGCTAATTTCTGATCGACCCAAATTGACTGAAACTGTTAAAACACGTTTAACCTCGCCACGCTCACCTATTGATTCAGAAAATTATGAATTTTGAAACCTAGCAATAATTTGACATCACGGATACAACAAAAGTGGTTTCGTCGAAAACCGAGGTCGTTTGCAAAATTCCCATTTTTAAGTGCCAGAATTCCATAGCGACTATTCTGAAATTTCAACTGGACATATCTTTTGATTCCCGCTATGAAATTTCAATTTTTCGGATTCGTTGGAAAGATATCCTCAATTAGATTCAAATATTTTTGGTTTCACTAAAATCCGGTTTATTTTGAATCCTACACATTCATTTGAATTTTAAAATCGAATTATCGAACTACCGCGCCATTTTCAATTCCTTTTATAATTATAAATAAATATTTATATTCTAACGTCGAGCTATATAAATATATACGTTCTAATTCCATTCAAACTAAATTTTTCGTCGTTATTATTTAAAATAATTCATTTTAAATATTCAAAATTCATTCAAATTGCCAAAATAAAAAAATTAAATTGGCTCGGATTTCCGGGTTATTACAAGAAGGATCGCAGTTCATGCAAAATAAGTGAACTAAAAATGAGATTCCACATGGAAAGATGTTTTTTTGAATTTCATTGGGAAGACTGAATGATACAACCATGATTTATTTAACTTTTTGAACTTGAAACAGATTGCATCCTAGCACTAATATATATATATATATATATATATATATATATATATATGTGTGTGTGTGTGTGTGTATACATATATATATATGTGATGTGTGTGTGTATACATATATATATATATATATCATAAATTGCTCTAATGTAAAGGGGAGGTGGTGTGCGTATCTATGTACATGTCTTATCATCTACATAGATAAATAACGCTGACTACTCAAAAATGGAAATAATTTAAATTTTGCTTTCTTATACGAAGCTTAGTCCTCACAGCTTAATAATAAGTTGTTAATGCTACATAAGAAGTTACATAAAGTAATATTACAGTCATTTTAATTGCTACGCCAACTAAAAATAGAATAGAGATAAGTTTTGGACCCTACTGTCACTGAGAAAAACACCCGAAGACAATTCCCTAATAAAATAATCAGGGTATTTGCCATATGTGGAATTTTATAAATATTGCGGTCACAACTCAAGACAATTCAACAACCCATAAGGTACAAACTGATACCCAAACCCAATTGTGTATATGTAACAATTCAAGTATTGAAATATCATAATCTACTTCAGTTTACCACTCATGTAACCAAATGGTTAAAAATTAGAAAGCTAATTTATAAAATATATAAAGTAAGAAAATCAATAAATGCATATAACGGTAAACAGCTTTAAGAATACTGAAAGATCTGCCTTCTTTAAAGATATATGATAAGAAACTGTATAAGCTATAAAATTATCAGTGAGGATCTTATCTATTAAAAATACAACATGACAGCATATAAAATTTAAGGAAAACCAAGTTGAATGGTGCAGACCAAACAACATTGAATCAAGCAACATAATTTATGATTTTCACGTCATATGGGAAAGATAGTAAGGAAATTAAGAAAATGTTTTTTCAGACCTAAAGAACCTAGATTTAAAAAACTAACATATAATTTTGGGCACAAATAAGGACAAATTCAACATGATATTTATAGCTTTTGAAGTAATAGAATAAGAAGAAGAATGGATGAAATCAAGCAGTTGAAGAAATTTTGAGAATGGCTATGATTAGAAAATTGGAAAGAAAATGAACAACCCAAAAACTACAGGACTGGCATATATTGTTGTAAAGAAAAAGAAATTAACTGATTTTGTAAATAAATTCTTGAATGGAAATACGAAATACCAATGAAATACTAACATTTAAAACCAAGATGTATGAATAAATTTTCAAATACAAAAGCCCGATGAATGCATCATAGTATAGTTACATGAAAACAAAAAACCACAAACATCAGGAGAAGTATTAGTACCTTTGAAAACAACCCTTACACGCTGAAAAAAGAAAAATTAGTTCAAATCAAGTCAAGTATCAAAATGACATTTTTGTAAGTCAGCAAAGAATTAATTTTCAATCATCCACACTATGATCCAAACTGAAACGTATATGAAAACCATACCGCGGATGTAAACCGAAGAAGACATCTAAGAATGCAGTTGAAGCATGAGCCCTGCAACCTCTACCTGTCCTTGTCCTTAAAAACCAGTGGAAAGAACATGAGCAAACATAAAACGAAGAGTTGAAAATGTATAAATTTGAGCTAAACCCGAGAAACCCAAAAGGGCAAATCGATTTTGAGAACAATGTCTCCAAGGTGAACTGAAAAACCTAACAAACCCAACGGAAAAGAGTAATCACCTCAAAGGGAAAAGGGGGTAGAAGGAGAGGACTCGAACTTAGAAAAGCTATATAGTAATTAGTGAATTTCTATCTTTTAAGGGAATCCCTTGGGTGCAATAATTATGTAATTTCAATTTTAACATAGAAAAGAAGGATATCTTACCCAAGGTTGCATTCACATTCGGGTTTAATCAGGGGTAAGCACGATGCTACAATTTCATAGAAACTTGTTTATCGTAATATCAGATAAAGATATACGCATGATTGACGTGCCTATATCAGTATTTAATTTACAATGGAAAACCTTTCTCATTTCAAAGTAACATAAATTATTTCCATCTATTTTAGTTGAAATTCAAACATATAAATCCATAAAAGTATATTATCCAACCGCATCTCAAGTAGTTCCTAACAAATCTAATTATACAAACAGCAGGTTTATAAACTTACATGAAAAATAACAACATATAAATTGTTAGTGGAGATAAAACAGACAATACCTAAGATGCGAGCGACAATCACTTAAATAAACTCTAAAGTTATTTGTTCATTAAAATTTGAGTTTTATGGTGGTGGACACTACCTAACTTTCAAATTTTCGGACAAAAAAAACCAAACATTTCAAAATAAAACAATTCCCCTCATAATTTATAAAGTTCTTTGTCACCCAAGCAAACTAAAAATATACACCAAATTGGAAATAGAAACAGCCAAGAGTCATCGCTTTTATATAAGCCATTTTATAAAAAACCAGAAACCTATAAACTCAAACCAAATCATTTACTTAAATAAATTAAATGACCTACATGTAATGTAAATGTTTTTCCACCAAAAAATGCTCCACAGGAAGATTTAAAGTGGCAAGTAGAGGCGAAACATATGGTTTTTCAGAAAAAATATTTCTATATGTACATGTAGAAAAAATATTTCCATAAATAGTTGGATACAGTTTAAAAATATTTCAAATGATAAACTATAAACGATATATATGGCAAAGACTCATGATAATCAAACCAAACATCAATTTTGCTACTATCTAAGTATACTACACATCAATTGTTTTACATAATAAGCGATAATGGATTAAACAACCTAAATTAGTTCAAAAAGGTGATTTTCACCATACATAGTAAAGAACCAACGCAGTATCCTAAGAAATTGGATATGGGTGTTAATAAGTTCTAATATTAATAAATTAATAATAATAATTATTATTATTATTACTACTATACCAAATCTGTGAAAAAAATTGACAATATAAAAAAAACAAATTGCTTGTTTATTGTAACGAAATCGGAGTATAGATGCTAATTTGCTTGGATAAGATTGAAAAAGGAAGTTATTAAAGAACAACACAAACACATGAAATTTCATCATCTATCGGTTATTTAATCATTGAGAACTGCCTAAGAATGATGAATTGCATTGCCTTTCGACATTGGCTGTGGCCAACAACTTATTTTAGTTTATAATGGCAATGGTATATATTCATCCAGTAGCGTTAATGTAGTACAAAAACAAAAACAAAAATTGTAGCAAACAGACCAAATAAAGCATTCTAGCTGCTCAACATGGAAGATTTCCAAATATATAAACTAAATATACACGAAAAGGACCCTAACAAAATCAACAAAGATAAAAAAAAAAACCAAAGTAAAACAGCGAAAAATGAGCACAAGCAGCAGAAAAGTCGAAGCCTAAAAAATTCATTTTCAAACCATAGATACAAACCGAACAAAAGAATCTAACTAACAGACCTAAGTAAAACTAAGCATGAGTATTTTTTTCAGTAGATTCATATACTTACAATATTCGTTATCACAGCTTATCATCAAAAATGCCAATACATAAATGAATAGAGACCTGAGTATTTTCATTAGTTCATTTCCAAGACAAACTGAGGGCATTAACAATTGGCATTCAACATTGGAATTAGCATTGGAATTCAACATTATATATTCAGCACGTACCGTTAATATGGTCCTGAAACCAAAAAAATTGTAGTAAAGAGATCAAACAAAGCATTCTAGTTGTTCAACATGGAAGATTTCCAAATATATGAACTAAATATACAACATAAAGACCCTAACAAAATCAACATAGATAATTAAAAAAACCAATGTAAAACAGTGTAAAATGAGCGTGGGCAGTTAAAAAGTCTTAAGCCCAAAATTTTCATTTTCGTACTGTAGGTACAGACCAAACAAAAGAAGCTAACTAACAGCCCAAAGTAAAACTAATAACACACTAATTTTTTTAGTAAATTCATATACTTACAATAGTCGTTATCACAGCTTATCATCAAAAATGACGACACACAATTGAGTAGAAACTTGAGTATTTTTAAGAGGGCTATGAGATCGCCTATAATGGTAGTTCATTTCCAAGATAAATTGAGGGGATTTACAATTGGCATTCGACATCGGCAATAGCAAAAGGAGTACAAAAATAAATGATAAATTTAGGACCTAGTAAACAAAATGATTTTTTAAAACACAAAAAAAAAAAAAAAAAAAAAAAAAAAACAAAACAAAACAACGCAGATGACAAATTACATTAGGTTAACCACTCTGACAATCGGCCAGTGCTTATCTCAATTTATAAGGGCAATGATAAGCGCATTATATATTCAGTCTGAAGCAGTGTTTTTAAAACCCTACCCTGTCGCGGTCCAACCTCGAATAACCCTGAACCTTGGACCGTCACGGCGCGGAACTCAATCAGACCTCATTCATGCATGAACCCTGGTCGGACCTTCAAACCAGCGGTCCAACCTTCAATTTTACAAGGTTAAACCACGGTTTTTTGTTTTTCCATACTTCTCATTGTGTAATTCTTTCTGATAATTTCATCTTTTGTATTGTATTGAAAATAACAACTAAAATATTTCAAAAAATCATAATTGTTCCGACATTTAAACCATAAACTTTACCGTTTCGTTCTAAAAAACATGTGTGTTTGTTTATGTTCTTGCTGTTTTATTCTATCATGCAATTTATTAATTTTAGTTTATAAATAGATTACTTTCAAACTTTATTATTAATTTGTTTGAGTGCAAATAAAACTTGATTATTCATATTTTCACTGTTAACAAGCATGTGCGGCTCTCGACGGTTCGACCGGTCAGACCTTCAAAACCTTGGATCCTGAGTCCTCACGGTTTGACTCGCGGTCCGGTTTTAAAAACTATGGTCTGAAGTGTTACTGTAATCTAGGAACCAAATTTTGAAGGAAAAAATATTCAGGCCAAGCATTCTGGTTGTTAAAGATGGAAGATTTTCCATAACATAAACGCAAGACACACCATAAGCACCTTAAGGAAATCAGCACAAGTAAAATAATTCCACATTAATAGCAACCAAATCAGTTTCATACCGCAACTACATACCGAATAGAAGAATAGAACTGACAGAAGACCCAACCGAGAGACACAACATGAACTTGAAGCAACGCAAGCAACCCATATTAGTTTCTGACGAACGCAATCAACAATAGCAGTCGAGGTTAGATGGGAAGAAGACCAACTTAGCTATTCGAATATTGGTATGCAGAAAAAAGGAAAAATATGTGCTTACCTCGAGAGAAGAGCTAGCAACCGTGCGTAAATCTCTCCGATGAAACCATCCTGAAAACGCACAGGTCAACAGGTGAAATCAATTGCAAGCAGACAAATCAGACCCAAAAAAAAGGAAGGGGTGGTGTCGGTTGAGTTTTAAATTGACGAAAAAATATTTGGAGCCTGGAGGAAGCGGAGGAAAAACTGGAATGAGACCGAAAAATAGAAGCAGATCTGAGAACAAAGGTGGAAGTGGCCTGCGGAGAAAAAAGTTAAAATTTGGTAACCAAATTCTGTAATATATATATTAAGCTACCAATAGAATCCAGTCGCCTGTTAGAGGAAATATTAGGGTAGGAAGGATTTGGAGAGGAAGGAGAGATGCAGAATACAGCTAAGAAAATAAAAAGCGAAGACAAAAAATGGGAGAAAGAGAGAAAGTCACAATACAGGAGAAAATAAAAAAGGTAAAAATGCAACTCTTCAGTTTTTACTAAATAGCCACGGTGCTTCTACGCTCTTGAAACCTAACGCAATAATTATAATATAGTATAGATAGATTTTGGTGCATTGCCGCCGTATTTCTCCGAGTACGTTTATCTTTTTCATTCATGTTTTTTGGTTAGGGTTTGATTTCTGCATAATTAATGTTGTTGATTAACTATTAAAAATTAGATTAATGAACAGAAGAGTGAAATTAAGCATAAATTGTTAATAAGCTAAAATTATCTTTATTTGTTAAGGGGCTACTTTCTTCATTGGTACTCCCCTTAACAATTTTTTTTATAAAAACAAATTGGTCCCCGTAACAATATTTGGAGTGTCAATAGAAATGCCCAAAAAAATTATAAGAAAAAATGAAATATTTTGATGAAGGGGTAACATATGTATGTATAGAAAACGTATATATCACAAAAATAAAATAAAATAAAATAGACAAAAGACTTATTTGCCCTTGACAACATTTCAAACGTTCTACCAAACTCCAATCATTACTATGTAATAAGTATATCAAAATGTCACTAATGAACAAGTTCTTAAGTTTTGAACTTATCATTAATGAATAATTAATAACCCTATCACTTAATTGATAAAATTAATCTTGATAATTTTATCACTTAAACCATTTCAATTAATACTTAATTAATCCTTCAAATCTCGCTAGTCACTTTTTAAACATTCCTTGATGGAATATTTAGCTATCAAAACAATTCCATTTAGGACTTAAACAACTGTAACTTGTTTCAACATTTGAGGCTTAGCGATGCAATGGTACTTAAATAAGTTATCGTAATTTTTCACATCCAAACGGGTTCACATGTCAATGTCACATACAATATGACCAAGTTATAGAGATATTAGCACAAAACAATTAACAATCAATAGTTAAATGACTATTCAATCTTCAGTATTGATAACAACTAATTGCGTAATTTAAACTATCACTTAGCAAACATAGAATGAAGGTTTTATTCTACTTAACATATGCCCATAAAGATTTACACTATTTATGTTAACTTGACAACACTTTATTTTGCTAAATAAACAATACGTATTAAAGCGTGTAATTTTATACAACATTATTTTTGAATATAATGCTATTTAAAATATGTTTGTTTAAAATGTCACAAATTCCTACTGGTCCAAACATCACAATGAACTACACTATACTGTTGGGGTCGTTAATATGAACCAAATGATTTAATCTGTTCATTGATTGGTTCAAAAATGAGTGAGAATCTCTATTTAAAATTCAATACATAAGTTTGTATATTATTTAAAATGAATGATTTCTCCCTCGTCTTCTTGTTCCGGCCCAAACAATCATACCCAACCCGTAACTTCCCTTCCTCCTCTTATTCTTCTTCATCATGAATCTCTTACCTTTATTGTAATTAACATATTTTAGTATGACTTTACCGAATAAAAAGCATAAGAATTTCGTACTAAAATATGTTAATTACAAAGGTAAGTAGAAGAAATTCTGCAGCAACTTTGGATGGAGAATAATATTGTAGGTAAGAAGATTGAAGCAACAGAAATTTATCAATTACCATGTGCATAGCAGCATTCGGATAGGTAAGTTTTCATTCTGAACAAGAAGTAGTAACAATTTCTAGTGACTAATGTTTGTAACCAACAAAAAGCAGTATTCGTTTTACATGAAAAGTGACAGCCATTTCTTTGTTATTGTTTCTAAATATCAATACTTTGAATTCGTATAGAGTGGACTGCGAATATTCGTCATGATAAATATGACATCAGACAATAAAGTTGAAATTCCAATGAAGGTATCAAAGGAGAATATGGATAAAACACGAGCACTAATTGTGCGTGAAATCATAGCCAATCATGCTTGCAGCTGGAATTTGGTTAGGTTCATCACTTGTTTGAGCAAAAAGAGTGCAAAAAAAATGATTGAAAAAAAAGAAGAGTAGAACGGTATTGTATGTTGATTTAGGTTGTGGAACAAAGTTTTTTTTTAATTTTAAAATGTAAGCAGTTGAAAATGTTTTGCGCAGCTTTAATGACTGGATTGATGTTATAAATACAAACCTTGCTTTTGTACATGATATTGAATTTTTATATTGCTACACTGCTGAGTGAGATGGGAAATTACCGAATTGATATCAAAAATTTTCATTATTTTTATTCTCATAGTCATGCAAAATTGACTCATTCAAGAAATGATACCTAAACCCTATAATAATGATACTTTAAACCTGCAGAAAACATAAATTAAAAAACGGATACCCACCTAGTCATAAAAATGATAAGTACTGTGCGCAAATGAAATATAAAAACGGATAAATACAACAGTATAAAAATGATAACTAAAAACTGAACAATGAAAAAATAAAAAAACTGATGCCTACAATGAACACAAACTGATACCCAGAATCTGAAGTTAAAAATGTAACACAAAACTGATAACTACAATATTCGAAAACTGATACCTATGAAATGGACCCTACCAACTTACAAAACTGATACCAAAAAAATTCTAAGTATGTAATTAACAGAAAAGTGATCCCTACAGACACACAAAATTGATAACCAATAGCAGAAACAGAAAGACTAACACGTTAAATCGATGCATGCAAGAGCTTAAAACTGAAATTCAACATGCAGATCGTACTTCTTTGATTACAATAACATGATATCACATCATAACAACAACACATTGATGTAAAAGTAAAACAGAAACACTATAAACTATGAAGAATTATTATTAAAAATACAGATTTGTGTGCACATTTCCAATGTATCAAACACTAATATGCTAATGTGTACAGGTTTATTTGAATAGTATATATGCAAATACATGTTTTCCCAAAAACAAATGAAATAGACATCAGTTTTTATTTTTGAAAGCTTGACAATTGCGCTTGTTATGTCCATATTCATTGCACACTCCATATCTGTTTTACTTGTTTTGGAAATATGCAAATCCACCTTTTCTTTTTGATGAAGGTCTCCCTGCTCCACGTTTATCCTTAGGTGACTTAATTATTACATCACTACTTGAATCAACATAAAGTTTGTCATATGTAGGTATAGGATTAATTGTATTACTGTATAAAGAGCAATAAGCTTCTACGGTGAAATAGTGCTCAATGAAATTATACATAATTAATTTTACTTTATTAATGCATTTTATCGCATGAGCAAGCACATGGAAAACCCATTACTTTCCATTGATTACAGTTGCATGTCCAATCTTTAAGATCAACACAATGAGAAATTGGCGATTTCACTTCAAAAAGGAATTCAGAAGCCTTGAATACATCCCAACCAAAACCTTCTTCAGCCAAATCTTTTAATTGGTTTTCCATGGTTGGACATAAAATGGTAGTCCATAAACGGGATTCCTCTATACGCTAATCCATTTGCTCCATGATTTTTATTCATTTTCCATTCGAACAAGATGTAATAGTTAATGCCCGCTCATCTAAAATCCAACTATTGAAACTTTCAGCCATGTTAGAGCTGTACTCACCATACCTTTTACCTCGAAAGAACAAGTCTGCCCATTTATTGAACGGTTTGTCTCTTAAGAAATTAGCCACTACAGGACCACCAATTTGTAAAAACTTAGAATGATCTGCTTCAAACTCATAAACACTGGATGCTCGAGAACCGGTCTTGAACAATTCCACAATCGAAATGTTTGCATTTCTGGACTTAACCGCAGAAAGCAAATTTTTGTTCCAAGTGAAGGTAGCAATAACTATGGTATGATGTAAGAAAAACATCGTGAACACCTGAAATCAAACCTTGATGTCGATCTAACATAAAAACCAAATTACGATCTTCTTTAAGCATTTCCTTCAAATGATTTAAAAATCAACTCCAATTGTCGACATTTTCTATTGAAACTATGGCCACAGCTAGAGGGAAGAAACCTGCAAACAAATTAAGAATAAAAATTTAAAAAGAATTCATGAGTGAAAAAAGCGATATCTTCAGACGTACAAAAAAGCTTCTTAAATACTATATAATACAAACTGATACCTGCAAACATTCAAAACTGATACTTACAAACTGTGTGATAATTACTGGTACCTAGATACGTATTAAAATGCTATCTACAAACTGTACACTAAAAAATGATACTTTCAGTCATACAAAAATGTTACCCAGTAACAATAGAGAACAAACTGATACCATAATGCATAAAAAACTACTACCTATTAACTGTAGAAATAAAAATTGATATCTTAAAAAATAATAAACTAATACCTTAAAAAATATTCTAGAGAAAACTGATCCCATAGAATTCAAATGATACAACATATATTTCTACAACATAGGAAATTATTTTGAAATCGTACCTTCGTTGCCATTCTTCGCCGTAGCACCCATCAAGACTCCTGGCCTCCCCTTCAAATGAGTACCATCTAAAAATATCATAGGCCTATAATATTTGAAGCCAAGAATACAAGCACCTAAACCAACAAACGCTCTCTCAAACAAATTTGTAGAAGAGTTAACATCCATAGTGACAAAAGAACCTGGATTGTGAGTCTGTAGTGCACTTAAATACCAAGACAAATCATTGTACGACATTGCATCATTACCATACAATTCCATTAAAGCTTGTTGCTTTCCGTGGTAAGCATAAGAGTAAGACAAATGTAGATTAAACTCTCTTCGAAAATCAACCATGATTTCTTTTGGTTTCTTACTCGGATGATCTCTAATTTCATCTATTATCAATGATTTAACAAATAAGCAAGATACATTAGGATTATTCAAATTTGTTAGACCACCACCGCAAGTAAGTTCAACAACCAAATTTCTAATGAAAAACTTATGAGGTGGCCAACATCATAGGAAGCATGTACTTTAAACATACATCCAAAAGAAGATGATGCGCAGACAGTTGAGATCCTGGTAGCACTATTCTTAAGATAATGTAACTCATGACCTGATTTAATTTGATAGGCCATTAAGAATTCTCTAAAGTCATTGTCCCCTCCGAAACAAAAACCGATAAAATCAGAAAATTTTGTAGAGCCTCTTTTCATCAAATCTTTTAAGTAACTCTTCCTATGAACGACAATGTTCGCACCCAAACATCGATCAGAAGACGAAGGAACTTCAACATTAGTAGAAAGCATAAAAGAACCATTAATCACATTTTTCGACAGAAAATCCTTCAACTTAACATCAAAACAGAAAAAAGCAGTCTTCTTATGTAATTGAAATAAAACGATACTTTGAAGATCAAAGTCACTCTCAACTATTTTAGTTCTATCCTCAAACATATAGCTAATTTCAATTGACTTAGGAGTAAGTTGAGACCAATACCGACATATTTCGTTTTGTAAATCATACAATGAGCAATTAATCGACAACCGAGTACTGAAAGAGGTATCGTTGAAGACAACTACGATAAGAAGAGTACCTTCACCACTAGAAGAAATAATTAATGTGTAAAAAATAGTTATCTATTGATAAAGATGCAAACAGATACCTAAAAACAATAAAACATGGGTAACACATTAAAAATGATACCTAAAAAAATTATTAGAATGATACTTACAAACTGTTGTACTTTCAAAGAAAAAGGAAAAAAAACTGTAGCATAAAAAATACCAAAATGATACCTAAAAACTGATTTAGTTATGTTATCCTAAAAAAACTACTAACGCAAAAACAAATAAAGTAACATTTAAACTGATTAAAGCAAAACAATTTCTAATCTAAAACATACTTAATTCAACAATGCAATTACAAACCAAATACAATATAAAAAAAGTCTAAACGAATATAAAAGTGATTAATTAAAAAAATGATATCTGAAAAAAAATTAAAAACTAATACCTGATTGTATTACCAGTAGAATACATGGATCACCTTCCCAAAACAGTAAAAACCTATCCAAAATAGTGAACATTAAAGTAAAGAAATTGTAAAAACAAACACAAATTGAATCGATACAATCAGAAATAAACCTAGTGTGCGATTGATTTTCCGATATGAATCTTGCGAGATCGATTTTTCATTCAGAATTGTGCGTTCAATTACGATTTCTGATCAACAACTAGTAATCTTGTTGGATTAACGCGATCAGTGAGAAAGTTTGATTTCAAAATATGCAAGAATAAGAATCTCGATTCAATGGCGGCGAGATACATAATTGTTCGATGAGAGATAATTGACGACGAAGAAGGAAATAGCGCGCATGATTTAAGGTTATAAAAACATAATTAGTGTATTGTCCTTTTCATTAAATTTTTAATGGGCTGTCCTTATGAATAAAAAAGCCCTTAATTTTGTCCTCGTGGTTATTTTCCTGAAGTGGAAATTGGGGTGTGAATAGTAGCACCCAAACATATATATCATAAAACTATAACTAAATAAATTAAAAAAGACTTATTTGCCCTTGTCAAATATCCTACCAAAGTCCATTCTAGTACAAAAGCATTTAATGCTCATCTTGGGAATGAATTTACTCTATGTACTTAATGTACACATGTACAAAAAATTTAAACTAGATTTTTATTCAATTGTTAACCTCACATCATGGTACTTTTATCCATATTAAAATCACGTGATTTAAAAAAACTTAACCATTATTTAAGAGATTAAAACTAAGTTCTCTATCATTAATAAATCATTTAGAATGGAATTAGGATGATTAAAAGCACAAGTCAAATATTTAAATACAATAAATATTCATAAATTAAATTGATAATATTCCAGGTTGTTACAATTAATGTCTTATTCAAAATTCAAAAGCAAATCTTAGATAAAGAGGGAAAGATTAAAAAGAATACATGCAAAATGCATAGGATGATTACGTTCATTTTTGCAGACAAAATCATTCATTTGAAGCAATGAACATTCGAATTTTATGAAAAAATATAGTTATTCTTCGAAAATCATCTAGTGTCTTAGAACAGAAATTTTTGAATCCATTAGCTTTTTATTTTTCAACGATTTTACATCCCTTTTTACTAGTTTTATGCGAATGTAACAAACTTACCTATTTGGCTATGAAATTTATTTATCTGGTGCATTTAGTTAAATGTATTTCAAATATCAAATTTCGTTATTTAATTTAAATTGTAAATTTTAAGTTAATTTTTAGTTAAAACACAATTCTAAAAACATCTGAATTTGTGAGTTGTTACACTCTCCCTTAAAGTTTATAACACTTGACTTAGTTTATAAACTTAATTAAAGAAAATAAGTTATAGGATTTTAAAGTCTCAAAAAATTTCTAACACCCGAAATTATGAAAATTTTCGGCAGCATCTTCTTTGTGCGGCTCAATTGGATTTTTTTAATAGTATATATATATATATATATATATATATATATAACAATACTCCTCACCTCAGTGATGTGACATCCCAAAACATGGGTAAATAATATATAATACCCAAGTATGTAAACCATAATATGTAACTTTTATTAGCATTAGCGAGCATATATAAGCGTTATAGCGCAAAAGCAAGCTCCAAAAGCGAAGCACATGCCATTGCTACCTGCTAAACACTTAGCAATACGTTATAGCAAGTAAATGAGAAGAAAGAACATACATAGCATAAGAAATACACATCCTTAAGAAAATATAAAAGAAACATAAACAATACAATCATCTAATGTTAACATTTAGTTTATATATATATTCGTTTTATTTTATTAACATTTATTTGACTTGCATTCAAATATTTTTTTTTCAAGTTATTCACATTTGGTTTACTTACATTGAGTGAATGTACATTTAACTCGTTTGATTTTGATTTATTTTCATTGACTTATCAACATTCATTTTCTTAATCATTCGATGGATATACATTAATTGAAATCAAATTTTCTTACACTGAATTATTGATATTCGTTTTACATCTTAAGTTTGTTTTTTCCCAGCCCGTATTACTTTTATATCTAATTCCTTTAAGTTAATTTCAAAATAATTCATATTTTCTATTTAATACCAAATTCATTAGTGAAATTCTTCATTTATCATTCTTATGTTTATATTAAATTTTAAAATCTCATTTTTCTTAATTTATTTATAACAAAGTTTTTGGTTTGAATAACTTGATTTATATTCCAGCTTGTATAATGTCATAAAGTTTTCGGGTTATTACGATCTCAAAAAGGGAAGAAGTAAGGAACTAGCATTAAACTGATATTCGTGCGCATATCAAATTTGATCGTGTGTTCGAATTCGAAGTTTGTTTTCAACTTGTATTGGCAACCCGATCTTTCTAGTACAAGCACTGATTTGACTTCTTGATTAGAAACTACTTTTTTTTCTTACGTAGCAATAAACTATGATAGAAAACATTAGATTTGTATCAGAAACCTATATCAGCATTCGTTGTCGAGAATCGAGCGAACAATTCTACTTGGAATCAAAATTGCATATTCAAACCTAGATCAAAACTATCTCAAAAACGAATGATTTATATTCAAGTTACGTATTTTATTTCCATTGATTTCTTAGTTGTACCAATATATCTATCCAAGTTTTTAATTTTATATTCAATTTTAAATACTTTAAAGAAAATTTCTTTTATATTGAAAATACTTTTATATCGAAAATAGTTTTGATAACTCGATGTTTCAACAAGTTTATCCTCGTTCTCAAAGAATTCTGGTGCAAGTTACTTAGTAAACCCATTTCAACATCAAATGAAAATACATAGAAAACTTTAAAAATAGGTATGGTAAGTACCATCTGAAAACCCGAAGAAACTATCCATGAATCACAGATACACAATGGTTGCACCGGGTCCCCTAGGAAGCATCCGTATTTGTAGGAAATCACTTCCCTGTGAATTTCATCATTGATAAATCAACGAAACAAATAAATAGAATAACCTGAGATCATCATGGAATGCCTCCCCTAAGGTCACTCTATCACTATGTCAGGAGGACAAAGCACCTCGGTCATACATGACTAGACAATCATTGCCTTACACATTACATCATAACACCCGGAAAAAAAGAAGCATGGATCATAGTTTGCTTCTAGTAACACTGATGGTTACATCTCTGTCGCTCTTAGACTATAGGCAATCACTTCTCCTCGAATTATGCCATATGGACCACAGATACACAATGTATGCCTGAATCCCTAGGAAACTTCTGTATTGTTAAGAAATATCTTTCCTGTGGATTACGCCTAAAACAACCATATATCACATCTACACAATGGTTACGCATAGGTCACTTAGGAAACATCCATAGTCGTGAGCCTTCATAACCGTGTGAGTTTTTCCATGTAGTCGATTCAAAGAAAACTCATTAGTATTATGTCCGAACAATCAATCAAAGAAATATGGAAACATGCTCCTACCGAGAAGGACTTCGATTTTCAGAGGAAGTGTAACATCATTGATTTTTATAAGACATTATTCAACAATTTAATTTGGTGATTAAAAAGGAATAATGTAGTGGTTGGAGGTATCGGATTTGTGCTTAAACAAATTAATTAGAAGGTTAGTCATAGGACAAATAAACCAAACCAATGTGCTTAAGAAGGAAGGATACGAGAGGTGGCAAAGTTGGAACATCCCCCCACCACAAGCATACATACACATATATATATATATTTATTTGTGTGTGTATAGAATGTCCTCTCACAGTATTTTCATTCACATTCACTTCTAAAAACATAAGAAGCTAAAGTTTAGCTGATAGTTGAAGCTAGGAGAAGAAAAAAAATCTAGGACTTTCAGAGCTTTAACTTCATCCATAAATCTCATCACCTCTATCTAAACAAGGTGAATAATATTCTCTACCCATTTAGGTTTCAGCCGTTTGATTATAGCTAAAACATACGTGTCATTGTTTATGATTTATATAATGTTACATTAATGTTTTGTAGTAGTCATGATTATTTTCATGTCTATGATTGAATGTATGAAAGTGAATAGGTTCATAGGGCGAAATCTACATTTAGACATCTCCAATCGAATTGAAATTTTGGTATGATGTTTGTTATATGATTTTTGAGATAGGTTCAGGATTTTATGATTTATCATGATTGAATGAATTTATTATGAATTTTTCTAAGATTGAATTGCTTAGGAAATGCTTGAATATTTATTAAATTGATTAAAATATATGTATAAATATTTCATACATGGCCGTAGTATTTTAAATATACAAACCAATGAGAATTTAACAAATATGGTGGAGTGGATATAAAGTAGTGTTTAAAAAGGAAATAAGTCAACTTTTTTCATATTTACTATCAGCGCTACGGCCTAGCCAGATGCACCATCCGAAAAGGTCAGAACCACCTTTCGGTAGCACTTGATGCTTGAAATATCACAAGCATGGTATATGAAGCATTCAAAGCTTCTTCCTCTAACCTTTTGGTTTTGATAATGGTCTCGATACATATAAATGTTTTTGGTTTTGAAAAATAGCTACTCCACAGGAGGCTTTCTCCTTAGCTCTTTCGGTTAAGCTGAAGGGGATTGTTTTCCATAAACAAACTGTTTATAAAGAAATTTTTTGAATAGTGACTTCAAAAGGAATAAGAGCTTTACGCCTTTAAGTCTTTTGTTGGAACCGAAAGGGCTTCTTGATGTACCTTATGTTTCTGAATGCAACGAAAGCCTTGAAGCCACTACCTACGACGACATGCCTCTATACACTTGTTTTGTATAAAATACTTCCTTTGGTATAGAAGGGGTCGGCTAGGATCCTTTCTAAAACCAAATATTTTGAGGTTTTGTCTCTTTGGCTGTTAGCATTAGTAGTGCTGACAATGTGACTTTTATTAAATTGTTTGCTGAAATAGAATAGAGGTTTTGCCTCTATTTCCTACCATTAATTATGTGATGAAAGGCCCCGGTTATTGATTGTTGAATGAAGTTAGAAGGATTGTCTCTATCAGATAGATTTCCATCATCAGTTGACAACAGGTGTTAAGCATCGATTGTTGTTGTTTTGCCAGAAGGATAGTCTCTTTCAGAATAAATTGAATATGGCTTCAGCACCTATGAGGGAGCCAAGGGGATTGGGAACGACACAGGTGTCACAGCCATTGAAGTGTAAATTGACGATTGATAGAACCCATTGAAATGCTTATGTCGTTGGTTGTTGACCATTGTTAAGATATTGCATATGTATGAAACCTATGGAAGGTATAATGGGTAGGAAAAATTGGGAAACACATATTAAAGTAAAACATGAATATTAGTGCCTAAGCCTATTGCTTCGAGCGGTTCAGAGAATTTAGGAGTGAGCTTTTGATTTCATGTTAGAAAGGGTTACTCTGTGAAGCACATGAGGTTAAACTGGAAGCACCCGTTGCTTCGAGAAGTTCGGGAGAAATAAGAATATACCTTCGTTACCATTGTAAGTAGGAGGTTACCTTATGAAGCATGAGAGGGGGATCGAAAGGAGTAATTCCATTTCTTCGCGTAGTTTGAAAATTATTATAAGAAAGTGGCTCCGTTGCTTCACGAAGTTCGAAAGCCAAATTAATATAAAGAGTAGTGGTTTCGTAAATAGTGAGTTTGACCTCACGAAGCACAGACGGAAAAACAAATGTCATTTAAAGTGTTATAACCGTTAAGACATGTAGTCAGTGTAATAGAGGGATGGAGAATCCAATGAAATGTAGAAACCATTTTGACAAGTAGTTAGTGTAATAGAGAGATTGGGAATCCATTGTATGTAGCTTATTATATTACCATTGTTATATATGTTTTTGATGACTGTACTAACCATTGAAAAGCATGTGGCATAGGGATAACATTATTTCGTAGCATGGTTCTAAGGAGAGGGAAACCCGATCCGCTATGCGGTGTGGTTTTGTTAGATACTTTAGTGTTAGGTAGTAATTTATCATTTGCACCAATCTGTTTGAATGACTAGTAGTTTATGATTTTCTTTCAAACTCTCGAGTAATAAATTAAACAGACAAAGGGTTAAGGTTTTTCATATATAGCTTTCGTACATACTTCCAAAGGTGAGCTGGAGGCTATAACTATATAGGATCTCCATTGTGTTTTTTTTTTCTGTTATGTTGTGTCTTTTGGATGTATATATTAACATGTTTTTGAATGCCATTATTTATACTCTGAACAATCGAAAGGGAATCATCATATGTCGCTCTCGGAGTATATTTTGTAATATGTTATATTTTCTCTAAATGGATATTGCAACGGTTGTATGAATGAATGTTTCGAAAAAAAATCATATTCCAATGTAGACTGATGTTATGGATTATTTATATATGATTTTTCTATGACTGAAAGTTGAAACTATAGATGACTGCAGCATCTGTAGCGTTTCGCTTTTGACCTTAAAGAATGGAGTGTTATAATTCGGTATTAGAGCATAAGTTTATGTAAATTTAAATAGCCTTTTCTCTACAAGATTTTTCAACTAAAAGCCCAAAAATAAGAGGAAATACAGATTGTTTGGATGACAAAACTATGACGTATTTATATTTTATTATATATGTCTGTATATACCCTATCGTCTTAGGGTCACCCTTCTGTATCTTACTAAAATTTGTATAAAGAGAAGAAATAAGATATGGAGAGAAAGAGTAAAAGGTTGAATATCGGTCGCAGAAGCACCACAACTGATGGAAATGTTTAACCTGATGCTAGAGGAGGTCGAGGATAAAGGGGTAGGGAGAACCAAAGTGCTGCTTCTCCATCTTCTAATATTAGGAATTTGTTATGGACGTTCATTTAGATGTTGCATATTGGAGTTGCTGCTATTCTCGGAGGAGCTTATCCCTAAGAACAAGTTGGAAACAACTATGCAGAACTGATTTGGGACTACTCTAGCTTGGGAGGAAAACTGTTTCTTTGAACGAAGGATGCTACCGCCATGGATACTTGGTTGCTTCATTGTGAAAGAATTTATGGAGACTTGGGTTTGGTGGATGAGCAGAAGAGGACGCTGGTGTCCAGATAGTTGTAAGTCAATGCTTTTGTAAGGACCCGTAACTTCCCCGGTAAGGAAAGCCCGGATTACCTTGAGAACACGACAAAATAGAACGCGAACAGAAGAACATTTCATTGTATGTTACAACAATTCCATCAAAATACAAGAATATACAGAGTATGAATAAATATTACACATTCGATAAATATCAGAGATTACAATAAATTACATTTAAATACATAGCAGCGGCAAAACAATACAAAACACAACTAGAAGTAATACACGGATACAGAGCTTTTCGAGCATCGTTCCAGTTGTAAATCAGGATCCTGTGAATGTAAATCTGCAAAACCAAAACTACTAGCTGCCCGTGTCGAAAATAAGGGCACCTAGAGTTTAGGTTAAAACAATAAGCTCCAGGTCAGTCATGTGATTGGTGTGAGAACTAAAACAGTTATTAATCTTTATTTTAAAAGAGAGTAATTCAAGGGACCACGCCGTATAACACGGAACGGGTTTCCTCCCAAGAACACTAGTGCATATAACAAAACAGTGCAATGCTTTTTCGAAAAATGAGGCTATTATAAGACCCAGGTCCCATAACACAATGCAACGCAAGCCGGAGGATAGGGTTTTCCCTTATAACAGCCAAACATGCTTGGTACGCGAAATTTCATCTTTTATTATTACTATAAGTGAAGAAAACAACTTCAATCATAATGTATAAATCATAGACGGCATAGTATCCCATGCTACTATGTCGCCATACAAGGCTCTACAAATAAAACCGAAATGTCACGTATTGGAAATTGGTTTCCATCATGAGTCGAGGCAAGGGGCAAGCTCCTCTCCGCTTCGAGGCACTCTAGCAAATGTCTCAGGACTACTCTCTCTGGGTAGCCTCTGGATCTTCAGGGCCGGTCCTCTCTTACGTTTGAGGGTTGGCAATTCCTGAACACACTTTTCCCGGTCCTTTCAGACCTAAAATCGAGGCGCCTCATTCCAACAACCACATAGGTGAAAAGTATATAAATGTCAGCCAGTTTAAGCACTGACACCACCACTAGCTAGAAAGAAACGTCGTGCTCTCCCTGTAGTCACTATCCCGTTTTTGACTCATACCGAGGTGTGAGGCTCGCGAATTCACGCTATACACAAAGCTGCGCCACACAGGTCGTGCTTTGATCATCAACCACAAGACTTTGCTTTTCAACAGAATCCTGGATCAATTGCCACTTAGGCGTGCCACACAGGCAATTCATGCCATGCGACTGATGTCCATCGATATACAACCTCTGAGCTCGTATGTCTCAGAGAAGGGCGTTAAGCAAGAGAATAAATTCTCCGCCGCCTAGCAGATGTATATTTAATAGAGATCAATCGACATAGAATAAAATCCAATGTCAGACACACAGTCCATTTACAAATTCGTTCTGGATCTGAACGAAACCGGAGGCACTTTCCTCGCATATCCATCGATCTCTGAGTACGTCTGGACGATCACCAACTGATTCCCTCATCTTGGGTATACAGCCCAATCAAGATTATCAGTAATCACCCAAATGATGTGAAGACTTCCGGTCTTCAACCACCGTCTTCATCGTTGACTTATCGTCGAATCGGTTATTCAGAATGGGTATAAACCCGACCTTTCTGAATAACCCGCGTATATAATAAACAGGTGTCATACAGACACAACATACGCCTCATTCCAATTCATCAGTCACTAACCGTAAATTAGCAAGAGAAAAATTCCCCAAATATTAACCCCGAAGGCCGAAACCAACATCAGATCAATACCCAGGAAACCATTCTTCTTAACTAACCTACAGCTAGTTTCTAAACTTCAAATTCTTAAGGAGAGGTCCCCATTAATTTTATCAAAGACAAATTCTTTAAAATTTATTCTTTAATCTTCCTTTGGATGTCATATCAAACCAAATTATGGTTTTCCAAACTAGTCGAGATTAGCGAACCACACCGAAGTAATTATTTATTTTATTTCCCAATCCCAACCTATTCGTCCCATGGAGCAAAACTATTATTACCCCATAACTAACACCATGGTGTTATCGGTAAAATTAATTACCATTTCACGTTTATATCTAATTAAAGATTTAACTATCGCTTTGGAGCAAAACTGGTGGTACTCCATTCTCGATCACTTTTCAGATTTGATAATTTAAATTATCAATTCACATTTCAATCTAATTAAAGATTCATTAAAACTCCACTTAGTTTTAATCTTCTCAAAAATCAATATCTTGTCTTTAACTGGGTTAAAGAACCAATGTCATCTAAAACACGGTTCACGATAAACCCAAAATCACATTCAAATTCAATTCCAATTAAATATTATTTAATCGGTACACTTCATTAAATCTAAATAGAAAGATTTAATCTTTTTCTCAACTGGGCTTAAGAACAGTGTTAATGAAGACGCCATTCACGATAAACCCAAATCACATTTGATATTAAATACAAGGCTTTGAATAGGAAATATATCGGCTTATATTCAATATCAAATTCTACGACCAACAAATATCGTATTGGAAATAACGATATATATATCTTTCAAATTTCCACAACCATATTTGTATAATCACGAAATCCAACATCGAAATATTCCGAAGATAATTTCGATTCAAATCCATTCCAATACGTATATTGGAAATTCTGATTATTTTCAAAACCACTTCAAATTCACTTTATTTATTTAAAAATAATTGGTTTTCTAATTCTAGTTCAAAACCAGTTCATTTCGATAAAAATAGATTTTTATCATTTCAAATGTGGAATTTTTCATCCCAATTCTTCACAAATCATTTCTTATGATTTCACACAAATTATTGATATTTTTAATAATTTTATCAAGGCCCGTACAATCGATTTCCACCAATGGCCATCGAACTGCACTTACAGCGACCTTTTCCAAATTTGATTTGGACATAATTCCAAATCCAACCATTAGATTTCAAATTTCTAATATTCATTGGAAAGCTCTTTTCGATATGAACCCAACGGTTCCGGTTTCAGGAGAATCCGACGGTCGGATCTCCCGTAATATCCATTCGAAGTCAATGGTCGAAATTCACGAACTGCCGCAGCGCGGCGCGTTCTATTCAGGCCATTATATATTATATATTTCGTCGATTTCCTTTTAAAATGAATTTTTTAAATCGTTTCAAATTTGTTTCAAAATCAATTTCAACTTTCATTTCAAATTCAAATCAAAATTGAATTTTCCATCATAAATTCTTTTTACATTCATTTCTATTTGATTTCAATTCGTTTGCAATTCGATTACAATTCGATTTCAATTTAATTCGAATTTAAATTCTGTTTCAATTTAATTCAAATTTCATTTCTATTCAATTCGAATTCCATTTTCAAAATATTCGATTTTTGAAATCACTTTCTTTTCTATAATCATTATAAAAACGAATACAATCGATATAAATATCGTCCACGTCAAAATAGCGCATCTCTAATCAACACGGCTTTATATTTTTCAATAACTTCGTTATTCTATTCAACAAATGAATATTTATTCTATTCAACACATGTATCTATATTTCTTTCAACACATGACTAATCTCAACACATGAGTACAGTCAACACATGACTATTTTTGTTATTTAATATATTTTATAAAATTTTGATTTCTTTCGTTAAATTTTTAATTAGACTCCAACTGTAAATTAGTAAGAGAACGATTCCCTAAGCATTAACCCCGAAGGCCGAAACCAACATCAGATCAATACCCAGGGGACCACTCATCTTATCTATTTTCCAGTTAGTTTCTAATTTTATATATGATAAAGATGTAAATTTTATTGTTAAAATATTTCTTTATTTTCCCAATTGGAATGAGGCCCAATCAATTACCATATAATTTTAATTATATGGATTCCATACAACACATGTATATAATAGCAATGATAAATAATCAACCATCATCCAAAGTGCACCACACCACTGCATAAGCATTAAATATAAATAATTAACGCTTACATAGTCTGTCGACCAATCGATCGACATACAACTAAATAATTGGGATTAGTGTACGCCAAATATCATCCCAACACCCGTGTGGGGTTTCAATCCACAAACACTGAATATTATTTGTGCAGTTGGGCGACGTGTAAAATTTATCGTCCCAATCAATATCCTTCAAATAGGTGTACATAAACAAACCGTCCGGTTTGTAAATGAATATTTATTTATTCACATTCACGTTAAAAATTATATTTTTAACGATAAATTCTTTTATTTCAACATATGAATTTCTACTTAGTTCATTTGTTCAATAAAATGATATTTTTATTTTTCTAACTTATTTTAGAAAATTTCGGCGGCATAACGGCACGATACTAGAAACGGGACCAGGCCTAGCCTTATCCTCGGTCTAATAATGGCCCACGCCATGCCATACCAATTTAATCAATCCCATTTCACATCCCAAACAAATTCAATCAAATTAATCAACCAAACAAATAAATCAATCACCAAACAACCAACTAAACAAATAAGTCGTCCATGGTCTGTGGACGACGGGTGTTGCTAAGCACCGTCTGCATCCTAGTATATATTTTAACTAGAAAACAAGATTTAAAGTGAGAAGTTCTCACCGAGAGCTAAACCAAATGCCACGACTCTTCATATGTAGAAATCTTCACCGTGCTCGCCTTTTGTCAATTTCGTTGTCCGTAGCCACTACATATATAAAAATCATATTTTTATATTGTTGCTATGTATATAAAAATCACATTTTTATACGACTACTACATAGATAAAAATTCTTTTTTTACATCGCTACTATATAGATAAAAATACTATTTTTATAACGGTGTTCATATAATAAAGATTATATTTTTATCACACTATTCTCTATATAAAAAATATATTTTTAATACTTCTACTTTATAAAAATTATATTTTTATATTTCACATATGATAAAAATCATATTTTTATTATTCCTATAATATAAAAATCATATTTTTATTATTCCTATAATATAAAAAGAATATTTTTAATCTCTACATATAATAAAAATCATATTTTTAATCTTTATAAAATATAAAAATCATATCTTTCCTACTTTAAAGATATAATCTTTTCACTTTTATAACGATGATTACATAATAAAAATCCTATCTTTTTAGTTTTTAAAAGAAAAACCTAAACTTTATATAAACAAAGTTCGCTTCTTCATGAACTAAAAATTATATATATTTTCAGTTTTAAAAATCATATATTTTCATTATTAAAAATCATATAATTTCAGTACATAATTGAATAAAAATCAAAATAAAACTCACCGGCGTTATCGGAGGTGGGTGATGGCGTGCCGAAGGCTGAGGTGATCGGTGGTGGTGCTGCTTCGACACGTAGTGCCGGTTTTGGAGGGGATTTGGGCTAGGGCGTGGCTGTTTTGGGTAGGAGAGAGGAGGGGGTCGAGGGGGTCGGCGCAGGCGGATGGGGGTCTTCGCGGTGGTGGGTGGTCTAGGTGGCGGCGCCTCTTCGATTTGGGACTTCGGATGTTGAAATGGAGAGAGGGAGGAGAGAAGAGGAGGTGGAGCAATAGGGGGGAAGGAGAAGAAGGTGGCACGGCAACTGGGGGGTAGCCAACCGTGGCGTGGCAGCGGCGGTCTTCCCCCCCCCCCCGTCGCCCTCTTCTTTCTTTTTTTCGATTCGAAAAGTAAACAGAAGAGAGATAGAAGGAAGTCAAACTGGAAGTTATATAATAATATATATTTTATTTTATTTTAATTTTAAAAAGTAACTTTTTCATTCGAACTCAAAACGAGACCCACCGCCTGTCGTCCCTAGCTAATTACCCCCATTCCGAACACAATGGGATATGTATCGTAGGCTGATTCGACTGTTTCGATTAGTTTTCGTCAAAATCAAAATATAACTCTATATATTGAATTTGAACGCACATTTCAATTTACCGGGGTCACGTACTAACTCGAAAAATTCCAGAAAAATATTTTCTAGCTTCGTATTGACGATACGGTCCTAAGAAAACTAGTTTCATCGAATTCTGAGACCGTTTGAAAAATGGCCATTTTCCAGTCAATTAAAATCAACTAAAACTGTCAAAACACGTTTTCCTTTCCTACGCTCACATATTGATTCAAAAAATTACGAATTTTGGAATCTAGCAATAACTTGACATCACGGATCCAACAAAAGTGGTTTCGTCGAAAACCGAGGTCATTTGCAAAATTTCCATTTTTAAGGGCCAGAATTCCATAGCGACTATTCTGAATTTTCAACTGGGAATATCTTTTGATTCCCGCTATGAAATTTCAATTTTTCGGATTCGTTGGAAAGAGATTCTCAATTAGATTCTAATATTTTTGGTTTCACTAAAATCCGGTTTATTTTGCACCCGGTACTTTCATTCAAAATTTGAAATCGAATTATTGAACTACCACGCCATTTTCAATTCCTTTTATAATTTAAAATAAACATTTATATTCTAACGACGATTCAAATAAATATATACATTCTAATTTTATTCAAAATAAATTTCTCATTGATATTATTTTAAATAATTCATTTTAAATAATCAAAATTCGTTAAAATTGCCAAAATAAAAATTTTAAATTGTCCCAGAATTTCCGGGTTGTTACAATCTCCCACACTTAAAACTTTTCATCGCCGAAAAGGAACAAAGCTGAAAGTTGTTTAACTAATCAACTCAACTTCCAATATTTCCATTACGGATTAAGTTCTTCAACTTTTCAGTTTCTAAGAACTTTTCAAAATTTTCAAAAATTTGGCTAACACCCTAAATTTCCGAAAAAATTCGCCATAACCTCCCCTGCACCGGGGAATTCGGGATATTTCATATAGCCTCCCATGGCCTTCTTCCATCCAAAAGAAAAAGAAAAAGCCAATCGGCTCATAAAATCACCCAAAACTCAAGAAATACAATAAACATGTAACTATTTGTCGGGCAAACAATTTTTATACCTCTGCTCTAGCCTCCTTGCTATGACCTGTTCAATGTAAGTACATGTATACGCAAGCAAATGCGACTAATTTTCAATACACTCACAATTTGGTTCAATTTAGCTAAAGTTTTAACATTTAATTAATCAAACAATAATCAAACAACACAATCAGCAATCAATTAGTGAATTATCGTTTCAAATTCATAATTTTGATATATATACAAAAAAATCATGTTTTTGATGCCAAATCACAACAATAAACCTATCTAATTTTGGTTCTCACACCAGTCTATGGAAATATATAAATATCACACATTCGTCACTAAAGATAAATTCTGACGACGAGTACTCAACCATTAGAATCATCTTCGGGCCACTAGAGTATGATTCTATAGCTATCCAGTATATTAAAACTTCGAATATACATTCATGACGTGTATATGCAAAATCTTTATATACTCGATTGTTCAAATTCAATACAAATAAAATATTCAAATACGAATAAAATGGTTTAAATTTTCAAAACAATGTTTGTTTTCATTTGAAAATTATACTCTTCACACTCGTTCTAGGATACTACTGATCCCATCTCTAACGAGTTATTCTAATTGGATATCACTAATCCAATATCTGATGAATTCTTTCGTTTGGTTCTAATGTGTCTTGTTCTCGAGCTCTGTAAACCAAAGCTCTGATACCAACTGTAAGGACCCGTAACTTCCCCGGTAAGGAAAGCCCGGATTACGTTGAGAACACGACAAAATAGAACGCGAACAGAAGAACATTTCATTGTATATTACAACAATTCCATCAGAATACAAGAATATACAGAGTATGAATAAATATTACACATTCGATAAATATCAGAGATTACAATAAATTACATTTAAATAAATAGAAGCGGAAAAACAATACAAAACACATCTAGAAGTAATACACGGATACAGAGCTTTCCGAGCATCGTTCCAGTTGTAAATCAGGATCCTGTGAATATAAATCTACAAAACCAAAACTACTAGCAGCCCGTGTCGAAAATTAGGGCACCCAGAGTTTAGGTTAAAACAATAAACTCCAGGTCAGTCATGTGATTGGTGTGAGAACTAAAACAGTTATTATTCTTTATTTTAAAAGAGAGCAATTCAAGGGACCACGCCGTATAACACGGAACGAGTTTCCTCCCAAGAACACTAGTGCATATAACAAAATAGCGCAATGCTTTTTCGAAAAATGAAGCTATTATAAGACCCTGGTCCCATCACACAATGCAACGCAAGCTGGAGGATAGGATTTTCCCTTATAATAGCCAAACATGCTTGGTACGCGAAATTTCATCTTTTATTATTACTATAAGTGAAGAAAACAACTTCAATCATAATGTATAAATCATAGACGGCATAGTATCCCTTCTACTATGTCGCCATACTAGGCTCTACAAATAAAACCGAAATGTCACATATTGGAAATTGGATTCCATCATGAGTCGAGACAAGGGGCAAGCTCCTCTCCGCTTCGAGGCACTCTAGCAAATGTCTCAGGACTACTCTCTCTGGGTAGCCTCGGGATCTTCAGGGCCGGTCCTCTCTTACGTTTGAGGATTGGCAATTCTTGAACGCACGTTTCCCGGTCCTTTCAGACCTAAAATCAAGGCGCCTCATTCCAAATCCTTTTTCATCTCCTATGAACAGACGCACAAGAGTTCCTTTGGTACACGCCACAACCACATAGGTGAAAAGCATATAAATGTCAGCCAGTTAAAGCACTGACACCACCACTAGCTAGAAAGAAATGTCGTGCTCTCCCTGCAGTCACTATCCCATTTTTGACTCATACCGAGGTGTAAGGCTCGCGAATTCACGTTATACACAAAGTTGTGCCACACAGGCCGTGCTTTGATCATCAACCACAAGACTTTGCTTTTCAACATAAGCCTTGATCAATTGCCACTTAGGCGTGCCACACATGCAATTCATGCTATGCGACTGATGTCCATCGATATACAACCTCTGAGCTCGTACGTCTCAAAGAAGGGCGTTAAGCAAGGGAATAAATTCTCCGCCGCCAAGCAGATGTATATTTAATAGAGATCATTCGACATAGAATAAAATCCAATGTCAGACACACAGTCCATTTACAAGTTCGTTCCGGGTCTAAACGAAACCGGAGGCACTTTCCTCGCATATCCATCGATCTCCAAGTACGTCTGGACGATCACCAACTGATTCCCTCATCTTGGGTGTACAACCCAATCAAGATCATCAGTAGTCACCCAAACGATGTGAATACTTCTGGTCTTGAACAACCATCTTCATCTTTGACTTATCGTCAAATCGGTTATTCAGAATGGGTATAAACCCGGCCTTTCTGAATAACCCGCGTATATAATAAATAAGTGTCATACAAACACAACATACGCCTCAACCCAATTCATCAGTCACTAACCGTAAATTAGCAAGAGAAGAATTCCCCAAATATTAACCCCGAAGGTCGAAACCAACATCAGATCAATACCCAGGAAACCATTCTTCTTAATTAACCTACAACTAGTTTCTAAACTTCATATTCTTAGGGAGAGGTCCCCATTAATTTTATCAAAGATAAATTCTTTAAAATTTATTCTTTAATCTTCCTTTGGATGTCATATCAAACCAAATTATGGTTTTCCAAACTAGTCGAGATTAGCGAACCACACCGAAGTAATTATTTATTTTATTTCCCAATCCCAACCTATTCATCCCATGGAGCAAAACTGTTAGTACCCCATAACTAACACCACGGTGTTATCGATAAAATTAATTACCGTTTCACGTTCAAATCTAATTAAAGATTTAACTATCGCATTGGAGCAAAACTGGTGGTACTCCATTCTCGATCACTTTTCAGATTTGATAATTTAAATTATCAATTCACATTTCAATCTAATTAAAGATTCATTAAAACTCCACTTAGTTTTAATCTTCTCAAAAATCAATATCCTGTCTTTAACTGGGTTAAAGATCCAATGTCATCTAAAACACGGTTCACGATAAACCCAAAATCACATTCAAATTCAATTCCAATTAAATATTATTTAATCGGTACACTTCATTAAATCTAAATAGAAAGATTTAATCTTTTTCTCAACTGGGCTTAAGAACAGTGTTAATGAAGACGCCATTCACGAAAAACCCAAATCACATTTGATATTAAATACAAGGCTCTGAATAGGAAATATATCGGCTTATATTCATTATCAAATTCTACGACCAACAAATATCGTATTGGAAATAACGATATATACATCTTTCAAATTTCCACAACCATATTAGTATAATCACGAAATCCAACATCGAAATATTCTAAAGATAATTTCGATTCAAATCCATTCCAATACGTATATTGGAAATTCTGATTATTTTCAAAACCACTTCAAATTCACTTTATTTATTTAAAAATAATTGGTTTTTTAATTCTAGTTCAAAACCAGTTCATTTCGATAAAAATCTATTTTTATCCTTTCAAATGTGGAATTTTTCATCCCACTTCTTCATAAATCATTTCTTATGATTTCACACAAATTATTGATATTTTTAATAATTTTATCAAGGCCCGTACAGTCGATTTCCACCAATGGCCATCGAACTGCACTTACAACGACCTTTTCCAAATTTGATTTGGACATAATTCCAAATCCAACTGTTAGATTTCAAATTTCTAATATTCATTGGAAAGCTATTTTCGATACGAACCCAACGGTTCCGGTTTCAGGAGAATCCGATGGTCGGATCTCCCGTAATATCCATTCGAAGTCAATGGTCGAAATTTACGAACTGCCGCAGCGCGGCGCGTTCTATTCAGGCCATTATATATATTATATATATATTTTGTCGATTTCCTTTTATAATGAATTTTATAAATCGTTTCAAATTTGTTTCAAAATCAATTTCAACTTTCATTTCAAATTCAAATCAAAATTAAATTCTCCATTATAAATTCTTTTTACATCCATTTCTATTTGATTTCAATTCGTTTTCAATTCGATTACAATTCGATTTCAATTTAATTCGAATTTAAATTCTGTTTCAATTTATTTCAAATTTCATTTCTATTCAATTCAATTCAAATTCCATTTTCAAAATATTCGATTTTTGAAATCACTTTCTTTTCTATAATCATTATAAAAACGAATATAATCGATATAAATATCGTCCACGTCAAAATAGCGCATCTCTAATCAACACGGCTTTATATTTTTCAATAACTTCGTTATTATATTCAACAAATGAATATTTATTCTATTCAACACATGAATCTATATTTCTTTCAACATATGACTAATCTCAACACATGAGTAATGTCAACACATGACTATTTTTGTTATTTAATATATTTTATAAAATTTTGATTTCTATCGTTAAATTTTTAATCAGACTCCAACCGTAAATTAGTAAGAGAACGATTCCCTAAGCATTAACCCCGAAGGCCGAAACCAACATCAGATCAATACCCAGGGGACCACTCATCTTATCTATTTTCCAGTTAGTTTCTAATTTTATATATGATAAAGATGTAAATTTTATTGTTAAAATATTTCTTTATTTTCCCGATTGGAATGAGGCCCAATCAATTACCATATAATGTTAATTATATGGATTCCATACAACACATGTATATAATAGCAACGATAAATAATCAACCATCATCCAAAGTGCACCACACCACTACATAAGCATTAAATATAAATAATTAACGCTTACACAGTCTGTCGACCAATCGATCGACATATAACTAAATAATTGGGATTAGTGTACGCCAAATATCATCCCAACACCCATGTGGGGTTTCAATCCACAAACACTGAATATTGTTTGTGCAGTTGGGCGATGTGTAAAATTTATCGTCCCAATCAATATCCTTCAAATAGGTGTACATAAACAAACCGTCCGGTTTGTAAATGAATATTTATTTGTTCACGTTAAAAATTATATTTTTAACGATAAATTCTTTTATTTCAACACATGAATTTCTACTCAGTTCATTTGTTCAATAAAATGATATTTTTATTTTTCTAACTTATTTTAGAAAATTTCGGCGGCATAACGGCACGATATTAGAAACGGGACAAGGTCTAGCCTTATCCCCGGTCTAATAATGGCCCACGCCATGCACATACCAATTTAATAAATCCCATTTCACATCCCAAACAAATTCAATCAAATTAATCAACCAAACAAATAAATCAATCACCAAACAACCAACTAAACAAACAAGCCATCCATGGTCTGTGGACGACGGGTGTCGGGTGCTGCAAAGCACCGTCTGCTTCCTAGTATATATATTTTAACTAGAAAACAAGATTTAAAGTGAGAAGTTCTCACCGAGAGCTAAACCAAACGCCACGACTCTTCATATGTAGAAATATTCGCCGTGCTCGCCTTTTGTCAATTTCGTTGTCCGTAGCCACTACATATATAAAAATCATATTTTTATATTGTTGCTATGTATATAAAAATCACATTTTTATACGACTACTACATAGATAAAAATTCTATTTTTACATCGCTACTATATAGATAAATATTATATTTTTATAACGGTGTTCATATAATAAAGATTATATTTTTATCACGCTATTCTCTATATAAAAATTATATTTTTAATACTTCTACTTTATAAAAATTATATTTTTATATTTCACATATGATAAAAAATCATATTTTTATTATTCCTATAATATAAAAAGAATATTTTTAATCTCTACATATAATAAAAATCATATTTTTAATCTTTATAAAATATAAAAATCATATCTTTCCTACTTCAAAGATATAATCTTTTCACTTTTATAACGATGATTACATAATAAAAATCCTATCTTTTTAGTTTTTAAAAGAAAAACCTAAACTTTATATAAACAAAGATCGCTTCTTCATGAACTAAAAATTATATATATTTTCAGTTTTAAAAATCATATATTTTCATTATTAAAAATCATATAATTTCAGTACATAATTGAATAAAAATCGAAATAAAACTCACCGGCGTTATCGGAGGTGGGTGATGGCGTGCCGAAGCCTGTGGTGATCGGTGGTGGTGCTGCATCGACACGTAGTTGCGGTTTTGGAGGGGATTTGGGCTAGGGCGTGGCTGTTTTGCATAGGAGAGAGGAGAGAGGGGGTCGGCACAGGCGGCTGGGGGTCTTCGCGGTGGTGGGTGGACTAGGTGGCGGCGCCTCTTCGATTTGGGGCTTCGGACGTTGAAGAGGGAGGAGAGAAGGGGAGGTGGAGCGATGGGGGGAGAGGGGGAAAGAAGAAGAAGGCGGCGCGACAACTGGGGGAGGGGGCGCGGTGGCCAACCGTGGCGTGGCAGCGGCGGTCTCCCCCCCCCCCCCGGTCGCCCTCTTCTTCTTCTTTTTTCGATTCGAAAAGTAAACAGAAGAGAGAGAGCAGGAAGTCAAAGGGGAAGTTATATAATAATATATATTTTAATTTAATTTTAGAAAGTAACTTTTTCATTCGAACTCGAAACGAGACCCATCGCCTGTCGTCCCTAGCTAATTACCCCCATTCCGAACACAATGGGATATGTATCGTAGGCTGATTCGACTGTTTCGATCCGTTTTCGTCAAAATCAAAATATAACTCTATATATTGAATTTGAATGCACATTTCAATTTACCGGGGTCACGTACTAACTCGAAAAATTCCAGAAAAATATTTTCTAGCTTCGTATTGATGATACGGTCCTAAAAAAACTAGTTTCATCGAATTCTGAGACCATTTGAAAAATGGTCATTTTCCAGTCGATTAAAATCAATTGAAACTGTCAAAACACGTTTTCCTTTGCCATGCTCACATATTGATTCGAAAAATTACGAATTTTGGAATCTAGCAATACTTGACATCACAGATCCAACAAAAGTGGTTTCGTCGAAAACTGAGATCATTTGCAAAATTTCCATTTTTAAGGGCCAGAATTCCATAGCGACTATTCTGAATTTTCAACTGGGCATATCTTTTGATTCCCGCTATGAAATTTAAATTTTTCGGATTTGTTGGAAAGATATTCTCAATTATATTCTAATATTTTTGGTTTCGCTAAAATCCAGTTTATTTTGCACCCGGTACATTCATTTGAAATTTGAAATCGAATTATCGAACTACCGCGCCATTTTCAATTCCTTTTATAATTTAAAATAAATATTTATATTCTAACGACGATTCAAATAAATATATATGTTCTAATTCTATTCAAAATAAATTTCTCGTCGATATTATTTAAAATAATTCATTTTAAATAATCAAAATTTGTTAAAATTGCCAAAATAAAAAATTTAAATTGGCCCAGAATTTTCGGGTTGTTACAGCTTTTCATATGGGGAACGGTGTTACTTCTATGACAACAAAAGGAGAATTCACTTGGGAAGACTTTCGAAGGAGGCTTAGGGCAAGATTTATGTCGAAAGCTGCCTAGTCTATGATCATGAGAAAGTTTGTTGATCTAAAGCAAGATGACATGACAGTGGTCAATTACTGCTGAGTTTAATCAGTTGTGTTGCTACGCTGGGGCGGCAACCAACACTATTATGATAAGGGATGAGAAGTTTATTAGGGGCTTCAGTTTGAGATTGCAAAAGAAATGATGCTTATTTGCGTGACTCCAGTGATGTTTGTTTGGATGGCTATCCATATTGAAGAGATGCTTAAGGGGGTATAGAGACCCAATGGAAGCAAAAAAATTCAAGAGAGGAAAAGGAAATTCTCCAAGGGAAAGAAAGTTCAAGTAGAAGGGAAGCCGAAGAATAAAGCAGAAGTTGCTTGTTATAAGTGCTACTAGAAGGATCATTATTTAACCGAATGCAAGGAAATCATTCACATGATCATTGTTACAAGGTAGAATATTCAGTGCTTCAATTGCAACTAGCTGGAGCATTATAAGAACAAGTGTCCAGAAGCAGCAAAAGGGAAGGTTGATGCGATGGAGCCTTTGTCTTTTGGACCAATAGCTGTTGAGAAAGGAAAACTGTTGTTGGTTGTTTCATAGCATACCTGTTAAAATTTTGTTTGACACAGATGCATGCCATTCCTTTATCTTAAGATATGTAGTAGATAAGTTGTTTTTGGAACCATCATACCTTGTTACTTTCCTTAGAGTAGCTAATCAGATAGGACACTATGTGACTCTTAAGATGAGATGTGATAACCTGGAAATTCAGTTGCTAGGTTTCACTTTTGTTTTTTGCTTGTATGTTTTTTATTCTGATGGTTTCAGCATTATTTTAGGAATGGATTGATTAAATCGTTATGATGTTAGATTGTTTTTTCGAAGTAAGGAAGTTTCATTGAGACATCCCGATAGCACCGATAAGATTATGTTCCAAGTGGAAAGGTTGGCTCCATATATTTCTTTATTGTTGTGTGTTTTGGAGTTGGATGAACAGATAAGTTGTGCTCCTGTTGTAAAGAAATTTGTTGACGTATTTGAATTACTAATAGGCATGCAACTGTAGAGGGTTATCGAGTTCTTTATCGATTTAGTATCGAGAGTAAAGCAAGTGAGTTTGCCACCTAGTCAAATGACCCTCTCGGAAATTAAAGAGCTCAAGGCTCAACTTGTTGATTTAGAAGGTAGAAGCCATATTCGTCCTACCAGCTCACCTTGGGGTGCTGCTGTGTTTGTGAAGAAGATGATGGAACATCGAGAATGTGCATCGATTATCGGAAGGTCATCGAGAAGACGCTAAAGAATAAGTATCCTTTGCCTCGTATTGATGATTTATCCGATTAGCTGAGTGATGCGATAGTTTTTTCTCAGATGAATTTGGCTGTTGATTTTCACCAACCAAGGATAGCGGTGGAAAGCATTCCATTGACACTGTTTCGTACAAGATATGGATCATACGAATGGATGATTATGCCATTTAGATTGATGATTGTGCCTACTTTCTCGAGGATTGCGATGCCTCTCACAAAGCTGACCCGAAAGGATGTTAGGTTTGTATGGTCAGATAAGTGTGAGAAACCATTCCAGAATTTGAAGCACTTGCTGAATGATGCTTCAGTGTTAGTTGTGCAAAACGAGAACAAGGATTTAGTGGTTTATATTGATGCTTGTGGAAGAGGCTTTGGATTTGTTCTTATGCAGAAGGAAAGGGTGTCGTTTATGCTTCCCAACAGCTAAGGCTACATGAAGCATGCTACCCAAGTCACGATCTTGAGTTAACTGCTATATTTTTTGCCTTGAAAAATTGGAGGCGTTATCTGTTAGGAAAAAACTTCGACTTGTCCATAGATCATAATCTTTGAGATTCTTGATTTCCTATAAGGAATAAATATGCAACAGTAGAGATGCTTGGAGTTTTTGGCTAATTTTTATTTTAGCATTGAGTATACTCCAAGAAAGGAAATATGGTTGTCGTTGCTCTTAGTAGACGATACCAAGGGATGGTGTCGACCATGCTGAACAAATGGAAGGATCTAATAGATTTGGTTGGTTGTAACGTGAGGAACAGGTAGGCAATGTGTTCTAGAAGAAGCACGCCTATGGTGTCGTGTTTGGAAGTTCGACCATTTTTGATTGAAAATATTGCTTCTGGGCAAGAGGAATATCCTTCGTTAGCCAAAAGGATTAGGATGCTCAAAGTTGCAATGAAAGGAGATAACTTGAAAGGCATCAATCTTGATTGAAACCATTGGTTAAGAAATAAAGGTATGTTACATGTTCCAGGTGTTCGCGATTTGAGAAAAGAAGAGCTTGGGGAGTGTCATCGTTCAAAGTTTATGATATAACCTGGTGGTACCAAGATATGAAAAGAAGCTTTGTTGGGAAGACATAAAGAAGGATTAGGCATGTTGGTGAAGCAGTGCTAGAACTACCAGCAAGTGAAAGCCGAACATCAAAAGACTAGTGGTTTGCTTCAGCTATTAGATATTTTGATTTGGGAGTGGGATTCAAATCCATGGACTTCATTGATTGGTTGCCGATAAGCCGAAAGGGGAGCGAAAGCATATGGGTTGCCATACGACATCGGTTTCGGCTGAGTTATTCATAAGGAATGTAGTGGGAGTCTGGGACTTCATATAATTCTTAAAAGTATCGTGAGTGATAGAGATCCTTTGTTTACGAGTGAGTTCTAGAAGAGTATATTGAAGGCATTAGTAACGAAGCTCAAAAGAGTACCGTGTATCATCCATAGGCAGAGGATCAGACCGAAAGGGTATATAGTACCAGCAGAACTGCTGAGAGCTTGTGTCTTGGACTTTGGCGATTCATGGGAGGACCATTTATAGTAGGTGGAATTTGCCTATAATTTTAGCTTTCAGGCTGGTATAACAAATGGCGCCTTTCGAAGCTTTATATGGTATACCGTGTAAATCATCGTCTTGCTAGTTGGAGACAGGTGACATGTTGGTTCTTGATCCAGAATTGGTAAGAATGAATTAAAAATATCTAAGCAATACCAGAATAGGCCTAAATTCCGATGAACCACACAGGGAAATAAAATTTTTAAAGGCGAAATGGAGTGAGGAATGCTTGGGTTGAAGCTTCGAAGGGGAGGGTTTTCAATTTGCACAAGAACATGGATTTAGGTACGGTAGTTTGCACATGTTTAAACATGTGTTTTGAATCAAAATAGATGGCTTAAATGACGCAAAGTGCATGTTACCAAAATTTTAATTTTCGTACAAATCTCATATGGAAAGTGAAACACTATTGGAAAGAAATTTTAAAAATATATAAAAGAAGTTTTAAGGAAGAAATTTATCTTGGTGAAAGATTTCATATTTTGGTCATATGAAAGACATAATGAAGATTTTTGGATGGTTTGTGTGCGCGTTTTAACGGTGCATAAGGGTCGATGATGCAATAAAAACGTTAACGGTAATATGGAAATGTTTTTTTAGCCTTGGAAATGTTATTTCCATACCTTTTCAATGATACGCGCGAGTTGTTGCTGAACTCGTTTTACGTTTTAGAGCTTATTTTATGCCCCTATGCAACTTACAATTGGGAATTTCTAGAGTATTTTGGGGGTTGAGGTAAAATTTCCATGATAAGATGGGAAATGGGATATTTATAAGCGAGAGGAACGCTAACATACTTTTCTTTGATTTTCTTTTTCCGGCTTAGGAGATATTTTATAGGAAGTGATTGGATGAATTGGCGTTTTGGATGGTTGGATGTGAATGCAAAATTGGTGGCTTCACATTTCTGTTCGTAGTTGTGTGAGGGTTATAATTGAAAAATGGTTTTCAAAATTTGCATTTATGTAGAATTGCAAGTATATTTAGGATATTTTGCATCATGTTTTTGCAAGTGTTTTAAAATTTTAATGCATACATATAGGAGGATCCAATTTAGAATCATTGTACATACATGTTTTATGGTTGAAATTCATTATGTACACTATGTACTTGCGCACTTGGTTGCAAAATGGATGTACAGAAATTGGTTGTGTAGGATAAGATAAGTAGGTGCCAGAATTTCAGGACAAAATTCCTTTTAAGGGGGAAAGAATGTAACAACCCTGAATTTTGGTAATAAATAAATTAGTTATTCAATTAGATTTTATAAAATAGGAATTTCTTCAAACGACGGAATTTGACCATGAAATTTTCACCGTTGCGTTCGACATGGAATTTTGGTCAACTTTCATGTTTGGAGTCTCGCGAACGGATTTTCTATGAAAAATTTACGGATGGAATATAAAAAATGAACAAAAATCATTAAAATAGAATAAATCATGTATGGTATAGAATTATTTCCCCGCCCCCATCTTCCAGGTCGACCCGAAGTGGTCGACCACTATGTTGACCCTTTGGGTCGATACAACAGGTGGCAGCTAGGGTTTTAATATATAATTTTTATATATAGAGGATGGATGTTTATTAAATTAAATCTGACGGTTTGGGCTATTTCCACTTATAAAAATAAAGGGTTAGACTCCCATTCTTTTCCACATATTTCTAAGAGCAACGGTGAAGGTCTACCATTTCTCTTTCTCCTTAAATAAAGTCTAAAACAAAATTATGTTCATATACAATCAAAATCAAACAGAAACAATTCATATTTGAAGGGTTCAATCATATTCAAGTGGAAAAGAATATGGATTGATGTTTAGGTTCATCGTGATCAGATTTCTCTCTTCTTTTCTTATTTTCATATAAATCTACAAATTTGAAAGTATCACTTTTTAAGAATAACTGTCGATCTATAAGAATTTAGGAATGATATGCCTAAAAGATTCAAATTTGGATGCTTTTAAGTGAGTGGGAAATTTATATACAAAGTGTACAATAATCTGATTACTCTGTTTGTATTAAATCTTGAATATGTGCTTATGTGTTCAACAGATCTATTGTAGTTTTTTTCAAATTTGAAGAATAGTTGGGGTTTTAAATAATATTATTATTCTGTAGGCTTACTAGATTGTTCATATCATTGCCTACAGTTGTGTTTAAAATATTGTGGTCATTGTAGACACTATAGACCTAGAAATCAGTCCCATAAATCATGTCAAATTGTAGTTTTATTCCAGATCTGTAGTTTTGGTGTTGACTTGTAATTTATGTAAATTTTATTAAAAAAATATAAATCTGTTTTTGTTCAGTTTTGTTTTCGTTTTAACTTAGTTATTGTAATTATGTCTTTTTGTTCTTTCTCAATAAAAAGACATTATTTGGAATCGATAAGAAATATTCTTAAAAACAAAAGGAACGGTTGTGTAAATTCATGTACAAATATGGGTTCATATATATATATATATATATGGATGGTTTGCATCAACCAATTCGAAAATATACATATTATATATTTCTTATTATTCGATATATTTTTATTCCTCTTTTAATATATTTAGGCATAATTTACAGTAGTTACATTTAATAACCACTTTGTAAGATTTTGAATCTTATTACAAAATTAAGCGCAAAAAGGAATGTTTGGTTGTTAACTTAAACTAAAACATTAAATTTAATAATAATAAAAATAAAAGAATAATAACTACGTTAACTGGGCGAATATATATATATATATATATATATATATATGTGTGTGTGTGTGTGTGTGTGTGTGTATGTATGTATGTATGTATATACATTATCCGTGCAGATATACGTAAACAATGAAAAATATATTATAACTAATGTTTGTTGTATATGAGTGTTTGAATGATTCCATTTTATGGGATTATGTATGGAAATGTAACCCATACTAAATGAAAATATATATTATGGCAGTTGTAGCAATGAATGTAATTGATTTGCTATAAATAAGGCTATAAAGGAATAATAACTATTGTAACCATCATTGATTGGGGAAAATAAATTAAATTAGATAGCATGCCTTAATGGTTACAATTTAATAATAATGATTAGGAATAGGAATTCTAACTCTGATTAAGCAAACAAATAATTCTTATAACATATAAATGTATATACGTATATAATGGAACTCAAATAAAATGGCGACCGAGAAAGAGAATTTTTCCTCCTCAATTTCTAACTCCAAAACAAAATTATCTCTTGATTCAAATCATCGACAAGCTTTTCCCCCTGATTTCTCTTCATCGGTTAAACATGTAAGCCAAGATAATCCTTCTTCTCAAAGGAATCTTCGAGCCCTAGTTTTGATTTTAAGAACTTTTCTATATATAGAATATGAAAAAAATTCATTAACTTACATATTTATTTAACTCCTCAAGATCAGTTGGTTCGAAATTAGATTTTCCGGATCTAGTTTCGAATTCTAAGGTAGATCTATCCAAAATTAAAGCTATTCAAGCAAAATCATGGATGGATGCTGTCATAGAGAATAAACTACATAACAATTCGGTTAAACTTCAGTACTATGAGCCAGACATTAAAGACAGTTTGAAAGTTACGGTAATTAGTGAAGATTTGTCCAATAGAGCAGGTGATAAATGGGTTAATTCAATCGTTTTCTACGTCTATGGTGGTAAGCCCTATTATAATTATATGAAAAGCTACATAGGTAGAAATCGGGTTTTAAAAGGTCATATCAGTTGTTTTCGAGAGAAAATGGTTATACATCATCAAATGTGAATTAACTGAGGATTGCGATCGAATTTTTTCTAGGGGGGCCATATTTTTACAACAGAAGGTTAGTCTTTATGAAGAAGTGGCAGCCATGTATGAAGTTAATGCGTGAAGTTCTGAATTCAATTCTTATTTGGTTAGGTTACCTAATTTAAGGCTAGAATTCTGGTTAGTGGAAGCAATTAGTAGGATTGCTTCTATTTTCGTCAACCTATTAGACTAGATAGTGTAATTGAAGGTCTATTTCGTATAACATATGCGAGGATATTGATGGAAGTCAGTATCGACTTTAAATTTCCTGAATATGTTCCAATTCTATGTCATAATGGGAATATAGTTTGGCAAAAAATATACTATGAATGAAAGCCTACAATTAGACTAATGCTTGTAATTTTAGTAAATTTGGGTACCTAAAGAAAATAGTAGTATAAATTGTGGGATGGATATTGATGACAAAGATATAGAGAAAAATAAGATCACGGATGTTGAAGCAGTGATGGATATGTTAAACGATAATACTAATAATGCAGTGATGAATATGGATGATAGTGAGGTTCATAAGTTATCTCAGGATAATGGGTCGTATGAAGATAATAATGTAGTTGATGCTATGGTTGATAAAAAAGATAGTGGTTGTTAGCCTGCTTTGTGATCAGAATATCCAAAGCCCAAGAACTCTATCAAGAAGGCCACTCAGGGCTTGAGTATGAACTGGCAGAGATCAGCATCTGCTTGGACGAAGTAACAAAGGATGGGATAACTCGTATTTCTACACATATAAGCTTTGGGTTGGATTCCACCATTTTGGATCAAGCTAAAGCGAATATTTCTGACCGACCAATCCGGATCGGGAAAACCAGATCGGGTCATCTGGATCGGGTCAACCGGATCGGGTCATCCGGATCGGGCCATCCAGATCGGGTCACTCATCCTAACCGAATTCTGGGCAGTTAAAGACCATTTCCCCATGTTCTCCACTACTTTCGGGATTTACTCTAAAGCTGCCACGTGGCCACTCAACCCTAACCGAATTTCTACCTATAAATACACATACAACGCATCATTTTTGGGGGGTCTCGGACTTATTCTTCCATGGCCACCATGGCCAGTATTCTCCTACAGAAAACCATCTTCTTCTTCAATGAAAATCAATGAATTCGAAGGGAATAATTCATTTTATTCGAGTGATTGTGTGAATGTATTCATTGTAGCTGTAATCTACAAATGAAATGAGAATCTATGAAGTGGATGTAGGCTTGTTAACGCCGAACCACTATAAATTTTGTGTGTTGATTTCTTTTCTGTGCTTTTAGATCATTATTCTTGGTTATTCAATACGAAATTTATCATATTGGGTGTTAGTGCCATTTTTTGGTCTAACAGTGGTAAGATGCATGTTAATAACGAAGGCAATGTTAGGACAGAGGATAGTACTTTGCTTTATGCAAACTGTTTTAGAAGTATCAGCAGATAGATTAAAGGTTTGTATTTCATCAAATGTAGATTTCAATGTTTGTCATTCTTCTGAAATGTGTATGTCTGCTGATAATAATGCTTTTGAAGATCACAGAAAGCCTAAGGTAAGTGAATCTCTTACTTATAAAAGTAGAGAGGAGGATACTTCTGTCCAGTCGAAAGAAGTAACTAATAATAATATCTCCATGCAAGAAGTTATTGATCAGAATAAGGAGAGTGTCGTAGCAAATGATTCATTTATGGAGGAGTCTGATAGCTCCTCATGTAGCTTCAAGAAAAGAGAATGTAAGTTCAAAAAAGGTAAATTCAAAAGAAAAGGGCAATTGGTGTATGATGAACCGTTATTTGAAACATACCCTGAGTGGGTTAAACTTTATCACAATATCAGACTAGATCAAAATCGGAAAAAGCTAAGGATGAAGTGGGTATTGTTAGTAGTGTCATGTGTGGTGGTATCACCAAAAAATGACATGTTTGTTTGCGTTGTTGGATTTCTCTTGACTCAATATTGGTTCAGGGTTATTTTTTTGCTTTACTTCATTTTGAATAGTATAGCTTTGAGGTTCTACTTTCTGCGTTTTTTTGTTTCTGCAACAGCATGGTGAACTTAAGTATTTGCTGGATTTTTTGCAGCTCTGTTGGGCTTTTGAACTTCTAATGGGGTTTGGGCTTAAGTGTATGCTACGAGTAATTATTGGGATTTTGAGCTTGGAAGCATCTAGGTATTGATGCCTTTGGGTCTTGAATTTGTGGGTTATGCGTGCGGTTATGTTTGTCTTGTTGTATTGTTTTGCAGTGTCTTTTCTGCTTTCGAGTTGTCTTTCTTTGCTTGTTGTAAAGTCTTTGTTGACTTTGTTTTTATTTTTAGCCAACTCAAATGTCTATACTTCTCTTTTATGTAATATAAGTACCCTTTAGTTTTCACAAAATATGTACATACGTACAAGAATAAATCAAATTAAAGTAAAATAGAAAGATTTAAGGATTTATAATAATTAGAATGGAATAATAAGGGACTGGTAAAGTAAGGACATTCATTGGTTTAACTGGTGCATTAGGGAATATATGACTGTTATGGTCATAAATGGCAATAACCCTATTAAATAGAAATAAAAGGAAGAAAAGGAGATTTATGGATATTGGTTGTCGTTTAAAATACTAAGTCTAATAAGGAAACAATTAAAAAATATCCTAGGACATGATGGATATAGATTTTCCTTATTCTATACTGGTAAATCTAGAATTAATATAATTAAAAGTTAGAACTGGACTAAGTAGGCTCATGATGTGAGGACAGTTGCCTTATTTGACAGAGGTCTGCACTTTACGGCAGTCGAATATAGGTCCAACTGATGCGAGACATCCTTGACCATAGGAACCCATGATGATAGTTAGTTTGTGTATGTAGATTATTTCCAAATTTTAAGGTTTTCTTTATGAGTAAGGTCTTCTCCCGCTTGTAAGAAGAAACCAAAATGGCAATAACCCAATATCATAGCCTGCTTTGGGGAGTAAGGTCTTAAGTCATTAGATCCATCTATAAAAAGGTATTAACCGATTGCGTAGCCCACCTCCCTTGAATAAAAGCATTAGAGTCTAACTGGGTACGAGTTTGATAATCTTCACGATTAGTCCGCTTCCTCCTGGGGTCTTAAGTGGCTAGGGATTGAGAGTCCACCCTGGGAGAATAGGTTTTACGGCCACTACGGAGGTATCATAGGTCAACCTATCCTAAGGAGGAAGTATTAAGTGATTAGGGAATTATCCTAATAAGGTTAGCTAGATAGTAACAAGGGGGTCCACCATAGGGAGGTCTTAAATGGCATGCCACGTCTACCTATCTGATTGATCTTAAGTGACTGCTTACTATCTCTCGCCCTATGCGAGCATTGGTTTATATGCATGAATGATGGAAGCCTTAAATTAGTAGGACTTGTAACTTCTGTCCTTTTTGGGAATAGGTTTTACAGCCACTACGGAGGTATCATAGGTCAACCTATCCTAAGGAGGAAGTATTAAGTGATTAGGGAATTATCCTAATAAGGTTAGCTAGATAGTAACAAGGGGGTCCAACATAGGGAGGTCTTAAATGGCATGCCACGTCTACCTATCTGATTGGTCTTAAGTGACTGCTTACTATCTCTCGCCCTATGCGAGCATTGGTTTATATGCATGAATGATGGAAGCCTTAAATTAGTAGGACTTGTAACTACTGTCCTTTAATTCTTATTTATTTAACAAATATAAACATATATAACAAAAGGGTGAATCTAGCCATTCTCCAATGGCTCACAAAAACAGATTATGTAGAAATGGCTACATAATCTGTACACACACAAACAAGAATAACAGCTGACAAACACAAATAAATACAGCAAAAACCAAATGAAAAAGGAGAGTCAAAACAAAGTAGGCCCTCTGAAGACACTCGCCATCGACGAGGCAGACGCCAAAGCTTCCTCAAATTCAATGAACAAGGAATGAGAACCAGGACAAGCCGGTCGAAGAGGACAAAATGCAAAGAAAGACAACTATAATATCTAGTTCCCATCCAATGTAATAATCCAACTAAAATCTCCAGCTCCATAACCAAAGCTCTATCTCCTATAAGCTCCAGATTAGCACCTCCAACAAACAATAAGCCTAGTGAAATACTATCCGAAAAACCTGGACCTACAACACTAGCAAACAACATAAAAGACAAAAAAGGGGGAGAGGTTAGGGTGTAAAGAGGAGTGTGCGAAAACCCCACGAACCGAAAATAATTCGGAGCGACTTTAGTCGATCCCCTCCCTATGGATTGGCGGTACCATGGAAATAGCAATAACACCTGCCAGCCTTCTCGAATAGGAGCCAGTCACTCCCCTAAACAACCTAACACAGAATGCAGGAAAACATCGTTCCTTACCTGCTAAATAACGGAAGGAGGATCCATAGGAGTTTCATTAAATATTGCCTTATTCCGCGAGCACTGGATATGCCAGCAGATAAGGCAGGGAATGAGACGAAAAAGGATCAAAAGAATAGATTTGCTTGAGATACCAGTGCACCAATATCTTAGCAAATTAGAAAGAGAAGTGGAATTACCTCGAAAACAAAATAGATTCCTGAAGTAATTCCAGATAGCAGTAGCAGAACAGCTATGGAAAAACAAGTGAGTTAAGGATTCCAACTCACCTGATCCGCAACACCTACAACGAGACACGATAGGGATGCCAATTCTCTAAAGGTTCTCGTCTAATGGTAACCCATCATGTAGGGTTATCTATATAAACAGAGAAACCTTCAGAGGTAATTGGACATCCCAAATGAAAGAAAAAAGATTTTGATGTAGGGTCGAGGTCTTAGGCGAACTCTATGCCGCCTTAATCGATAAAGGGCTGCCATCCTATTTGGATCCACCATTGTGTGAGTCCAAAAAGTATTTAATGGATTGTATGTTCCACGTCTCACTAGCGTAGGATGGAGAACCCGTGTAATTCGCGCATTAAAGCCTGTGGTACTTAGCATGGAGGAACTTTTCCCACAAGTAATAGTTCACTACAAGTCGTTCCCACAACTTGCACTCAAAGGCAGTATGGATATTCTTTGGATTTCGAAGACCCAACCCCCTCACTTTTAGGGTGAAAAATGACATCCCAATAAATCCAATGGTGTCGATGAGCATTGTCCTTTGTACACCAGAAAAGGGACGAAGCCAACAAATGATAAAAGCGGAAGAAGGAATCAGTTAGAGTTATAGCAACTAAAACATGCGATCCTATAGAGTCCAGTACAGATTTTTTGATAACCAGTCTTCCTGTCTGAGAAATAGAGTTGTATTCCAGCGATCTTACCCCTTGCTTTGTCAGTCTAGGGATCGAAAATGATGTTGAGCTTCATACCTCTATATAGGTAAAACCTAGGTAAGGCAAGGAAAGGGAGGCGGCCATGAAACTGATTAAGTCTTCGATCCAAGAAGATCTAATCGAAGACAAGTCTTTTATCGGAATGAAGCAGCTTTTAGCAGAATTAACGAGTTGGCCGTAGCACCTCTCGTACTGCTGAATGAGGCTAAGTAGACGACGAATAGAATGATGACACCATTAGTGAAAATGATAATGTCATCAGCGAATGATAAGCAATAGATAAGAGAGAAACCCCTTGGAATGCCAAATCTCTGAATCTGACTTTCTATCGTAAGGGAATGCAATCCACGTACGAAAGCCTCGATAGCGATGACAAATAGAGAAGGTGACAAGGGCTCTCCCTGGACGAAGTCCCCTTTATGCCTTAAAATACCCGTTGGTCGATCCATTAATAAGAATGGAAAACCAATAATTAGAGATGAGCCTCCAAATAATATGGATAAGGGGTTCCGGAAAGCCGAAAGCCCTTAGAACCTTAATAACCAAAAACCAAGACATGTGGTCGTAAGCCTTAGCCATGTCCAGTTTAATGACCATGTTAGAACCTCTGACCTTCCGATCAATCTGGGAAACAAGCTCCTGGGCTAAAAGGATGTTGTCCATGATCAAGTGTCCTTTTACAGACCCCACCTAAGAAGAAGAGATAATACGTTCCAGAAACGGTGCTAGCCAAAAGGCTAGTATCTTAGAGATAACCTTATTGGAGAAGTTACATAAGTTGATCGGACAAAAATCCGCGCATGAGCGAGGATTCTCATACTTTGGAATAAGAACCAAATTGGTGGAAGTCCATCCCCGAGCAAGGGTTCCACCTAACAAGAAAAACTGAATAGCCGGACAAAAATCCTCCTAGATAATCGGCCACACACTACAGTAAAAACCCCGTTGAAACCGTCAGGCCTACTCGTACTATCCTTACTGAGTGCAAATACGTTAGTATGTATCTTTTTTGTGGAAGGAGGTACGGTAAGATCCACAATCCCCGAAGGAAGAACAAGTCTGGGAATGAATACTAACAGGGCCTGTCAGAGAGAGACACAGAACAAGTCTATTTAACTTCCTCTGGCATGGAAGCCTAAAAAAGACCAGGGTGCGGGATTTGGCGAATCGAAAGAAGATTATTCTTCTTTCGGATAGAGGAATGGAAAATTTTGGAGTTCATATCTCCTTCGACCACCCACTTCATCCTCGCCTTCTGGTGAATATAGTTGTTATCAATATGAAGTTCCGACAAGAAGGCAAGCTGGGCTAGGCCCAAACCTCCATATTAACCGATGAAGGATCCTCATCAAAGGAACCTTCAGCTAAGATAAGATTCTCTTCGTCCTCCTTATCACAATATAATATATTTTTGAAAACTAGCACGTTCCAAGCCTTAAGGCAAGACTTGAGACGATGCAACTGATGGGAGAAAAAAACAGTAGGAGAGCCAAAAGGTAAAGGGTTCCATGAATCTTCCACTACTCGATGGAACGAGTGGTGGAATGTCCACATACTCTAAAACCAAAAAGAAGACGGATCAGAAAGGGACAAGGGAGAGTAGTGAGGAATCATAGGAGCATGATCCGAGAAGGTGCGAGGAAGATGGAACACACAGTACATGAAGGGAAGGTTGAACCAACCTTCCGTTCCGAATACTTTGTCAAGTCTGGAAAGAATTCGGTTATGCCCTTTCTGATTGTTACACCAAGTAAAGGATGAACTAACTAAGGAAACCTTAGAAAGACTGAGTATTTGATGATGAAGGCATTGAAATCCGCAACCGCTTCCCACCTAACAACATTGCCTCCTTGTTTCTCATCTTGGCAGACGACTACATTAAAGTCACCTCCCAAAATAGACACCCCAAAACCAAAATCAGAAAGCGAAAGCATGTCGGACCAGAGGCTTAACCTCTCAACCAGATCACACTTAGCAAAAACCGTAGGAAAATAAAAGAAGAGGCGATGGACAGAGTTGAACAGACCACCGAGAGAAGTTGGTCGGAATCAAACACCAGGCGAACCACCACATTTTTGGGCCAAAGGATCCAAATCTTAGCAGACACATTTACTAGAGCTCCACCAAACCCAAGGGAGAAAACAAATATGATGGCCACTTCTGAACTCATGAAAGGCTTCATAAGAGCCACCATACAAATTGAATGCTTCCTAGTGATGCGCTTCAGCTTAGCCATCGACGTACCATTACCAATACCACAAACATTATAGAACAGGAAATTCGCCATCTAGAGACAGAAAATAAAGCAGAGGACAAAAAAGAAGAGCAACTCCCAAGGGAAAAGACACCCAAGCACAACTAAGATAAGATAAGGCGTACGATCAGTAGTTCTTATGATTTGCTCAGACACTGCTATAGAGCGTGTGCGAATGGTGCGAGGAGTGCAAGGAGCCGCTCTCGGTCTTCGATGCGAGGAGCGAAAATGGACGACTGAAGGACGAGAAGCCACCTCACAAGTTTCGAGGGACTGGAAAGATACCCTATGACCTCGATCTGGTGGATAATACATGGAGACGCCGGTCCTTGAAGGAAAAGAGTTCTTAGTGAGTCGTGATAGTCGATTGTTAAGGATCGTTGTCTCGTCCTGACTAAGAAAAGGAGAGGAAAGGAAGCGGATGACATAGTACAAACATGGGGGAGAGGGACACAAAGGAATAAAAGTGACATAGCGTGAAGGTGAAAACATAGTGTTGCCAAGAAGACACAACACCAGTTCCTGTTTGTACATTACCAAAGACGGATTGCCATTAGATTGACAACCTTGTAATAAAGGTAATGTACCAAATCCGATACCCCGATAGAGTACAGAAGGTAGAGAAAGTATAAGGAGGCCATCTCTCTGGTAAGCCGTATGTGGACCAACACTAGATCCTCTATACGACTACTATAGTGAGACCACCCATCCCAAAAAACCAACCCCATATAGCCTGCCAAAAGACTAACACAACCTCACAAACCAAACCCAAAGCGCTAGAGTCATTGACGACACGCGATTGGCCTTATATTGACTCAATCGAAGAACCATGCCAATGTCCAAAAAATCAATCACGAACAAGGCCCGAAACGACCAATTAATAACCATGAACAACGAGCAGCCCCCGTAATACAAAGGTTGGAGGCTGACATAAAGAAGCACAAAAATGGCTGAGTCAACAACAAGTACATCCGAAGTAGCCACGAATCGAACCAATTAACAAACTGGTGGATGACACAACGAGCGGGTTAGAGGGACCCAAAAAGAATGATAATCAAACTCAAAACAAACAATATCAGTGCATACAAGATCAAAAAACAACCATTGGTGTGGAAAAAATCATAAAGGTAATGGCAGTTATAAGTAACCATCAATAGTATAGGAAATAGGGACAAAAAACCATACCTACCGAGCAACAAATACATCAAAAACTCGATGCGTCTGTTATTAGCAATAACAGCATTATAATCAGCAACCATAACGAAAACCTTTCGATCATTTACCAAACGAGAACGATGTCCATTCTCTGTTGACATGCCAAGAGTAGAAACCTGTTGCTGTAGACGAAAAATGGGGGCAGCAGTCTTACGCCAGTGACGATACTTAGCTCCACACTACCAACTCGAATAACCAACAACTCTCATAGCACCAACAACCTCTTGAGAAATAACACTGTTCTCATCCAGACAACCCGCATCACCATAAATAACCTGCCCATCGAAAGAACCATCGCCAAAACCCGAAAAACAATTTGACAGAATCACCAGCAGAGCCAGGCTACACAAGCAACATAAGCACCAATAACCGATAAATCCAAAGATGGACCGATGGCCTCGACATGCTTCGACCCCCGACAACGTTTAACACGTTTAGGAGGCTTCGCACCACAATCCCCAGATTTAGGCAAAGAGATTACTACATATCAAGCCATAGTGCGATGAAATAGAGTAAGCAATCTGGTAAACAACTACCATTTGACAACTCAATTACATCTCTTTTTGAACACACGGAGGCGTTAACCTCCATCGAAGATCTGGAAATTGGGTCGGCTGTGGGTGGGGTGATCAATTCCCGATCACCACTGTTCAACGCAGACAAAAGCTCACAACTGGCATGGCAAGAAACTCCACCGCAAACAAGAGAACCAATCACAAAACCTGGCAAAACCAACAAGATCTATCATGCGAACCCCTGAAACGTAAACGAGGTGATGAATTCCTCGTTGACCCTTTTAATTTCATAAGCAGGCCTAGACCCAACACCACCGAAGAATAGCACCCAATTTCACTGAAGGGGAAATGTCAGATGCGAAATCACTAGAATACTCTGGTGAAAGTTCCGAGAAGAAATCAGCCATAAGTAGAAACCGAAAACGAACGAGAACCTCAAAAGAAGACAGCAAGAACAGCCTCACTACTAAAGTGGAAATACCAATGATTTCAATGGTAATCGGTTCAGTAATAACCATCAGTACCGAAGTGTAAATCACTTCAACAGAGGGACAAGATTTTAGAAAGGAATCGAGTAGCACGCATACACCAAATTTCGAAACGGCGGCCATAACCCTAGAAAAAAGGGAAAATACCTCCAGACAAAACGGAAAGGCTACAATACACGAGGCTCAAAAAAGCCAAATTAGAAGAATATTAAAGAGAATCGCGAATAAGAAGAGCAGAAGAAATCTCAAAGAAGAAGGCAAGAAATCACAAGAGCTAAAAGTTGTCTGCCATGAAAAGAGCCGTTGAGAGTTCTTTCTGATATGAGTGCCTAAATGTCTGTTGTTAGTCCTCTAATTTTTACTAGTTTAGAGCAAACCGTCGAAAAGGCATTAAGTGACTAATAGGTCCACCTAGGGTCTTAAGTGATCAAGAGGATCCACCCTTACCTATCATTGATAGTGAGATATTAAGTGGCTATATATATAAATAATTAACCTTCGTATGATTAGTGAGAAGTTAAGAGCCAACCTCTTAGTTTTTATTAATTAGTTGAATGGTGGTTTAAAGGCTTTATAATGATGTGTAAACGTACTATCTTAGTATTTCGATATCTTTATCATTTGGGGATGCTACCATGAATATGGTAGTTAGCGTCGTGTGTAAGTGTTTAAAAGGTTAGGTAAGAATTACTAGTCTTGAAAGACAAATGTCTCTGGTTGAACCAAACGGGATACATCTGTGTATTGTAGACTGTGTTATACTCTTTCTTCTCATCAGAACTAATTGTTCTGACCCCCTCCTCACAACTACTATGTTATCTCGAGAAGGTCAGGTTTCCTTAGGTGTTTAAGTTTGGCCTTTTGTTCTCGTTCTCTCTCACGCTAGGTATTGACATGGTGACTTACTCTAATAAGGTAGTTACCTAAGTTGATACTAGTTTACACTATTTCATTTCTGATGTGAGTTATTTTATCGTACTTTGATTATGCTTATGCTTTTTTATTTGTAGGTACCAGATTTACATGCTCCATGCTTTGATGGGTTGGAGTTTCGATTTCTTTCGAAATTTAGGCTTAGAAAAGTGTAGGGTCATTTGGTATCGGAGATTAGGTCAGACAGTCAGAGGAATTAGTTAAATTAGGACTCGTAAAGGAATGTATTTGATTTTCTTTTCTATTTTCTCCGTCTTTCTTACTCGTCTATAAATTATTTCGATGATGAAATAGTCATGGGGCTTATTTATTTTAGATAGGCCTTAAGCAATTAAGAGTTTAAAATATGTTGAGTCTAAATTTCTAGCCAATTCTATCTTACCCCACAGTACGTTGGCAATTATATTGTGGAGAACTTAAGTATGGCATATGGTGAATCCCGTGGATTTGAGTTTAGAGACTAGGAAAAAATCTAGCTATAACTGAGACAGTTGCAATTTCTAATTTTTAATTTCGGTGATGATTCTGATCAATGACCTTATCTTGGTTTTGAAATGGCAAATTCATGTTGATATGTCGTATCCATCCAGAAATATAATTACGAGATATACCTATTTAATACTTCATTGAAATTTCGGATATTCTTGTGTTGGAAGTATTCATTTGAGTCCTTAGTTTTATATTCGAAGGAATTTCTATTTTTAAAACTGCGTTGGAAAGTAAAATGCATTTCGAATGTTTTAAAAAAACTATGATTTCAGGGAATAATTTTATAAAAATATGGTTTTAAAATTTTAAATCTATTCAAATTTTAGGATTGTGCGGGTTTTTTGTGATTGTAACAAATAATCCAGTTGGTAAAAAGAAGGGAATTGGAAATGACAAGGAAAATGACTCAAAACTTAAAATATTTAACACTCATTCCTTGTGATTTTTAGTATTCCTCTTTTTATACGTATTGAATGATTTACCAAAATTATCACAATTAATCTTTCATGATTTTAAAATCTCTACGCTTTGGAATGCCAAAAGGTTTTCCATTTAGTAATATAAACTGGAATATAAATAATAATTAATTGGATTTATAATACGAAACCTTTAGTTTAAAATAAATCAATTAATTTCGTAAAAGTTTTAATTTTTCCTTTGAAAAGCTAATAAAAATCTTTCGTCCTGATTTTAAGGTACCTGATTTATGAATTGTTTGTTTACTTGTCAGCTCGGTAAGGGGGAAATCCATTTTAATTTTAATTTCGGATTTCTAGATGATTTTCTATTCTAAAATATATTTTCCCGTTTGGTGGTTACAACTATTCAGAGATAGGGAAAAAGGCATTGGAAATTTAATTCTCAGCTCAACTAGTGATGGAAGTAGGCACGATGTTTATGGTTGGGGTTTGAAAGCCATTTCGATGTTATAGGAATTTTATAAAAAAAATCATATTAATTTAACGGGCCATTGGTCCGAGGTTTAGACCGCGCCCGTTATAGGGTAAGCGGTCGACCTCAACCCCTCGCCCCTCGGAACGATCTGGAGCCCGACACAAAGTGCTGGAATGATATATATCGTTCCATCCGATTCTTCCTCCCTCATCCCCATTTTTTGTAAACCCAAAACCCTCCTCCTTCTTAAGCTCCAATCCAAGTGTTCCCCCCTCCATTTCGCCTCTAATTTCCAATAAAATCATCCTACGTAGGTCTCTACCCTATTATAATCCAGATCTTCATGTTCGTCGTTTCCTCCATGGCTTCTCCACGAAATGTCGTCGCTCAACACCACGGCTTTATACCTTAGCAGGTCATGTGGCTTGACCACAACGAGGAGAAGACTCAACGCTACTTGGCTATGGACAATTACGATTTTCACTATGGCCGACCGACGAACTTCACTGATTTCACTGCTTTTAATTTGGAGGAGTCGTTTGTCGCTGCAGGCCTGACACCGATCCTGCTCTTTAATACCTTCGAGCATTACTAGCGTTGCATCCGCCTCTTCGATACTCAAGTGAATGCTAATATCGATGACGAGGCTTGTGTCATCCAGTCTAAAGTCATGGGCACCTACATTGAGTTTTCTGATGATGATTTCACGGAGATTTTGGGTATCTGAATGGTCTAAGCTGAGCTAGATGTTGTTGAGATGGATGACCCACAGATTCTTGAGCGCATCTTCCTTGAGGCCCCTGGAGCATGGACCATTGCCAATCTGTGGCCTACTACTTGTTTGGTTGTGCACAACATTCAAAACAACGTCATCTCAAAGACAGGAAGCTTGGAGAAGATTTATCCTTCGGTGCATGGCGTCATATTTTCCATTCTCGGCGGTATAGCCATCAACTAGGTGTGCGTACTTATGATCCATCTTTATGTGCCTATCATCGACACCCCGAGGAGCCACTTACCTTATATTCAGCTTCTCACCCATGTCTTCCGATATTTTCAGGTAAGGCTTACTAAAGAGACGGTGGTGAAGAAGGTTCCTACCACCATTAGCGCGCCACTCTCTATAAGATAGGCACTCAGATGTCTGATGCTCATGTTCCTGCACCTCTTGCTTCTGTTCAGCAGCTGCAGCAGCCTGGCCAGGAGAGTCTAGAGCTTGTTGTTCTCCGTAATATCCAGGACGATACTCAAGAGGTCTGGAGGGAGAAGCATCAACAAGTGCACGAGATTGGTTTCTTTACTGCCATATTACGTTCCTGGCGTGGACGTGGTAATGGATTGAGTTCCAGCTGTGGAGCCGACCATCTCGCAGTGCTCAGTCGATGTCAGCCCGTGTCTTGTGTATCTTGTATTGTGTGTTTCCTTTCCAACATTTTTATCTTTATTGTTGTAGTTAATTTGTAACTGTTAATGTTGTTTGTAATTACACGACTTTTAATGAGATTTTAATGTAAAGAAACATTTGTGCATATCTAATAAAAAACTCATTTTCTTACCTAACTAATAGTTGTCTTAGAGTTGGAAAGAATAAATGTCTATGTTGAATAAATTTTAGCGAAGGATAGGTTTGGCAACGTTTTTGTCACTGGTATATTTATAACCTATTCCTTGTTAAGCTAAAATTTATTTTTTATTTTTGTTTGTGTGTGGTTTCGGTATTCGCATTTTTCACGTGAATTCCACCCACATGTGACTTGAATCGTTTAAGTTTCTGCAAAAAACATTTTTGAAACTTTTTGTAAACGTTATCTAAAAAAATATCCTTTTAAAATTTTATATTTCACTGATTTACTTTCTTTATTTTGGTTTGCACGAAAATGTGGATTTGGGTGTTACATTTGGTATCCGAGTTTGGGATAGAATTTACACTCTATAATACGAGAATATGTAATATATAAACGAAATCAGAATGGGTGCTACATTTTATGCGCAACTCAGACAACCTGCTCGGAATGGGCCTAAATTTCGACCCAAAAGGTCTAATAAAAACTTAGAGCCATTCCAAATGGTTCGTTGGTTCCTATAAGGAAATGGTATAACAGATATAACAAAGCATACTAAAGGGAAATAAAAATCTCACATAATGAAAAGGATAAATTATAATAACTTAAAGTAGAAGAACCTTTAATTTAAAACCATCATATATATCAGTTATAATGTAACAACCCGGAAATTCTGAGCCAATTTAAAATTTTATATTTTGGCAATTTTGATAAATTTTGAATATTTAAAATGAATTATTTTAAATAATAGTGACAAGAAATTTATTTTGAATAGAATTAGAACGTATATATTTATTTGAATCGTCGTTAAAATATAAATATTTATTATTAATTATAAAAGGGAATTGAAAATGGCGCGGTAGTTCGATAATTCAATTTCAATGTTCAAATGAATGTACAAGATTCAAAATAAACCGAATTTTAGTGAAACCAAAAATATTAGAATCTATTTGAAAATATCTTTCCAGCGAATCCGAAAAATTGAAATTTCATAGCGGGAATAAAAAGTTATGTCCCGTTGAAAATTCAGAATAGTCGCTAGGGAATTTTGGCCCTTAAAAATAGAAAAATTGCAAACAACCTCGGTTTTCGACGAAACCACTTTTGTTGGATCCGTGACGTCAAGTTATTGCTAGATTCCAAAATTCGTAATTTTTCGAATCAATATGTGAGTGTGGCAAAGGAAAACGCGTTTGACCAGTCTTAGTTGATTTTAATCGACTGGAAAATGGTCATTTTTCAAACGGTCTCAGAATTTGATGAAATTAGTTTTGTTTGGACCGTATCCTCAATACGAAGCTAGAAATAATTTTTCGGGAATTTTTAGAGTCAGTATGTGGCCCCGGTAAATTGAAATGCGCGTTCAAATTCAATATATAGATTTATATTTTGACTATGACGGAAACTGATCGAAACGATCGAATCAGCTTATGTGACATATCTCATTGTGTTTGGAATGGGGGTAATTAGCTAGGGGCGACAATCGGTGGGTCTGATTTCGAGTTCAAAATAAAAAGTTACTTTTTGGGGAATTAAATTAATAAATAATTATATATAATAGTTTTCTCTCGCTTTTCCCTCCCGTTCAAACAGATCTAAAGAAAGAAAAAAAAAACAGAGGAACAGGAAATCGCGCCCCCTCGTTTTTCCGTCGCGCCGCCGCTTCAATGGCCGGCCGCCACCACCACCCACGGTCGTCGTGGCCCCCCCAGCTCACCCTCCACCACCTCCTCTTCTCGCCGTTCCCCCCTCTCTCTTCTCTTCGTTCCAACGCCGAGACACCCAAAAACCGCGCCGCCACCTCTATCTCCGGCCCATCTGACCAGCGCCGCCCTCTTCCACCATCCCCAACCCTAGCGCCGCCTGTACCCCCTTCCCCGACCACCTTCGACTCCATCTTCAACCCCAGTGCCGCTTTCTTCCCCCTTTTTCTTCAGTAAAGCGCCTCCACTAACCTCATTTCGCAGCCACCCTCCACCTCGAGCCACCCCATCAGACACCGAAGAGCGCAACAAATCTCCCCACCTGCTGTAAGTTTTAAATTCTTTTAACGTGTTTTTTTATTTATTTAAAAGTTCAGGTTTTTATTTAAAAGGTTCATTTTTAAATAAATAAAGTTTTGATTTTTATAGCATGAACATCGAAGTAAAGTTGAGATTTTTATGTATAAAAAGATTTGATTTTTATTTAATAAAAGTTATGATTTTTAATAAAGTAAAGTTTATATTTTTATTTACAAAAAGATTATATTTTTAATGAGGTAAAGAAATGATTTTTGTTTATGAAACATAGAGTAGTGATTTTGAGCAACATAAAGATTGGATTTTGAATGCAATAAAATTCGAAAAGGAGATTTTTATATATATATAGAAAGATGAGATTTTATATACATGAAGCTAAGATTTTTATGCTAATCAAGTTATGTTTTCTAGAAATATAAAAATATACGTTTTTGATTATAGAAAAGATAAGATTTTTATCAATAAAAATATAATTTATATATATATTTTAGCAAAGTAAAAATACAATTTTTATAATAGAAAAGATGGAATTTTTGTTATAGAAAAGATCATATTTTTGAAATAGAAAAGATTATATTTTAAAACAAGAAAAGATTAGATTTTTAGTTATGTAAAGGTATGATTTTTGTTTATACCATAGTATAATAAAAATGTGATTTTTATATATGTAGTGAATCAAAAATATGATTTTTATTATATGAACACCGTTATAAAAATATACTTTTTATCTATATAGTAGCGGTATAAAAATAGAATTTTTATCTATATAGTAGCGGTATAAAAATAGAATTTTTTATCCATATAGAGTGGTTATAAAAATGTGATTTTTATATACATAGCAACAATATAAAGATGTGGTTTTATATATGTAGTGGATACGGACAACGAAAGTGACAAAAGGCGAGAACGGCGAAGATTTCCTACATATGAAGAGTCGTGGCATTTGGTTTAACTTCTAGGTGAGAACTTCTCACTTTAAATCTTGTTTTCTAGTTAAAAATATAGATTAGGATGCAGACGGTGCTTAGCAGCACCCGACACCCGTCGTCTACAGACCATGGACGACTTGTATGCTTGTTTGATGTGTTGTGAAGTTTGTTTGTGATGTTGATGTGAAATAAAGTAATTATCATTAAAAATATAATTTTTAACGTGAATGTGAATAAAAAAATATTCATTTAAAACCGGACGGTTTGTTTATGTACACCTATTTGAAGGATATTGATTGGGATGATAAATTTTACACATCGCCCAATAGCATAAATAAAAATCTGTGTTTGTGGATTGAAACCCCACACGGGTGTTGGGATGATATTTGACATACACTAATCCCAATTGTTTAGTGGTATGTCGATCGTTTGATTGACAGACTGTGTAAGCGTTAATTATTTATATTTAATGTTTATGCAGTTGTGTGGTGCACTCTGGATGATGGTTGATTATTTATCGTTGCTACTATGTACATGTGTTGTATGGAATCCATATAATTAACATTATATGGTAATTGATTGGGTCTCATTCCAATTTGGAAAATAAAGAATATTATAAAAGAAAAAATCATGTGTTGAATAAAAAAAAATATCCATGTGTTGAATAAAAGATAATTCATGTGTTGAATAGAATATAAATTCATGTTTTGAATAAAATATATATATTCATGTGTTGAATAAAAGAAAATTCATGTGTTGAATAGAATTAATATTCATGTGTTGAAAGAAAAATATATATTCATGTGTTGAAGAAAATATTCATGTGTTGAATAGAATAACGAAGTTATTGAAATATATAAAGCGGTGTTGATTAGAGATGCACCATTTTGACGCGAACAATATTTATATCGATTATGTTCGTTTTTATAATGAATATAGAAAAAGAAGTGATTTCAAAATATAACGTTTTGAAAATATTATCATTTATATATTAATGATATGAAATATTTGATTTTGATTTGAAATTGAATATGAAGTTGAAGTTGTTTTGAAAACGAATTTAAAACGATTTATAAAATACGTTTTGAATTGAAAACGACGAAATATAAATAATATATATATTAATGGCCTGAATAGAACGCGCCGGGCCGCGGCAGTTCGCGAATTTCGACCATTAACTTCAAGTTGACGTTACAGGATATCTGACCGTTGGATTCTCCTGAAACCGGAACCGTTGGGTTCGTATAGAAAAGAGCTTTCCAATGTATATTAGGAATTTGAAATCTAACGGTTTTATTTGGGATTATGTCTAAATCAAGTTTGGAAAAGGTCGTTGTAAGTGCAGTTCGGTGGCCGTTATTGAAAATCGACTATACGGGCCTTGATAAAATTATTAAAAATATTAATAATTTGGGTAAAATCATAATATATGAATTGGAAAGAACTAGGATGAAAAATTCCACATTTGAAAGGATAAAAATATATTTTTATCGAAATGAACTAGATTTGAAGTGGTTTTAAAAATAATCAGAATTTCCAATATACGTGAATTGGAATGGATTTGAATCGAAATTATCTTCGGAATATTTCGATGTTGGATTTCGTGATTATACAGATATGGTTGTGGAATTTTGAAAGATATATTTATATCATCATTTCCAAAACGATATTTGTTGGTTTCAGAATTTGATATTGAATATAAGCCGATATATTTTCTATTCAGAGCCTTGTATTTAATATCAAATGGGATTTTGGGTTCGTTGTGAATGGTGTCTTAAATAACACTGTTCTTGAACCCAGTTTAGAAAAGAATAAATCTTTTAATTAAGATTTAGTGAAATTGTCCAGTTAATCAGTATTTAATTGGAATTGAATTTAAATTGGTTTTTGGGGTTTATCGTGAGCGGTGTTTTGAATAACACCTGCTCTTTAACCCGATTAACAATGGAAAGTGATTTTGGGTTTATCGTGAACCGTGTTTTAGATGACATTGGTTCTTTAACCCAGTTAAAGATAGGATATTGAATTTTGGGAAGATTAAAACTAAGTGGAGTTTTAATGAATCTTTAATTAGATTGAAGTGATCAAGAATGCAGTATCACCAGTTTTGCTCCAAAGCGATAGTTAAATCTTTAATTAGATTTGAACGTGAAATGGTAATTAATATTTACCGATAACACCGTGGTGTTAGATATGGAGTACTACCAGTTTTGCTCCATGGGATGAATAGGTTGGGATTGAGAAATAAAATAAATAATTACTTCGGTGTGGTTCGCTAATCCCGACTAGTTTGGAAAACCTTAACATGGTTTGAAATGATATCCAAAGGAAGATTGAAGAATAAATTGAAAAAAAATTATCTTTAATAAAATTAATAGGAACCTTTCCCTAAGAATGTGAAAATTTTAATAAAATAATATTTTGAATTGGAATGAGGCGTATGTTGTGTTTGTGTAACACTTATTTATTTTAAACGCGGGGTATTTCAGAAAAGCCGGGTTTATATCCATTCTGAATAACCGATTCGACGATATGTCGAAGGTGAAGACGGTGGTTGAAGACCGGAGGTCTTCACGTCATTTGGATGATTCCTGGCAATCTTGATTGAGCTGTACACCCAAGATGAGGGAATATGTTGGAGATCGTCCGGACGTACTCAGAGATCGAGGGATATGCGAGGAATAAGGTTCCTCTGGTTTCGTTCAGACCCATAACGAACTTGTGAATGGACTGTGTGTCTGACATTGGATTTTATTCTATGTGATTGATTTCTATTAAATATATATCTGTTTGGCGACGGAGAATTTATTCTCTTGCTTAACGCCCTTCTCTGAGATGTACGAGCTTAGAGGTTATATATCGATAGATATCAATCTCATGGCATGAATTGCCTGTGTGGCATGCCTAAGTGGCATGCCGAAGTGGCATGCCTAAGTGGCAAATGATCAAGGCTTATGTTGAAAAGCAAAGTCTTGTGGTTGATGATCAAAGCATGGCCTATGTGGCATAGCTTTGTGTATGGCGTTAATTTGCGAGCCTCACACCTCGGTATGAGTCAAAAACGGGATAAGGACCTAAGGAGTGCACGACATTTCTTTCTAGCTATGGGTGATGTCAGTGAACTACCAGCCCTGACATTTATATACTTTTTACCTGTGTGGTTGTTGGATGCGAGGCGCCTCGAATATATGGTCGATAACTGGTACCATGTGAGCCGATGTACAGACCATTATATAGGCCCTATAGGACCGGGAAACGTGTGTTCAGGAATACTAATCCTCAAAAGTAAGAGAGGACCGGCCTTGGAGGTTCCAAGGATCGATGTGTGTGGTCCTGAGACATTAGCTAGAGTGGCTCGAATCGGAGAGGAGCTTGCCCCTTGCCTCGACTAATGATGGAAATCCAATTTCCAATACAACCTTTGCGGTTTTATTTGTAGAGCCTAGTATGGCGACATGATATATGGTACCCATGCCGTCTATGATTGATACTTATGATTGAAATTGTTTTGACACTATACACTTATAGTAATAATAAAAGATGAAATTTAGCGTATCAAGCATTCTTTGGCTATTATAAGGTAAAACCCTATCCTCCGGCTTGCGTTGCATTGTGTGATGGGACCTAGGTCTTATAATAGCTTCATTTTTCTTTATTTAGCATTGCGCTGTTTGTTTTATGCACTGGTATTCTTGGGAGGAAACCTATTCCGTGTTATACGGCGTGGTCCCCTGATTTACCGAACTTTAAAATAAAGATTAATAACTGTTTTAGTTCTCACACTAGTCACATGACTGGCCTAGAGTTTATTATTTTATCCTAAACTTTGGGTTCCCTTATTTTCCGCACGGGTAGCTAGTAGTTTTGGTTTTGCAAATTTACATTCACAGTACCTTGGTATATAGCTGAAGTGATATTCGGAAAGCTCTGTATCCGTGTATTTCTTTCAGTTATGTTTTGTATTATTTTTCCGCTGCAGTAATGTATTTAAATCTCTGATATTTATCAAGTGTATATTATTTGTTTATACCCTGTATATTCTTGTAATCTGATGAAATTGTTGTAATTAACAATGAAATGTTCTTCTGTTTGCGTTCCGATGTGTCTTGTCCTCACGGTAATTCATTCTTTCTCTTCTCTTCAGAGACCGGGGAAGTTACGGGCTGCTACAGTGGTATCAGAGCTTTGGTTTACAAAGCTCGAGAACAAGACACATTAGAACCGAACGAAAGAATTCATCAGAGATTGGATTAGCAATATCCAGTAAGAATTACTCGTTTGAGATAGGATCAGTAGTATCCTAGAATGAGTGTGAAGAGTATATTTTTCAAATGAAAACATTATTGTTTTGGTAATTTAAACCAGTCGATACGTATTTGAATATTTTATTTGTATTGAATTTGGACAATCCAATATATAAAGATTTTGCATATACGCGTCATGAACGTATATTCGAAGTTTTAATATACTGAATAGATATAGAATCACACTCTAGTCGCCCGGACATGATTCTTATGATGGCGCGCCATCATCAGTATTTGTGTTCGAGTTTCAAAAGTGGGATATCTATATATTTCCATAGACTGGTGTGAGAACCAAAACTAGATAGGTTTATTGTTGTGATTTGGCATCAAAAACATGATTTTCTGTATATATATCAAAATTATGAATTTGAAACGTTAATTCACTAATTGATTGCTGATTGTGTTGTTTGATTATTGGTTGATTAATTAAAATTTGAACCATTTAGCCAAATTGATCAAATAGTGAGTTGTATTGAAAATTAGTCTCATTTGCATGCATATACATGTACTTACATTGAACAGGTCATAGCAAGGAGGCTCGAGAAGAGGAATAAAATTGTTTGTCCGACAAATAGGTACATGTTTACAAATTTATTGGGATTTGATGATTTTATGAGCCGATTGGCTTTTCTTTTTCTTTTGGATTGGTGAGGGCCATGGGAGGCTATTTGAAATATCCCGAAGCTCCCGGTGCAGGGGAGGTTATGGTGAAATTTTTCGAAAATTTAGGGTGTTAGCCAAATTTTTGAAAAATTTGAAACGTTCTTAGAAACTGAAAAGTTGTAGAACTTAAGCCGTAATGAAAATAATGGAAGTTGAGTTGATTAGTTAAACAACTTTCAGCTTCGTTCCTTTTCGGGGACGAAAAGTTTTAAGTGGGGGAGATTGTAACAACCCGGAAATTCTGAGCCAATTTAAAATTTTTATTTTGGCAATTTTGATAAATTTTGAATATTTAAAATGAATTATTTTAAATAATAATGACAAGAAATTTATTTTGAATAGAATTAGAACGTATATATTTATTTGAATCGTCGTTAGAATATAAATATTTATTTTTAATTATAAAAGGGAATTGAAAATGGCGCGGTAGTTCGATAATTCGATTTCAAAGTTCAAATGAATGTACAAGATTCAAAATAAACCGGATTTTAGTGAAACCAAAAATATTAGAATCTATTTGAAAATATCTTTCCAACGAATACGAAAAATTGAAATTTCATAGCGGGAATAAAAAGTTATGTCCCGTTGAAAATTCAGAATAGTTACTAGGGAATTCTAGCCCTTAAAAATCGAAATTTTGCAGATGACCTTGGTTTTCGACGAAACCACTTTTGTTGGATCCGTGACGTCAAGCTATTGCTAGATTCCAAAATTCGTAATTTTTTGAATCAATATATGAGTGTGGCAAAGGAAAACGTTTGACCAGTTTCAGTTGATTTTAATCGACTGGAAAATGGCCATTTTTCAAACGGTCTCAGAATTTGACAAAATTAGTTTTGTTTGGACCGTATCCTCAGTACGAAGCTAGAAATAATTTTTCTGGAATTTTTAGAGTTAGTATGTGGCCCCGATAAATTGAAATGCGCGTTCCAATTCAATATATAGATTTATATTTTGACTTTGATGGAAACTGATCTAAACGGTCAAATCAGCTTATGTGACATATCCCATTGTGTTCGGAATGGGAGTAATTAGCTAGGGGCGACAGTCAGTGGGTTTGATTTCGAGTTCAAAATAAAAAGTTACTTTTTGGGGAATTAAATTAATAAATAATTATATATAATAGTTGGTCAACCCCCTTAGTTTTCTCTCCCCTTTCCCTCCCGTTCAAACAGGTCTAAAGAAAGAAAAAAAAAACCGATGAACAGGAAATCGCGCCCCCTCATTTTTTCGTCGCGTCGCCGCTTCAATGGCCGACCGCCACCACCCACGGTCGTCGTGGCCCCCCTGCTCACCCTCCACTTCCTCCTTTTCCCGTCGTCCCCCCCCCCTCTCTGCTCTTCGTTCCAACACCGAGACACCCAAAAACCGTGCCGCCACCTCGGTCTCCGGCCCCATCTGACCAGCGCCGCCCCCCTTCCAGCATCGCCAACCCTAGCGTCGCCTGTACCCCCTTCCCCGACCTCCTTCAACTCCATCTTCACCCCCAACGCCGCTTTCTTCCCCCTTTTTCTTCAGTAAAGCGCCTCCACTAACCTCATTTCGCAGCCACCTTCCACCTCGAGCCACCCCATCAGACACCGAAGAGCGCAACAAATCTCCCCACCCGCTGTATGTTTTAAATTCTTTTAACGTGTTTTTATTTACTTATTTAAAAGTTCAGGTTTTTATTTAAAAGGTTACATTTTTAAATAAATAAAGTTTTGATTTTTATAGCATGAACATCGAAGTAAAGTTGAGGTTTTATGTATAAAAAGATTTGATTTTTATTTAATAAAAGTTATGATTTTTAATAAAGTAAAGTTTATATTTTTATTTACAAAAAGATTATATTTTTAATGAGGTACAAAAATGATTTTTGTTTATGAAACATAGAGTAGTGATTTTGAACAAGAAAAGATTAGATTTTGAATGCAATAAAATTCGATTTTTATATATATGAAGTGAAGATAAAAAGGAGATTTTTATATATATATATATAGAAAGACGAGATTTTTATATACATGAAGTTAAGAATTTTATGTTAATCAACTTATGATTTCTAGAAATGTAAAAATATAAATTTTTGATTATAGAAAAGATAAGATTTTTATCAATAAAAATATGATTTTTATATATATTTTAGCAAAGTAAAAATACAATTTTTATAATAGAAAAGATGGAATTTTTGTTATAGAAAAGATCATATTTTTGAAATAGAAAAGATTATATTTTTAAACAAGAAAATATTAGATTTTTAGTTATGTAAAGGTATGGTTTTTGTTTATACCATAGTATAATAAAAATGTGATTTTTATATATGTAGTGAATAAAAAATATGATCTTTATTATATGAACACCGTTATAAAAATAGAATTTTTTTCTATATAGTAGCGGTATAAAAATAGAATTTTTATCTATATAGTAGCAGTATAAAAATAGAATTTTTATCCATATAGAGTGGTTATAAAAATGTGATTTTTATATACATAGAAACAATATAAAGATGCGGTTTTATATATGTAGTGGATACGGACAACGAAAGTGAAAGGCGAGAACGGCGAAGATTTCCTACATATGAAGAGTTGTGGCGTTTGGTTTAGCTTCTAGGTGAGAACTTCTCCCTTTAAATCTTGTTTTCTAGTTAAAAATATATACTAGGATGCAGACGGTGCTTAGCAGCACCCGACACCCGTCGTCCACAAACCATAGACGACTTGTATGCTTGTTTGATGTGTTGTGAAGTTTGTTTGTGATGTTGATGTGAAATAAATTAATTATCATTAAAAATATAATCTTTAACGTGAATGTGAATAAATAAATATTCATTTACAAACCGGACGGTTTGTTTATTTACACCTATTTGAAGGATATTGATTGGGACGATAAATTTTACACATCGCCCAACAACATAAATAAAAATATGTGTTTGTGGATTGAAACCCCGCACAGGTGTTGGGATGATATTTGACGTACACTAATCCCAATTGTTTAGTGGTATGTCGATCGTTTGATTGACAAACTATGTAAGCGCTAGTTATTTATATTTAATGCTTATGCAGTTGTGTGGTGCACTCTGGATGATGGTTGATTATTTATCGTTGCTATTATGTACATGTGTTGTATTGAATCCATATAATTAACATTATATGGTAATTGATTGGGTCTCATTCCAATTTGGAAAATAAAGAATATTATAAAAGAAAAATTCATGTGTTGAATAAAATATATATATCCATGTGTTGAATAAAAGAAAATTCATGAGTTGAATAGAATATAAATTCATGTGTTGAATAAAATATATATATTCATGTGTTGAATAAAAGAAAATTCATGTGTTGAATAGAATGAATATTCATGTGTTGAAAGAAAAATATATATTCATGTGTTGAAGAAAATATTCATGTGTTGAATAGAATAACGAAGTTATTGAAATATATAAAGCCGTGTTGATTAGAGATGCACCATTTTGACACTAACGATATTTATATCGATTATGTTCGTTTTTATAATGAATATAGAAAAAGAAGTGATTTCAAAACATAAAGTTTTAAAAATATTTTCATTTATATATTAATGATATGAAATATTCAATTTTGATTTGAAATTGAATATGAAGTTGTTTTGAAAACGAATTTAAAACGATTTATAAAATACGTTTTTAATTGAAATTGACGAAATATATATAATATATATTAATGGTCTGAATAGAACGCGCCGCGCCGCGGCAGTTCGTGAATTTCGACCATTGACTTCGAGTTGACGTTACGGGAGATCCGATCGTCGGATTCTCCTGAAACCGGAACCATTGGGTTCGTATCGAAAAAGCTTTCCAATGAATATTAGGAATTTGAAATCTAGCGGTTGGATTTGGGATAATGTCCAAATCAAATTTGGAAAAGGTCGCTGTAAGTGCAGTCCGGTGGCCGTTATTGAAAACCGACTGTACGGACCTTGATAAAATTATTAAAAATATTAATAATTTGTGTAAAATCATAATATATGAATTGGAAAGAACCGGGATGAAAAATTCCACATTTGAAAGGATAAAAATATATTTTTATCGAAATGAACTAGTTTTGAACTAGATTTGAAGTGGTTTTGAAAATAATCAGAATTTCCAATATACGTGAATTGGAATGGATTTGAATCGAAATTATCTTCGGAATATTTCGATGTTGGATTCGTGATTATACAGATATGGATGTGGAATTTTGAAAGATATATTTATATCGTTATTTCCAATACGATATTTGTTGGTTTCAGAATTTGATATCGAATATAAGCCGATATATTTTCTATTCAGAGCCTTGTATTTAATATCAAATGGGATTTTGGGTTCGTTGTGAATGGTGTCTTAAATAACACTGTTCTTGAACCCAGTTTAGAAAAGAATAAATCTTTTAATTAAGATTTAGTGAAATTGTCCGGTTAATCAGTATTTAATTGGAATTGAATTTAAATTGGTTTTTGGGGTTTATCGTGAGCGGTGTTTTGAATAACACCTGTTCTTTAACCCGATTAACAATGGAAAGTGATTTTGGGTTTATCGTGAAGCGTGTTTTAGATGACATTGGTTCATTAACCCCAGTTAAAGACAGGATATTGAATTTTGGGAAGATTAAAACTAAGTGGAGTTTTAATGAATCTTTAATTAGATTGAAGTGATCGAGAATGCAGTATCACCAGTTTTGCTCCAAAGCGATAGTTAAATCTTTAATTAGATTTGAACGTGAAATGGTAATTAATATTTACCGATAACACCGTGGTGTTAGATATGGAGTACTACCAGTTTTGCTCCATGGGATGAATAGGTTGGGATTGGGAAATAAAATAAATAATTACTTCGGTGTGGTTCGCTAATCCCGACTAGTTTGGAAAACCTTAACATGGTTTGAAATGATATCCAAAGGAAGACTAAAGAATAAATTGAAAAGAATTTATCTTTAATAAAATTAATGGGAACCTTTCCCTAAGAATGTGAAAATTTGAATAAAATAATATTTTGAATTGGAATGAGGCGTATGTTGTGTTTGTGTAACACTTGTTTATTTTATACGCGGGGTATTTCAGAAAGGCCGAGTTTATATCCATTCTGAATAACCGATTCGACGATATGTCGAAGGTGAAGACAGTAGTTGAAGACCGGAGGTCTTCACGTCGTTTGGATGATTCCTGGCAATCTTGATTGGGCTGTACACCCAAGATGAGGGAATATTTTGGAGATCGTCCATACGTACTTGGAGATCGACGGATATGTGAGGAATAAGGTTCCTCTGGTTTCGTTCAGACCCAGAACGAACTTGTAAATGGACTGTGTGTCTGATATTGGTTATTATTCTGTATGATTGATTTCTATTAAATATATATCTGTTTGGCGTCGGAGAATTTATTCTCTTGCTTAACGCCCTTCTCTAAGACGTACGAGCTTAGAGGTCATATATCGATAGATATCAATCGCATGACATGAATTGCCCGTGTGGCATGCCTAAGTGGCAAATGATCAAGGCTTTTGTTGAAAAGCAAAGTCTTGTGGTTGATGATCAAAGAACGGCCTATGTGGCATAGCTTTGTGTATAGTGTTAATTCGCGAGCCTCGCACCTCGGTATGAGTCAAAAACGGGATAAGAACCCAAGGAGTGCACGACATTTCTTTCTAGCTTTGGGTGATGTCAGTGACCTACCAGCCCTGACATTTATATACTTTTTACCTGTGTGGTTGTTGGATGCGAGGCGCCTCGAATATATGGTTGATAACTGGCACTATGTGAGCTGACGTACAGACCATTATATAGGTCCTATAGGACCGGGAAACGTGTGTTCAGGAATACTAATCCTCAAAAGTAAGAGAGGACCGACCTTGGAGCTTCCAAGGATCGCTGTGTGTGGTCCTAAGACATTAGCTAGAGTGTCTCGAATCGGAGAGGAGCTTTCCCCTTGCCTCGACTCATGACGGAAATCCAATTTCCAATACAACCTTTGCGGTTTTATTTGTAGAGCCTAGTATGGCTAGATGATATATGATACCCATGCCGTCTATGATTGATAATTATGATTGGAATTGTTTTGACACTATACACTTATAGTAATAATAAAAGATGAAATTTAGCGTATCAAGCATTCTTTGGCTATTATAAGGTAAAACCCTATCCTCTGGCTTGCGTTGCATTGTGTGATGGGACCTGGGTCTTATAATATTTCATTTTTCTTTATTTAGCATTGCGCTGTTTGTTTTATGCACTTGTATTCTTGGGAGGAAACCTGTTCCGTGTTATACGGCGTGGTCCCCTGATTTACCTAACTTTAAAATAAAGATTAATAACTGTTTTAGTTCTCACACCAGTCACATGGCTGACCTGGAGTTTATTGTTTTAATCTAAACTCTAGGTGCCCTTATTTTCCGCACGGGCAACTAGTAGGTTTGGTTTTGCAGATTTATATTCATACGACCCTGGTATATAGCTGAAGTGATATTTGGAAAGCTTTATATCCATGTATTTCTTCCAGTTATGTTTTGTATTATTTTTCCGCTGCAGTAATGTATTTAAATCTCTGATATTTATCAAATATATATTATTTGTTTATACTCTGTATATTCTTGTAATCTGATGAAATTGTTGTAATTAACACTGAAATGTTCTTCTGTTTGCGTTCCGATGTGTCTTGTCCTCACGGTAATTCGTTCTTTCTCTTCTCTTCGGAGACCGGGGAAGTTACGGGCTACTACATATAATGAGTCTCATGCAATAATAAGTACATCAGTATTAATTATCCCAGCATAATAATACTGCCATAATGCCTAATAGCTATGCATCCTCCGTCGTTAGGCTCCATCTCCAATGTATCATTGATCCAAGCGTTCCCACATACTGTCCTGTTTATATATTAAGAGGGGAGAGGTCAGAACATAAAGTTCTGTTGAATGAAAATAGCATGTGTTTAAAGACTATACTTCATATTTGGTCGGTTCAATACTTTAAATTATGTCTACGTAAACACATGAGCATGCACACAAAGGGCATATTTCAATTAATGAGGTGGACATCCAAATCAGTCACTTAAGGCCCAACGAGGTGGGCATTCTCAGTCGTTTAAGGCCGATTCTAGTACATTTTTTAACGGTGCCATTTATGACCCCTATGTCGGACACTTCATGTTACTACTTAACTGATATCATGATAATTGACCTATGCCACTTAAGACTTCCCATAAACGGCGGTTAATATTTGCATGCAATGTCCAGTGTATACCTAACTCGTCCCTAAGTTGGCCCATACATAACTCCTAAAGGAAGTGAACATTGCAGTCAACTTCCCTACTCCGGTCTCGCCATGACTAAACCACTTTCGAGAAGGAGGACCCATAGACCACTTCGAATATAATAAGGAAAGGTCTCATGACTTTGGCCTAAACTAAGGAATAACCCTTCGGAACAGGCCTAGTCCTAACCACTTAAGACCCACACAAGATAAGAAGAAAGTCAACCACTTAAGACCTTTTCAAGGTAGGTAGTAAGCCTACCTATACACACACACACATAATGGACCCTCCAGGTTAAACTAACTACTTGTAGATGTTGGATTTGTAGGTCGATTCCGGGAAGACTTTTACTACAAGTGGGCTTAACCATGTGTCATAGTGTACTAAATTTAATGGCCCATGGCACCCAAACTTCTCACATTAGCCGGACTCACTTGCGATTGCTGGATTTGCCAGTCGGTTCCGGACAGAGTTCTTCCACAAATGATGACTAACCTCATGTCTGTGTGTCATTATTTAATATATATATATATATATAATCATATACACACACAAAGGCAAACAATTCCTATAAGGACATTTAAAATTCAAATCCTATCCTAACGTATTTATTACGTATTTATTACGCTTATTATATGTTGATTATGCTATATATGTATATAAATTAATAATCGTTATTAATGCTAATTGTCGTTTGAATTATGAAACGTTTTAACGGTGAATTTTGTCAATCCTATTTACATGTAAGGTATACAAGCCCAATTCTGATAATAAACTACTTAAATCCTGGCATATTTAATAACAAGAAGCAAATAGGAAAATATCAACAATATTTATTCAAACTTGTATCCTAAGCTTAGAATTATTTAATAATGAAAGAGAAACAAGGCAATAAAAACACATATATATATCCAAAGTGTGTGTGTGTGTATATATATATATATATAAACCTCAGTCTGGATCAAACTTGCCCTTTTGTCTATTTGCAAGAAAAACGTTAATATTTAATTATTCGAGATCTTGAATACGTTCAAATCTCTATTAGAATATAGATCTAAACCTATTCCAACTTTGTAATCAAATCAAAACTTAACCTTTTTATACTATAGAAAATTTATATTTAATTTACATTGAAATGGAAAAATCCAACCAAATAAAAGAATAACCACCAAATTATTTCTCAAACATTACTAAACAATTACAAGCCCAAAATATTAATTGGCAAATTTTACGACAAAATAAAGATAGGAGATTTGGTGGGTAATTATTGTGATATTATCGTGAAAACCTAAATCCCCTAGGCATCTTGATTCATATAAAATCTACAAAACATAGGGAACAGTCTAAACAGATCTTATTTCCACTCATAGTGATTAAATGTATGGAATTAACACAAATCTGGTGATGTTTGCCTTTTAGATATGAAACCTTGCATGAACGCTAACATGAACTCCAATTATGTATTAATCCATATATACTAATTAAACAATTAGAATTCTTATATATAAATCTATAAATCCAGAATTAAATCTGTACTAAATCCTAAAAGAAAGAGACTAGAAAAGAATATAGATTAGAAGGTTTGTAGAAGAACACCTAATATTATTCTTCTGGAACTTAACGGAAGAATGGAGGCTATGGTATGGAGAAGATTAGGTTTAAGGAAGGTGGAATGGAGTGTTATTTATAGTTGTGTTTGAGCAAAAAATAGTCGTAAGATTAATTTGATTTAACATTGGTTGTTAATTATATAATAAACACTCCAAAACCTAGCCCAAACCCACCCTCACCATGCCCTCGCTGGCCAAGCGGTCGACCGCTCTAAGGGATGCGGCCGACTCCTTGGGGGTATGAAACAGACAGTGAATTTGTTTAATTAATGGGTGGATTGATTTAATTAAATATTCTCTTATTACATTGATTACTTTGATTGATTTCTTTCCTTGTTTTCAAATCTTTGTCCCTCATGCATATAAATATATGCATACTACTTAAACTTTATGTTATATTTTTTTAGCTAATTAATATATATTCATATTCCATATATCTATTTATTCTATTTGAATTTCATCCTTTGTGTGCAAACAACTTAATTAATGTTTCTTTATTAATTCTTTGTCCCCCACTACTTATCCATACGTTTGAATTTCGAATTCCCTATGGGAATATTTTTTGATTCCAATTCATTTGTTATTATCACTTAAATATTTATTTATTTTATTTACTCAAGCATTTGTATATATATCTTTACCGTATGATTTAATTTAATCATAATTTCTTCATATAGACGCCGTTTTCAATATATTATATATGTAAACGTATCAAAATTTCATCATGAACACAAATATAATATTTTCATGGCTAAATTCTTGATTGTTCGAAATTCCGTTTTTATGTTGTTTTACATTTATCATTTATTTAGCTTATTATTATTTAGTCATCTAGTCTACTTATTATATATATATATACACACACATACACATACATATATATATGGGGTCTTACATTCTCCCCTCCTTAAAATAGATTTCATCCCGAAATCTGTCAGGTGAGAAAAACACAACTCGCTCTAAACAACCATGTTATACACTCATGTTATTTTAAAGACATCCATAAAACATCCACGACTCACAGTGATTATGCACTGCAGTGCGCTCAATCCTAACGTGTATGTGTAATAAGTGGTGCAGTATGTATGCAAAACTCCTTAAAATGCATATAATTTCTATATGAGTGCTCAGTGCATTTGTGTTGCAGCCATCTCTTACCATCCAATCTAGCAACCACAATGCAAAAAGAAATTCTAATTTTTCGAGGGAGGCCACAAAAAAAAATTCACGCCTACTATGGAATTTTCTCCTTACTATACTCGAACCAATCTAACTAAATAATGCGGAGTCTCAAAATCCCTTGCTCCAATATATCTGTGGTGGCATAAGATTCCCAATGTTCTGTCTTTGTTCCCGTTTCTTGATTAGGCTCTACCAAAATACATTGTACTGTGAAGGTGTCTTATAAACATAAAACTTTTATGGTCTCACGTCATTAATAATACCCTATATCTCCCTACTTTGGGAAAGCTTAAATACCATATCGACTCTTTACCCATCACAATTTGCTTAATCAAATTAGACTTTTCCAAAGTCTAACCATAAATTTGATTCGAGTAGAAATTTGTTAATTGATATTCCATCAACACTTTGGTATTTTGGGCGGCCTCCTTGTAATTCTTCAAGAGCGCCTACTAATTACCAAAGAAAAAGATAATTACGCTACTCCTAAAAAAAATAAATATTACTCCTATCATCTATGAGATACAAGATGCAACTCTTTTTAATATTCCCAAAGCTTTGGTCGTCTTCAGTTTGCCCTTAAGTCTTCGAATGAGATGTAACCTAAAAATTTCCTAGATCAAATCTCTAAATCTATCTAATTAACATCTAGCCTACCCTAGTAACTAGAATATGTTCCCATGCTCCAATTTGCTAGAAATTAAACCCCAGTAAGGTCAATTTATTTTTAATTGATTTTATTTATTTAAAACGGTTTATTTTGAGAAATAACGATTTAAAAATTATTTAAATCGGAGTTTGAACGTATAAATTTAAAATTTAATTAAAATGAGCTTGAAATGGCGTGGTAGTTTAAAATTTTGGTTTTGAACTTTAAATGAATATACATAATTCAAAATAAATCGGATTTCAGTAAAACAAGAAACATTAGAATTTACGTAGTTATATCTGCCAAATGAATATGAAAATTTTAGATTTTGTTTTATAAATTGTAAGTTATGTTCAAATTAAAATTTGAAATAGTCGCCATGGAATTTAATTAATATTTTATATTATTTGCTATGGAATTTAATTAATATTTTTATATTATTAAAGCCCTTAAAAATGGTCATTTTGCAAATGACCTCCGTTTTCGATGAAACCAAATTTGTTGGATCCGGAATATTAAATTATTGCTAGATTCCAAAACTTATAATTTTTGGAGCTAGTATGTGGCCGTGCGCAATGGGGGTGAGCATTTGATTGGTTTGGTTTATCCGATGATATAATTGTCAAACCAAACTAAAACCGATGAAAATGAAAACCAAACCAAACAAACCAAATTAAGTTTGGTTGGTTCGGTTGGTTATCCGATTTAACCGAACTAAAAATATTTTGGACCTTATGCTTGTAATATTAACTGTAATTTGAATCATAAGTATATGATTAAAGTATTATGATTTATTATTCTTATGCTTTATAAAGCAATTTTGACACATACTTAATGATTAAATTTTATTTGGGTAACTAATCTAACTTAAAATATTTATTATTATAATATCTATAATGTTGAAAATATAATAAATGTTCGGTTAGTTTGGTTAAACCGATAACCAAGCTAAATATTTTCCAAACCAATTACAAGCCGATCTAATTCAAAACCAAACCAAACCGATCAAAATAAATTGGTTTGGTTGGTTTGGTTTAACCAAATAATGCTCACCCCTAGTGTGCAATAAATTATGAATCGGTCAGTCATTTGAGTCTGAAATAGATCTTTTTGAGCAAATGGACTCAGAATTCGATGAAACCAGTTTCACTAGGACTGTATCGTCAAGACATCGCTGTGTGTCAATTTTCATCGCCAATGGAGTTCATGTGTGCTTAGAGCATTGATAAATGTCGAATGGGGAGAGCGTGAACTAAAGAAATAATAGAAAACCAAAATCCCACTATATAATATCTTTTCCCTTCCTCCTCATAACCCTACCTCATCTTTTCTTCACTGAAAATGGCAGCCACTTCCTTTCTCCTGAAATTTTGCAGAAAAACCCCTCAAACTTAAATAATTTATAACCCCCAAACCGCAAGGAGCTAGGCAATGAAATTTTGTGAGTTTCTGGGGAATGAAGAGAGCTACTCAAGCCTAAAATTTGGTGGTGATTGGGCTGGTGGTTTAGTCGGAATTGAGCTTGAAGTGCAGCAGCTCATTTTCTGAATTTTGGTCGATGTGGGCCCCATGTTGAGAATTAGGTAGAGCGGTTTGGAGGGATGGTAGAGGGGAAACATATAAAGATTTTGGCGGTGGTGCCATGGTATCAGGTGGTCGGAGTTGGCTGGAATGTCAACTCATCGGAGGGGTGCTAGAAAACGAGGCAGTCACGAAAATGATCAATTTCCCGCTAATCCATGCATTTTTCAGACAAAGTGATAGAAAGAAAAGTTGTCCAGGAGGTCGATATCAAGATACTGGTAAAATTTGGTGGCATTTGGAGCAGCGAGGTGGCCACAACGCCTAGATGACCAAAAAGACGTCCATTTCCGTTCATCTCTGGACTGCGGGGACCACGGGGTGAATTGGAGGGGAAGACTGCAGACGTGGAAAGAGAGGGAGATGCCGGAGACAATGGTGCTGGTCTCATTCGATTCCGAGTTACGGTTCTTGGCGAGCGTTTAAAGTTGATGGTGTCATTTTGAGAAGAAGGGGTATAGTGATTTTATTGTTTAAATGATTGTCTACGTTCGTATGCTAATATCTTTTTGCTACGAACTCAAAATTGCACGAAACAGAATAGCTTGCGACCGTGGTGCCGAGAGCTTCGTAATAAAACTAATTTTGTCAAATTTAGAGCAAGTTAGAATTTGAGGCAGATTTAAACCCAAACAGTATTAAAATCGTCAATTAAAGACTAACGTGGTGGAAACCAATGCGAGAACTCTCTCACCGAATTATTTTTTACAGTTATTTATTTTTATAACTGAATATATGTTGATTGCTTGTGATTGCAATATTTGTTTGGTGGTTGATGGATGTTTACAGTTTTAATGTAATTATTATTAAATTGTAGATAAATTTACATGAATTATGATGTAAACCACACACCGGTATTAGGACGATTATTTTACACATCGCCCAAGTGTACAAATAAAAATATCTGTTTGATGGTAGAAAAGCCCATACGGGTCTGGGGATGATAATTAATTTACACATCGCCCTTGTGCATAGTTGTATGTCAATCGATTGATTGACAGACTGTTATAAGCATTATTTAATTATTTAATGCTTACGCATTTGTAAACTGCACTTTGGATGAGAGTTGAATATTTAATAGTTGTTTATCACAATTTTAATACATGTGATGTACGAATTTATATAAATAAAATTATACGGTAATTAATTGTGTTTGATTCCAATTCAGAAATAACAAATATCTTAAAATAACATTCAGAGAAGAATCAAAATATGATTTTGATGTCCGATTTTGGATGGATACAAACATATTAATGTTTGGTTTTTGTAATGACCACGGGATTTTCGACTCCGAAAATCGACACAAAACCCAACGTCGACTGTTCAGACATCGAAAATACCGGATCATTAATAGGAAGAAATTAGAGGGTGAGATAGAAAAGATAGAACTAATAGAATAGAAGAAGAAGAAGAAGAAGATAACTGAGCATAATCAGAGTAAACACGAATCTCACAGCGGAACGAATAAAATGTATTACATAACATAACTTTGAAATACAAATCGGTTTTATATATCCATACCATTATCAGAGTACAATACATCATATCACAGCGGAAATAATCTCTAAATACTAACGGTGAAGCCTTCTGCCTTTAGCTCCTCCAAGTGTATCTGTAAAAGCCTGAAACACTTGACTGCCCGTACAAATTTGGGCACCCAAGAGTTTAGGGAAAATAAACAAAATAAACTCTGGGTCAGTCATGGGACTGGTGTGAGTAAATTCCAACCATACGGTTTAACTTTGAAAATTCTTTTAAAACAAAAGGATAATAGTAAGACCAACCCACACATAAACATGGACGGTTTTTACCTTACTATAACCCAAAATATTTTGATATCAAAATCCAGTGATATTATAGGAATGTCTAATCAAGTAAATAACCAAATAGTAGAACGCTTGCAAATCACGCTCTACATACATAGTATAAAATCAAAAAAAACCGCAGGGCGCTTATTGGAGATTGGATTCCAACTATGACAAGGTATGGGACCACCTGCCGATAGTGTATCTCTAGAGGCGAATACACTGGGTTCAACAAGAACGTCTTGCAACCCGGCCCACACATGACCGACCACTCATTTCGCTTGAGTGTATCGAATGTATATCACCAACGGTTGGACTCAAACCACCGTTCCCGAATGGACATAATCGATATATTAAGAAACAAAAAGAATTTCTCTAGATAGGTGATTATACACCCTAATGGGAGCGACCCACATAGCCATGCTGCCTGCCCGATTTTTTTCATTTCCCGGTTGTGAAGCTTGAGGCTACGTCTAAACTTTAGAACATTTGGTCACCATACACTTTGAATGCCACATCGTCAGACCCATCAAATCACTAGTTGATCTTCCCAAAATATTACGGGTATAAAAGCTAAGAGAAACGAATTTCTCCGCCACCATACGTAATACCTTGAAAAGATCGTCTTATGTGATCGTTAGGAATACTTTGTCAGACATTCGTCCATACAAGTTGTCCTGGGACTGGACAAACAGAAACCACCATCCTGGAACAGGACGACTCTTGCATTTCACTCCGTCTTCAATTGTTTTCAGCATAATCAAATTCACAGCGCTTATGCCTATACGGAGTGGTTTCGGATAATATATCCAACCGGTCTCTCTGTATTGACAACGATGGTCAAAACACTCCGATAGTCGGTTATTTAACTATCGAAGTAGAAACAAACATTCATAACTAACATCACACAATCACTAGCACTTTTATTTAACATTCGTTCTTATATTTCATTGGACAAACGTCGTTACTTATTACTTTAGAATAAGTGGATTTCAAAACAAACTGTTTCCGTTCCCTAGGGGTAATGCTATGTATAAAAATCACGCTTAAGCTTGGTTAACAGCGCTGATTTATCGTTATATTTCAAAACTTGTCATACGCTGTAATATCCCCTTTATAACTAATCTCGACATAATAGTAACGCTTAAGCCTAATCAACAGCGTTATTTTATCGCTATAGTTCTAAGACTTGCAATATGCTGCCATATCCCCTTTATACTAATCTTGACATCTCCTTTCGTTACAAAAATCCTAACATCTCTTTCCGTTACAAAAATCTTGACATCTCTTTCCGTTACAAAAATCTTGACATCTCTTTCTGTTACAAAAATCTTGACATCTCTTTCCGTTACAAAAATCTTGACATTTCTCATTCAATAACATTTTAAATGAGGTCCACTTAAGAAACAATTATTTAATTAAAAATAATTAACTTATATTTTAATTTATAAAATGAACTATAAAACCCGTTTATAATAGAATTTCTACTACAGTTTAAAGCTTCGCTTCAATTTTAAAAATCAAATTTTTATAATCGACTTCGTTGATTTGCCTGACGGCCCATCAACTTCTTACAAAACGATGTGTTTATTTTCGACTGTTGCCACTTTCTAAATCGATATCATTTATTTATTTAATCAAAACAAATGTTAAATTTTCATTCAACACGGTTCGAACAGTGCATATATAAAACAAACAACACATATAATTATTGAGGATTCGGTTGGATTCCTCCAACCGGTTTCCGCATCAACAGATGTTAGTCAAACATTTTTTACTGATTCCATACTAGGGAATATTATAATCGATGGAATCAGTATCCAACCGGTGATGTGTACATATGAAACGGTATATAATATTTCAACCAATTTAACCATAATCTGCCTAAACAACCATCACACAACATTCAATCATTATTGAAAATATAATTAAAATATTTTAAATAAACAGAGTTAGTGAATTTACTCGCCTTGCGCGTTAACCGTTAAATAACGATTTGCGTCAGTACACCGGATCAGAAGTTATAATTTCCAATGAGCTCCTACTGGTTACGAACTAGTTCCAATATATTCGGTTGCCTTTATCCCTTCGCTGTTTCAGATCCACGCTCGGTTCTTCACAATATTTCTCTTTTATTTTATTTTAAACTGAAAACATACGGCCCAAGCTCAACAATGATCCATCCGCTTCACTGTATTGATCATGGACCGTTCTCTAGTATTTACTTCTCCCATCGCCGAGTATTTCTCTACCAAGTTCTTCCTCAATCCTTCACTAAACCAAAAATAGTCGCCACCAATGCTGTTGCTCCATTTCTCACCACCGTGGCTGATTGCTCTTCCCATACACAGTTGCGTTCAGGTCCTCTGCATATATACTAACTCCACCGTACAAACGCATGCTGACCTCCTTGCCAAACGCTCCCTCCCCACTTCAATTTCATCTTCAAAATTTTCAACTCGCAAGCCTCTTCCTCATTGGCATTAACATCTCCACTCCGTCGAACTCCTAACTGATGGCATCCCAGCAGTGAAACCCATGGTGGCACTCCCCCTTTACCATATTCTCCACCATTCTGTGCATCTATTCAAACACTGTTTGTACTACACCGGTCCAACTGCTCAAAATCTCGCTGCAGTAATAGCCACCGTACTTAAATGACCCAGCACCATGTTACGTTCAGAATTTCTAACCATGATGCTGCTTTGCTTTCAGTATATATATGTATATATTTTTGTGAAAACATTTGAATTTTTGGTCTCGTAGTAACCTTCCTAAAGCACAATATAACTCCACTTAACACCATAGCAGCAACTTTCGGCCTCCCCTTCTAATTCTCCTAAGCCTCCACTCCTTTCCTTCCATTTCATCGTACACCATTTCGGCTTTCACTAATGACTTATGCAACATGGCATGTGCCACTGCTGTACTCCTTGATGTTCCTTCACATGTTCATCCACCACCTTATAACAAACCCAGACTTCACTTCCTACATGCTTTTCACGTCCATCCCATAAGGTTGTACTCGAAACCCATTGAATCGTGTATAAAGTTGAAGAAAAGTTTGTGAGGAGTTCGAATATACTTTTTCCATGATTTCCTGTGGGGCGTATGTATTTATATATATGCGCCATTTCGGTGATGAAGAAACAACGAGTGCTATGCTCGTTTATATAGGTGATGAGCAAAAAGATAAGAACAATGTCGGTGTCCTAGCTGGTGTGATTTGAACAAGCATGACAGGTAGAAGATTGCAGCTAGGAGATAGGATAGATCATTTCTTTCCTTTGATGGGGCTTTGAAATGCTATGCTCGGCATAGCTTGTGGTGTTCCTGTCATAGGGAGGACGTAGGTTTGCAGGTAGAGGCTTCGTTTGGTGAAGGTGTGGGTATATGCAAGGGAGGGGAATATAGATAGGTCCGCTGGTTTTTAATGATTTACGGCTCTACGCTTTTGCAAACATAGGGTGTGACTTATATAACAGCCTATTTGTCTAGTCCTAAAATTTAAATTCGCTGTAAAATCTTTTGGATGAATCACTAGTGAGTGTTGGCTGTTGTGTATATAGGGTCTGCTGTTGTAGTTTAGGGTAGCAATGGACTAATATATACTTGCTGTGATTTGAGAAGACACAGTTGTTAGGCTTTAGGGTAAGTACCTTAGTTTCTAGTAGTTTATATTCCCAACTAGTAGGTGCGTGAGGCATGGGCTAATCTTGTAGGGTTATGGCGGTGATTTGAAATAACACTGCTGTTGTGTGCATTACCGATGTTGTGATATAGGGTTGTACCCTTTCTTAATTTGTTAAGTCAATGAAACTATCAGATATACAAATGACACCGTAGAATGTCATATGGTTAGAGTGAGGTTTACGAGTGTATACTCATTTGAATTTGTATTTGGTCTATATATATATATATGTATGTGTGTGTGTGTGTGCACCATTACTAACATCAAGTACATTTTATATAGTTTTATGCCATTGCATGTCTTGGCGATGAATTATATCACATTGCTTGCGTTAGATAATTAGATCAACTTATTCTTTATAGTATTTAGCTCCACGCAAGTGAAAAGCATTTAGGGTAGGCACATGCACATCTATTTGTTTTAGGTTTTGAAAGCTTGTGTAATCCGTTATTCAAAATTATGTTCGTGTATCAGTTGCTACGGACAGAAATAAATATACAGTTGTGACCAGCGAGGTGCCACGGTCCCAAAAATGTAATAATATCGGTAGGTTGACTCATATTTTGAAACTCCAAAATATTGATATAGGGTGCAAAATACTCCAAATAAAAAGTTGCTTATTTTACGAAATAAAAATTACAGTAAAATTCTAAAAATTAAATTATCACTACGCCTCAAAAGAATTTTGTCTAAATTCGAAATCGGTATCAAGTTATATCGAATAAACCATTGCGGTCGATAAACGATTTTACAACGACTATTTGAATATTTGATTTGGATATATCTTGCAATATATAATTCAAAAATTCAATTTTTTTACCTCCATTAGAAAAATACAGTTCAACAGATTCCAATGTTTCCTGTTTCGCAGAAATCCGATTTAAAACGAGTCCTGTACACTCAGTTGAAGTTCAGAATGTTAAATTACGAACTACAGCGTCGTTATGAGCTCGATTATATTTAATATATATTTTTATACGCTCAACTTCGTTTTAATTAATATATAAATCCACTTATAACACGAATTAGATATTTAAACTGATTTAAATATTCAAATATAAACCAATAAATATTCAAATATAAACCGATAAAACTGCGGGACATTACATTCCTTCCCCCTTAAAATAATTTCGTTCTCGAAATTGCTAAGATGGGGAAAATGCTACAATCTCTGTTGTAAACAAGTTAAAAATCTTTTTGGTTTACTTCATAATTTCAGTTTCAACTGAATGGATTAATTCCAATTAAATACTAATTCCTTCTTATTTCGAATATTTTCAAAATTCTGAAAATTTCTTAACAACTTAAATTTTCGGAGAATTTCGTCAGCACCTCCTCTGCACGGCTTAGTCGGTACTACAACAACTTGCCACTCTGGGCCTTCTCCAATTCAAAAGAAAATCAAATAGCCAAACGGCTTGCCCAAAACAACTCATAAAAATCTCATACTCGTATATAAACGTGTACCTCCTCTGTTGGGCATTCAAATCTGTCTCTGCCATCTGCTATCAAACCAGCATACACAAATGCATTTCCAACTAATCTCCAATCAGTTTATTCTTAACCAATAATTCTCTTACACCCAAGCCAACTCCATTTCAAACTCCAATTTCAATTTCAAATTTCCAATTTTTACTCAATAATCAATTTCACCCCCAGGTTCGGTTCCATTCCAAATCTTAATTCACAACTCAGCTACTTTTCCAAGTCAAATTCTTATTCTAGTACGATTTCCACTTACTTGGCTTCAATTCAACTCCACTTTTATTTGACTTACTTAAATTTCAGAATTCAAATTCCTGGGGTTTTTATTTCAAATCAGTTTGAAATCATATACTTATATATTCAAAACATTTGAAATTCCGAACAAAAAATCTTTGGTAGTAATTCCTCACTTAGAAACTCGAAAATGAACACCGATGATGCGACCGTCATCATCAGAATTTATTTTCCAGCCATCGAAGTGAGTTCAATACTATATTACTTTCAAAAACTCATTTTAAACACTTTATTTTGAAATTACATCAAAATATTCTTTCAAAAATGCTTGGAAAAACATTTCTAAATTCCCAGGATTTAAAAATTCCATATATTTAATCCAAATATTATTTCCAACTCTTTTCCAAGTTTCCAGAGTTTTAATTCCAATTCTGGTTCTTAAATTCAGATTTGATTCTCCTGGTTTATATATTATACTCATGTGAATTCTTATTGGTTATTTATAACCAATTCAATTATAACTCTATTCAATTATAATTTCAATATATATTAGATAATTTCAATATATATGCTTTCTTTATATCAAAATATATTTTGGGTAAAATTATTTCATTTACCCAGCTTACAAAACAATACCATGTCGAATTACTCTGTTCAAGATTTTAGAAACACCTATCGATAATGTTTGCATTACCGTATCGACCAGAATTCATAAACCACTCGCCAAATCAATCAACACAATATAAAACTGTTTTTATATTGATTTACAAATACGCGCTCATATACATACACTCAAACTCAATCTAGAGTATTATTAACTTCATCTCTATTGAGTCACGCCACAGAGCCAAGGTAATCACTTAACCTTCAGCTCTGATACCACTGTAATGACCACGGGATTTTCGACTCCGAAAATCGACACAAAACCCAACGTCGACTGTTCAGACATCGAAAATACCGGATCATTAATAGGAAGAAATTAGAGGGTAAGATAGAAAAGATAGAACTAATAGAATAGAAGAAGAAGAAGAAGAAGAACATAACTGAGAATAATCAGAGTAAACACGAATCTCACAGCGGAACGAATAAAATGTATTACATAACATAACTTTGAAATACAAATCGGTTTTATATATCCATACCATTATCAGAGTACAATACATCATATCACAGCGGAAATAATCTCTAAATACTAACGGTGAAGCCTTCTGCCTTTAGCTCCTCCAAGTGTATCTGTAAAAGCCTGAAACACTTGACTGCCCGTACAAATTTGGGCACCCAAGAGTTTAGGGAAAATGAACAAAATAAACTCTGGGTCAGTCATGGGACTGGTGTGAGTAAATTCCAACCATACGGTTTAACTTTGAAAATTCTTTTAAAACAAAAGGATAATAGTAAGACCAACCCACACATAAACATGGACGGTTTTTACCTTACTATAACCCAAAATATTTTGATATCAAAATCCAGTGATATTATAGTAATGTCTAATCAAGTAAATAACCAAATAGTAGAACGATTGCATCTCACGCTCTACATACATAGTATAAAATCAAAAAAAACCGCAGGGCGCTTATTGGAGATTGGATTCCAACTATGACAAGGTATGGGACCACCTGCCGATAGTGTATCTCTAGAGGCGAATACACTGGGTTCAACAAGAACGTCTTGCAACCCGGCCCACACATGACCGACCACTCATTTCGCTTGAGTGTATCGAATGTATATCACCAACGGTTGGACTCAAACCACCGTTCCCGAATGTGCAGAATCGATATATTAAGAAACAAAAAGAAATTCTCCAGATAGGTGATTATGCACCCTAATGGGAGCGACCCACATAGCCATGCTGCCTGCCCGATTTTTTTCATTTCCCGGTTGTGAAGCTTGAGGCTACGTCTAACCTTTAGAACATCTGTTCACCATACACTTTGAATGCCACATCGTCAGACCCATCAAATCACTAGTTGATCTTCCCAAAATATTACGGATATAAAAGCTAAGAGAAACGAATTTCTCCGCCACCAGACGTAATACCTTGAAAAGATCGTCTTATGTGATCGTTAGGAATACTTTGTCAGACATTCGTCCATACAAGTTGTCCTGGGACTGGACAAACTGAAACCACCATCCTGGAATAGGACGACTCTTGCATTTCACTCCGTCTTCAATTGTTTTCAACATAATCAAATTCGCAGCGCTTATGCCTATACGGAGTGGTTTCGGATAATATATCCAACTGGTCTCTCAGTATTGACAACGATGGTCAAAACACTCCGATAGTCGGTTATTTAATTATATCGAAGTAGAAACAAACATTCATAACTAACATCACGAAATCACGAGCACTTTTATTTAACATTCGTTCTTATATTTCTTTGGACAAACGTCGTTACTTATTACTTTAGAATAAGTGGATTTCAAAACAAACTGTTTCCATTCCCTAGGGGAAATGCTATGTATAAAAATCACGCTTAAGCTTGGTTAACAGCGCTGATTTATCGTCATAGTTCAAAACTTGTCATACGCTGTAATATTCCCTTTAAAACTAATCTCGACATAATAGTAACGCTTAAGCCTAGTCAACAGCGTTATTTTATCGCTATATTTCTAAGACTTGCAATATGCTGCTATATCCCCTTTATACTAATCTTGACATTTCCTTTCATTACAAAAATCTTAACATCTCTTTCCGTTACAAAAATCCTGACATCTCTTTCCGTTACAAAAATCTTGACATCTCTTTCCGTTACAAAAATCTTGACATCTCTTTCCGTTACAAAAATCTTGACATCTCTTTCTGTTACAAAATCTTGACATTTCTCATTCAATAACATTTTAAATGAGGTCCACTTAAGAAACAATTATTTAGACAAAAATAATTAACAAATATTTTACTTTATAAAGTGAACTATAAAACCCGTTTATAATAGAATTTCTACTACAGTTTAAAGCTTCGCTTTAATTTTAAAAATCTAATTTTTATAATCGACTTCGTTGATTTGCCTAACGGCCCATCAACTTCTTACAAAACGATGTGTTTATTGTCGACTGTTGCCACTTTCTAAATCGATATCATTTATTTATTAAATCAAAACAAATGTTAAATTTTCATTCAACACGGTTCAAACAGTGCATACATAAAACAAACAACACATATAAATATTGAGGAATCCAGTTGGATTCCTCCAACCGGTTTCCGCATCCACAGATGTTAGTCAAACAATTTTTACTGATTCCATACTAGGGAATATTATAATCGATGGAATTAGTATCCCACCGGTGATGTGTACATATGAAACGATATATAATATTTCAACCAATTTAACCATAAACAACCATCACACAGCATTCAACCATTATTGAAAATATAATTAAAATATTTTAAATAAACAGAGTTAGTGAATTTACTCACCTTGCGCGTTAACCGTTAAATAACGATTTGAGTTAGTACACCGGATCAGAAGTTATAATTTCCAATGAGCTCCTAGTGGTTACGAACTAGTTCCAATATATTCGGTTGCCTTTATCCCTTCGCTGTTTCAGATCCACACTTGGTTCTCCACAATATTTCTCTTTTATTTTATTTTAAACTGGAAACATACGGCCCAAGCTCAACAATGATCCATCCGCTTCACCGTATTGATCATGGACCGTTCTCTAGTATTTACTTCTCCCATCGCTGAGTATTTCTCTACCAAGTTCTTCCTCAATCCTTCACTAAACCAAAAACAGTCACCACCAATGCTGTTGCTCCATTTCTCACCACCGTGGCTGATTGCTCTTCCCATACACAGTTGCGTTCAGGTCCTCTGCATATATACTAACTCCACCGTACAAACGCATGCTGACCTCCTTGCCAAACGCTCCCTCCCCACTTCAATTTCATCTTCAAAATTTTCAACTCGCAAGCCTCTTCCTCATTGGCATTAGCATCTCCACTCCGTCGAACTCCTAACTGATGGCATCCCAGCAGTGAAACCCATGGTGGCACTCCCCCTTTAACATATTCTCCACCATTCCGTGCATCTATTCAAACACTGTTTGTACTACACCAGTCCAACTGCTCAAAATCTCGCTGCAGTAATAGCCACCGTACTCAAATGACCCAGCACCATGTTACGTTCAGAATTTCTAACCATGATGCTTCTTTGCTTTCAGTATATATATGTATATATTTTTGTGAAAACATTTGAATTTTTGGTCTCGCGGTTACCTTCCTAAAGCACAATACAACTCCACTTAACACCATAGCAGCAACTTTCGGCCTCCCCTTCTAATTCTTTTAAGCCTCCACTCCTTTCCTTCCATTTCATCGTACTCCATTTCGGCTTTCACCAATGACTTATGCAACATGGCATGTGCCACTGCTGTACTCCTTGATGTTCCTTCACATGTTCATCCACCACCTTACAACAAACCCAGACTTCACTTCCTACATGCTTTTCACGTCCATCACATAAGGCTGTACTCGAAACCCATTGAATCGTGTATAAAGTTGAAGAAAAGTTTGTGAGGAGTTCGAATATACTTTTTCCATGATTTCCTGTGGGGCGTATGTATTTATATATTTGCGCCATTTCGGTGATGAAGAAATAACGAGTGCTATGCTCGTTTATATAGGTGATGAGAAAAAAGATAAGAACAATGTCAGTGTCCTAGCTGGTGTGATTTGAACAAGCATGAGAGGTAGAAGATTGCAGCTAGGAGATAGGATAGATCATTTCTTTCCTTTGATGGGGCTTTGAAATGCTATGCTCGGCATAACTTGTGATGTTCCTGTCATATGTAGGACGTAGGTTTTCAGGTAGAGGCTTTGTTTGGTGAAGGTGTGGGTATATGCAGGGGAGGGGAATATAGATAGGTCCGCTAATTTTTAATGATTTACGGCTCTACGCTTTTGCAAACATAGGGTGTGACTTATATAACAGCTTATTTGTCTAGTCCTAAAATTTAAATTCGCTGTAAAATCTTTTGGATGAATCACTAGTGAGTGTTGGTTGTTGTGTATATAGGGTCTGCTGTTCTAGTTTAGGGTAGCAGTGGACTTATATATACTTGCTGTGATTTGAGAAGACACGGCTGTTAGGCTTTAGGGTAAGTACCTTAGTTTCTAGTAGTTTATATTTCCAACTAGTAGGTGCGTGAGGCATGGGCTAATCTTGTAGGGTTATGGTGGTGATTTGAAATAACACTGTTGTTGTGTGCATTACCGATGTTGTGATATAGGGTTGTACCCTTTCTTAATTTGTTAAGTCAATGGAACTATCAGATATACAAATGACACCGTAGAATGTTATATGGTTAGAGTGAGGTTTACGAGTGTATACTCATTTGAATTTGTATTTGGTCTATATATATGTGCGCCATTACTAACATCAAGTACATTTTATATAGTTTTATGCCATTGCATGTCTTGGCGATGAATTATATCACATTGCTTGCGTTAGATAATTAGATCAACTTATTCTTTATAGTATTTAGCTCCACGCAAGTGAAAAGCATTTAGGGTAGGCACATGCACATCTATTTGTTTTAGGTTTTGAAAGCTTGTGTAATCCGTTATTCAAAATTATGTTCGTGTACCAGTTGCTACGGACAGAAATAAATATACAGTTGTGACCAGCGAGGTGCCACGGTCCCAAAAATGTAATAATATAGGTAGGTTGACTCATATTTTGAAACTCCAAAATATTGATATAGGGTGCAAAATACTCCAAATAAAAAGTTACTTATTTTACGAAATAAAAATTACAGTAAAATTCTAAAAATTAAATTATCACTACGCCTCAAAAGAATCTTGTCTAAATTCGAAACCGGTATCAAGTTATATCGAATAAACCATTACGGTCGATAAACGATTTTACAACAACTATTTGAATATTTGATTTGGATATATCTTGCAATATATAATTCAGAAATTCGATTTTTTTACCTCCATTAGAAAAATACAGTTCAACAGATTCCAATGTTTCCTGTTTCGTAGAAATCTGATTTAAAACGAGTCCTGTACACTCAGTTGAAGTTCAAAATGTTAAATTACGAACTACAGCGTCGTTATGAGCTCGATTATATTTAATATATATTTTTATACGTTCAACTTCTTTTTAATTAATATATAAATCCACTTATAACACGAATTCGATATTTAAACTGATTTAAATATTCAAATATAAACCTATAAATATTCAAATATAAACCGATAAAACTGCGGGACATTACAGTTTTGGTGTCCGATTTTGGATGGACACAAAAGGGCCTATTTTCAAAATGATTAAAAATAGAGAAAAATTATGTTAAATCATAATAAATGTTTTGGGAATATTTTTGGATGAAATATTCCACGTTTGCGAAGATAGAATATATTTTTATTTGAATAAGTTGTTTATCAACTTGAGTAAAGAACTGAGAGAAATTATATGGTTTTAATATAACCATAATTTTCCAACGTACTAATTGGAAAGGATTTGAATGGAAATAATTTTTGGAATATTTCGATATTGGATTCCGTGATTATACAGATATCATTGAGGAATTCGGAAGGTATAGATATCATTATTCCGAATACGATATCTGTTGGTTTCAGAATTTGATGTTGAATATAAGCCGATAAGATTTCTATTCAGAGCTTTGCATTTAATTTCAAATTGGATTTTGGGGTTTGTTGTGAATGATGTCTTCAATAATGCTAAAACCCGATTGAGGAAAGAATGAATCTTTTATTTAATATTAATGAAGTTTTCCAATTATATTTATTAATTGGAATTAAATGAAAGTTGATTTTGGGTTCGTAGCGAACGATGTTTCTAATGACATTAGTTCTTAAACCCAATTAATAGTGAAGATATGATTTGGAATTTATAAATCTTTTAATTAAGATTTAGGGAAATTTTCCAAAGTAAAGTTTTCCAATTTAATACATTAAACTGGAATAGAGTGGAATTCGATTTAGTGATAATCGAGATGAGCTTCCATGAAGGAAGACTGTTACTATTTATGGGATCTAAAAAGTTTTGTCGTTATTCCACTTATAGCATTAGTCTGATATGGAAATTTATATCGATTACGACTGATCAGATTTCTGTGAAGGTTCCATAATAAATGGAAGATGATTTTGGGTTTATCGTGAATTGTGTTTGAGTGACATTGGTTCTTTAACCCAGTTAATGACAAGATTAATTTCCAAAAGTATTGAATAATCATTAACTAATAATTTTTGAGATTGAAACAAATTGGGGTTTTAATGGATCTTTAATTAGATTGAAATGTGAATGAGGTAATTATATTTACCGAATTCAAGAAATGATCGAGAATGGAGTACCACCAGTTTTACTCCATGCGACTCCTAAATCTTTAATTAGATTTGAAACGAGAAATGGTAATTAATTTTACCAATAACACAGTGGGTGTAAGAGGTGGAGTACTACCAGTTTTGCTGCATGGGATGAATAGGTTGGGATTGAAAAAATAAAATAAATGATTACTTCGGCAAAGCTCGTTAATCCCAACTAGTTTGGTAAACCTTAATTTGGTTTTTGCTGAGAAAGATATTATAAATCTTTTGAAATGATTTCCAAGGATATATTAATAAAAGAATTGAAACACCCCGAATTTTTAACGACACCAAAAGAGGATATATTAAATAATAGTTAGTTTAATATTCAGAATTAAGGAAAACAGACTGCACCATCACATCCGTCTCAAAATTCGGGTCAAGATAGACATTTGGTTTGCGTAAAACGGACACCGTATGAAGAAGTTATGAGGGTTTTAAGTTTCTATACACGCAGAAAGAACAAATATACACATATGAGTCACGTATGAGTCAGATATGAGTCAGACCCTATCCAGAACAGTTCAAAAATCAAAAATTCGTCAAGGCTGCAAATTTCTCACTCTAGGGGGTCGACCCCCCAGATGGGTGTCGACACCGAGGTCGACCCCCTTAAGGGGTGTCGACCTATGGGAGCCAAATGCTGCTGGTGTGCGAACTAAGACGGATTCGTTTTCTTCAACAACATACAACATTCAACTTTGCAAATCAAATCTAGAAATTTAAGATCCATTCTCCCTATTCTCTAAACCTAACTCAATGAGTTTCTAGTGGCTTTTAGGTTTAAATAAATAAAAGTAAATTGTGAAAGACTGTGAATTGGATATGTTGTAAACTATGAATCTATTCTATTGTTAAATCTTATACAATTTCATGATGGATCTAAAGATTTAGATCCAATGCAATTGTGGTTATTCTATTATGTTACCTATGTGGATCTTGACTTGTAACTATGTTATGGTGAATGTAAATCTGTTAATTTGGACAGTTGCATCATTGGTTAGATTTAACTCTTTAAGTAAATCACCTTTCACCTGTCATCATGCGATCAACTTTGATATGTTGTAAGTTGGACATGCGAACCCATATTTAGGTCTAAACATGCTGTTATGTCATTCTAATGATGTTATATCTATTTTAACCTCTAGATCTGAATTATGTGATCTAATTTATCACCTTGTGTTATCATGTTAGATCTTAACCAATTGGACATCTAATGTAACAACAGGAAATTCCGCTCGATCCGAATCGATCGTTAAACCGACCAAGACCGTTCGAAACCCCTGATCGTTTTGAGAATAGGACAAATTGGAACGCAAACAGAAGAACATTTCATTGTTTATTACAACAATTCCATCAGAATACAAGAATATACAGAGTATAAATCAATATTACACATTCAATAAATATCAGAGATTTAAATTACATTTAAATACATTACATAGCAGCGGAAAATAATACAATACAAAACTAGAAGTAATACACGGATACAGAGCTTTCCGAGTATCGTTCCAGCTGTAAATCAGGATCCTGTGAATATAAATCTGCAAAAACAAAACTACTAGCTGCCCGTGTCGAAATAAGGGCACCCATAGTTTAGGTTAAAACAATAAACTCCAGGTCAGTCATGGGACTGGTGTGAGAACTAAAACAGTTATTAATCTTTATTTTAAAGTTAGGTAAATCAAGGGACCACGCCGTATAACATGGAACGGGTTTCCTCCCAAGAATACCAGTGCATAAAAGAACATCGCAATGCTAAATAAAGAAAAATGAAGCTATTATAAGACCCAGGTCCCATCACACAATGCAACACAAGCCGGAGGATAGGGTTTTACCTTATAATAGCCAAAGAATGCTTGATACGCTAAATTTCATGTTTTACTATTACTATAAGTGTATAGTGTCATAACAATTTCAATCATAAGTATCAATCATAGACGGCATAAGTGCCCCATCCCACTATGCCGCCATACTAGGCTCTAAAATCAAAACCACACATGTCACGTATTGGAAGTTGGATTTCCACCTGTGAACCGAGGCAAGGGATCGTCCTCTACCGATTCGAGACGCTCTAGCCCGTGTCTCAGGAACAACCGCAACTTCCCCTTGGATTGTCAGGGCCGGTCCACCAATGTGGATTATAATGCATGAACACTGCGTTTCTCCACCCTATGGGGTGTCAATGAGTCCAATGACTCCATCGGCTCCACACAGTCACCGATATATCCAAGGCGCCTCGCAACAACAACAACCACATAAGTCAAACTCGTCAAGGCATGTAAAACCACTGACGCCACTTCTAGCTAGAAGGAAATGCATGCCCTCCCTGATGTCCTCTCTCGTTTCTGGTTCACAACCGGGGTGTAAGGCTCGTGAATCAACGCTACACAAAGCTATGCCACACATGCCATGCTTTGATCATCAACCACAAGACTTTGCTTTTCAACAGAAGCCTTGATCATATTGCCACTTAGGCATGCCACACAAGCAATTCACTCCATGCGTTTGATATCCATCAATATATAACCTCTGAGCTCGTACGTTTCAGAGAAGGGCGTTAAGCAAGAGAATAAATTCTCCGTCGCCAAACAGATATATATTTAATAGAAATCAATCACACAGAATAAAATTCAATGTCAAACACACAGTCCATTTACAAGTTCGTTCTAGGTCTGAACGAAACCGGAGGCACCTTGTACCTCGCATATCCATCGATCTCCAAGTACGTCTGGACGATCACTAACTGATTCCCTCCTCTTGGGTGTACAGCCCAATCAAATCATCAGTAATTATCCAAACGACGAGAAGACCTTCGGTCTTCAACCATCGTCTTCATATTCGACACCACGTCGAATTAGTTATTCAGAAAGGGATAAACCCGGTCTTTCTGATTAACTCGCGTATATAATAAACAAGTGTTACACAAACACAACATACGCCTCATTCCAATTCAGAATATTCTTTTATTCAAATATTCTTATACTTTGGGAAAGGTTCCCATTAATTTTATCAAAGATAAATTCTTTTAATTTATTCTTTAATCTTCTTTGAATATCAATTCAAACTAGTCGGGATTAGCGAACCACACCGAAGTAATCATTTATTTTATTTCCCAATTCCCACCTATTCATCCCATGAAGTAAAACTGGTCATACTTCATATCTAACAACACGGTGTCATCAGTAAATTCAATTACCATTTCACGTTCAAATCTAATTAAAGATTTAACTATCGCCTGGAGCAAAACTGGTGATACTCCATTCTCGACCATTTCAATCTAACTAAAGATTCATTAAAACCCCACTTAGTTTTAATCTTCACAGAAATCAATATCCTTACTTTAACTGGGTTAAAGAACCAATGTCATTTAAAACACGGTTCACGAAAAACCCAAAATCACATTCATTAATTATTGGGTTAAAGAACAAGTGTTATTTAAAACAACGTTCATGATAAACCCAAAAATCAATTCAAACTAAATTCCAATTAAATACAATTTAATTGGTACACTTCATTAAATCTAAATAAAAAGATTTAATATTTTTCTCAACTGGGCTTAAGAACAGTGTTAATGAAGGCACCATTCACGACAAACCCAAATCCCATTTGATATTAAATACAAGGCTCTGAATAGAAAATATATCGGCTTATATTCAATATCAAATTCTACGACCAACAAATATCGTATTGGAAATAACTATATAAATATATCTTTCAAATCTCCATAACAATATCTGTATACTCACGAAATCCAACATCAAAATATTCCAAAGATAATTTCGATTCAAATCCATTCCAATTCAATTATTTGAAATTCTGGTTATTTTCAAAACCATTTCAAATCCGATTTATTTATTTCAAAAATAAATGAATTATAATTCTAGTTCAGAACTAGTTCATTTCAATAAAAATCTATTTTTATCTTTTCAAATATGGAGTTTTTCATCCCAATTCTTCACAAATCATTTCTTATGATTTTACACAAATTATTACTATTTTTAATAATTTTATCAAGGCCCGTACAGTCGATTTCCATCAACGGTCATCGAACTGCACTTACAACGACCTTTTCCAAATTTGTTTTGGACATAATTCCAAATCCAACCGTTAGATTTCAAATTTCTAATACTCATTAGAAAGCTCTTTTCGATACGAACCCAATGGTTTCGGTTTTAGGAGAATCCGACGGTCGGATCTCCCGTAACGTCCATTCGAAGTCAATGGTCGAAATTCGTGAACTGCAGCGGCGCAGCGTGTTCTATTCAGACCATTATATATAATATATATATTATATATTTCGTCGATTTCCTTTCAAAACGTATTTTATAAATCGTTTTAAATTCGTTTTCAAAACGATTTCAACTTCCTTTTCAAATTCATATCAAGAATGAATTTTTAAATATAAATTCATTTTAATTTCATTTCAAATCGATTTCAATTCAATTTCAATTTAATTCGAATTTCAATTCATTTCAATTTAATTCGAATTTCAAATCATTTCAATTTAATTCAAATTTCAATTCATTTAAATTTAATTCGAATTTCAATTTATTTCAATTTAATTCGAATTTCAATTCATTTCAATTTAATTCGAATTTCAATTCATTTCAATTTAATTCGAATTTCAGTTTATTTCAATTTAATTCGAATTTCAGTTCAGTTCAATTTAATTCGAATTTTGAAATCACTTTCAATATTCATTGAAAAATGAATAAAATCGATATAAATATCGTTCACGTCAAAATGGCATCAATCTAATCAACACGTCTTTTATTCAACACATGAATGTTTATTCTATTCAACACATGAATATTTTTCAATTCAACACATGAATTTATTTTCAATTCCACACATGAATTTATTTTCAATTCAACACATGAATTTATTTTCTATTCAACACATGAATTTATTTTTAATTCAACACATGAATTTATTTTCAATTCAACACATGAATTTATTTTCAATATTGGAATGAGACCCAATCAATTACCATATAATGTTAATTATATGGATTTTCTACAACACATGTATATAATAGCAACGATAAATAATCAACCATCATCCAGAGTGCACCACACAACTGCATAAGCATTAAATTTCAATAATTAACGCTTACACAGTCTGTCAATCCATCGATTGACATACAACTAAAAAATCGGGATTAGTGTATGTCAAATCTCATTCCAATACCCGTGTGGGGTTTCAAGCAATCAAACACAGATTTTATTTGTGCAGTTGGGCGATGTGTAAAATTTATCGTCCCAATCAATATCAGTCAAATCAGTGTATATAAACAAATCGTTCGATTTGTTTATTACTATTTATTTTATATACATGTTAAAAATCATATTCATAACTATAAAATATTTTCCACTATAAAATATTTTATTTTATTTACCATCACACAATCAAATTTCACAACACAACAACCAAACAAACAAGTCATCCATGGTCTGTGGACGACAGGCGTCGGGTGCTACTAAGCACCGTCTGCATCCTAGTATATATTTCAAACTAGAAATTAAAATAAAGGTGAGGAGTTCTCACCGATCAGCTAAAACAAACGCCACGACTCTTCTTATGTAGAAAATCTTCGTCGTGCTTGCCTTTTGTCAATTTCATTGTCCGTAGCCACTACATATATAACAATCACATTTTTATATTGTTGCTACGTATATAAAAATCACATTTTTATAATCAATCTATGTGGATAAAAATCACATTTTTATACCGCTACTGTATAGATAAAAATTCTATTTTTATTAGTAACATTCATAAGCTAAAATTCATATTTTGAACCCGCTATTTCATATATAAAAATTTAATTTTATATTCTTCTTTTCAAGATAAAAATCATATTTTTATTCTTTCTATAATATAAAAATCATATTTTTATTCTTTCTATAATATAAAAATCATATTTTTATTCTTTCTATAATATAAAAATCATATTTTTAATAATCTACATATATAAAAATCATATTTTTATTCTTTCTATAATATAAAATTCATATTTTTATTTAATTGAAAATCATAACTTTTATAAACAAAATCATCTCTTCATAAAAACAAAGATTATAACTTTCATATGGATAGAAAATCAAGTCTTTATAACGTTAAAAATCATTCCTTTTATATTATACTTCATTTTAAAAAAATGATTTTAATCAATACTATTTATTTAAAAATCCTACTTTTAATTTTATAAACAAATAAATACGTGTAAAAACTCACCGCGAAGTTGGAGGTGGAGGTGGAGGATACGCTGATTTCAAGCGATTTGGTGATGTTGAGCATGGGTTCGGGGTTATTGGAGAAGGGGGAAGTAGCGGCTAGGATTGGGGAGGCTCGGCAGGTCGGAAGAGGGTTTAGAGGCGGCGGCGGATGCTTGGCGCGAGGGTCTAATTGAAAGAGGAGATAGAATCGCGAGGGGGGGTTGTGGAGATCGCTTGAGAGGCGACGTCGGGTGGAGGGGGCAGAGCACCCGTGCATGGGCGACGCAGCGTAGGCCAGGCGGCGGTGATCCCCCCTGTTGTTCGCTGCTCTTTTCTCTTTTTTTTATTCTTATTTCTGAATCAAACTGAAGGAGAATAGGGGGTTATTATAAATAAATATATATATATATTTATATTTATATTTTAAAATTCCAAAAGCAACTTTTTATTTCGAACTCGAAATCGAACCTACCGCCTGTCATCCCTAGCTAATTACCCCCATTCCGAACACAATGGGATATGTATCGTCGGCTGATTCGACTGTTTCGATCATTTTCCGCCAAAATCAAAATATAAATCTATATAATGAATTTGAACGCGCATTTCAATTTACTGGGGCCACATACGAACTCTAAAAATTCCCAAAAAATATTTTCTAGGTTCGTATTGACGATACGGTTCTAACAAAACTAATTTCGTTAAATTCCGAGACCATTTGAAAAATGGCCATTTTCTGGTCGATCGAAATTGACTAAAACTGTTAAAACTCGTTTTCCTTTGCCACGCATATATATTGATTCAGAAAATTACGAATTTTGAAACCTAGTAATAACTTGACATCACGGATCCAACAAAAGTGGTTTCGTCGAAAACCGAGGTCGTTTGCGAAATTTCCATTTTTAAGGGCCATAATTCCATAGCGACTATTCTGAATTTTCAACTGGGCATATCTTTTGATTCCCGCTATGAAATTACAATTTTTCGAATTCGTTGGAAAGGTATTCTCAATTAGATTCTAATATTTTTGGTTTCGCTAAATTCTGGTTTATTTTGAATCCTGTACATTCATCTGAAATTGGAAATCGAATTTTCAAACTACCGCGCCATTTTCAATTCCTTTTATAATTAAAATAAAATACTTATATTCTAACGACGATCTATAAAAATATATACGTTCTAATTCTATTCAAAATAAATTTCTCGTCGTTATTATTTAAAAATAATTCATTTTAAATACTCAAAATTCACTAAAATTGCCAAAATAAAATTTTAAATTGGCTCAGATTTCCGGGTTATTACAATCTCCCCCACTTAAAACTTTTCGTCCCTGAAAAGGAGCAAAGCCGAAAGTTGTTTTGCAAATTAACTCAACTTTCATTATTTTCCTTACGGCTTAAGTTCTTCAACTTTTCAGTTCCTAAGAACTTTTCAAATTTTCAAAAATTTGGCTAACACCATAAATTTTCGAAAAATTTCGCCATAACCTCCCCTGCACCGGGGACTTCGGGATATTTCAAATAGCCTCCCATGGCCCTCACCAATCCAAAAAGAAAAAGAAACAGCCAAGTGACTCGCCAATCGGCTCATAAAATCATCCAAACCCAATAAATTTGTAAACATGTACCTATTTGTCTGGCAAACAATTTTATTCTTCTGCTCTAGCCTCCTTGCTATGACCTGTTCAATGTAAGTACATGTATATGCATGAAATTTCAAACAAATTTCAATACAATTCACTATTTGGTTCAATTTGTCTTAAGGTTCAACATTCAATTAATCAAAACAGTAATCAATTAACACAACCATCAATCAGTTTGTTGATTATCATTTCAAATTCATAACTTTGATACATAGTCAAAAATCAGATTTTTGATGCCAAATCATAACAATAAGCACTATCTAATTTTGGTTCTCACACCAGTCAATAGGAAATGTATAAATAAAACACCTTCAAAACTCGAATACTAATTCTGATGATGTTTAGACTATCATCAGAATCGTCTCCGGGCGACTAGAGTGTGATTTTATATCTATCCAGTATATTAAAATTTCAAATACACGCGGATCAGATGTATACGCAAAATCTTTATATACTGGATTGTCCAAATCAATACAAATAAATATTCAAATACGAATAATTGAATTAAATTTTTAAAACAAAACTTGTTTTCATTTTAAAAATATACCCTTCACACTCGTTCTAGGATACTACTGATCCCATCTCTAACGAGTCGTTCCCATTTGATATTACTAATCCAATCTTTGATGAATTCTTTCGTATGGTTCTAACGTGTCTTGTTCTTGAGCTTTGTAAACCAAAGCTCTGATACCAAATGTAACAACAGGGAATTCCGCTCGATCCGAATTGATCATTAAACCGACCAAGACCGTTCGAAACCCCTGATCGTTTTGAGAACAGGACAAATTGGAACGCAAACAGAAGAACATTTCATTATTTATTACAACAATTCCATCAGAATATAAGAATATACAGAGTATAAATCAATATTACAAATTCACTAAATATCAGAGATTTAAATTACATTTAAATACATTACATAGCAGCGGAAAATAATACAATACACAACTAGAAGTAATACACGGATACAGAGCTTTTCGAGTATCGTTCCAGCTGTAAATCAGGATCCTGTGAATATAAATCTGCAAAACCAAAACTACTAGTTGCCCATGTCAAAATAAGGGCACCCAGAGTTTAGGTTAAAACAATAAACTCCAGGTCAGTCATGGGACTGGTGTGAGGACTAAAACAGTTATTAATCTTTATTTTAAAGTTGGGTAAATCAAGGGACCACGCCGTATAACACGGAACGGGTTTCCTCCCAAGAATACCATTGCATAAAACAACAACGCAATGCTAAATAAAGAAAAATGAAGCTATTATAAGACCCAGGTCCCATCACACAATGCAACACAAGCCGGAGGATAGGGTTTTACCTTATAATAGCCAAAGAATGCTTGATACGCTAAATTTCATGTTTTACTATTACTATAAGTGTATAGTGTCAAAACAATTTCAATCATAGACGACATAAGTGCCCCATCCCACTATGTCGCTATACTAGGCTCTACAATCAAAACCACACATGTCACGTATTGGAAGTTGGATTTCCACCTGTGAACCGACGCAAGGGATCGTCCTCTACCAATTCGAGACGTTCTAGCCCGTGTCTCAGGAACAACTGCAACTACCCCTTGCATCGTTAGGGTCGGTCCACCGATGTGGATTATAATGCCTGAACACTGCGTTTCCCCACCCTATGGGGTGTCAATGAGTCCAATGACTCCATCGGCTCCACACAGTCACCGATATATCCAAGGCGCCTCGCAATAGCAACAACCACATAAGTCAAACTCGTCAGGGCGTGTAAAACCACTGATGCCACTTCTAGCTAGAAAGAAACGCATGTCCTCCCTGATGTCTTCTCTCGTTTCTGGTTCACAACCGGGGTGTGAGGCTCGCGAATCAACGCTACACAAAGCTATGCCACGCAAGCCGTGCTTTGATCATCAACCACAAGACTTTGCTTTTCAACAGAAGCCTTGATCATATTGCCACTTAGGCATGCCACACAGGCAATTCACTCCATGCATTTGATATCCATCAATATATAACCTCTGAGCTCGTATGTCTCAGAGAAGGGCGTTAAGCAAGAGAATAAATTCTCCGCCGCCAAACAGATATATATTTAATAGAAATCAATCACACAGAATAAAATCCAATGTCAGACACACAGTCCATTTAAAAGTTCGTTCTGGGTCTGAACGAAACCGGAGGCACCTTGTACCTCGCATATCCATCAATCTCCAAGTACGTCTGGACGATCACTAACTGATTCCCTCCTCTTGGGTGTACGGCCCAATCAAGATCATCAATAATTATCCAAACGACGTGAAGACCTCCGGTCTTCAACCACCGTCTTCATCTTCGACGCCACGTCGAATTAGTTATTCAGAATGGGATAAACCGTGTCTTTTTGAATAACTCGCGTATATAATAAACAAGTGTTACACAAACACAACATACGCCTCATTCCATTTCAGAATATTCTTTTATTCAAATATTCTTATACTTTGGGAAAGGTTCCCATTAATTTTATCAAAGATAAATTCTTTAAATTTATTCTTTAATCTTCTTTGAATATCAATTCAAACTAGTCGGGATTAGCGAACCACACCGAAGTAATCATTTATTTTATTTCCCAATCCCCACCTATTCATCCCATGAAGTAAAACTGTTAATACTTCATATCTAACACCACGGTGTTATCGGTAAATTCAATTACCATTTCACGTTCAAATCTAATTAAAGATTTAACTATCGCCTGGAGCAAAACTGGTGATACTCCATTCTCGACCATTTCAATCCAATTAAAGATTCAGTAAAACCCCACTTAGTTTTAATCTTCACCGAAATCAATATCCTGTCTTTAACTGGGTTAAAGAACCAATGTCATTTAAAACATGGTTCACGAATAACCCAAAATCACATTCATTAATTATCGGGTTAAAGAACAAGTGTTATTTAAAACAATGTTCACGATAAAACCAAATATCAATTCAAATTCAAATTCAATTCCAATTAAATACAATTTAATTGGTACACTTCATTAAATCTAAATAAAAAGATTTAATCTTTTTCTCAGTTGGGCTTAAGAACAGTGTTAGTGAAGACACCATTCACGACAAACCCAAATCCCATTTGATATTAAATACAAGGCTCTGAATCGAAAATATATCGGCTTATATTCAATATCAAATTCTACGACCAACAAATATCGTATTGGAAATAACGATATAAATATATCTTTCAAATTTCCATAACAATATCTGTATACTCACGAAATCCAACATCGAAATATTCCAAAAATAATTTGGATTCAAATCCATTCCAATTCAATTATTGGAAATTCTGGTTATTTTCAAATCCAATTTATTTATTTCAAAAATGAATGAATTATAATTCTAGTTCAAAACTAGTTCATTTCGATAAAAATCTATTTTTATCTTTTCAAATATGGAGTTTTTCATCCCAATTCTTCACAAATCATTTCTTATGATTTTACACAAATTATTACTATTTTTAATAATTTTATCAAGGCCCGTACAGTCGATTTCCATCAACGGTCATCGACATAATTCCAAATCCAACCGTTAGATTTCAAATCTCTAATACTCATTAGAAAGCTCTTTTCGATACGAACCCAATGGTTTCGGTTTTAGGAGAATTCGACGGTCGGATCTCCCGTAACGTCCATTCGAAGTCAATGGTCGAAATTCGTGAACTGTCGCGGCGTAGCGTGTTCTATTCAGACCATTATATATAATATATATATGTATTATATATATATTTTGTTGATTTCCTTTCAAAACATATTTTATTAATCGTTTTAAATTCGTTTTCAAAACGATTTCAACTTCCTTTCAAATTCAAATCAAGATTGAATTTTTCAATATAAATTCGTTTTAATTTCATTTCAAATCGATTTCAATTCAATTTCAATTTAATTCGAATTTCAATTCATTTCAGTTTAATTCGAATTTCAATTCATTTCAATTTAATTCGAATTTCAATTCATTTCAATTTAATTCAAATTTCAATTCATTTCAATTTAATTCGAATTTCAATTCATTTCAATTTAATTCGAATTTCGATTTAATTCGAATTTTGAAATCACTTTCAATATTCATTGAAAAATGAATAAAATCGATATAAATATCGTTCACGTCAAAATGGCGTTAATCTAATCAACACGACTTTTGTTCAACACATGAATGTTTATTCTATTCAACACATGAATATTTTTCAATTCAACACATGAATTTATTTTCAATTCAACACATGAATTTATTTTCAATTCAACACATGAAGTTATTTTCTATTCAACACATGAATTTATTTTTAATTCAACACATGAATTTATTTTCAATTCAACAAATGAATTTATTTTTAATTCATCACATGAATTTATTTTCAATTCAACACATTAATTTATTTTCAATATTGGAATGAGGCCCAATCAATTACCATATAATGTTAATTATATGGATTTTCTACAACACATGTATATGATAGCAACGATAAATAATCAACCATCGTCCAGAGTGCACCACACAACTGTATAAGCATTAAATTTCAATAATTAACGCTTACACTATGACAACCCCATTCCCGATAAGACGGTGGCAAGGTTAATCTTTGGAATATAACACATAAACAGGTAATAACAGAACAGAAATAAATAAATACACCAGATAATGCACAATAGAATACACTGGATAAATATAATCATCAGAATTACACAGTGTATAGGATCTTGCTTAGTACAAAATACAGTTCGGCTATACATAAATGTCTACTGCGGAAAAGTAAACATGATATGTACAACAGGAGCTGAACAGCATAAAAAGAGATAAATGATAGAATCCATCTTCAACTCCAGCTATCCAGAAAGAGCATGCTAAAACCTGAATACAAGGCTGCCCGTGTAGAAAAAGGGGCACCCGAGTTTGCAAGTGAAACAAACTACGAGTCAGTCATGGGACTGGTATGAGAAATCTACTTAACACATTTTCAAATATGGCTAATCACAGGACCACGCCACTTTCGCGGAACGGGTTTACTCCATTGGATTGCCAGTGCTTTAAAACAAATAGATCTTTTAAACATCGCAATGTTTTTCATAAAAATGAAGCCATTATAAGACTCAGTTCCCATCACACAATGCAACACACACCCGAGGATAGAGTTTTACCTTATAATAGCCAAAATATGCTTGATACGAGCAAAACAAATCATTTGATATTATTGTTAGTGTATATATGTTTCAAAAACAATTTCAATCATAACTATCAATCATAGGCCGCATTAATGCCCCATACCACTATGTCGCCATATATAGGTATACAATCAAAACCGCACGATGTCGTATTTGGAAATTGGATTTCCGTCATGAACCGAGGCAAAAGATAGTCCTCACCGAATTCGAGACTCTCTAGCCCGAGCCTCAGGCTACAGCCGCAACTGCACCTAGGAGCCACAGGGTCGGTCCACCGATGTGGATTAAAATGCCTGAACACTGCGTTTCCCCGCCCTTTGGGGCGTAAATGAGCCCAATGACTCCATCGGTCCCGGATCGACCGATATATCCGAGGCGCCTCGCAACAGCAACAACCACACAGGTGAAAAGTATATAAATGTCAGGGCTGGTAGGTCACTGACACCACCCTAGCTAGAAAGAAACGCATGTCCTCCCTGGATCCTTCTCCCGTTTCTGGTCCATCCCGGGGTGTGAGGCTCGCGAATTCACGTTATACACAAAGCTATGCCACACAGACTGTGCTTTGATCATCAACCACAAGACTTTGTTTTCAACAGAAGCCTTGATCATCTATCACTTAGGCGTGCCACACAGGCAATTCACCCCGTGCGACTGATTTCTATCGATATATAACCTTTGGGCTCGTACGTCTCAGAGAAGGGCGTTAAGCAAGAGAATAAATTCTCCGCTGCCAAACAGATATATATAATAGAGATCAATCAGCACAGAACAAAATCCAATGTCAGACACACAGTCCATTTACACGTTCGTTCTGGGTCTGAACGAAGCCGGAGGCACTCAATACCTCGCATATCCGTACAATCAACAAGTACGTCCGTGTGGCTACTACTTCAACCCCGTCAAGGTAGTTACTCCTATCATGAGCATCAGTAGCACCCCTCCATTCGATGTGAAGATCATCGGTCTTGCACCGTCTTCATATCTTCGACTTTCACTCGTCGATCAATTATTTGAAATGAGAATTAACTCGGCCTTTTCAAATAATTCACGTATATCTAGAATTTCAAATCAATTCATTTCAATGGTTAAATTATTCGACGACACCAATTTCGTTCTTTAATGTAATTTTCACACCAAACACATTCAACCATCAAATATCAAATAAATCAAGCAAATTCAGTTTATTTCCATTCCATATTATTTATAATATTTTATCACGATATATCGCTATTTTTATTTATTTAAAAATAGCCAATTCATTAAACCGACGCTTCAGGCCATAACGCGGCCGTGGCGCTGTTTTTCCCTAGATTTGATTTACATATATCTGAAAATCTAACCGTTGGATCCTCACAAAATTTATATCATTAAAAATATCCTTTCAAAATGAATCCAACGGTTTCAGTTTTGGGAAAATCCGACGGTCGGATCTCCCGCACTAATCGTTTGAAGTTATGATTTCAAAATACGAACTGCAGCGTCGTTATTCGATTTAATTTAATTATATATATATATATAATCATTTCTGGCGCTATTTTTCTTCAGATTTGAATTAAACATTCCAGACAATCCAACCGTCGGATTTTCACAAAGTTGGTGCCGTTGGAAAGATATTTCCAAGGCGAACCCAACGGTTGCGGTTTCGGGAAAATCCAATGGTCGGATTCCCCACACTAGTCGTTTGAAATCACGGTTTCAAAACACGAACTGCACGGCCACGTTTCGTTTTAATTTTATTTATATTTATATATTTATATAAATATAGTTCATTCAAAAATTCCTATATCGTTTTCACTTCAATTATTTCACTAACGCCTTAAACTTTTGGAAAATTTCGCCATAACCTCCTTTGTACGGGAGGGGGCTGGGAAAGTTCCCAAATAGCCACACGGGTGTCTCATATCAAAAAGAAAAAGAAAAAGCCAAGCGGCTAGCCAACAGGCTCATAAAATCATCACCCAAACAAAACAGTAAATGTGTACCTATTTGTCGGACACAAAATTTTATTCCTCTTCTCTAGCCCCTTTGCTATAACCTGTTCAATAAATATGCATGTACATATATACAATTTTTTATCACTTATCATTTTCCATTCAACTTCATATTTGATTTTCTTTGGTTTAAAAACACCATTCATTCTAATGTTGCATGCATAGGCTAAAATCACATCATTAGCTAATTAATGTATATTTCAACTCATGCATATTTATTTGAACAAGTGACTATTTTTAACACTTCACATTTCAAAGATGATAAATTTGGCGAACTAAAATAGATTTCAACACATGACTATTTTAATTAGTTCCTATGCATGTTAAAAATAATATTTCTTCACAAATATTTATTTCAACGTCCGCATATCTTTAGCATATCACATATATGATAAAAATGATATTCTTATCATTTAAAATATTTATTCAACAAACGAATGTTTTCAGCACTTCATAGTTTCAATAAAAATGTAATTTTTATTGCTCGATCTTTTTATTCAACACATGAACTTTTCCACTACACACACTTCTCAACACATGAGCATTTCCACACATGGATATTTTATTTATGTTGTTCATATAAGAAAGATAGAATTTTTATTTTTGAAACTATTTATATATAAGGCGAATATTTTTCATACTTCACATATATTATAAAAATGTGATTTTTATTGTTTAAACACTTCATTCATTCACAAATGAATTTAATTTTCACACATCACTTTTCAACACATGAACATTTCCACACATGGATATAGTTTCAACATATGACTTTAATTTCAACGCATGAAAATAATTTCAACATATGAAAATTATTCTAACACATAAAGATTATTCAAAATTTTGGCAGCATAACGGCAGGGTAGTTAAAACCGGCACCGTCCCTAGTACGGCTCCTCGCTCTACCTTAAAATCTCGCGGTTTTTGACAATGGGGATTCATGCATCTAATTCGCACGCAGGCGGCATGTTTATTTTTATTTCCACAAATATTTCCAAATCATTTCAATCACCAATGGGTATTTTTCAACCACAACCAAACAATATCAACCACAAACAATTATTCAACCATTCGTATTTTTCATCCAATATTTCACACCAATTCACAACAATAAATATCGTCCATGGTTTGTAGACGAGGGGAGTATATATATATTATTGATATATTTCACTTGCATTTCAACACATATATCAATTATTCTATGCATGTATAATTCATACTTCGCTTATATAACTTACACTACGCATGTACATGAGGTATATAACACGTGTGTAATTTATATTTCGCTTAGATAATTTATACACGATATTTTCCATTCAAATTTATTTAATTTAAATTTCTTACATTGGTTTTCGGAGTGCTAAAAATCGTAGATGACTCAGAAAAATCTGCAGCTTCTTCTATGTGGTAGAGAGCTTCCTTGCGGTCCCGATGTTTCCTGTTTCATCGAATTTCGTCAACACACCAAAAAGATATGATTTTTCAAAGTGCATATGTAATAAAAAACGCACCTTTCACGATGGTTCAAAACTAGGTTTTGATCTTTCGATCAAACCATTGCGCGATAGGAGAATCAGCTCACACAGCGTCGAAGAGCTTCGAAAGACCTTCGCGCGCGTGGTGGTGAGGTGCAGTTCGGTGCACTCTGGCGGCGGCGGCGGCGCTCCAAAGGGGCGATCTTCCCGAGCTCGCAACTCGAGAAATACTACAAGATAAATGCCAAACTTCACATGGATTTGAAGAGGACGGTTAGAGCTTCAAAATGGATCCAACCTCACTTGATTTCGTCGAGAAATGAAAGAGAAATTGAAGAGAGAAGATTGGAGCTCCTTTCCGTCTCGCGCGCCTGATGATCAAGGAGAGAGAAAAGCATCTGGGCCAATGAGGGATTTTCTTTTAATTTATAAATTTTTAAAATTTCAAAAATACCCCTTTCACACACGAACTCCAATCCAAACCCAACGACTGTTGTCCCTAGCTAAATACCCCCATTCCGAACACAATGGGATATGTTTCGTTGGCCAATTCAACTGTTACAATCAGTTATTCTTCAAATTAAAGTATAAAACATTTAATTTTAACTTTAAACGCACATTTCAATTTGCCAGGGCCACAAACTAATTCGAAAAATTCCAAAAAAATAAATCTGGCTATGTTTTGATGCTACGGTCCCAACAAAACTAGTTTCGTCGGATTCTGAGACCGTTTGCAAAAAGGCCCATTTCTGGTCGATCCAATTTAACTGTAATTGACCAAAACACATTTTCTTTTGCCAGGCTCACATACTAGCTTCAAAAATTATGAAATTTGAAACCTAGCAATAGTTTGACATCCCGGACCCAACAAAAGTGGTTTCGTCGAATTCCGAGGTCGTTTGCAAAATATTAATTTTCCAGGGCTATATATTCTATATAGCGACCATTCTGAAAATTCATTCGGCCATAACTTTTGATTCCCGTTATGAAACTTCGATTTTTCAGATTCGTTAGAAAGGTATTGACCAACTGATTTAAATATTTTTGGTTTCACTAAAATCCGTTATATTTTCCACCCTGCACAGTTAGTCAAAGTTTGAATTCAAATTTTCAAACTGACTCACTATTTCTAATTCACTATTTTATTGAAATATTCTATTTCAATTGTTCAAATTCCTTTAAAATCACCAATTTAAAAATTTTAAATTGACCCGTATTTTCCGGGTTATTACATATACAGTCTGTCAATCCATACAACTAAACAATCGGGATTAGTGTACGTCAAATCTCATCCCAATACCCGTGTGGGGTTTCAAGCAATCAAACACAGATTTTATTTGTGCAGTTGGGCGATGTGTAAAATTTATCGTCCCAATCAATATCAGTCAAATCAGTGTATATAAACTAATCGTCCGATTTGTTTTTTACTATTTATTTTATATACACACTCAAAATCATATTCTTAACTATAAAACATTTTCCACTATAAAATATTTTATTTTATTTACCATCACACAATCAAATTTCACAACACAGCAACCAAACAAACAAGTCATCCATGGTCTGTGGACGACGGGTGTCGGGTGCTACTAAGCACCGTCTGCATCCTAGTTTATATTTCAAACTATAAATTAAAATAAAGGTGAGGAGTTCTCACCGATCAACTAAACCAAACGCCACGACTTTTCTTATGTAGAAAATCTTCGTCATGCTCGCCTTTTGTCAATTTCATTGTCCGTAGCCACTACATATATAAAAATCACATTTTTATCTTGTTGCTACATATATAAAAATCACATTTGTATAATCACTCTATGTGGATAAAAATCACATTTTTATACCGCTACTATATAGATAAAAATTTTATTTTTATTAGTAACAATCATAAGCTAAAATTCATATTTTTAACCCGCTATTTCATATATAAAAATTTAATTTAATATTCTTCCTTTCAAGATAAAAATCATATTTTTATTCTTTCTATAATATAAAAATCATATTTTTATTCTTTCTATAATATAAAAATCATATTTTTATTCTTTCTATAATATAAAAATAATATTTTTAATACTCTACATATATAAAAATCATATTTTTATTCTTTCTATAATATAAAATTCATATTTTTATTTAATTGAAAATCATAACTTTTATAAACAAAATCATCTCTTCATAAAAACAAAGATTATAACTTTCATATGGATAGAAAATCAAGTCTTTATAACGTTAAAAATCATTCCTTTTATATTATACTTCATTTTAAAAAAAATGATTTTAATCAATACTATTTATTTAAAAATCCTACTTTTAATTTTATAAATAAATAAATACGTATAAAAACTCACCGCGAAGTTGGAGGTGGAGGATACGCTGATTTCAAGCGATTTGGTGATGTTGAGCATGGGTTCGGGGTTATTGGAGAAGGGGGAAGTAGCGGCTAGGACTGGGGAGGCTCGGTAGGTCGAAGGAGGGTTCAGAGGCGGCGGCGGTTGCTTGGCGCGAGGGTCTAATTGAGAGAGGAGAGAGAATCACTAGGGGGTTGTGGAGATCGCTTGAGAGGCGACGTCGGGTGGAGGGGGCGGAGCACCAGCGCGTGGGCGGCGCAGCATGGGCCAGGCGACGGTGATCCCCCCTGTCATTCGCTGGTCTTTTCTCTTTTTTTAATTCTTATTTCTGAATCGAACTGAAGGAAGAGAGAGAAGGAGAAGAGAGGGGGTGGTTATTATAAATATACATATTTTTATATTTTAAAATTCCAAAAAGCAACTTTTTATTTCGAACTCAAAATCTAACCTACCACCTGTCATCCCTAGCTAATTACCCCCATTCCGAACACAATGGCATATGTATCGTAGGCTGATTCGACTGTTTCGATCAGTTTCCGCCAAAATCAAAATATAAATCTATATGATGAATTTGAACGCGCATTTCAATTTACTGGGGCCACATACGAACTCTAAAAATCCCCAAAAAATATTTTCTAGGTTCGTATTGACGATACGGTTCTAACAAAACTAATTTCGTCAAATTCTGAGATCGTTTGAAAAATGGCCATTTTCTGGTCGATCGAAATTGACTAAAACTGTTAAAACTTGTTTTCCTTTGCCACGCTCACATATTGATTCAGAAAATTACGAAATTTGAAACCTAGTAATAACTTGACATCACGGATCCAACAAAAGTGGTTTCTTCGAAAACCGAGATCGTTTGCAAAATTTCCATTTTTAAGGGCCAGAATTCCATAGCGACTATTCTGAATTTCAACTGGGCATATCTTTTGATTCCCGCTATGAAATTACAATTTTTCGAATTCGTTGGAAAGATATTCTTAATTAGATTCAAATATTTTTGGTTTCGCTAAATTCTGGTTTATTTCGAATCCTGTACATTCATTTGAAATTGGAAATCAAATTTTCAAACTACCGCGCCATTTTCAATTCCTTTTATAATTAAAATAAAACATTTATATTCTAACGACGATCTATAAAAATATATACGTTCTAATTCTATTCAAAATAAATTTCTCATCGTTATTATTTAAAATAATTCATTTTAAATACTCAAAATTCACTAAAATTGTCAAAATAAATATTTTAAATTGGCTCAGATTTCCGGGTTATTACATCTAAACTGCTAATTTAGATCTTACTATGCTTATTGTGACATCGTAGTTATGTTAGAATCAACTGACTACCACCAGTTCATCAGTTTTATGTCCACCTTGTTATGATGTTAATTACATGTCCATGCCAGTATGTACGCTCACCTTATCATCATGCTAGTTTATGTTTATGCCAAGATGATCACTTTGGTTATATTCCCATTATTTTCCGTATTAACGTTTATGACTAGGCTATTGACTAGCCTAGGCATGCCACCAGTTTATGAGTGCGCTAGTTAGGAAACGGGGAAAAAAGAGTTAATACTGGCATAATTTGAATATGAACATTTTTGGACATATAATTCAAATTATTGGGTAAAATGGGCATTAAAACCTATAAAGGGAAAGGATTAATTATTTGATTGATTAATATTGGAATTTCTATTAATTACAAGTAGGAATTGTAATTGTACTTATGACATGAAGTTAGGTTGAATTAGTGGTGGAAGTCTTCCCGGACTCAACCGGCATATCCAGCAGCCACTAATGTTGAACCTAATGTGGGAGGTCTAAGTATGCAAATACAAATCGGGCTAAGACACGAGGTTAGGCCTAACTGTGGAATAAGTCTGCCCGGACCCGACCGACATATCCAGCATCCACACATTGTAGGCCTAATGTGGGAGGTCTAGCCCATTATAAACCATAAATGAATATGATAATGAATTGAACTGCTTAACAAAATCTAATCCATAAGGATTGTATGATTATGAACTAAGGTTAGGGTTAAGTAAATTGATTGGAATAGTGGATGGGTTAAGAAAATCTGGAGGAGGTGGGTAATATTTACATATAGGCCTACAAACATAACCCGATAAGGTTATGTAATTAATGACACCTAGTGGTATACATTACTAGAGGAAATAATAAAGTTATGTAATTAAAGACACCTTTTAGGATAATCATAACTGGTATAGGGCTATGTAATTAAAGACACCTAGTGGTATACATAGTCAGTGAAAAACCTAGTGGGGGATACGAGATAAAGGGGAGAGCTTGTATCATATGGTATAGGACCTATTTCAGTCGGTAACCCGGAGTATGTATCAAATAAAGTACTCCATACTAGGCGGAGGGGGGCACGCTTACTGACTGATTGTAAGAGAACCAAACGTGGATGACGGTGTAGACGGTGCAAACCGACCGGGCCATGTGCTTGCATGAGCCGAGCAGAGGGGGATAAGATGACCATGACATCAGTAGATATGGTGCTGTGCATATCAGTGAGGAGTTTCCACTGTAGGACGTGATACATCCTACCGTGGGGCCGACACAGAGTATCTACGGAGTAGGGAGCCGATCGATTAGGGTAGTGGTTAGGGTACACTTGGACGTATGCCCTAAGTCTACCAACTTATAGTGGAAGGGATCACCTCATTCTAGTTATACTAATAATGTCTACCTTTTCACACCTGCCATTTATGTAATGATCTCTCTTATCCACTTTATATGCCTATCATGTTACTTATATTTATTTAATGGCTAAAAGTAACTAGACTCGGCAGACTTTATGTCTGACCCTTTTGTTTCTCCTTCTTTCTTCCGTCCCTCCCCCCCCCCTTCCCAGGTTCTCAGGGAGGAAACACTCAGGCTTAGTCAGGCTCATATATCATCTTGCTAGGAGCTACTTCTGAAGTACGGCTCAGTTTCTTGTCTCTATTGTGGCTTAACTCTTTCAATTAGGGAATTATGCTTTCTATATTCTTGTGTACTCTGATGATGCAAGGCAGAAGTTATTTTATTGTAATGGTTTTTGTGACTTATGGTATTGTGGACCACAGTATTATGATTTATGTTTGAAATAAAAATTTAAATTTCCGTTGTTATCTTATTTATATTTCTCTTGTAATTATTCTGTGTCTGTTTACCTATAACGCTTCACGAAACTTAATGCATTCCCTTAGTGAGTGACATTGACGAACGTGGGGTGTCACACTTGGTATTAGAGTTGAAGGTTACCAAATTAGATAAAAGTTTTTGAAAATTATTTTCAAAAAGGTTTTAAAAGAAAGCATTTTCATAAAGAAAAGTCTGTTTTGAAAAACATTCACCAAAAATCCATATGTAGTATCCTTCGATCCTCTATCTAAATTTCTTCCTTTTTCCTTTTTCAGCATGTCCGGGGAACAAAACATTCCTGATATCTCAGAAGGCGTCGTAATACCCGGATGGTTCCGTAGATATTTGGGGGCCACGGCGCTTGCCGAAGGCCAAGGAAATGTTCCTCTCCTAGCTGCACCATTCATTCCTTCTCCTCCCCCTCTAAGAGCAGATAACTTCGCCAAGATCTGCAAGGATTTTCGTGCTATGGGAGGGAAACCATTCCATCGGTACGAGACATTCCTAGAAGCTCGGAATTGGCTCAAGGAGACCGAAGACTTATTCGTAATCTTTGAAGTGGTGGATTGAAGGAAGGTTCAGTTAGCTGCCTGGCTACTGAAGGACGAAGCCTCATTTTGGTGGGAAGTCACTCAAGTTGGACGTCTAGTGGAAACTTAGGAAGATTTTGGACAGAGGATCGAAATGAAATTTCTTTCCCAAGCCGAAAGCAGCATGCAGATGGAGAGATTCTTAGCACTCAAACAAGGAAACTTGACGGTAAAAGAGTATTTGAATAAATTCAACTAGCTAGCAAGGTTCGGTTTAGAGTTGGTGGATACACCGCACAAAAGGGCTTTGCAGTTTGCTAAAGGGCTGAATGAGCCTCTTCATGGTTTAGCCATGTCCCATATTCCAATGGGGGCTACTTTTTGAAAAGCTTGTCGATACAGCCCTAATGCATGAGGAAGACAAGGGAGAAAAGAAGGCTAAGGAGACATCGCAAAATAGGAAGGTGTGGCCCAAGAAGGGGCAGCAACAACAGCAGAAGAAAGGAGGGAAAAATGATAAAGGCAAGGATAAGAGAAAATGTCACCATTGTGGGAAGGAAGGTCATCTGGTTAAAGACTGTAAGCAAAGGAAGAACTCTTGCTACCACTGTGGATAGTTTGGACACTTTGCTAGAGAGTGCCCGAAGAAACAGGGATCACAGGGACAGGGTTAAAGGACCGGAACTTTTGAAGGGCAAGTGCATGCTCTCGTAATCATTGCTCCTGATAGAGGTAGAAATTTTTTTGTGGAAGGTTTAATTTCTCTTTCAAACCATCCTATTAGGACACTTTTGATTCTGGTGCCTCACATTCATTTATATCAAGTTCTGTAGTTGAATCTCTGCACTTAATTACTATTATGGTAGTGGATCTCGTAGTTGTATCAAACCCCATTGGTGGTTCGGCTCATTTATCAATGATTTGTCAAGGCTTGAAAATATCTATGTTAGGCATCGAGTTTGAATGCGACGTGTATGTGCTCGGGTTTATGGGCTATGGGTTGATTCTAGAAATGAATTGGCTTACCACATATGGTGTCTTTCTGGATTGTGAGAAGACGATTGTTAGGCTTCTGACTTATCATGGGAGAACCCTCGAGATTTCGTGTGACCCACAAGGGTCAGTTATGCTTAGTTTCCTAGAGTCTCTTGATGCATCTATTGACGATCTGCAATCTGTTCCAATAGTCCAAGATTTTTTCGATGTTTTTGATAAGGTTTGGGGTTTACCTCCGTGGCGCGAGATCACTTTCCTATATAATTGGTGGACAATGAAAAGCCAGTTGCATTGGCAGTGCGCCACATGGCTCCGAGGGAAAGGTAGGAGCTGAGTAAGCAAGTAAGGGAGCTACTTGAGAAAGGGTTTATCAGACGAAGCATATCTGAATGGGGTGCGCCAGTAGTATTCGCAACTAAGGCGGATGGTTCACTTTGTTTGTGCGTTAATTATAGAGAGCAGAATAAGCTCACTAAGAAGAATAGGCACCCGCTTCCGAGGATTGATGATTTATTTGATCAACTTGTTGGTGCCTCGGTATTTTCCCAGTTAACCTTGGCCATGGGGTTCCATCAGTTGAGGGTGGCTGAGGACAACATAGATAAGACTGCCTTTAGGACTCCGGACGGTTTCTTCGAACGGCTAGTTATGCCTTTTGGGATGACGAATGCACCCGCCTATTTTGTCGATCCGATGAGTAGGGTGTTTCAGTAGTTCCTAAATAAATTTGTTGTAGTCTTTGTCGATAATATTTTGATCTTCTCCAAAAGCGAAGAAGAGCATGCCCAACATTTGAGAGAAGTTTTGAAAAATCTCGGTGACCATCGGCTTAAAGCTAAATTCTCTAAATGCCATTTTTTGAAAGAGGTGAAATTCTTAGGGCATGTAGTCTCCAAAGAAGGATAGTTGTAGATCACGCGAAGGTGGTTGCAGTGCAAGATTGGCATATTCCTAAAAATGCAACTGAGGTGAGAAGATTTCTTGGGTTAGAAGGTTACTATAAGAAGTTCATTAAGGAATTCGCAAAGATATCAGCCCCACTCACCAGGCTGACAAAGAAGAACTTGGCATTTTCATGGGATATAAACTGTGATGTTGCTTTCCAGCGAATAAAGAGGGCTCTGACAGCAACCCTAGTCTTGACCTTGCCTGACGGGAGAAAGGTATTTATTGTTTACACAGATGCGTGTGGTACATGGCTTGGTACGGTTCTAATTCAAGAAGGGAAAGTAGTGTGTTATAAGGGTAGACAGTTGAGAGTTCATGAAAAGAACTACCCTACCCATGATCTAGAGCTAGCTGCCATAGTGTTTGCGTTAAAGACGTAGCGTCATTATTTACTTGGAGAGAAGTTCGAGTTATACACCGATCATAAATCTCTCAAGTATCTGTTCTCGCGGAAGGATCTCAATTTAAGGCAACAACGGTGGATGGAGTTTCTAGCTTCTTATGATTTTGAGATTTCTTATACCCCTGCCAAGGGTAATGTGGTGGCAGACGCACTAAATAGGCAGAGGGTGGCCCTGAGTTCTCTGTTTGTGGAAAGAAAGAACTTGGAGTTCATATCAGCTTTTGATTTTAGACCCTCCATCGAGATTTTGCTTGATTTGTTTGCATCCTTGGAGATACGACCGACTCTTATGGACCAGATAGGAGCTTTGCAACAAGGTGACCCACAGATTATAGACATCATGGATAAGCTCAGAAGAGGGGAGACTTCTAGTCACCTCAGTAGATATGCCGTAGATGAAAAGGGGTGGTTGCAACGAGATGGAAGGCTTTGTGTTCCTCAAACTGGAAGCTTGGTAAAGGCAGTCCTAGAAGAAGCCCACCATTCTAAGATGACCATTCATCCAGGCGGTGATAAGATGTACAGAGATATGAAGAGGGTTTTATTTTGGGCTAGGATGAAGAAAGATGTAGTCGAATTTGTTTCTTAATGTTTAGTTTGCCAGCAAGTGAAAGCCGAGCAAAAGAAGCCCGGTGGATTACTTCATCCATTGGAGGTTCCGCAGTGGAAATGGGAGAGCGTCTTTATGGATTTCATAGATGGTTTGCCTAGAGCGAAGAAAGGCGACACCAGTATCTGGGTTGTGGTGGATAGGCTCACTAAGAGCACTCACTTTATTCTAGTTAAGAGTAAGAGGACGACATCATGGTTGGCAACAATTTATGTTCATGAGATAGTTCGTCTTCATGGAGTGCCTTCCAGCATCGTCAGCGATCATGACCCCATCTTTGCCAGCGAATTTCGGAGGAGATTGCAAGAAGCATTAGGTACACAGTTGTGTTTGAGCACCGCTTATCATCCTCAGATAGATGGACAGACAGAGAGGGTGAACAGGATTCTTGAAGATCTTTTGAGGCTGTGTATCGTAGACATTGGAGGGACTTGGGAAGAGCATCTTCCTTTAGTAGAGTTTGCCTATAATAACAGTTATCAAGCTAGCATCGGCATGGCACCCTTCAAAGCATTGTACGGACGACCCTGTAGATCACCAACTTGTTAGTGGGAATATACAGAAAGATTATTATTGAACCAGATATGGTTAGGGAAACGTCCGAAAAGATTGACCTTATTCAACGGCGAATGAAGACAACTCAAGATAGGCAGAAATCCTATGCAGACAAGAGAAGGACTGACCTCGAATTTAAAGTAGGAGACTTGGTTTTTATCAAAATGTCACCTTTAAGGAATGTGGTTCGCTTTGGATCGGTAGGGAAGTTGGCATAACCGAGAGGATTGGCCAAATGGCCTATAAAGTAAAATTCCTAGACATCTATACAGCATTCATGATGTTTTCCACATTTCTCATCTGCTGAAGTGCCTGCATGACACCGCAGTAATCGTTGAGCCGAGTGTTTTGAAATAAGTAGAAGTGGAATGGGAGGCGACAGTCAGGCGATTCCCTACCCGTATTCTGGGATCAGAAGTTAAGAAGCTACGCAATAAGGAGATCAAGTTTCTAAAGGTTCAATAGGGAGATAACCCAGAGGATGCGACTTGGGAGACCGAAGACAAGATTCGTGCTTCGTACCCTTTCCTTTTCGAGGGTATGTTCTTAACTCCTTTTTCAAAGTTTTATCAGTGCTTGTTTCTATCATTTGAGTACATCTTATCCATAGTATTTTTTTTTGACCTTTAGATAGGAATCCTATGGATGTAAACATGTGTTTGAGACATGTTATGTTTGATGGATGCAAGTGGATGCAATTGTTTGCTAGTGGTTGCTTGTGGATGCATATATACACACATTAGGCACTAAGATCGGCTCAATCACTTTCATACTACATATGGATGTGTGTGCATTTTCTTTTCTTTTATGGATGGAAATGGATGAACTAGTATATATATGTTGCATTTGGGTGAATGAGTGTGCACACATATAGAACTTATATGATATAATAGGTTTATTTGCATACATATTGGATTCATGGCACTAACATACATTGCATTAAGGAGGTCAACTGAATCAGTAGATCGCTTGATCTTTCGCATTAGTGTTGGTACATATACACACACTGTTGCATATATTCATATAAGCATTAGAAGTCACTAAGGACAATCGATGCCACTGGATGTTGCATGAGTAGATGGATGATGGATGGTAGGATATGCATTCTTCCCAACTTAGAGATTTCGGGGACGAAATCCTTTGAGTAGGGGAGAATGTAACACCCCGAATTTTTAACGACACTAAAATAGGATAAATTAAAGTTTAATATTACTAATTAAGGAAAACAGACTGCGCCATCGCGTCCATCTCGAAATTTTGGTCAAGATAGACATTTGGTTTGCGTTAAACGGACAATGTATGAAGAAGTTATGAGGGTTTTAAATTTGTAGACGCGCAGAAAGAAAATATATACACATATGAGTTACTTAGGAGTCAGATATGAGTCAGACCCTATCAAGAACAGTTCGAAAATCAAAAATTCGTCAAGGCGGCAAATTTCCCCCTCTAGGGGGTCGACCCCCCAGAGGGGTGTCGACACCTGGGTCGACCCCCTTAAGGGGTATCGACCTATGGGTCGACCCACCCACAAGGTTGTCGACACCCCTAGAGCTGAGGTGGTAGTCGGTTTCAAAGGGTTCTGCAGTATATGTATGTGCCCAGTTCTCCTATTTCATCATTGGAAATAATGGGAGCCAAATGTTGCCGGTGTGCGAACTGAGATGGATTCGTTTTCTTCAAAAACATACAACATTCAAATTTGCAGATCAAATCCATAAATTCAAGATCCATTCTCCTTATTCTCTAAACCTAACGCAGTGAGTTTCTAGTTGTTTTAGGTTTAAATAAATAAAAGTAAATTGTTAAAGACTGTGAATTGGATATGTTGTAAACTATGAATCTATGCAATTATGGTTATTCTATTATATTTCCTATATGGATCTTGACTTGTAACTATGTTATGGTGAATGTAAATCTGTTAATTTGGACAGTTGCAACATTGGTTAGATCTAACTCTTTATGTAAATCACCTTTCACCTATCATATTGCGATCAACTTAGATATGTTGTAAGTCGGACATGTGAACCCATATTTAGATGTAAACAAGCTATTATGTCATTCTAATGGTGTTAGATCTATTTTAACCTCTAGATCTGAATTATGTGATCTAATTTATCACCTTGTGTTATCATGTTAGATCTAAACCAATTGGATCTAAACTGCTAATTTAGATCTTACTATGCTTATTGTGACATCGTAGTTATGTTAGAATCAATTGACTGCCACCAGTTCGTCAGTTTTATGTCCACCTTGTTATGATGTTAATTACATATCCATGCCAGTCTGTACATTCTCCTTATCACCATGCTAGTTTATGTTTATGCCTAGATGATCACTTTAGTTATATTCCCATTATTTTCCCTATTAACGTTTATGACTAGGCTATTGACTAGCCTAGGCATGCCACCAGTTTATGAGTGCGCTAGTTAGGAAACCGGGGAAAAAGGGTTAATATTAGCATAATTTGAATATGAACAGTTTTGGACATATAATTCAAATTATTGGGTAAACTGGGCATTAACACCTATAAAGGGAAAGGAATAATTAATTGATTAATTAATTAATAATGGAATGTCTAGTAATTACAATTAAGAATTGTAATTGTACTTATGACATGAGGTTAGGTTGCATTAGTGGTGGAAGTCTTCCCGGACCTGAACGACATATCCATTAGCCACTATTGTTGAACCTAATGTGGGAGGTCTAAGTACGCAAATACGAATCGGGCTAAGACACGAGGTTAGGCCCAACTGTGGAATATGTCTGGCCGGACCCGACCGACATATCCAGCATCCACACGTTGCAGGCCTAATGTGGGAGGTCTAGCCTATTATAAACCATAAATGGACATGGTAATGAATTGGACTACTTAACCAAATCTAATCCAAAGGGATTGTATGATTATGAACTAAGGTTAGGGTTAAGTAAATTGATTGGAATAGTGGATGGGTTAAGCAAATCTGGAGGGGGTGGGTAACATTTAATATAGGCCCACGAACTTAACTCGATAAGGTTATGTAATTAAAGACACCTAGTGGTATACATAACCGGAGGAAATAATAAAGTTATGTAATTAAGTACACCTTTCTGGGTAAGCATAACTGGTATAGGGCTACGTAATTAAAGACACCTAGTGTTACACATAGTCAGTGAAAAACCTAGTGGGGGATACAAGACAAAGGGGAGAGCTTGTATCATATGGTGTGGGACCCATTTCAGTCGGTAAGCCGGAGTAGGTATCAAATAAAGTACTCCGTACTAGGCGGAGGGGGCACGCTTACTGACTGATTGTAAGAGATCCAAACGTGGAGGACGGTGTGGGCGGTGCAAACCGACCGTGCCATGTGCGTGCATGAGCCGGCCAGAGGGGGATAAGACGGTCGTGACACCAGTAAATATGGGGCTGTGCATATCAGTGAGGGTTGCCACTGTAGGACGTGATACATCCTACTGTCGGGCCAACACAGAGTATCTACCGAGTAGGGAGCCGATCGATTAGGGTAGTGGTTAGGGTACACTTGGACGTATGCCCTAGGTCTACAAGCTTATAGTGGAAGGGATCACCTCATTCTGGTTATACTTGTAATAGTGCAGATTAATCATTAGAGCAGTGTATACGCCTTACCCTATCTACCTTGTCACACCAACCATTTATGTAATGATCTCTCTTATCCACTTTATATGCCTATCATGTTACTTTTATTTATTTACTGGCTAAAAGTAACTAGACTCGTCAGACTTTATGTCTGACCCTTTGGTTTCTCCTCCTTTCTTTCGTTCCCCTACCCCCTCCCAACCAGGTTCTCAGGGAAGAAACACTCAGGCTTAGTCAAGACTCAGATATCATCTTGCTAGAAGCTTCTTCTGAAGTATGGCTCAAGTTCTTGTCTCTACTATGGCTTAACTCTTTCAATTAGGGAATTATTCTTTTTATATTCTTGTGTACTCTGATGGTGCAAGTCAGAAGTTATTTTATTGTTATGGTTTTTGTGACTTATAGTATTGTGGACCATGGTATTATGATTTATGTTTGAAATAAAAATTTAAATTTCCGCTACTATCTTATTTATATCTGTATTGTAATTATTCTGTGTCTGTTTACCTATAACGCTTCACGAAACTTAATGCATTCCCTTGTGAGTGACATTAACGGACGTGGGGTGTCACAAGAATATTCTAGATTGAAATGAGGCATATGATGTGTTTTTATAGCACTTGATTATAAGATACACGAGTTATTCAGAAAAACCGGGATTAACCCATTTTGAATAACTGATACGATGACTAAAAGTCGAAGAAGACGGTGGTTAAAGACCGGAGATATTCACATCGTTTGGATGATCTCTGATGTCTTGATTGGGCTGTACACCTAAGACAAGGTAATAAGTGGTGATCTTCCAGACGTACTTGGAGATCGACCGTATATGTGAGGGCCTCTCTCCTGTATTGGACATATAGGACGAGGAATAAGGTGCCTCCGGTTTGGTTCAGACCTAGATTGGACTTGTAAATGGATTATGTCTGACATTGTATTGTGTGCTATATTCGTTGATTTCTGCTAAATATATATTTGTTTGGTGGCAGAGAATTTATTCACTTGCTTAACACACTTCTCTGAGACGTACGAGCTTAGAGGTTATATATTGGTGGAAATCAATGGTATGGTATGCATTGACAATGTAGCATGCTGAGTTGCATGGATCAAGGCTTCTGTTGAAAAGCGGTGTCTTGTGATTGATGATCAAAGCACAGCTTTAAATAGCGCAACTTTGTGTATAGCGTTAATTCACGAGCCTCACAACCTGATGTGAACCAAAAACGGGAGAGGACCACATGGAGGAAATGTGTTTCTTTCTAGCTAGGAGTGATGTCATTGCATGGAGTCAAACATTTTTACTTATGTAGTTGATGGATAGTGAGGTATCTAGGACATGGCCGACTAAAAGGCCTTTGATGGTCGACATACTGACCAGATTTTAGGTCCCATAAGACCGGGAAACGTATTGTTCAAGAATTGCCAATCCACAAATGTAAGAGTGGACCGGCCCTACAGAGCTCTAGGTTCACTTGTGGGTGAGTCCTGAGGCACGGGCTAGCGTGTCTCGAATCGGATAAAGAAGATCCCTTGCCTTGGTTTATAGATGGAATCCAATTTCCAATACGCGACTTTCAGTTTTAGTTGTAAACCTGTATGGCGACATAGTAGAATGGGGTACTATACCGTCTATGATTGAAACATTTTCTTCACTTATAATAATAATAAAAGATAAATTTCGCATACCAAGCATATTTTGGCCTTATAAGGTAAAACTCCATCCTCTAGTTTGTGTTTGCATTGTGTGATGGAACCTGAGTCTTATAATGGCATCATTTTTCATAATACATTGCGTTGTTTATTTTTAAATTGGTATTCATGTGGAGGAAACCCGTTCCGTGTTATACAGCGTGGTCCCTTGATTTATCTAACTTTAAAATAAAGTTAATAACTGTTTTAGTTCTCACACCAGTCCCCTGACTGAATCGGAGTTAACTGTTTCCCATCTAAACTCTGGATGCCCATATTTTCCACATGGGCAGCCTATAGTTTTGGTTTTCGCAGATATTTCTTTTTACAGGATCTGGATTAAGCTGGAGCTATATTAGAAAAGCTTTGTAACCGTGTATTTCTTTCAGCTGTGGTAGTTGATATTGTTGAAAACAAGATTTTGATTAATGCCAACAAAAGAAGTTGTAATGGAAATCATGTGATAGAGATAAGGTTTTATATATACATACATACATATATATACACACACACACATTGAGTCGTGTTAGAATTATGTTAAAATCTATCCTCAAGTATAACACGAATATACAAAACAAAGCATATATATATATATATTTCAAATGATATGAAATAGTCTGAGTGGGCAAAAATGCCTGTACCAGTCGACTGGTTCAAAACCAACTAGTCGACTGGTTCATTCTATTCTCTCTATTCTCTAATTTATAATTCTATATTCATTGCAAACAAAAGCTCTCTTAATTTAAAGTGACTTGTTGAATCCTTGATAACATTTCATATATCTTGATTCGACAAGCAACAATCTTCCTTAAATCTTTGTATTCAAATCATATACTCGAGGATAAGATTATAGGAAGGGTGTACTTAAACCGTTGACTATCCATGTTGATCAGAGAACACAAAGCAGAAGTCAAAACACTTGTAATTGTTGAAGTCCTGTGTTGTTGCTCAGGCGAGAGGCATCCTTGTTGGGGCTCGGGTGTACTGACCTATTCCTCCGGGTTAAGAGACGACGTGATAGTGAATTCCGAAGAGTAGCTTCGGGACTAGATGTAGGGCGGGAAGTCCAAACTAGTATAAAATTCCTGGTGTCGTTTCTTATTGCATTTATTTTTGATATATTACAATAGCATAGCTTTTTACCGGCATAACTATTAGCTAGTTTATCATTTCTGCTACATCCATACAAGTATCCATAGAAGATTCAGACTCAGATGAAGAAGATATTACTCTTGTCGCAAAGAATTTTAGAAAGTTTCTAAAATACAGAAATGTCAAAGCAAAAATGTGAAAAAGAATTCATCAAAAGAGCCTGATCCCGCACAAGTAGAATGCTTCAATTGTCACAAGACCGGACATTATCAAAAGAATGTCCAGAATTGAAGAAAACCGCAAAGAGGATAAATCAAAGAGACAAGCTTTTTCAGTCACTTGGGATAACTCAGATTCATCTTTTAAAAGTGACAACGATAGTGAAAGTGAGCAAGCAAACGAATGCTTCATGGCTAAGGATAATGATGGAAGTGATTTTACTTTTGATGAATTAGTAGAAAGTAATACTGAAATTTTAAGCAAAATTTTAAACAAGCTAATGAAGATAAAAAGAAAGCAGAATTTGAAAGAGATCTTTTAAAAGATGAAAAAGAAATTTTAGAATATGAGATTAAAAAATTACAAGAATCTCTTGTAGTTACAAATTCTTAAATTTCTATGTTGAGTCAAGAAATCGAGACTCAAAAGAATAAAAACGATTTATTAGCTTCTGAAAATCATGATTTAGATACTAAAATTAAAATTATAGAGTTGAAAAATTCTAGTTTAAAAATTAAGTTAGAAAGCATTTCTAAAAATGTTAACAACTTTAACAAAGGTAGAGAGAATTTATCTAAAATATTAGAAATCTCTCAACCAGTTTTTAGTATAAAAGGACTCGGATATAATCAAAATGTTAAATCAAAAAGGAAATCTAGTACTAAAAATTCTAATTTTAAATCGGAAATTTCTAGTAATATTTCTACTAAGGAAAAATACTTGGGAAATATTAGTATATGGATTTCGAAGACAAATAATATACTTATTAGGAATAAATATACTAAAAACTTTTTAGATTCTGGTCATTATAATGATAATTATTTTTTCAAAAAGGATCCTGAACCCTCTTGGGTTTGGCTTCTTAAGATTTAACCCTTAGGACCCTAACGGAGGAAGTGGGTACCATTCTAAATTCTATTTTTGCAGGTACCACAAAAATCTATGTCAGTGACTAGCTAGAACTAAAAGGAGTTCTTTAATACTCACTCATTTCTATAAGTTATTCTTTAGTTAAACATATACTTCTAAAAATGTCTTTTTTATAGTTACTTAATATAGTTGTTGCTTAACTAAAAAAGACGTACTATATTTTAGCATATTATCTTACGTACAAACCATTCATTAAACAAACAAATACCTAGTTTTTAACAAATTTATTTCAGTTTTAAATGAATGGTTAATACTAACTTTTCCATTCATTTGATAAATTATATTTAGAATATACTCTTGTATAAATTCTAGAGAAAAGTGTTTCTGCTTTAAAACAAATAAGAAAACGATGACCAAAAACCTTATTGGATCATGTCAAAGAAAGAAAGTTCCCCATCAACTCCAACCAAATCTTCTGAGAAAACTTCATCTGATTCGATCAATATTATCACATCCCCTACTCCGAGTAAAGAACCAACACTTCGGTGGCAAGAATACTGAACCAGATATACTCCGGATGCCAAGAAAAGAAGAGAGGTTTTTGTATCTCCATCAACAAAAGATAAAATAGATGAAATTCGTCATTATTAATATGAACAAATGAGGCTACAAAGAGAAATATTTTATAAGCAAAAACAGATCTCACATAGGTTGACGTTTTTATAAACAGTTGCACTCCATATATGTGGTAGATCAGCTGTAGTTGAACCTAGACACCATCATATTTCCATGACTCCTGAAACACCAAGACCATCTACTTCATGGGATCCTTGGAAAAAATCTCCAAGAAGCAAGAAGGAAAGCCCGAACTCTTGGGAAAAGAACTATTAAGAGAATGAGGGAGCTGGTTCTAAGACTCCAAGAAAATCAACCTCATCTGAAGAACAATAATAGGTTATTCACAGAAATACTTTTTCTTGGCTCAAATAAGACTTGCATTGATGGAAAATGCAAAGGTTCATGTGTTGTTTGTTTTCTTTAATTCATTGTAATAATTAGGTATTTCTGTTATATTAATAAAAATACATAATTTCTTATTAAGAAAAGAAACTAATAACAAGAAGCGTAATCAAGGATATAAAGCAAAATTCTTTAAAAAAAGGCGGCTGTTCATAATAACAGCAACCAGTCGGCTGGTAAGATATAAACCAGTCGACTGGTAAAAGGAAACCCGTAAACTGGGTTCTTGCTGTATACGGTCTTTTTAACCCCATTACCCCTATAATTTCTCATTTCTCAACTTATCTTAAAACTTCTAAAAATCCAAGATCATCTGAATCTCATCATGGCACCTCCTAAACGTCAAAGAGACATTGGATCATCCTCAAGAAAGAAGCCAGTAGAACCCTCTATCGATCAATGGGTATGCAATGACCTAGCCAAGAAAAGGTGGAAGCTTTTATCAAATTTAAAATTCATTCCAGGTCCTTTTGCAAAATTTGAAGATTTCAATACCTATGGGTTACCACAACTAGCTAATCAAGGTAGACTTGAATCACTCTTAGATTATTCTCAAAACAATACCAAAATCAGTGTCACCATGGTAAAGCTATTTTTGGCTAATATAAATTTGGATCATCAAAATCCCACTAATTCACAAAATTGTGTTTGGAGTATTGTTTGTGGATAGCCTATCTTCATTTCTATTGAAAGACTTGGTCAAGTTTTAAATTCACCTACGAATGGGATAGCTTTAACCAAATTAAATTGTGAATTTTGGGTAAGGGATGAAGTTAGTCATCTTTTTATTGATGATGATTCAGATGGATCTTGACCAAAGGGTTACGACCTAATGCAAGGATTCTTCAACATGTTCTTACACGAACAATTCTATGGTGATCTGAAACACATGATCTTGTTTATTCGGATACTTTTCGAGCACTATACGCTACTTTTGGTCATGTGAAAATAAATTGGATGCAAACTATTATGGACCATCTTCTTCTCTGTACTCAAGGAACTACTACATACTTTCACTATGGCGAATACTTAATGAGAGTTTTTGAAAGAGCGAAAATTCCTAAACCGGATTCCAAGACAATTGAAATAAAAAACTTAGATAAAAAAGAACTTTGAACAAAGCATATGCCTCCTCCAACCATTCGAATCATGAGTTTAGAAAGTTGGAAAAAGAGAAGTTTGGAACAACCATCATCAAGTACTATTCATGCAGATGTCCAACTAACGGAACCTTCTCAAATGTCAAGGCAAGCACTTGATGTAGTTGCTCGTAACCAACTCCTTTTAGAAGCAAGGCTTAAAAGAATGGACAAGAAAATGGATAAAAGTTTGAAAAGTCAAGGATTTTCTTGGAAGGACGTGGAAATCGATTTCATGCTCTCTTGCGGCTAATGGCCATGTGACGAATCCGGAAAAACGACCTATATCTCCTATCAAATGGAAGTCTTCTGAAAGTACCAAATCCGATGAAATCCAACTTAGTAGTACCGTATGTGTGCCGTTTATCTTAAGTATGATTTAGTTTTCTGAACTTGATAACGTATGTTTTATTTGCTTTTGGTTGTAAAAAATATATGGTAGGGAACTTTATGTTTTTGGCCGTGTTAGAACATTATGCATGTAATAAATATGTTTTATTTTGGTTCCATGGCTTATATGTTATTCGATTACTTTGCGCTTATTGTATTTTATTACTTTTTAATCGATGACAAAGGGGGAGAGATATTTCTATCCTATGATTATATATATTCTATGCTCTTAATTAATTTATTTATTGAGAATATATGTGCTAACATTTTGTTGCAGGAATCAAAACGGCAAGATTATAATTTTATCGAACTAACAAAATGTTGTAGAAATTTAGGGGGAGATAATCAGATATGTTGTCATCAATTAAAAAGGGGGAGAATGTTGAAAACAAGATTTTGATTAATGCCATCAATAGAAGTTGCAATGGAAATCATGTCATAGAGATGAGGTTATATATATATATACACACACACACACATTGAGTCGTAATAGAATTATGTTAAAATCTATCCACAAGTATAACACGAATACACAGAACAAAGTATATATATATATATATATATATATTTCAAATGATCTGAAACAGTCTGACTGAGCAAAAATGCCTGAACTAGTCGACTGATTCAAAACCAACAAGTCGACTGGTCGGACAATTTTGTCCCAGTAACGGCTAGTTTCTGAATATATTAAATATATATGATTTCATACATTTTCAACCACTCGACTGACGAATTTTTACCAGTCAACTGATTCGAAATAGCACATATTTTCTGAAACGTTGTCTTCATTCATGAAGATAAATCTCTTCATTTCTGAAAGGAAATAGAAGCTTCTTTTGGTTAAAACTCTTCATGAATAATTACTACCTTTCTACTATTATATAAACACTTCAAACATGATTTATAAACATCAAATTTCATTCTATTCTCTCTATTCTATGATTTATACTTCTATATTCATTGCAAACAAATGCTCTCTCAATTTGAGGTTACTTGTTGAATCCTTGATAACATTTCATATATCTTGATTTGACAAGCAACAATCTTCCTTAAATATTTGTATTCAAATCATATACTCGAGGATAAGATTATAGGAAGGGTGTACTTAAACCTTTGACTATCCGTGTTGATCAAAGAACACAAAGAAAAAGTCAAAACGCTTATAATTATTGAAGTCATGTGTAGTTGCTCAAACAAGAGGAATCCTTGTTGGGGCTTGAGTGTACTGACCTATTCCTCCGGATTAAGAGAGGGTGTGATAGTGAATTCCGAAGAGGAGTTTCGGGTCTGAGGGCAGGAAGTCTGAACCAGTATAAAACTCCTGGTGTTGTTTCTTATTGCATTTATTTTTGATATATTATTATGGCATAGCTTTTTACCTGCGTAACTATTAGCTAGTTTATCATTTCCGCTACATCCATATAAGTATCCTGCTTAAGTCTTATACACGGACTTTTCAATAAGTTACTTTTTAATCGATGACAAAGGGGGAGAAATATTTCTATCATATGATTATATATATTATGTGCTCTTAATGAATGTATTTATTGAGAATATATGTGCTAATATTGTGTTGCAAGAATCAAAACGGTAAGATAATAACTTTATCGAACTAACAAATTGTTGCAGAAATTCAAGAGGAGCTAATATTCAGGGGGAGAAAATTAGATATGTTGTCATCAATCAAAAAGGGGGAGAATGTTGAAACAAGATTTTGATTAATGCTAACAAAAGAATTTGCAATGGAAATCATGTCATACAGATAAGGTTTTATATATATATACACACACACACACATTGAGTCGCGTTAGAATTATGTTAAAATCTATCCTTATGTATAACACGAATATACAAAATAAAGCATATATATATATATATATTTCAAATGATCTGAAACAATCTGACTGGGCAAAAATGCCTTAACCAGTCAACTGTTTAAAACCAACCAATCGACTGGTTAGACAATTTTTCCCCAGTAACGACTATTTTCTGAATATTTTAAATATATATGATTTAATATATTTTTAACTAGTCGACAGATGAATTTTAACCAGTCGACTGATTCGAAACAACACATATTTTCTGAAAGGTTGCCTTCATTCATAAAGAGAAATCTCTTCATTTCTGAAAGGAAATAGAAGCTTCTTTTGGTTAAAACTCTTCATGAATAATTGCTACCTTTCTACTATTATATAAACACTTCAAACATGATTTACAAACATTGAATTTCATTCTATTCTCTCTATTCTCTGATTTATACTTCTATATTCATTGCAAACAAAAGCTCTCTCAATTTCAAGTTACTTGTTGAATCCTTGTTAACATTTCATATATCCTGATATGACAAGCAATAATCTTCTTTAAATCTTTGTATTCAAATCATATACTCGCGGATAAGATTATAGGAAATGTGTACTTAAAACGTTGACTATCCGTGTTGATTAAAGAATACAAAGCGGAAGTCAAAACACTTGTAATTGATGAAGTCCTGTGTAGTTCCTCAGGCGAGAGGCATCCTTGTTGGGGCTCGGGTGTAATGACCTATTTCTCCGGGTTAAGAGAGGGTGTGATAGTGAATTCCGAATAGGAGCTTCGGGACTGGACGTAGGGCAGGAAGTCAAAACCAGTATAAAATTCCTGGTGTCATTTATTATTGCATTTATTTTTGATATATTACTATAGCATAGCTTTTTACCCATATAACTATTAGCTAGTTTATCATTTTCGCTACATCCATATAAGTATCCTGCTTAAGTCGTATACACTGACTTTTCAGATGTTTACTGCCACACATTATAATTATGAATTGTATTTTCTGCTGTTATGTAATTTAAATCTCTGATATTATTTTCGGTTGTAAATTATTCATTTGTACTCTGATATCTTGTACTCTGATGTAAATTGTTGTAATAGCAATGAAATGTTCTTGTGTTTGTGTTCTAATGAGTCATATTCTCAAAGCAATCCGCCTTATTGTTCGGTTTAGGCTGGCCGGGTGGCATGAGTCGTTTCAGTTGGTACCAGAGCTTTGGTTTACAAAGCTCAGAGAACAAGACACATTAGAACCAAATAAGAGAATTCATCAGAGATAGGATTAGTAACATCCTATAATAGTGACTCGCTTGAGGTAGAGTTAGCAATACCTAGAATAAGGTTAAAGAGTAATTTTTATGAAAACGAATTTAGTTTTTAAAATTATATCTTACTATACGTATTTTAGTATTTTATTTTTAATTTGGACTATCGAGTATAAGAAGATTTTGCATATACGCCTTGCAAAAGTGTATACGAAGTCTCAAAAATACTAGGTGGATATAGAATCACACTCTAGTCTCCCGGGGATGATTTTAGTGATTAAGATCTTATCACCAGTATTTATTTTTGAGTTTCGAAAGTGGGATGTCTATATGATTCCAATTGACTGGTATGAGAACCAAAACTTAGTTAGAGTTTATTGTTTGTGATTTGGCATTGAAAATATGATTTTAAACATATAAAAGTTATATATTTGAAAAGCTAATCAACTAATTGATTGCTGATTATGTTTTGTGATTGTTAGTATAACTAATAAAATTATTGGAATGATAAAACCAATAAAAGAATGAATGATAAATAAAGGCAAATCATATATAATGTAGGACTGAATTGAAAATTTAGTTCGAGTTGGATTTATATATAAAGAGAGATATGCATATGTATATATATGTATGATGTTGGATTTACAGTGGAGTAGAGAATTAAATTATGTGCCTGATAAACAGGTACACCTTAATGAGTTAGTTGCTGTATTTTATTTATTATAAACTATTGTGAATGATTTGGATGCACTGTGATAGTTGTTCTGTGTGAAATAAAACATACGCCATAGGATAGTATCAATAAATTATAGATCACGCCACATAACATACTACTAAAGATAGCATATCATATCATATTCTATACAAGCATTTGGCGCTTATATGACGAGGTTTGGATTAACATACGAGCGAGATGCTTGTATGGCGAGGACTGAACTACAGGTTGTACAGAGGACTGATTATGGACTTAATAACCTATAACGATAAATTGCAGGATTTAATAACAATCCCTACACTGGTCGGGAGATAACAAAATACACTTGTCTCTTTGTTTTAATTATCGGACGTGGGTTTGAGGGGTGGAGCAGGGCTTATACATTATTATTGGTGTGCACATTTATTTTGTATGCGATATGTGGATTTATTGGGTGCTTAATATGGCCCAATAAAATTTTCAGATCAACCTGTACAAAGGAGGTTATGGCGAAATTTCTCAGAAATTTAGGGTATTAGCCAAATTTTAGAGAAATTATGAAGTTCTTAGAAACTGAAAACGTGAAGAACGAAAGCCAAAATGAAAGTTGAGTTGGTTGGTTTAACAACTTTCAGCTCCGTTCTTTTTCGGTGACGAAAATGTTTTAAGTGGGGGAGATTGTAACAACCCGAAAATTTGGAACCAATTTAGAATTTATTTTTAATTGATTTCAATGGATTTTAGTCATTTAAAATGATTTATTTTGAGAATTAACGATTAAAAATGATTTAAATCGAAGTTTGAATGTATGAGTTTAAAATTTAATTAAAACAAGCTTTAAATGGCGCAGTAGTTTAAAATTTTGGTTTTGAACTTTAAATGAATATACAGAATTCAAAATAAATCGGATTTCAGTCGAACAAGAAAAGTTAGAATCTATGTAATTATATCTTTCTAATGAATATGAAAATTTTAGATTTTCTTTTATAAATTGTAAGTCATGTTCAAATTAAAATTTGAAATAGTCACTATGGAATTTAATTAATATTTTTATATTATTGAAGCCCTTAAAAATGGCCATTTTGCAAATGACCTCCGTTTTTGATGAAACCAATTTTGTTGGATCCAGAATATTAAATTATTGCTAGATTCCAAATTTTGTAATTTTTGGAGCTAGTATGTGGCAGTGCGCAATAAATTAAGAATCGATCAGTCATTTGAGTCCGAAATAGAGCTTTGAGCAAATGGACTCGGAATTCGACGAAACCAGTTTCATTAGGACTGTATCATCAAGACATAGCTGTGTGTCAATTTTCATCGCAAACGGAGTTCATGTGTGCTCTGAGCATCGATAAATGTCGAACGGGGAGAGCGTGAACTAAATAAATAATAGAAAATAAAAACCCCACTATATAATATCTTTTTCCTTTCTTTCACATAACGCTACCTCCTCTTTTCTCCATTGAAAATGGCAGCCACCTCCTTTCTCCTGAAATTTTGCAGAAAATCCCCTCAAACTTAAATAATTTATATCTCCCAAACCGTAAGGAGTTAGGCCATGAAATTTTGTAGTTTGTAGAGAATGAAGAGAGCTACTCATGCCTAAATTTTTGTGGTGATTGGGCTGGTGGTTTGGCTGGAATTAAGCAAGAAGTACAGCAAATCATTTTCGGTATTTTGGTTGATGTGGGCCCCACGTAGAGAATTAAGTCGAGCTGTTTGGAGGGATGGTAGAGGGGAAGCATACGAGGGTTTTGGCGGTGGTAGCATGGTCTCAAGTGGCCGGAGTTGGCTGGAATGTCAAGTTCATCGAAGGGGTACTGGAAAACGAGGCAGTCACAAAAATGATCATTTTCCTGCCAATCCGTGCATTTTCAGGCGAATTGATAGAAAGGAAAGTTTTCCGGAGGTCGAGATCTAGATACTGGTATAATTTGGTGGCATTTGGAGCAGTGAGGTGGCCGCAACACCTAGATTACCAGAAAACGTCCATTTCCGTTCATGTCTGGATTGTGGGGCCCACGGGGTGAATTGGAGGGGGAAACCACCAGACTTGGAAAGAGAAGGGGATGCCGGAGACAATGGCGCTGGTCTCATGTGATTTTGAATTATGGTTTGTCCATGGCGAGCGTTTAAAGTTGAGGGTGTCATTTTAAGAAGAAGGTGAATTGGTGATTTTATTGTTTAAATGATTTTCTATGTTCGTATGCTAATATCTTTTTGCTACGAACTAAAAATCGCGCGAAACAGGATCCCTTGCATTGTGGTGCCGAGAGCTTCGCAACTAAACTATTTTGGTCAAATTTGGAGCAAGTTAGAATTTGAGGCATATTTAAACCCAAACAGTATTAAAATCGTCAATAAAAGACTAACAGAGTGGAAACCAATGTGAGAACTCTCTCACTCAATTCTTTTGTACAGTCATTTATTTTTATTACTGAATATATGTTGATTGCTTGTGATTGCAATATTTGTTTGGTGGTTGATGGATGTTTACAGTTTTAATGTCATTATTATTAAACTGTAGATAAATTCACATGGATTGTGATGTAAACCCCACACGGGTATTGGGACGATAATTTTAGACATCGCCCAAGTGTACAAATAAAAATATTTGTTTGATGGTTGAAAACCCCACACGGGTCTAGGGATGATAATTAATTTACACATCGCCCTTATGTATAGTTGTATGTCAACCGATTGATTGACATATTATTATAAGCATTATTTAATTATTTAATGCTTATGCAGTTGTAAATTGCACTTTGGATGAGAGTTGAATGTTTAATAGTTGTTTATCACTATTTTAAATACATATATGTACAAAATTTATGTAAATATAATTATATTGTGATTGATTGAGTCTGATTCCTATTCAGAAATAACGAATATTTTAATATAATATTCAGAGAAGAATCAAAATATGATTTTGATGTCCGATTTTGGATGGACACAAAAATATTAAAGTTTGGTTTTGATGTCCGATTTTAGACGGACACAAAAAAGGCCTATTTTAAAATGATTAAAAATAGAGAAAAATTATGTTAAATCATAATAAATGTTTTGGAATGATTTTTGAACGAAATATTCCACGTTTGCAAAGATAGAACATATTTTTATTTAAATAAGTTTTTTATCAACTTGAGTAAAGAACTGAAAGAAATTATATGGTTTTAATATAACCAGGATTTTCCAACGTATGAATTGGAAAGGATTTGAATGGAAATAATCTTCAGAATATTTAGATAATGGATTCCATGATTATACAGATATGATTTGGAATTTATAAATATTTTAATTAAGATTTAGGGAAAATTTCCAAAGTAAAATTTTCCAATTTAATACATGAGATTGGAATTGAGTGGAATTCGATTTACTGATAATCGAGATGAGCTTCCATGAAGGAAGACCGTTACTATTTATGGAATTTAAAAGGCTCTGCCGTCATTCCGCTTATAGTATTAGTCTAATACAGAAATTTATATCGATTACAACTGATCGGATTTCCGTGAAGGTTCCTTAATAAATGGAAGATGATTTCGGGTTTATCGTGAACTATGTTTGAGTGACACTGGTTCTTTAACCCAGTTATAGACATGATTAATTTCCTAAAAGATTAAATATCATTAACTAATGGTTTTTGAGATTAAAACCGATTGGAGTTTTAATGACTCTTTAATTAGATTGAATGTGAATGAGATAATTAAATTTACCGAAATTAAGAAATGATCGAAAATGGAGTACCACCAGTTTTACTCCATGCGATAGCCAATTCTTTAATTAGATTTGAAATGAGAAATGGTAATTAATTTTACAAAACATAGTGGGTGTTATGGAGTATTACTAGTTTTTCTCCATGGGATGAATAGGTTGGGATCGAAAAAATGAAATAAATGATCACTTTGGTAAAGTTCGTTAATCCGGACTAGTTTGATAAACCTTATTTTGGTTTAAGTTGAGAAAAGATATTATAAATCTTTTGAAATGATTTCCAAGAATACTCGAATAAAAGAATATTCTGGATTGAAATGAGGCATATGATGTGTTTTTATATCACTTGATTATAAGATACGCGAGTTATTCGGAAAGACCGGGTTTAACCCATTTTGAATAACTGATACGACGATTAAAAGTCGAAGAAGACGGTGGTTGAACACTGGAGATCTTCACATCGTTTGGATGATTGTTGATATCTTGATTGGGCTATACACCCAAGATGAGGTAATAAGTGGTGATTGTCCAGACGTACTTGGAGATCGACCGGATATGCGAAGGCCTCTCTCCTGTATTGGACATATAGGACGAGGAATAAGGTGCCTCCGGTTTGGTTCAGACCCAAAATGGACTTGTAATTGGATTATGTCTGACATAGTATTATGTGTTGTATTCGTTGATCTTTGCTAAATATATATTTATTTGATGGAAGAAAATTTATTTACTTGCTTAACACCCTTCTTTGAGACATACGAGCTTAGTGGTTATATATTGGTGGAAATCAGTGGTATGGTATGGATTGACAATGTGGCATGCTGATTTACATGGATCAAGGCTTTTGTTGAAAAGCATAGTCTTGTGATTGATGATCAAAGCATAACTTTAAATAGCAAAGCTTTGTGTATAGTGTTAATTCACGATCCTCACACCCCGTGTGAACCAAAAATGGGAGAGGACCGCAGGGAGGACATGTGTTTCTTTCTAGATAGGAGTGATGTCATGTTATGGTTCCCAGACATTTTTACTCATGTGGTTGATGGATAGCTAGGTACCTCGGATATGGCTGGCTAGAAGGCCTTTGATGGTCGACATACTGACCAGATTTTAGGTCCCATAGGACCGGGAAACGTATTGATCAAGAATTGCCAATCCACGAACGTAAGAGTGGACCGGCCCTGCAGAGCTCCAGGTGCACTTACGGGTAAGTCCTAAGGCACGGGCTAGAGTGTCTCGAATCAGATAAGGAAGATCCCATGCCATGGTTCGTAGATGGAATCCAATTTCCAATACGCGACTTTCGGTTTTAGTTGTAAACCTATATGGCAACATAGTAGTATGTGGTACTATGCCATCTATAACTGATACATTTATAGTTGAAGTTGATTTATTCACTTATAATAATAATAAAATGTAAATTTCGCGTACCAAGCATATTTGGCCATTATAAAGTAAAACTTTATCCTCTCGTTTGTGTTTGCATTGTGTTATGGGACCTGAGTCATATAATGGCTTCATTTTCATAAAGCACTGTTTTGTTTATTTTTAAATTGGTATTCATGTGGAGGAAACTTGTTCCGTGTTATACAGCGTGATCCCTTGATTTACCCAACTTTAAAAAAAAATTAGTAACTGTTTTAGTTCCCACACCAGTCTCATGACTGACTTGTAGTTTATTGTTTCCCACCTAAACTCTGGGCGCCCATATTTTCCACATGGACAGCTTGTAGTTTTGTTTTCACAGGATCTTGGATTACGGCTGGAGATATATTAGTAAATCTTTGTATCCGTTTATTTCTTTCAGTTGTAGTAGTTGATGTTTTCCACTGAACATTATAATTATGTATTGTATTTTCCGCTATTTTGTAATTTAAATCTATGATATTATTTTTCGCTGTATATTATTCGTTTGCAAACTGATATCTTGTACTCTGATGTAAATTGTTGTTATAGCAATGAAATGTTCTCGTGTTTATGTTCTGATGAGTCGTGTTCTCAAAGCAATCCCCCTTCTTGTTCGGTTTAGGCCGGCCGGGAGGCGCGGGTCGTTTCACTTTTGTTATAATTTTCATAAACTTGTCCAAATGATAATATTGACATATTTAAAATTACAAGGAATGAGTATCGTTTTATTTTGAATTGATAATGCAATCTACGTGCAATAACTTAAAATTACACATCACATCCTTTATATTTTAAGCATATTTCTTATAATTTCAAGTATTGTCCTTTTTGTGAAAATCGACAAAAGAGCTAATTTACAAAAATTAAACAAATATCCTTAAGAAAACTAAAACACGGTCATATTCAAACTAAGAAGGGTAAAAAAATTTAATTAAGTAAGCCTTTTCCTTAATTTCATACTTATTTTTTAGGATGGCATTTTATGAGGCAAAATTTCTCAAAACTCTAAAATCATAAGATCAATAAATTTCCTCCTTGTAGGTCATAATCCAATTCCGCTTCTAAATCCTATGTATGATAAATCGCTAAGTTAAGTATTTGCATGAAGTTCTCTCTCTTACTCATTTATCTTGAAAATTAATAAGGGTTTTTAATCCCAACATCACAAGCATCAACAAGGATTAATTTCTCATATCACTTTATACCCTTATCTAATCAATGGGGGGAATCACTAGAGACCACAACTTAAAAATATTATTTTGGAAGTATTTCCCTTGCAATCAAATAGTTTAAAAGTGTTGAGGTCTTATTACCTTTTTCCTGATCCCTTAAAATGCCAAACCTTTTCTTAAAATCTTCCACTTTCTTTTTTTCATAATTGTGGTCCATTTTCAAAATCGGAACTTTCCATTAATACTTACTTATTTCCTTTAAGCTCCTTCAAGCTTGAAAATATATCCATATTATCCAAATCCATTTATCCTTTACATCAGTCCCTAAAATTCTCTTTTTATCTTATTAATTAAAAATTTATTGCCCAGTAAATTTGTAATTAATATCCATTAATCTTATTTTTAAAGTAGCGAATTACAGTAAGTTAGGTTATATTATATTTATACACTAATAGCTAGATACGAATTTAATGCACTAATTTCCTAGACTAAACATTCTAGGGAAACCTAGTTCACAAACAACCCTTAATTCTAGAAATACTATACTTTGTAATCTTTTAAAATATAATCTTCTAGGACTGATACTAGGATTTCCAAGTTAAGTTGTTCAATTATCCTTACTTAGTTTTAGAGTCTAATTCTAACTTATGACTGTTTACCCCTATTTATGCCGGAGTTATTTCCTTGTTATTCTCAAACTTGTAAATTTCAAAAATGGGTATTTAATGCATTAATAAAACCTAGCATGTTACTATTTTCGCAAAGACTATGATTCTCACTGTATCCAATGTTATTACATGTTTTGACTTAATAAAGCATCCTTTATTTTTAAATGTTACAGTTAAAATTTAGATGCTACTTTTTCAAATCCTTACTAAATATAAAAAAATATAAGAGCAGGATAATGACTATTTTTAAAAACAATTTTTAACGCCATTCATTACACTTTTCAAAATGGTAATTAAATTTTTAATAACAAGCGCTTATTCTATGGGACCTTAACTAACTCCCAAATTAAATTAGGCGACAATTATGCCTCCTAAATTGCCTAATGACGTTTATTGCTAAACTTTTAAAATTATATTATTACTCCATAAAATATGCTTTTGAAACATTACTCACGGTTTATGTATCTTTTATTTATTAACAGGAAAATAGCGTGAAGGACAAAATAAACAAAAACAAATTCCATAAGGACAAGAGGCTAAAAATTTATCCATAAGGACAAATTTTAGTGTAAAGTATGAAATTATAGTAGGCCCCTAAATTCCTCCCTCTGCACTAAAATTTGTCCTTATGAATAAAAATTTAGCCTCTTGTCCTTATGGAACATTTTTTTGTTCATTTTGTCCTTGAGGCTAAAAAACCCCGTCTTTTAATAATAAAGTTTAATATCCCTTTTGACAATAAATTTTTAATAAATTTTTTACTTCTAGCAAAACATCTCAAGCAACTATGAAATTATAAAGTTTTACAAATATTTATTGCATGCTCATAAATTCTTAACTAAGAGTAAACTATCCTCCCTTATTCTAATGCCTATCTTTTGTCGGCATTTTTGATGTTAGTCTTTAACATCTTCCAAAACAACAATTTTTAAATAATTGTTAGTTACCATTTGGAAATGAGATTTTAACCCTCTTAACATCGGATTAATTAGAAATTAATTCTTTTAACACATCCATAACTATATTTTCAATTTATTCTATTACTTTCAAATATATTTAAAACATTAGACTACATTCATTTTAGCACTAAAGTTAAAACTTTTAGTGCCACGCTTGCATATTCTCATAAAATTTCCTATATATAATGAATTTTTGAAAGTCCTTAATGAACATAACTATTCATTACCTTTTTATATACACCGTGGGGGGACTTTCAAAAATTAATGTAATGGTCACAAATAAATTTCAGTTTAAATAATTATTTGGGGTAGTCTTTTATCCTTTATTCTACTCCAATATCACTTCTCATATACTTCTTATTATACGAGTATCTTATTATTTCAATTCTATCTAGTTTTAGTAAATGAATTTACCATCTATTCTCTTTTAATTGTATATATCTATGAAGTCTATCTTAGCAAGCTTATGTATTTTGTCTTTTTTCTCCTTTTAATTTAAACATCAATTTATTACACAAACTATACAAGAATCTTTTTAAGGCTCATAACTGAAAGCATTTAACATTATTCTTTAATTAAGGAATTCATATTTTGTTTTACTTAAAGTTTAAAATAATAGTTTATCTAACAGAAGAAACAATCAACTTCTTTTCTTTCAAATTCCTTAAAACATTTAATTTCTCAGAAAACATATTTCAAAATTTCCTTCATGAATGGAATTATTATGAAACTTGAGTCTATAATTGAAATGTCAGAATTCCCCTTTTCAAAGTAATTTAATAGTATGTCAAAAAATACTTTATAGTTTTCTTAACACTTTTGATATATTTTTTGGTGTAAACCTTCTAACACACTACTCTAAGGAAGTCTATTTCATTTATTACATCCTATCTTCCGTGTTCTCAAATTTTCAATTCCTGACATTACTATTTGTTGCCACTAAAAATGTCCTTCATGCCACTTTATCCATTAAACAACGCTCATTCTAGTGGACATTTAAAAATTGACTATTTATACCTTCGCTCAAATGGCCTTACTTCCTTAACATTTTATGATTCCAATATCCTTTTTATTTTCGACCATTTAGTGCTCTTTTGAATTTCAAAGTTCCATTAATTATTCATGCAGAAGTTTTATCTTATTTAATAAAGGCATTCTTCCTCTTTTGCCTGAAAACTTCATACTTATATGTTATGGATGTTAGTTTGTCCTATTCCAAATTCTTACTACTTATTTCTCCTTTATCTCTTCCATGAATGATAATCAAATCACCAATTTATTCCCATTAACTGCCTATTAAATTAGGGAGTTTCTTTCTACTTTCTAACTTTTTGGTTCTTACATCCCTTAGGTTATTATTGGCCTGCAAATCAATAAGGGAATTACTGAAAAAACAGCTTGGCTTCTAGGAATTTTATAGAAGTTAAGGTTAATCCTTTCCTAAATGGAACTATAGACAATATTTCCTAAGGATATGCTTACTTTAAAAATATATGTATACTTATATATAATAAAACTTTTGAAAGTCCTTTTTCAAAATAACAAGTACGCCTCTCAAACTTATATATTTCCCCATAATCGGGTAACCTATACTCTAATACCAACTATAAACCCACCCGTAATGGGCCTAAATTTCGACCCAAGAAGGTCTATCGGAACTTAGAGTCATTCTAAACGGATCATTGGTTCCTATAAGGAAATGGTATAACAGAAATAACATAGCACACTAAAGCAAAATCAGAATCTCATACAACGGAAAGGATAAAATATAATGGTTTAAAATAGATATACCTTTATTTTAAATCATCATAAATATCAGTTACAACGTGTTTCATGCAATAATTGGTACATCAACATTAATTATCCCAACATAATAATATTGCCATAATGCCTAATTGGTATGGATTCTCTATCATTAGGCTCCATCTCCAAGGTATCATTTATCCAAGCGTTCTCACCTATTGTCATGTTTATATGTTAAGAGGAGGGAGGTCAGAAAATAAAGTTCTAGTGAATGAAAATAACATGTGCTTAAAGACTATACTCTATATTTGGCAGGTTCAATAATTCAAAGTATGTCTACATAAACACATGAGCATGCACACACAAAGGTTGTATTTTAATTAATGAGGTAGACATCCAAATCAGTCACTTAAGACCTTCATTAATATATTTATGGTGGATCAGCAATCACTTAAGACCCAACGAGGTGGACGTTCCCGGCCACTTAAGGCCCATTCTAGTATATTTATTAAGGGTGAATTCATATGATCTCTTAAGACCCAAATGCGGATCCTAGCCACTTAAGACCACGTCATATCACGCCAACGTCATATATATGTATGTATTCTCACAAGTAATATGAGAAGAAGTATCTCACCACTTAGTATCAGTTTAGGGTAGGCCTGCGTATAGTCATTTAAGAACCTTCAGGTGGACGCCTCATGTTACTACTTAACTTATATTACGGTAGTAGACCACTGTCACTAAAGACTTCCATTAGATGGTGATTAATATCTGCATGCAACGTCCAGTGTACACCTATCCCAGGTTGGCCCTTATATAGCTCCTAAAGGAAGTGGACATTCCAGTGAACTACCCCACTCCGTTATCGCCATGACTAAACTACTTTAGAGAAGGAGGACCCGTAGACGACTTCTAATCTAATAAGGAAGGGTCCCATGACTTTGACCCAAACTAGGGGGTGAGCAATGTTCGGTTCGAACAAAATTAACCGACCAAACTGGTCCAGTTCGGTCGGTTCGGTTTGGTTTTAAAACTAAATCGATTTGAATTTGGTTTGTAAAATAACTTTTTTGGTTATCGGTTTAACCGATTAACCAAACTTTTAGTTCATTATCTAATTTTATGGTATTTTAGTACTTTAAATAATTACTTTAGTTATATAATTCAAAGACATTTACTGCAAATAAATCAAATCTTATAATAAACATAAATTTACTATATAAAATTTCTTTAAACATGAATTTAAGGTTTACTTTGACTAAATCCATCATTTGAATAATAATACATTTTTTAAGTTTGGTTAAATCAGTTACTGATCGAATTAACCGAAATTAATTTGGTTTTGTTCATTTCGGTTTGATAAAAATTCAGTTCCAATTCGGTTTAAGTTTTTTCACCTCCAAACCAACTGAACCGACCAAACGCTCACTCCTAGCCCAAACAAGGAATAACCCTTCGGAACAGGCCTAGACCTACCCACTTAAGACCCAAACTAGATAAGAAGAAAATTAGCTACTTAAGACCTTCTCAAGGAGGGTAGTATGCATACCTATACACATACATAATAGGTATATACTTATATACACACACACATATAATAGGTATATATATGTTACTACCAAAATTAGCACCGAGACAGGCTGACCGTGAGGGGGTATCGGACTGTCACAAACATAGAAGAATAATTCGTAAGCAATGACCTAACATAGGATAAAACCGAAATCCTAAAGGAAGTGTGTGAAAAGGCAAGCAACCGACACCATCATCAAAGACAAACCTCAGATCTGATATGAAGAAAGAGTACCAATAGGGTAGTTCCAACGTGAAAGGTAACTAACAAGAGGTCATCTAAAATCGGAAGCTGATGAAGAGAGAGGCTAAGAGTTCTACATACCAAGACCCCGAAGGGCTTATCGTCATTAACTTGCTTAATGCCGATACATTAAGAGACAAAAAGCGTCAAAAGCACGAAGTTTGAAACACAAGGAAATTGTCCACGAGTGAGTTACCGAGACCCCTGTCGGACGATCACCTAGAGGCCACTTTAGCAAACAATCAGTAAGGCACTGGAAGCACCCTTCTAGAAAAACAAAACACACTTAAGGGATTCACCGAAAGGAGTGGAGGATCTGAGACCATACATTTGAAGCATGAAGGAAAACTCTGAGAAGAGCCAATGACAAAATCGGAAGCTCATAATCGGAAGCCAAACCTATCCATACCAACAGGCTTGGTATCCACACAAGGAAGAGAGAGACAACATTAAAGAAATTCTGTAAAGACCAGAACAATCCTTCCGGAAATCGAAGACCGTCATTCCGAAAGCCTAAACCGGCCCCTAAAAGCAATAAGCAAAGCAAAAAAAAAGAGGCCGAGAGCCAAAGCATCCAGAACCAGAAGGAAAAGAGGACGATAGGGGCTTCTTTTTTCCCAACAGCAAAAGGACCCCAATTTTTCTATAAGTAAGACCCTAGTGGTTGGGAAATTCACTGCTAAAAGATCCCACCCAGTGTCCCCATCTTTTCCCCGCCGCCTTTCGACTCGCAGAAGTATTCAATGAAAACTTCCGGATACTCATTCCCAGCATCAAGATTTTTTTTTGAATTCCAATTGAATGCAATCGAATCTAATATAGTATGAACTGGCGATCAGAACCTCCAATCAGACCTCTTTGGTTTCGGTTGTTTACCCGGATTGATTCAATTTTATTTCAAAAATAAAAAAGTTGTTTTATAATATTTTTTATAATACTAATTTTAATATTAGCAAAAAAAATTATAATATTTGTTTGGACTTATCTTCTTTGTCTCAAGCAAAAATGGAGAGATTCTCAATTATGGAAAATCGATACAGAAAAAAGACAGCTCCTCACATCTGCTAGTTCACTTACATCGATCCACCAAAGAGAATCCATTTCTCCCACGAAGAAAGGGGCAAACACGAAACCGAGAAAGAGACAAAACCGAGAAAGAGATGAAGTTGAGGCTTCCGAGACGGAGTCTGGGCTTCTGAAATGAGTTGAGGGAGACACAGTCGAGTGAGACGAAGTAAAGTGGTAGGAGAACACAAGATTTTCATTTCTCCATCTTGTTCTCTTTTGTTCAAGAGCAAACCCTAATTTCAAAGTCGAATTGGGGATTTATTCAAATGTTGTAATATATCTGCAATTAATAAAAAGGAAAAGTCCAGGACTTAATCATTCCTAGATTTGATAATCATATTATGTCTATAACGATTGTACATGGAGTAAATGCTAACCTTTCTTATGAAAGAGTTAATCACAACATCTTTCGTAGGAGGGAAGGTCCTGGGTAAAACCAAGGCTTTCCCCCTTTCGAACGGTCATTATGTGACTTAGCACTTTCATAGTAAGCCTAATGCAGCCAACCTTGAAAGGGAGCTTGCTGTGAACTTTTGGCTTGATAATTGATGCAACCAAGACCTTTCCGGGCTAGTATGATACGGAAGTATCATATAAGTCAATAGGTGTTGTGGCATGTAAACAACCCGAGTGTTGTGAGGCATTAGCTTGTTTCCTCTTAGCACAATGTATATTATTTTATCTAGGGTCTAAAGGTGATTGTGGCATAAGGTTTCAGTCTTATTCAACTTGTAAAATCCTTCTCCCAAGTTGTCACTGACCTTGTGGTCTCGTAAGCATGATGCTCGCTCCTTGAGGTAAGAGTAACTAATCTTCGGACTGAAGGTTTTGATGCCTAATAAATGGTGAAAATCATTAAGAGCATTGATTCAGGGTTGCATTCCAATGACCTTTAGATCACTCATGCGTCAAACTTCTAATCATATGCAATGTTCATCTTATTTTCATGTTGACAAAAATATTGTTAACAATACATATTCATATTCCATATATTTATTTATTCTATTTGAATTTCATCCTTTATGCGCAAACTATTTTGCATACAAATTAATTAAGGTTTCTTTATTAATTCTTTGTCCCCCACTACTTATCCATATGTTATAATTTCAAATTTCCAATGGGAATATTCTTTTATTCCAATTCATTTGTTATTATCCCCTAAATATTTATTTATTTTATTAAAACGTTTGTATATATATTTATTGTATGATTTAGTTTAATCATAATTTCTTCATACAGACACCATTTTCAATATATTACGTATGAAAACGTATCAAAATTTCATCATAAACACAAATATAATATTTTTGTGGCTAAATTATTGATTGTCCAAAATTTCATTTTTTTTACTATTTTACATTTATTGTTTATTTGGCTTAATTTTATTTAGTTATCTAGTCTACTTGACATATATATATATATATATTATGGGATGTTACAAGCGACGAGTTGGTTCTTGATCCAGAATTGGTAAGAGAAGCCACAGAAAAGATTGAGGTCAACCAGAAGCACATGAAAAGATCTCAATCACGGCAGAAGAGTTACGTAGATAGAAGGCATAATAACTTGGAATTTGTGGTTAGATATAGAGTCTTCGTAAAAATGTCATCGATGAAGGTTGTGTTTCATTTCAGAAAGTCCCAAAGATAGCACCAAGGTTTTTTGGACATTTTTCCATACTGTAAATGATTAGGAGGATTTCCTATTGAGTGGAGCGGTCGAATAATTATGCAGGAGTCCATAATGTGTTTCACATTTCGCACTTGCAAAGTTATGTGCATGACGTCTATACTACCATGGATCCGAAGTCCTTGGAAGATCTGGTTGTGGAATCTGACTTGGCTTCCACCAAAAAACCAATGTGAGTCATGGATAGAGGCTAAATGAAGTTGAGAACCGAGACGGTTAAGATGGTGAAAGTCTAGCGGAGTGCTGACAAAAGGGACTGAACTTGGGAAATAGGATTAATGAGACATATCCTAATTTGCTTCCGGTATGATCTATATTGTTTTATAGATTAGATACTAGTAAGATACACTAGTATAGATAGCATTAATGTTTGTTTTCTTGTTTCTATAATTATTTTATTCCATGCCTAAATTTCAAGGACAAAATTCTCGAAGGGGAAAGGATGTAACATTCCTGATTTTCGTAATACATTATTCAAGAATTCAACTGGGTGATTGAATAGAAATAATGTAGTGGATGAGGGCATGGGATTTGTGCTTAAATTAATTAATTAGAAGGTAGGGCATAGGACAAATAAACCAAGTAAACATGCTTAAGAAGTAATGATATGAGAGGGGCAAAGTTGGAACTTTCGGCCCTCATATATATATCATATCCTCTCGCATGATTTTCATTCACAATCACTTCTAAAATCCTATGAAACTAAAGTTTAGTCAGTCATTGAAGCTAGGAGTAGAAAGTAAGAAAATGCTAGAAATTTAAGAGCTTGGAATTCCATCCATAAATCTCATCACCTCTGTCCAAACAAGGCGACTAATATTCTTTATCCATTGAGGTTCTGATAGTTTGATTATAGCCAAAACAAATGTGTTGTTGTTCACAATTTCTTTCATGATTTATTTGATGTTACATTAATGTTTTGTAATGCTCATGACATGTGTATGATTGAAATGTATGAAAATGAATAGGTTCATAGGCTGAAACCTATAGTTAGTCATCTCAATTGACTTGAAATTTTGGTATGATGTTTGTTATATGATTTTGGAGATGAGTTTCTGATTTCATGATTTATCATGATTGAATGAACTTTTCATAAGTTTTCTAAGTTTAATCGCTTAGGAAATGCTTTAATATTGAATTAATTTATTAAAATATATGTTTAAATATTTTATACATGGCCAAGGAGTGTATACGGTAGTATTAAATGTCTATAAACCAATGAAAATTCGACAAATATGGTAGAATGGATATAAAGTAGTGTTTTAAAAGAAAATAAGTCAATTTTTTATTTATTTAATGTCAGTGCCACTGCCTAGCCAGATGCACCATCCAATAAAGACAAAACCACCTTTTGGTAAGGCTAGATGCTTGAAATATCACAAGTATGGTATATAAAGCATTAATGGCTTCTACCTCTATCCTTTCGGTTTGGGTAATGGTACTAATACTTATAAATATTTTTGGTTTTGAAAGATAGCAACTCCACAGGAGGCTTATTCCTAAGCTCTTTTGGTTAAGCCGAAGAAGATTCTTTCCCATAAACAAAATGTTTTATAAATAAAGACTTTTGATGGTGACTCCAATAGGAACATGAGCGTTACGCCTCTAGGTATTTTGTTGGAGCCGGAAGGGGATTCTTATCGAAGCCTATGCTTCCGAAAGCATCAAATGCCTTGAATTTGTTTCCTATGAGACATGCCTTTATAAACCTATTTTCTTTTAAATACTTTCTTCGGCATAGATGGGGTCAGCTAGGAACTTTTATAAAACCAAATGTTTTGAGGTTTCCCTCTTTGCTTGTCGGTATCGGTAGTGATGACAAGGAGACTTTTATTAAATTGTTTTGAGAAATGGAATAGAGGTTCTGCCCCTATTTCCTATCATCATTTGTATGACGATAGACATCGATTATTGATTGTTGAATGAAAACGAAAGTGTTTTCCATATTGGAATAGCTTGCCATCATTTGTGTGACGACTTGCGTTGAGCATTGATTTTTTGTCTTGCTAGAAGGGTAGTCTATTTTAGAATGAATCGAATATATCTTCCGCACCTATGAGTGAGACATGGGGACTATGGACAACACAAGTGTCACTTCCATTGAAGTGGAAATTGAACATCGATATAACCCATTGAAGTGCTTATATTGTTGGTTGTTGACCACTGTTAAGACATTGCATATATGTGAAATATGGGGAAGATATAATGGGTGGGAAAATTTAAGAAACACCGACTCAAGTAAAACATGAATGTTGGTGCCTAAGCCTATTGCTTCACGCAGTACAAGGGACTTAGGAGTGAGCTTTCGGTTTCGCATTAGCCGAGGGGTAGTATTCTACGAAGCACGAGAGCTTAAACCGAAAGGGCCATTGCTTCACGCAGTTCGGGAGAAATAAGAATATGCCTTCAGTCCCTTTGTTAATATGGGGTTTACCTTACGAAGCATGGGAGGGGGATCGAAAGAAGGAATACAGCGTCGTGTGGTTTGGAAACTGCAATAAGAAAGTGGCTATGTTGCTTTGTGCAATTCAGAAGTTAAATGAATATGAAAGGTAATAGTTTCATGAATAGTGAGATTTGATCTTACGAAGCACATATGGAATCACAAATTTCGGATAAAGTGCTATAACCGTTAAAACAGGCAGGCAGCGTAACGGAGGGATGAGAAATCCAATGAAATATAGAAACCGTTAAAACAGGTAGTTAATGTAATGGAAGGATGGGGAATCCATTATATGTAGCACATAAAATTTCCATTGTTATATATGCTTTTAATTATTGTACTAACCATTGTAGTGCAGGGGAACATGGTTAGCATTGTTTCGTAACATGGTTCTAATGAGTGGAAAACACGTTTAGCTATGCGATATGGTCTTGTTAGACATATTAGTGTCACGTTGTAATGACCCGTATTTTTCTGGCTAGTTATTTGAATTATTTAAAATATCGTTTGAATTTAAATTATTGAATTTAACCATTTATTTTTGAATATGTTATTTAAATAAATAATATAATATTAATCAAAATTTTGGAAAATGTTGAATTTACCGTATAGTGTGAACGGGCGATTTAAAATGGTTTAATATTTGTTTATATTGAATTATAATAACGATTCATTTATTTAAACGGCGCCAGAATGTTTAAATTATAATTTAATTATAAATCGAGCTGTAGCGGCGCGACAGTTCGCAATATTGGATTTTGAACTTTAAATGGTCGTACAGGATTCAATATAAGTCGGATTTTCTCGAAACAAGCGACGAGTTGGTTCTTGATCCAGAATTGGTAAGATAAGCCACAGAAAAGATTGAGGTCAACCAGAAGCACATGAAAAGATCTCAATCACGGCAGAAGAGTTACGTAGATAGAAGGCATAATAACTTGGAATTTGTGGTTAGATATAGAGTCTTCGTAAAAATGTCATCGATGAAGGTTGTGTTTCATTTCAGAAAGTCCCGAAGATAGCACCAAGGTTTTTTGGACATTTTTCCATACTGTAAATGATTAGGAGGATTTCCTATTGAGTGGAGCAGTCGAATAATTATGCAGGAGTCCATAATGTGTTTCACATTTCGCACTTGCAAAGTTATGTGCATGACGTCTATACTACCATGGATCCGAAGTCCTTGGAAGATCTGGTTGTGGAATCTGACTTGGCTTGCACCAAAAAACCAATGTGAGTCATGGATAGAGGCTAAAGGAAGTTGAGAATTGAGACGGTTAAGATGGTGAAAGTCTAGCGGAGTGCTGACAAAAGGGACTGAACTTGGGAAATAGGATTAATGAGACATATCCTAATTTGCTTCCGGTATGATCTATATTGCTTTATAGATTAGATACTAGTAAGATACACTAGTATAGATAGCATTAACGTTTGTTTTCTTGTTTCTATAATTATTTTATTCCATGCCTAAATTTCAAGGACAAAATTCTCGAAGGGGAAAGGATGTAACATTCCTGATTTTCATAATACATTATCCAAGAATTCAACTGGGTGATTGAATAGAAATAATGTAGTGGATGAGGGCCGGATATGGGATTTGTGCTAAAATTAATTAATTAGAAGGTAGGGCATAGGACAAATAAACCAAGTAAACATGCTTAAGAAGTAATGATATGAGAGGGGCAAAGTTGGAACTTTCGGCCCTCATATATATATATATATATATATCATTTCCTCTCGCATTATTTTCATTCACATTCACTTCTAAAATCCTATGAAACTAAAGTTTAGCCGGTCACTGAAGCTAGGAGTAGAAAGTAAGAAAATGCTAGGAATTTAAGAGCTTGGAATTCCATCCATAAATCTCATCACCTCTGTCCAAACAAGGCGACTAATATTCTTTATCCATTGAGGTTCTGATAGTTTGATTATAGCCAAAACAAATGTGTTGTTGTTCACAATTTCTTTCATGATTTATTTGATGTTACATTAATGTTTTGTAATGCTCATGACATGTGTATGATTGAAATGTATGAAAATGAATAGGTTCATAGGCTGAAACCTATAGTTAGTCATCTCAATTGACTTGAAATTTTGGTATGATGTTTGTTATATGATTTTGGAGATGAGTTTCTGATTTCATGATTTATCAGGATTGAATGAACTTTTCATAAGTTTTCTAAGTTTAATTGCTTAGGAAATGCTTTAATATTGAATTAATTTATTAAAATATATGTTTAAATATTTTATACATGGCCAAGGAGTGTATACGGTAGTATTAAATGTCTATGAACCAATGAAAATTCGACAAATATGGTAGAATGGATATAAAGTAGTGTTTTAAAAGAAAATAAGTCAATTTTTTATGTATTTAATGTCAGTGCCACTGCCTAGCCAGATGCACCATCCAATAAAGACAAAACCACCTTTTGGTAAGGCTAGATGCTTGAAATATCACAAGTATGGTATATAAAGCATTAATGGCTTCTACCTCTATCCTTTCGGTTTGGGTAATGGTACTAATACTTACAAAAATTTTTGGTTTTGAAAGATAGCAACTCCACAGGAGGCTTTTTCCTAAGCTCTTTTGGTTAAGCCGAAGAAGATTCTTTTCCATAAACAAAATGTTTTATAAATAAAGACTTTTGATGGTGACTCCAATAGGAACATGAGCGTTACGCCTCTAGGTATTTTGTTGGAGCCGGAAGGGGATTCTTATCGAAGCCTATGCTTCCGAAAGCATCAAATGCCTTGAATTTGTTTCCTATGAGACATGCCTTTATAAACCTATTTTCTTTTAAATACTTTCTTCGGCATAGATGGGGTCAGCTAGGAACTTTTATAAAACCAAATGTTTTGAGGTTTCCCTCTTTGCTTGTCGGTATCGGTAGTGATGACAAGGAGACTTTTATTAAATTGTTTTGAGAAATGGAATAGAGGTTCTGCCCCTATTTCCTATCATCATTTGTATGACGATAGACATCGATTATTGATTGTTGAATGAAAACGAAAGTGTTTTCCATATTGGAATAGCTTGCCATCATTTGTGTGACGACTTGCGTTGAGCATTGATTTTTTTGTCTTGCTAGAAGGGTAGTCTATTTTAGAATGAATCGAATATATCTTCCGCACCTATGAGTGAGACATGGGGACTATGGACAACACAAGTGTCACTTCCATTGAAATGGAAATTGAACATCGATATAACCCATTGAAGTGCTTATATTGTTGGTTGTTGACCACTGTTAAGACATTGCATATATGTGAAATATAGGGAAGATATAATGGGTGGGAAAATTTAAGAAACACCGACTCAAGTAAAACATGAATGTTGGTGCCTAAGCCTATTGCTTCACGCAGTACAAGGGACTTAGGAGTGAACTTTCGGTTTCGCATTAGCCGAGGGGTAGTATTCTACGAAGCACGAGAGCTTAAACCGAAAGGGCCATTGCTTCACGCAGTTCGGGAGAAATAAGAATATGCCTTCAGTCCCTTTGTTAATATGGGGTTTACCTTACGAAGCATGGGAGGGGGATCAAAAGAAGGAATATAGCGTCGTGTGGTTTGGAAACTGCAATAAGAAAGTGGCTATGTTGCTTTGTGCAATTCAGAAGTTAAATGAATACGAAAGGTAATGGTTTCATGAATAGTGAGATTTGATCTTACGAAGCACATATGGAATGGTAATGGTTTCATGAATAGTGAGATTTGATCTTACGAAGCACATATGGAATAACAAATTTCGGATAAAGTGCTATAACCGTTAAAACAGGCAGGCAGCGTAACGGAGGGATGAGAAATCCAATGAAATATAGAAACCATTAAAACAGGTAGTTAATGTAATGGAAGGATGGGGAATCCATTATATGCAGCACATAAAATTTCCGTTGTTATATATGCTTTTAATTATTGTACTAACCATTGTAGTGCAGGGGAACATGGTTAGTATTGTTTCGTAACATGGTTCTAATGAGTGGAAAACACGTTTAGCTATGCGATATGGTCTTGTTAGACATATTAGTGTCATGTTGTAATGACCCGTATTTTTCTGGCTAGTTATTTGAATTATTTAAAATATCGTTTGAATTTAAATTATTGAATTTAACCATTTATTTTTGAATATGTTATTTAAATAAATAATATAATATTAATCAAAATTTTGGAAAATGTTGAATTTACCGTATAGTGTGAACGGGCGATTTAAAATGGTTTAATATTTGTTTATATTGAATTATAATAACGATTCATTTATTTAAACGGTGCCAGAATGTTTAAATTATAATTTAATTATAAATCGAGCTGTAGCGGCGCGGCAGTTCGCAATATTGGATTTTGAACTTTAAATGGCCGTACAGGATTCAATATAAGTCGGATTTTCTCGAAACAAGAAACGTCGGAATCTATTTGACGATATTTTTCTAACGGAAGAGAAAAATCGAGTTTTCATAGCGTAGATTTTGTTTTATGTCCAAATCAAATTTTGAAATAGTCGTTATGGAATTCCTTTATAATTTATATCGATTTATTTATATAAATAAGGGGTTTTTAAATATTTTTAATATCGAATTGGCTTCGATTTCAACCCGGGATATTTTACTTTGAATCTATATGGAATTCTGGTCAAGTATGGCCAATTGTAATATTTTGTTTTCGTTATATTGAAGTATTTTTAAATTAATTTATTTTAATTAAAATTGGACCTTTTAAAAGGGACTTTATTCAAACAACGTTCGTTTTCAACGAAACAAATTTTATTGAGACCGTAATAGCTAATTATTGCTAGGTTTCAAGTTGCGCAGCAATCGGCGTTATTCTGTGAGCATGGCAAAATTAATTGCAAATAAAATGACCGTTTGGACGTAAACGAGCATCATTTGAGCAAACGGACTCGGAATTCCACAAAACAAGTTTCATTAGGACCGTAACGTCAAATTATAGTGTACCGTCCAGTTCCGGCTCGAACGGAGTTTGTATGTGAGCATAGGAACAATAAACAGCATTTAGAAATTGCGACAGACACGAAATAAAAATCGTCGGTCATTGTCAGTCGTCACATCAAGTTAAAATAATAATTTTACCACTTATATATACACCAACCTCAGCCAACCCATTCACAACCTAGCCATCGTTCAGAAAATTTGCAGAAAAGTCCTCATATGCAAAATAATTTATATTTTAATTTCTGGCGAGAATTAGCTGAGGGAACCTGAGCGAAAGTTGTAGATCTAGTCGACACGGACCTGTTGTAAAAAGTTGGGGGTGATCGGACACCTGTGGTGGTCGGAAATTGACGAGAACCAAAGCAGGTCAGCTTCGTTGTTTTGATGATTGTGGGGGATTGGGTCAATTTCAGATGTCCAGACCTGGGGAAAATGAAAGAGGGGAATTCCAGCTTTGATTTGGCACTGGTCTGGGGTCCTACAGTGGTCGGAGGAGGCCGTGGTGAGGAGTTGATCGGAGTGGTCAGTTTTTGTGTTCCTTTTTGAAGCTGTAATGGGTTTTTGACCATTTCCGGCGGCCGTGGTGGTCATCAGTGGGGGTGCCTGAAGTGTGACGGTGCTGGAAGGCGAGGGGGTCAATCGGGTGGTGATCCGGTCACCTACGGTGACCTGAGGCGATGGCAATTTCTGTTTTAAAGGTGAACGGTTCAGCTCGATTTCAGGCGACGGTGGCGGGTACTGGAGGTCGAGGCTGGCGGCGTTGCGAGATGGAGGGGTGGCGAAGGTGATGGCGTATCGATGGTCGGCTCCGGTGGCGTGGTTGGGCTCCGGCATTGGCTTCGATAAGTTGAGCTAAAGGTTGAAGATGAAGGAGGAAAGGGTATCGGGTTTGAGGAGGGGACCAAGAAACAAAACGCGTGAAACCAAAATAGCTTACTGACGTGGACAACGTTGGGTAAGATAATTAATTAGTTTAATTAATTAATTAATAATTAGTTAGTTAATGAATCGTTTAATTTATATAATCTTATAATTGGTGTAACTTTCACATACGATAACAAAATCTGACGAAACAGGATCCGTTGGGATCGCAGAGACGAGCTCTAGACGATGGTGCTGACTGGGAGTCGATTTGACACAGTTGGATTTTCAGTTAATTGTAAACACATGTTTAAAATTAAATGGAACAAACGACGCTACAACCGTCAACTGAAACAACTGGTGAGTTAATTCTCACACTTTTCTGGACAGTTACGATGTGGTAAATCCATATAAAAATAGAAACTGGTTGATTGGCTGCGTTGGTTGCTATTGGTTGATTTGATGATTGCTGTTAACTGTATTATCATTATTTATTTATTTATTTAAAATTACCTATTTTTGTTATAATAACCGTGATGCTGGGAAGTACAGGTTGGAGGGGTCCGACCGGATTCCTCAAAATATTTTGTATAGTGTTTATCTTTGTGTGTTTATCCATGAACTGATTGGACCCCAAATTGACATTAAACCCTGTTCAAATAGTAATGGTTGAATGGATGTTAATCGCTGTTGTTTTTTTAAATCAATTGACGGTCTGATTAAGTAGTTGGCAGAAAAGGTCTAAAATTTACCGTTTAAAGGTGTTGTTCTGCCGTTAGGCGGATTTATGTAGTTTAAAGTTATAAATTTAATTTATAACTTAATTAAAGTTTTCGAATTTATTTCATTTAAATAAAAAGAAGTTTAAAAATATATTTATACTTTTATAATCATGGTTTGATAGAAATTATTAAATATTTTGTAATAAGATTTTTAATGTCATCAACGAGATTTGTGAACTGCAATCAGAAACTAATCTACGGGTTAGTGGAATTGGATAATTGTTTTTACAAAACAATTAACTAATGCTTTAAATTAATTAAGTTAATTAGTTAATTTAAAAGGGAAATGGAAATGGGAAATCAGTCAACAGTAACTGATATGTACGGTTGGCTAAAATCCATTGTTCTAAGCGATAATTGACAATTAGATTTATTTGATTTAATTAAATCAAATGAAGAACTTGTTGAATATTTGTTAAAAAACAAATAGTGTTAAATGTTAGTTAATCTTCGATTAACTATATTTTATAGTATTTACCGAATTGTGTAATGTTAAATAAAGTTATTTATTATTTAATAAGCTTTTAAGTGATAATTATCCTATTTCTTTGTTAATATCAAAGTTAACTATTTTTAATGTAGTTAATAATAATTAAAGCGAATACTTTTAATTGAAATTCAATTAGGAAGTAATCAAAAGGATTAAGGCCTAGTACGAGTTTTGTAAAAGGATTTTAGAATTTTATAAACATAAGTTTATAAAAGACTCTCGAGCTAAGTTAATATTGGAAATAAGCTTTGGATATAATGAAAGCGATGATTTTTAATTGGAATTAGATTGAGAAGTGATTGAGTGACGATAGGTTTGATCCAAACCTAATAGGAGTCTTATACAAGGATTATAATCCGAGGTTACAAACGAAGTTTGTAAAAGTGACTTATAAGCTAAATGCAAGCATTGCGATAAGGTTATAATAGGAAGATTAAATGGATTTGTGCAAATGAATATCAGTTAGTCTAATAGCATAAGTGAGAGATTTTAAGGAATTACAAATATATGATATGGTTGATAAAAATCATATTGAATTGAATGGTGAATAAGATTTGGGAAGTTTACTCGATGAAGTAAAAAGAATTGACTTGTAAAGTGGATTCTCAAGTAAAAGAAAAATTGTTTTTAAAACCATAATAAATGGAAATGGAAATGGAAATAGAAATGGAAATGCAATAACAGGTGTGTGAGTGGCAAACTTATATTATCTTGAGATAAGAGCGTCGTCGGTCAAGGTCTGAGAGGTAATTAGAATACCCCAACTTGAACGGCTCCACTATTATCGAGAGGTAGTATTAGTTGTAATAGGTAGGAAGATGATTATCGAGTAATTTTGACTAACATGATTTATTATTCAAATAACATTTAAAGTGAATTAAATATGCTAGTCTAGTTAATCGGCAAGATAACTACTTATATTTAATCATAACTAAAGCGAGTGTTTGAAAATTGGAATATCTTTTGTTTAAAAAAAAGAAAAGGAATTATGGTAAGAATTCGAAGATTAATCCAAATTATATAACAAAGTTATAAAACGGGTTTTACCCAAGACGATGATTTTAAAATAAGCGTCCACTTGGGAACTGAATCAAGTGAAATGTTTTAATTGAAACAAGGGGAGGATTTTTGATAATTAAACCTATGACGTTTAATTAAATAGAAATGTAACGATATTGCCAGTGATAAGAGAAAAATAGTTAAAAAATAGTTATATTAATATAATAGTAAAGTTTAATAAAAATAGTTAAAAATAGAAATAATTAAATTTAATACAAAATAGTAATAGTTATAAAAATAGAAATAGTTAAATTTTATAAAAATAGATTAATTTTATATAGTTATAGACATAATAGTATGAAAATAACAGTTATATATATACATATACTCATATATATATATATATATGTGTGTGTGTGTGTGATGGTTACTTATGGTTTAGCTAGTGGCTTTCAGGTTTCTGGTAGTTGATTATGGCCGAGGAGCTTGGTGGGAAGCTGTCTGGATTAGTGGTTGATTTTTGCTTTGGAGTTTTTTTGTGTGATGTTTTGGAGTGTGTTTGGGACGTTCTATTATCCTTTTGTTGTATTATGTTTGGAGTGACTTTTTTGTATTGGAGTAGATATACTTCACTATCGGGTGGTGGCTTTGCCGGAATTTGATATTGAAGTATGATGGGCGATGGTTTATCCGGGGCTCATCTATCTACTTTCCTTTACATTCTTGTAGTCTTGATTTTTGTTGCTTTTGGTCTCCTTTTGGTGTTGTAGATGGATATTGTAGCCTTTTTTCTTTATATTATATATGTGTGCTCTCTTCTTTTTAGAAGATCACACATTTTTGTTTTCAAAAAAAATGATAGTAAAAGAGACATCTACTTAATTAAAATACTTAGTTTAAAATAATGCTAATTTAGAATAATTTTAGTCTAATAATTTTAAATGAATGAGTTTATTTTCTATTAAACCATTTGAATTCAACTTCGATTTTCAAGTACCATATTCTTATTCTGTAATGACCCGGGTATTTACACTGATCACTGACACAGATATTTATTGATCGTAAGATCATATTTTCAAATACGATTTAAAAATCCAAACTTTAAATTCCAAAACCTAGTAACTTGTGTATAACAGCATTCACTTGTGTATGAAGCACAACATTTACCAAAACATATTTTTACACATATCATGTATGATAGCATATAATTGACAGCATTTGTTTAAATTGATTTTTATACATGTATAAGAGTAACACTTATACATAGCAAGTTTTATTGCCATTTTTATTACATATGTTTTGTTCATTTTCCAAAGGATTTTGGAATTTAAGTTTGTGCAAATTTTTGATTTAAAAGCTTTTAACTCTTGAATTTAAAACATGCCAAAGCCCATTTTTGTTATCAAAGCAAGTTCAAAGGAAAGTTCACATGTTCATAAAAACAAAAACATGAAAATACCATTTGTTTACAAGCATGTTTTCATTTATATATGTGTGTGCAATTGAGAAAAACACCTATACTAGAAATTAGTTAGAAAAAGGGAATCTAAAGAGGTATGAGTACATGGCAAGATCATTTTTTGTATCATGTATTTTCAGTTTTTAATCCTTTTTTTTCATGAGATTTCTGAAAAATTTCGTTTAATTTTTCATTTTTCAAAACCTTGTTCAATTTATCAACAAAGCATGTGCCAAAAGATTTTACAAAATCTTGCATATGCTATAGCTTTTCACCAACACTAGATGTATACAAAAGCATAGATTTTCAAGACATTTCTATGTCAATATCATCACATGGCCATTGATCTTGTGGTACAAAATTTTCAGATTTTACAAAACCTTGCAAGGCAAGTAAAAGTATTTTATCTTTTGTTATTAAATCATTTTTTCATGAAAGATTTTGGGTTAGAGAACCAATGAAAATCTGAATCTATTTGATACTAAAGGGGATGCTAAAATTTGTCATACCAAGAAAAGATTTGTGAAGATCATAGGAGGTATATTTACATTTGAAATGATGTTTCATAGAAACCAATAGGAAGAAGAGTGGTGGTTGCCTAGGAGTTTTCAAGGTTGATGAGGGTTGAGGTAGGCCATGTGAAAGGAGGAGGGGCTGTGTTGATTTGGTAAGAGAAAGATTTGTTTTTGTGTTGTCCATCAATTGTCACACACAAATCTCAAAACTGATTTTTGCTTGTTTTTCAAAACAGTTTTTTTATGCACCATAGTTTAATATTTTCTACCACTATAAAAGGCCACAAGCACACACCATTTCCACTCACACAAACACAAGAGCAATTGAAATAGATTAGCAAGAGAATTCAGCAAGTAAAGCCTAAGGGTTTAAGCTTTTTTCTGGTGAGTAAACTTGCCTTTAATTTCTATTTTGAATTTCCTGCAGTTGTTATTTAAACTATGAGTGAACCTAGATCTCATTTTGTGTTCTTGTTCAAGTAACATGTCATGGATGGTTTACTTGTTTGATATGATGATGGAACCATTAACTGTTAATGAAAATCTTATGTATTATATGCTAGAAAATTGTATTGCCTGGTGTTTATTCTCAGACCCTGTATTTTGCTTAAAAACCTTACAAATTCAAATAGATCAGAAAACCAAGGATTAGTGGATTAACGTATGATGTTATACCATGTATTAAACCTTTTACATAGGTCATATAAATGTTTAAATGAAGCAGGACATTGCCAAAACCTTCACTGTTATTTAAACAGGAAACACAATATTTGTATTTCAACTCTCTGTTTAATGGAAATTTCAAAACTGATATTAAATCAAATGAAGTACATGGATGCATTCCTGGTATTGAATGATGATTGTAGAAAGTAATTTTGTGATTTTTAATGGCTTATAATGGCCGGGGGACCATGATGATCAGAAATGGGGATTTGGGGAATTTCCGATCATCCAAACAGTTTGAGTTCCCGTGGGTGATGGTGGAGCTTCATCTAGGTCCTAGTATGCTAGGAAAATTACTAAACGAATTTTCAAATGTATGGATTAAGGGAAATTGGAAGAAATAGGGTTTAATGTGGTTATTGGGTTCGGTTTGTATTCATGGGGACTGCTCTCCGCCCAGGTGGTTATGGAGGTGTGGTCAGGGGGGTAGGAGCGTCGTAGCATGGTGGTGATGTGGCAGCGAGGTGGTGGTGGCTCGTGGACCTGACGAGGCATAGGGGTGATTTTCCCCGATGACACAGTTTTGCTGGAAATGGGTGGCACGGGTTTCTTTTTTATTAGCGACGAGAGGAGGGTGCTGGGCTATGGCGTCGTGATCAGGGGAGAAGGGGCGATGTGTGTGGCCAGTCTTTGGTGGATGGAAGTGGCGGTGGTGGCTCTGCATGTTCACGACTATGGTGGAAGGAAGAAGAAGAAGAAGAAGGAGTAGTGGCACTGAGTTTTTGAAGTAATCAAACGTGAAAATCATGTGATCCGGGGGGGGGGGTGGTACTTTAGGCAAGATGCCACTTTGGCTAATAAAAGTGGTATTTGTAATCCTTAGGAACCGACCATTTTTCCACGAGCGCACCCTATGTTTCAAACCGGTACTTCACTGAAAAGTGGTACTTTACCATTTAAGCTTTAAAACAAAGAAGTTTTTGAATGCAATTTAAATTTAAATCAGTTTTAAATGAAAATAATGATTTAAATAAAATAGGAAAATTAATATTTAAATAAAAATAGAATTTTTATTTAATTAGCCAGTGTAGAAAGAAGAAGTGAATCAAGATATAAAAATACAGTTTTGTCAAAGACTAAAATTTAAATATAGAAATTGCAATTTATATTAAATTATAAATTTAATTTAAAATGTGGATTAGAAATGATTTTCTAATGAAATATTTAAACTGTAAAGTTAACAAAGAAGTCGTTCAAGAATAGCAGATCGGATATGGTTTTGGATAGACGTCGAGAAGTCAGCAGAATCTGTAATTTTATTAAATTATAAATTTAGTTTATAATTTAAATTAGAATTTAAATGTAATATTTATATTTAAAACAAACAGGATAAAGAGGAACTGTATGTCAAACATATGCTAGATTTGTCAGCTTTAAACCGTATTCCCTGATATAAGGAACTTGTCAAGTACAGTTCTGTATTTTATAAAATATTTTTGTGTTTAGATTGAAAAATTAAAAGAGAAACTTCATCAGGGTAGGAAGAAAAATAAGTGAATCGACTATAAGAGATCAAAGGGAAATTGGATGAGAATAATACAAAGTGTAAAAGTTGAAATATAAATTATAAATCATAGTTTTCAGTCATTTTTGAATAATCAGATTAAGAAATGATTATGGAAAAATGATTTTTCTAAAGGATAAATGTAAGTATTTATTTTTAGAAGTGACGAACAAAAATGAAAAGAAAAACAGTGTGCGGCGCGCACACTGAAACGGTTCATTTTTAAAGATAATCAAAATACCAGATATAGACCAGATGATCACATACTGTGTAGTTTGACTATAATTATATATGCTGATTAGATTATAATCTTGTTAGATTTATAATTTAAAAATAAAAATGATCGTTAATCATTTCAAAGAGACCGGAATTAACATTCCACTTTGAATTGATTATACGCCACGCGTCAGAGATTTTTAAATTGAAGACAGTGATATACAAGGACTATTTTTGAATAGTGCCTTTGGTTTGTCCAGTCCCAGGACAACTTGTATGGATGAATGTCTGACAGAGTATTTCCAAAGGAATCACGTACATTGTTTTCTTCAAACGTACCAGTTGCTGGCACAGAAGGGAAACTTCTTTAGCCTGACAACCAGAGTATTTTTGTGGAAATCAACTAGTGATTTTCGATGGATTTGACGATGTGGCATTCACAGAAATTATAAACGGTTATGATGAAAAGGTAAGTCTAGCCTCAAGCCTCACACCCAGGAAATGAAAAAAATCGGGCAGGCAGCATGGCTATGTGGGTCGCTCCCATTAGGGTGTAGCATCACCTATCTAGAGAAATTCCTTTTGTTTCTTAATCTATCGATTCTTCCCATTCGGGAATGGTTGCCGTACACAACCAATGGTGATATACATTCGATACACTCAAGAGAAATGAGTGGTCGGTCATGTGAGGGTCGGGTTGTAAGACGTTCTTGTTGAACCCAGGTGTATTTGCCTCTAGAGATACATCGTCGGAAGGTGGTCCCATACCTTGTCATAGTTGGAGATCCAATTTCCATAAGCGCCAAGCAGTTTTTATTTATATACTATATAGGAGAATGTGAGATGCAAGCATTCTTCTAGATTCTAATTTATTTGTAAAAAAACTTATATACACTATGATAATATCTGTTTCAAAGTATACAAAGTGTTTTTGATCTCATAAGATAAAAACCCGTTCCGTATTTACGGCGTGGTCTTATGAGATATTTTTATTTGTTTTTAAACTGTTTACTCATACCCGTCCCCTGATTGACCCGGAGTTTATTTTTCTGTGTTTTCCCTTAAACTCTTGGGTATTCATAACACTTGTTATGAATAGACAAGTGAATCAGGATTGGATAAAACTCGAGAAGCTAGGATGGAACTTTTCTGCGTGTTGATCTACTTATCTTATCTACTGTATAATTAAGTCTGCAAGTTAGTCGTCTATGATATGTATGATTAAAGATGTACTATGAATGGCTTGTATTATTAGACCTATGATGCTCTGATGTAATATATTCCGCTTTGTAATATTATGAAGTATTATCTGTTTTTTGTAAAATTTCCGCTGTGAGATTCTGATGTTTCTGTAATTTTATCTTCTATCTATTCTTATTCTTATTAATGGAACGACTTCCGATGTGTTCGAAAGTTGGGTCATTACAGTTGGTATCATAGCTTAGGTTACTGATTACCTAGGCTTTGGGTGAGTGTGAGAGAGCGTATTTTTATGAAAATTTAAAATAAATCAACTTGGATGGTATACCTAAGTTAGTTATATCCAGTCTGGAATGACAACCTGTTACATTCAGGTGATTAAGATGAGTAACCGAGGACGGAGAGTTCGAGCTAGAGGGTCTTCCACTACTACTAGTCGTAATACTGGATCCTAGGATCAAGGAGAAACTGTGAAGGAAGTTGCACCAGTTCAGTAGGATAAAAGTTTTGCAACTATCTGTAAGAAGTTAATTAACCAGGGTCAACCTCGAGATAAATTAAATATGGTTGGATTAAATTCCAATCATATTGATACCAGAAATCAAGATAGAATTCTAAATTGAAGTAAAATTTGGATTTCCTGAAATAAAGGCTGGATTTAAGTATTTATTTGGATATGGACTCAAGAAAAGTGAATTGGTCGATTTGTGAAAACTAATCATAATTATGAGTCCCAAAATGGAGATTGTTAAGTACGTGAATGAAGATTTTGGGTAATACTTAACGGAGCTAAGTAAATGGACCAATGAGTTAAAGAGGGAATTTGAACAGATATTTTTGGTTATGAATAGGATATTGCTGATGTGTATTAATTATTTATATATAGGTCGATAACTCTAATCTGCTGTTTACAAATTTCGAGGACGAAATTTTTATAAGAGGGGTAGAATGTAATGACCCGGGTATATACACTGATCACTGACACGGATATTTATTGATCGTAAGATCATATTTTCAAATACGATTTAAAAATCCAGACTTTAAATTCCGAAACCTGGTAACTTGTGTATAACAGCATTCACTTGTGTATGAAGCACAGCATTTACCAAAACATATTTTTACACATATCATGTATGATAGCATATAATTGATAGCATTTGTTTAAATTGATTTTTATACATGTATAAGAATACAACTTATACATAGCATGTTTTATTACCATTTTTATTACATATGTTTTGTTCATTTTCCAAAGGATTTTAGAATTTAAGTTTGTGCAAATTTTTGATTTAAAAACTTTTAACTCATGAATTTAAAACATGTCAAAGCCCATTTTTGTTATCAAAGCAAGTTCAAAGGAAAGTTCACATGTTCATAAAAACAAAAACTTGAAAATACCATTTGTTTGCAAGCATGTTTTCATTTATATTTATGTGTGCAATTGAGAAAAACACCTACACTAGAAATTAGCTAGAAAAAGGGAATCTAAAGAGATATGAGTACATGGCAAGATCATTTTTGTATCATGTATTTTAAGTTTTTAATCCTTTTTTTTCATGAGATTTCTGAAAATTGTCATTTCATTTTTCATTTTTCAAAACCTTGTTCAATTTGTCAACAAAGCATGTGCCAAAAGATTTTACAAAATCTTGCATATGCCATAGCTTTTCACCAACACAAGATGTATACAAAAGCATAGATTTTCAAGACATTTCTATGTCAATATCATCATATGGCCATTGATCTTGTGGTACAAAATTTTCAGATTTTACAAAACCTTGCAAGGCAAGTAAAAGTATTTTATCTTTTGTTATTAAATCAATTTTTCATGAAATATTTTGGGTTAGAGAACCAAAGAAAAACTGAATCTATTTGATACTAAAGGGGATGCTAAAATTTGTCATACAAAGAAAAGATTTGTGAAGATCATAGGAGGTATATTTACATTTGAAAAGATGTTTCATAGAAACTAATAAGAAGAAGAGTGGTGGTTGCCTAGGGGTTTTCAAGGTTGATGAGGGCTGAGGTAAGCCATGTGAAAGGAGGAGGGGCTGTGTTGATTTGGTAAGAGAAAGATTTGTTTTTGTGTTGTCCATCAATTGTCACACACAAATCTCAAAACTGATTTTTGCTTGTTTTTCAAAACAATTTTTTTTATGCACCATAGTTTAATATTTTCTACCACTATAAAAGGCCACAAGCACACACCATTTCCGCTCACACAAACACAAGAGCAATTGAAATAGATTAGCAAGAGAATTCAGCAAGTAAAGCCTAAGGGTTTAAGCTTTTTTCTGGTGAGTAAACCTGCCTTTAATTTCTATTTTGAATTTCCTGCAGTTGTTGTTTAAACTATGAGTGAACCTGGATCTCTTTTTGTGTTCTTTTTCAAGTAACATGTCATGGATGGTTTACTTGTTTGATATGATGATGGAACCATTAACTATTAACGAAAATCTTATGTATTATATGCTAGAAAATTGTATTGCCTGGTGTTTGTTCTCAGACCCTGTATTTTGCTTAAAACCCTTACAAATTCAAATAGATAAGAAAACCTAGGATTAGTGGATTAAAGTATGATGTTCTACCATGTTTTAAACCTTTTACATAAGTCATATAAGTGTTTAAATGAAGCAGGACATTGCCAAAACCTTCACTGTTATTTAAACAGGAAACACAGTATTTGTATTTCAACTCTTTGTTTAATGGAAAATTCAAAACTGATATTAAATCAAACGAAGTACATGGATGCATTCCTGGTATTGAATGATGATTTTAGAAAGTAATTTTGTGATTTTTAATGGCTTATAATGGCCGGGGGACCATGATTATCAGAAATGGGGATTTGGGGAATTTCCGATCATCCAAACAGTTTGAGTTCCCGTGGGTGATGATGGAGCTTCATCTAGGTCCTAATATGCTAGGAAAAATATGAAACGATTTTCAAATGTATGGATTAAGGAAAATAGGAAGAAATAGGGTTTAATGTGGTTATTGGGTTCGGTTTGTATTCATGGGGACTACTCTTCGCCTGGGTGGTTATGGAGGTGCGGTCAGGGGGGATAGGAGCATCGGAGCATGGTGGTGATGTGGCAGCGAGGTGGTGTGGCTCGTGGACCTGACGAGGCATAGGGGTGATTTTCCCCGATGACACAGTTTTGTTGGAAATGGGTGGCACGGGTTTTTTTTGATTGGCGACGAGAGGAGGGTGCTGGGCTATGGCGTCGTGATCAGGGGAGGAGGGGCGACGTGTGTGGCCAGTCGTTGGTGGATGGAAGCGACGGTGGTGGTTGTGCATGTGCACGACTATGGTGGAAGGAAGAAGAAGAAGAAGAAGGACTAGTGGCACTGAGTTTTTGAAGTAATGAAACGTGAAAATCATGTGATCCGGGGGGAGGGGGGTTGGTACTTTAGGCAAAATGCCACTTTGGCTAATAAAAGTGGTATTTTGAAAACCCTATGTTTCAAATCGGTACTTCACTGAAAAGTGTTACTTTACCATTTAAGCTTTAAAACAAGAAGTTTTTGAATGCAATTTAAATTTAAATCAGTTTTAAATGAAAATAATGATTTAAATAAAATAGGAAAATTAATATTTAAATAAAAATAGAATTTTTATTTAATTAGCCATGTGTAGAAAGAAGAAGTGAATCGGGATATAAAAATACAATTTTGTCAAAGACTAAAATTTAAATACAAAAATTGTAATTTAAATTAAATTATTAATTTAATTTAAAATGTGGATTAGAAATGATTTTCTAATGAAATATTTAAACTGTAAAGTTAACAAAGAAGTCGTTCAAGAATTGTAGATCGGATATGGTTTTGGACAGACGTCGAGAAGTCAGCAGAAACTGTAATTTTATTAAATTATAAATTAGTTTATAATTTAAATAAAAATTTAAATGAAATATTTATATTTAAAACAAACAGGATAAAGAGGAGCTGTATGTCAAACATATGCTAGATTTGTCAGCTTTAAACCGTATTCCCTGATATAAAGAACTTGTCAAGTACAGTCCTGTATTTTATAAAATATGAATAATATTTTTGTGTTTAGATTGAAAAATTAAAAGAGAAACTTCATCAGGGTAGGAAGAAAAATAAGTGAATCGACTATAAGAGATCAAAGGGAAATTTGATGAGAATAATACAAAGTGTAAAAGTTGAAATATAAATTATAAATAATTGTTTTCAGTCATTTTTGAATAATCAGATTAAGAAATGAATACGGAAAAATGATTTTTCTAAAGGATAAATGTAAGTATTTATTTTTAGAAGTGACGAACAAAAATGAAAAGAAAACAGTGTGTGGCGCGCACACTGAAACGGTTCATTTTTAAAGATAATCAAAATACCAGATATAGACCAGATGATCACATACTATGTAGTTTGACTATAATTATATATGCAGATTAGATTATAATCTTGTTAGATTTATAATTTAAAAAGAAAATGATCGTTAATCATTTCAAAGAGACCGGAATTAACATTCCACTTTGAATTGATTATACGCCGCGCGTCGGAGATTTTTAAATTGAAGACGATGATATACAAGGACTATTTTTGAATAGTGCCTTCGGTTTGTCCAGTCCCAGGACAACTTGTATGGATGAATGTATGACAGAGTATTTCCAAAGGAATCACGTACGTTGTTTTCTTCAAACGTACCAGTTGCTGGCACAGAAGGGAAACTTCTTTAGCCTGACAACCAGAGTATTTTTACGGAAATCAATTAGTGATTTTCAATGGATTTGACGATGTGGCATTCAAAGAAATTATAAACGGTTATGATGAAAAGGTAAGTCTAACCTCATGCCTCACACCCAGGAAATGACAAAAATCGGGCAGGCAGCATGGCTATGTGGGTCGCTCCCATTAGGGTGTAGCATCACCTATCTAGAGAAATTCCTTTTGTTTCTTAATCTATCGATTCTGCCCATTTGGGGATGGTTGCCGTACACAACCATTGGTGATATACATTCGATACACTCAAGAGAAATGAGTGGTCGGTCATGCGAGGGCCGGGTTGCAAGACGTTCTTGTTGAACCCAGGTGTATTTGCCTCTAGAGATACATCGTCAGAAGGTGGTCCCATACCTTGTCATAGTTGGAGATCCAGTTTCCATAAGCGCCAAGCGGTTTTTATTTATATACTATATAGGAGAATGTGAGATGCAAGCATTCTTCTAGATTTTAATTTATTTGTAAAAAAAACTTATAGACATTATGATAATATCTGTTTCAAAGTATACAAAGTGTTTTTGATCTCATAAGATAAAAACCCGTTCCGTATTTAGGCGTGGTCTTATGAGATATTTTTATTTGTTTTTAAACTGTTTACTCATACCAGTCCCCTGACTGACCTGGAGTTTATTTTTCTGTGTTTTCCCTTAAACTCTTGGGTATTCATAACACTTGTTATGAATAGACAAGTGAATCGGGATTGGATAAAACTCGAGAAGCTGGGATGGAACTTTTTTGCGTGCTGATCTACTTATCTTATCTACTGTATAATTAATTCTATCGTCTATGATATGTATGATTAAAGATGTACTATGAATGGCTTGTATTATTAGACCTACGATGCTCTGATGTAATATATTCCGTTGTGTAACATTATGAAGTATTATCTGTTTTTTGTAAAATTTCCGCTGTGAGATTCTGATGTTTCCGTAATTTTATCTTCTATCTATTCTTATTCTTATTAATGGCACGACTTCCGATGTGTTCGAAAGTTGGGTCGTTACATGTTCGAACCACGTATCAAACATTTCCAAATTCTAACTTAAAATCAATTTAAATTTCAAATAACTTAAAATTTAATGGTTTAAATTTCTACATTAAACATAGTGTTCAAATTAGTAAAACATAAGTTTTAATTCTTGCTCATAATGGTTTCATGTACAATTCAAAATGTTGGGAACTTGCAGTGTGATAACATGGGTGGTTTCAAATAAATGAACAATCAAATTAAATAAAAATACAAATAAATAACAATCATGACATTACAATACATGATGAAGTCACTATTATTTCATGCGTTTATTCAACTACCAAGTCTTTTAACAACCAATTTAAGTAAAATTCAATTAGCTCGGTAACATGTCTAGTGCCAACCACATCAACGTAAAACTTAAAATTCTCCAATTAACATTTCAATAAATTAACTGGCATAGAAATCTACCTATAGTGAATTTTATAATTTAATTTGCATAGTAATTTAAATCGTGAGTTATGCCACTCGCCTTTTGTGGATTGGATATGACACTTTTGGCGATTCATGATGGCCTGCATGCTCACACTGACACCACTCGGATTTAGGATGGCGGCAAACATATGTCAACCAACGCAAGTTCTCCCCTCTTTTTTTATAAATAAAGAAGAGGGTAAAATCGGTTGGTTTTGATTTTTGGGTGTGGATCTGAGACTAGGGAGGTGTATGACAGTATGAGAGAAGGCGATAGAGTCTTGCTAGTTATGGAGAAATAGGTGTGGGTTTGACTTTAGCACATGGTGTGGCTTCAGATTTGGAGCGTCGGAATCTTGGTTTGGAGGGGAGATTGGGTAGGCCAGAGGCTTGGCTTGCCAGTGGGATTTAGGGTGGCATTGCTATAGGGTCAGAGTTGGAGGTCTGCGACAAAGCTAGGGTGGATGGTGAGGATGAATATGGCCACGTGTGGGCGTTTGCGGTGGCGGTCAAAGGGAACGGCGACGTGGAGCGTGCGATGGCCAATTAGGAGGTCGATGGGTGATTTATGTAAAGAAGGAAGACCACAATGAAGGCGTGGGTTCTGGTGCAAGGGATGGAGCAGTGATTTTGATTTGTGGTGGTGATGATTAGTGTGCGGAGTGGCTGAGGAAGAAGAAATCATGAAAAATAATTGGAGAAGAAAAAGGGAAAAAGAGAATGTCTAATTCTATTTACACCCAAGAAAAGGTTGAGTTCACCTAGAAAAATCAGTAACCAAGCTACTCCTGTTTTGCTTTAAAAAAACAGTGTACGTCGTAGAACCCTTACGAAGTGCCTTTAGGGCCCTCGTGGTGGCTACACTAAACTTCTTTAGGGTACCTCGTAGAAGCTCTACGAGATGCTCTACAGACACAGGTAAAATTGGTTTTTTAAGTATTACACAGGTGAACTCAGCAAAACGCTGGGTTCCTCCCATTTTTTTGTTTTTTCTTGGTGATGTAGCATCCCAAATTTCTGGTACTTTTTGAGCTGATCAAACACACAAGTCCAACCCAAATTGCACTGAAAACCCAGATGTTATTAGAAAGAAACTAGAGAGTGAGATAAGAAAGAAAGAAAGAAATATTAGAATAAAATAATAAGAACCAACACAGCATAGATCTCACATCGCAGCGGAACAAAATATAATATAGAAATAAATATTTATTGAGAGCTTGAAAAATACTTACAATCATCAGAGTACATCACATAGTTGGGCAGTCGTAACAACCTGTCCTCATATAAAATCACACAGCAAAATAATTCTATATAATATCATACGTTTGAACTCTTCCAGCTTGTCTCTTCATAGCATCCGATAACCTGAACCTGAAAATCTCGGCCTAACCCGAGCATTACAAACGCCGGATCAGTCTGGTGAACCAGAGTGAGAAACTCACTAAGTTTTTATAAGCAACATCTAACTTAATTTTAAAGTTAACAAATCTTTTCTGAAAGAAATGGATAATCGTAAGACCGTTCCACACATAAACACGGATGGTTTTTAGCTTACAATAACCCAATACATTTTTGAAATTATATTTTATTCTGATATTATAATAGTGTCTAAATACAAATAAATACCAATCTAGCGAAACGCTTGCATCTCATGCTCCACATACATAGTATACAATCAAAACCGCGTGCTCTTGGAGAATGGATTTTCTGGCAAGGTTTAAGACCACCTTCCGACAATGTACCTATGGAGATGAATACATTAGGGTTCAACAGGAACATCTTGCAACCTAGGCTAAACATGACCGGCCCCTCACTTTACTTGAGAGTACTGAATATATCATTACCATGGTTGGGGGCCAGACAACCGCCGAAAGCATACAAATAAAAATAAAAGGGACAACCGAAGGCATTTGATTTCTCCAAATCAGGTAATGATATACCCTTTTAATGGGTGCAACCTACCCGATTTTGTGCCATTTCCCGCTTGACGAGGCTCGACGTTAACATTACCTTTAGAACATCATATCATCATTCACTTTAAATGCCACTTCATCAGATCTGCCAGAAAATCACTAATTGATGTCCACAAAAATACTCAATTTGTTAAGCAAAGAGAAGTGCCTTCTCCGCCACCAACTTGGTACATTTGAAGAAATCAACATACGCGATCCCTTTGGAAATACCCTATCAGACATCCGTCCACACAATTCATCCAGGAACAGGATGAACCGAAGGCACCCTTCGACCACATCCTAGGAATCACCCTATAGATCAATAGCGAGTAATTGTTACGACCCGAACTTCCACGGTAAGGAAAGAACGAATTTCTTTGAGAACAAGCCACATCAGAACACAAACAGAAGAACATTTCATTGCTTATTACAACAATTTCATCAGAATACAAGAATATACAGAGTATGAATAAATATTAAACATTCGATAAATATCAGAGATTACAATACATTACATAGCAGCGGAAAATAATACAATACACAACTAGAAGAAGATATACGGATACAGAGCTTTCCGGATATCATTCCAGCTGTAAATCAGGATCCTGTGAATATAAATCTGCAAAACGAAAACTACTAGCTGCCCATGTCAAAATAAGGGCACTCAGGGTTTAGGTTAAAACAATAAACTCCAGGTCAGTCATGGGACTGGTGTGAGAACTAAAACAGTTATTAATCTTTATTTTAAAGTTAGGTAAATCAAGGGACCACGCCTTATAACATGGAACGGGTTTCCTCCCAAGAATACCAGTGCATAAAACAATAGCGCAATGCTAAATAAAGAACAATGAAGCTATTATAAGACCCAGGTCCCATCACACAATGCAACACAAGCCGGATGATAGGATTTTACCTTATAATAGCCAAAGAATGCTTGATACGCTAAATTTCATCTTTTATTATTACTATAAGTGCATAGTATTAAAACAATTTCAATCATAAGTATCAATCCTAGACGGCATAAGTGCCCGATCCCACTATGCCGCCATATATAGGTTCTACAATCAAAACCGCAAAGTCACGTATTGGAAGCTGGATTCCCATTTGTGAACCAAGGCAAGGGGTCGTCCTTACCGAATTCGAGACGCTCTAGCCCGCCCCTCAGGAGCAGAACGCATCGTCCCTTGGATCGTTAGGGCCGGTCCACCGATGTGGATTAAAATGCCTGAACACTGCGTTTCCCTACCCTATGGGGTGTCAATGAGTCCAATGACTCCATCGGCTCCACATAGTCATCGATATATCCGAGGCGCCTCGCAATCCAACAACCACATAAGTCAAACTCGTTAGGGCGTGTAAAACCACTGATGCCACTTCTAGCTAGAAGGAAACGCATGTCCTCCCTGAAGTCCTTCTCCCGTTTCTGGTTCACACTGGGGTGTGAGGCTCGCAAATTAACGCTACACAAAGCTGTGCCACACAGGCTGTGCTTTGATCATCAACCACAAGACTCTGCTTTTCAACAGAAGCCTTGATCATTTGCATCTCAGCATGCCACACAGGCAGACCACTCCATGCAACTGATATCCATCAATCACACAGAATGATATCCAATGTCAGACACACAGTCCATTTACAAGTCCGTTCTGGGTCTGAACGAAACCGGAGGCACCTTGTACCTCGCATATCCATCGATCTCCAAGTACGTCTGGACGATCACCAACCGATTCCCTCCTCTTGGGTGTACGGCCCAATCAAGATCACCAGTAATTATCCAAACGACGTGAAGACCTCCGGCCTTCAACCACCGTCTTCATCTTCGACTAATCTTCGAATCAGTTATTCAGAATGGGATAAACCCGGTCTTTCTGAATAACTCGCATATATAATAAACAAGTGTTATACAAACACAACATATGCCTCATTCCAATTCAGAATATTCTTTTATTCAAATATTCTTATACTTTGGGAAAGGTTCCCATTAATTTTATCAAAAATAAATTCTTTAAATTGTTCTTTAATCTTCCTTTGAATATCAATTCAAACCAAATTATGGTTTATCCAAACTAGGAGGGATTAACGAACCTTACCGAAGTAATCACTTGTTAAATTTCCCAATCCCAACCTATTCATTCCATGAAGTAAAACTGGTAATACTTCATATCTAACACCACGATGTTATCGGTAAATTCAATTACCATTTCACGTTCAAATCTAATTAAAGATTTAACTATCGCCTGGAGCCAAACTGGTGATACTCCATTCTCGATCATTTCAATCTAATTAAAGATTTATTAAAACTCCACTTAGTTTTAATCTTCCCAAAAATCATTATCAATGATTATTTAACTTGGGAAATCATATCTTGTCTTTAACTGGGATAAAGAACCAACGTCATTTAAAACATGGTTCACGATAAACCCAAATCCCACTTGATATTAAATACAAGGTTCTTAATAGAAAATATACCGGCTTATATTCAATATCAAATTCTACGACCAACAAATATCGTATTGGAAATAACGATATAAATATATCTTTCAAATTTCCATAATAATACCTGTATAATCACGAAATTCAACATCGAAATATTCCAAAGACAATTTCGATTCAAATCCATTACAATTCAATTATTGGAAATTCTGGTTATTTTCAAAACCATTTCAAATCCACTTATTTATTTTAAAAATAAATGGGATTATAATTCTAGTTCAAAACAAGTCCATTTCGATAAAAATCTATTTTTATCTTTTCAAATATGGAGTTTTTCATCCCAATTCTTCACAAATCATTTCTTATTATTTTACACAAATTATTACTATTTTTAATAATTTTATCAAGGCCCGTACAGTCGATTTCCATCAACGGCCATCGAACTGCACTTACAGCGACCGTTTCCAAATTTGATTTGGACATAACTCCAAATCCCAACGTTAGATTTCAAATCTCTAATATTCTTTAGAAATCTCTTTTCGATACGAAACCAACGGTTCCGATTTTAGGAGAATCCGACGGTCGGATCTCCCGTAATATCAATTCGAAGTCAATGGTCGAAATTCGCGAACTGCCGTGGCGCGACGCGTTCTATTCAGGCCATTATATATATATATATACAATATATATATTATATATATTTCGTCGATTTCCTTTCAAAATGTATTTTATAAATCGTTTTAAATTTGTTTTCAAAACGATTTCAACTTCATATTCAATTTCTAGTCAAAATTGAATATTTCATATCATTAATCTATAAATGATAATATTTTCAAAATGTTATATTTTGAAATCACTTCCTTTTCTATATTCATTATAAAAATGAATAAAATCGATATAAATATCGTTCACATCAAAATGGAGCTTATCTAACCAACACGGCTTTATATATTTCAATAACTTCGTTATTCTATTCAACAAATGAATATTTTATATTCAACACATGAATTTTCTTTTATTCAACACATGAATATATATTTTAATCAACACATGAATTTTTCTTCTATTCAACACATGAATTTATATTTTATTCAACACATGAATATTTATTCTATTCAGCACATGAATTTTTCTTCTATTCAACACATAAATTTATATTTTATTCAATACATGAATATTTATTCTATTCAACACATGAATTTATATTTTTATTCTCTAAATTGGAATGAGACCCACTCAATTACCATATAATGTTAATTATATGGATTTTTTACAACACATGTATATAATAGCAATGATAGATCATCAACCATCATTCAGAGTGCACCACACATCTGCATAAGCATTAAATATAAATAATTAATGCTTACACAGTCTGTCAACCCATCGGTCAACATACTACTAAACAATTGGGATTAGTGTACGTCAATATCATCCCAACACCCGTATGGGGTTTCAATCAATCAAACACATATTTTATTTGGGCAGTTGTGCGATGTGTAAAATTTATCGTCCCAATCTATGTCAGTCAAATAGGTGTACATAAACAAATCTTTCTGATTTATAAATAAATATCAATTTATTCACATTCACGTTAAAAATTACATTTTTAAATATAAATAATTTATTTCAACACATGAATATACTTTCGATTCATTCCACATCACAATTAATTTTCACAACACAAAAAATCAACCAAGTCGTCCATGATCTGTGGACGACGGGTGTCGGGTGCTACTAAGCACCTTCTGCATCCTAGTATATATCTCAACTAGAAGATAAAATAAAAGTGAGGAGTTTTAACCGAGGGTTCCACTCCTCCATTTCATTTTTGAATCTCTGAACAGTCGGGGTTTGCCTGACATTAACGCAGTATTCTCTACGTTGTTCATAGCAAAAATCACATTTTTAATATGATGTTTTTATAAAACTCTCACCTTTATATAAATAAAAATCTCGCCTTTACAAACTAAAAATCTAATCTTTATATAAATAAAAATCTCGCCTTTACTAACTAAAAATCTAATCTTTCTGTAAACAAAAATATAATCTTTCTATCTTAAAAAAAAAACCGACCTTTCTACTTATAAAAATCCGACCTTTATCACAACTCTATATTTTTAAAAACCATGCTAATAATATTTTTTTCAAAAGCAAAACACATTTTTATATTCAAAGCGATTTCATTTAAAAATCATATTTTTAAAATCAAAGCTATATATATTTTTATTCTTTACATTATATAAAAATCATATTTTGCCTCACTAAAAATCACAACTTTATGTATATAAAGGTTTCAACTTTTTATGGATAAAAACATAACTTTTTCTCGTGTTCATATATATAAAAACCGTATTTTTATTCCATACCCATACAAATAAAAAATCGTATTTTTATAAATTAATTTTCTCCATAAAAATCATATTTTTATATAAATCAATTTTATTTATAAAAACTATATTTTTCCTTTTCATTTTAAAATTTAAATACTGAATAAATTAAACTAAGTACATAAAAAACTAAAGTAAAGTAAAAAAACGCTTACTGTAATTATCTGCTGCGTCGAACGGAAGTTTTCAACCTAGGGCTCCCTTTTTTCCTTCATGCTGATCGATGGTGGGGCGGTGTCTGACCTGCGGTGGCGCAGCAGGCGGAAGAGGGGACCTACGACGGCGTCAGAACGAGGCTTCGGGCTAGGGTTTCAAAAAGGGGCGGCGACGTCGTTTTGTGGGGGTTGGGGGCTTCTCAAACGAGGTGTAGGTGAGGAGAGAGGGAGGCGACACCGGGGATGGTCGAAGTGTGGATCGGAGGTGGTCGGCGCAATGATCGATGAGGCGGCCTGAGGAGCGGATCGCGTTTCCTCTTGGTTTTTTTTTTGAAAAGTCTGAATCGATGAAAGAGGAAAGGGGGTGGAGGGATTTTATATATTATATATAATAAATTAATATTATGTTCTCCATTTAAGTTGACTTTTCATTCGATCTCTGTACGAGACTCAATGACTGTCTCCCCTAGCTAATTAACCCCATTATGAACACAATGAGATATGTACCATAAGCCAATTCGACCATTACGATAAGTTTCCATCAAATTTAAAATATAAATATATATATTCAATTTGAACGTACATTTTAAATTACCGGGGCCACATACTGATTCAGAAAATTCCAGAAAAATTATTTCTAGTTTCGTATTGACGATACGGTCCTAACAAAACTAATTTCGTCGATTCTGAGACTGTTTGAAAAATGGTCATTTCCCAGTCGATTAAAATTGACTGAAACTGTCCAAACACGTTTAACTTCGCCAGCTCACATATTAATCCCAAAATTTATGAATTTTGAAACCTAGCAATAATTTGACATCCCAGATCCAACAAAAGTGGTTTCGTCGAAAACCGAGGTCGTTTGCAAAATTTCCATTTTTAAGGCCAGAATTCCATAGCGACTATTCTGAAATTTCATCTGGGGATAACTTTTTATCCCCGCTATGAAATATCAATTTTTCGGGTTCGTTGGAAAGATATTTTCAAATAGATTCTAATATTTTTTGTTTCGCTAAAATCCGATTTATTTTGAATCTTGTACATTCATTTGAACTTTGAAATCGAAATTTCAAACTACCGCGCCATTTTCAATTCCTTTTATATTTAAAATAAAATATTAATATTCTAACGACGATTCAAATAAATATATACGTTCTTTTTCTATTCAAAATAAATTTCTCGTCGTTATTACTTAAAATAAATCATTTTAAATTTTCAAAATTCATCAAAATTGCCAAAATTAAAATTTTAAATTGGCTCAGATTTTCCGGGTTATTACAATCTTCCCCACTTAAAACTTTTCGTCCCCGAAAAGGAACGAAGCTGAAAGTTGTTTTACAAACCAACTCAACTTTCATTATTTTCTTTACGGCTTAAGTTCTTCAACTTTTCAGTTTCTAAGAATTTTACAAAAAATTGGCTAACACCCTAAATTTTCGAAAAATTTCGCGATAACCTTTCCTGCACCGGGAGCTTCGGTGTATTTCAAATAGCCTCCCATGGCCCTCACCAATCCAAAAAGAAAAAGAAACAGCCAAGCGGCTAGCCAATCGGCTCATAAAATCATCCAAACCCAATAAATTCTTAAACATGTACCTATTTGTCGGGCAAACAATTTTATTCTTCAGCTCTAGCCTCCTTGCTATGACCTGTTCAATGTAAGTACATGTATATGCATGCAAATGCGACTAATTTTCAATACAACTCACTATTTGATCAATTCGGCTGAATGGTTCAACATTTAATTAATCAAACAACACAACTAGCAATCAATTAGTTGATTATCTTTTCAATCATATAATTTTAATACACATCCAAAAAAAATCAGATTTTTGATGCCAAATCACAACAATAGGCCCTATCTAATTTTGGTTCTCACACCAGTCAATTGGAAATATATAGAAATCCCACTTTTGTCACTCGAACATAAATTCTGATGATGAAGCTTCAATCATCAGAACCATCTCCGGGCGATTAGAGTGTGATTCTATATCTATCCAGTATATTAAAACTTCGAATACACGTGGATCAGAGTATGCGCAAAATCTTTATATACTGGACTGTCCAAATTCAATACAAAATAAATAATCAAATATGAATAATTGATTTTAAATTTTCAAAACAAAAATTGTTTTCCTTTTAAAAATATACTCTTCACACTCGTTCTAGGATACTACTGATCCCATCTCTAACGAGTCATTCCCCTTGGATATTACTAATCCAATCTCTGATGAATTCTTTCATATGGTTCTAATGTGTTTTATTCTCCGAGCTCTGTAAACCAAATCTCTGATACCAAACTGTTAAATAGCTAACGAAATCCGGTAGGCTTTGCAACCATCCCTTCATCCCCCAAGCAGCAGGTAATACCCACCGTGGCTCCCACATGGTCCCCCAGTACACTTGTTTTACGGCGACCCTCTCGAGCCTCCCGACCACTGCCTAACCAACCCCCGCAAGGGACATGTGGGGGTAAGAGTCTCCCGTTCGCCACCAAACCGCGAAGCGAGAACCCCCCATCATGACTGCAACAAGAACCGGTGATACTCCATTCTCGATCATTTCAATCTAATTAAAGATTCATTAAAACTCCACTTAGTTTTAATCTTCCCAAAAATCATTATCAATGATTATTTAACTTGGTAAATCATATCTTGTCTTTAACTGGGTTAAAGAACCAATGTCATTTAAAACACGGTTCAAGATAAACCCAAATCCCATTTGATATTAAATACAAGGCTCCGAATTGAAAATATATCGGCTTATATTCAATATCAAATTCTACGACCAAAAAATATCGTATTGGAAATAACGATATAAATATATCTTTCAAATTTCCATAACAATATCTGTATAGTCATGAAATCCAACATCGAAATATTCCAAAGACAATTTCAATTCAAATCCATTCCAGTTCAATTATTGGAAATTCTGGTTATTTTCAAAACCATTTCAAATCCACTTTATTTATTTTAAAAATAAATGGGATTATAATTCTAGTTCAAAACAAGTTCATTTCGATAAAAATCTATTTTTATCTTTTCAAATATGAAGTTTTTCATCCCAATTCTTCACAAATCATTTCTTATGATTTTACACAAATTATTACTATTTTTAATAATTTTATCAAGGCCCGTACAGTCGATTTCCATCAACGGCCATCGAACTGCACTTACAATGACCTTTTCCAAATTTGATTTGGTATAAATCCAAATCCAACCGTTAGATTTCAAATCTCTAATATTCGTTAGAAATCTCTTTTCGATACGAAACCAACGGTTCTGGTTTTAGGAGAATCCGACGGTCGGATCTCCCGTAATATCCATTCGAAGTCAATGGTCGAAATTCGCGAACTGCTGCGGCGCGGCGCGTTCTATTCAGGCCATTATATATATATATAACATATATTATATATATTTCGCCGATTTCCTTTCAAAACGTATTTTATAAATCGTTTTAAATTTGTTTTCGAAACGATTTCAACTTCATATTCAATTTTTAGTCAAAATTGAATATTGCATATCATTAATCTATAAATGATAATATTTTCAAAACGTTATATTTTGAAATCACTTACTTTTCTATATTCATTATAAAAACGAATAAAATCGATATAAATATCGTTCACATCAAAATGGCGCATATCTAACCAACACAGCTTTATATATTTCAATAACTTCGTTATTCTATTCAACAAATGAATATTTTCTATTCAATACATGAATTTTCTTTTATTCAACACATGAATATATATTTTATTCAACACATGAATTTTTCTTATATTCAACAGATGAATTTATATTTTACTCAACACATGAATATTTATTCTATTCAACACGTGAATTTTTCTTCTATTCAACACATGAATTTATATTTTATTCAACACATGAATATTTATTCTATTCAACACATGAATTAATATTTTTATTCTCTAAATTGGAATGAGACCCACTCAATTACCATATAATGTTAATTATATGGATTTTTCTACATCATATGTATATAATAGCAACGATAGATCATCAACCATCATCCAGAGTGCACCACACAACTGCATAAGCATTAAATATAAATAATTAACGCTTACATAGTCTGTCAACCCATCGGTCGACATACTACTAAACAATTGGGATTAGTGTACGTCAATATCATCCCAGCACCCGTGTGGGGTTTCAATCAATCAAACACATATCTTATTTGTGCAGTTGTAAAAACCCGTAACTTCCCCGTAAAGGAAAGCGTCGGATAGTTCGAGAACAAGCCACAACAGAACGCATACAAAAGAACATTCACTGTATATTACAACAATGCATCAGATTACAAGAATATACAGAGTATAAATGAATATTACACAGAAATATCAGAGATTTAAATTATATTTAAATACATAGCAGCGGAAATAATACAATACACAACTAGAAGAGATATACGGATACAAAGCTTTCCGGATATCGTTCCAGCTGTAAACCAGGATCCTGTGAATATAAATCTGCAAAACCAAAACTACTAGCTGCTCGTGTCAAAATTAGGGGCACCCAGAGTTTAGGTTAAAACAATAAACTCCAGGTCAGTCATGTGACTGGTGTGAGAACTAAAACAGTTAATCTTTATTTTAAAGTTAGGTAAATCAAGGGACCACGCCGTATAACACGGAACGGGTTTCCTCCCAAGAATACCAGTGCATAAAACAAACAGCGCAATGCTAAATAAAGAAAAATGAAGCTGTTATAAGACCCAGGTCCCATCACACAATGCAACGCAGCCGAGGATAAGGTTTTCCCTTATAACAGCCAAAGAATGCTTGATACGTTTAAAACAAATCATTTGATACTATAATAAGTACATAGTGTATAAAACAACTTCAAATCATAAGTATCAATCATAGGCGGCATGAGCGCCCCATCCCACTATGTCACCATACTAGGCTCTACAAATAAAACCGCAAATGTCACGTATTGGGAAATTGGATTTCCGTCTATGAACCGAGGCAAAAGATAGTCCTCAACCGATTCGAGACAATCTATCCCATGTCTCAGGTCCCAGACTCAGGTGGGCCTTGGATCGTCAGGGCCGGTCCACCGATGTGGATTATTATGCCTGAACAATACGTCTCTCCGCCCTATGGGGCGTAAATGAGCCAACAAATGACTCCATCGGACCCAGATCGTCCGATCAAACCGAGGCGCCTCGCAACAGCAACAACAACATAAGTCAAACTCGTCAGGGTGTGTAAAACCACTGACGCCACTTCTAGCTAGAAAGAAACGCAAGTCCTCCCTGAGGTCCGTCTCCCGTTTTTGGTTCATACCGGGTGTGAAACTCGCGAATCAAACGTTACACAAAGCTACGCCACAAAGGCCTTGCTTTGATCATCACCACAAGACTTCGCTTTTCAACATAAGCCTCGATCAATTGCCACTTAGGCATGCCACACAGGCAATTCACTCCATGCGTTTGATATCCATCAATATATAACCCCTGAGCTCGTACGTCTCAGAGAAGGGCGTTAAGCAAGAGAATAAATTCTCCGCCGCCAAACAGATATATATTTGATAGAGATCAATCACACGGACTAAAATCCAATGTCAGACACACAGTCCATTTACAAGTCCGTTCTGGGTCTGAACGAAACCGGAGGCACCTAGTACCCCGCATATCCATCGATCTCCAAGTACGTCTGGACGATCACTAACTGTTTCCATCTTCTTGGGTGTACAGCCCAATCAAGATCATCAGTAATTACCCAAATGACGTGAAGACCTCCGGTCCTCGACCACCGTCTTCATCTTCGACTTATCGTCGTATCAGTTATTCAGAATGGGATAAACCCGGTCTTTCCGAATAACTCGCGTATATTTTAAATAAGTGTTACACAAACACAACATACGCCTCATTCCAATTCATCAGTCACTAACCGTAAATTAATCAAGAGAATAATTTCCCAAATATTAACCCCGAAGGCCGAAACCAACATCAGATCAATATCCAGAAAACCGTTCTGCTTGGCTAACCGACAGTTAGTTTCTAAATTTCACATTCAAAGGGAAAGGTCCCCATTAATTTTATCTAAGATAAATTCCTTGAATTTATTCTTTATTCTATTTTTGAATCTCAATTCAAACTAGTCGGGATTAGCGAACCTTACCGAAGTAATCATTTATTTTAATTTCCCCATCCCAACCTATTCATCCCATGAAGTAAAACTGGTAATACTTCATATCCAACACCACAGTGTTATCGGTAAATTCAATTACCATTTCACGTTCAAATCTAATTAAAGATTTAACTATCGCCTGGAGCAAAACTGGTGGTACTCCATTTTCGATCTTTTCAATCTAATTAAAGATTCATTAAAACTCCACTTAGTTTTAATCTTCGACTGGGTTAAAGAATCAGTGTTATTTAAAAACACGGTTCACGATAAACCCAAAATCACATTCCATTAATTATCGGGTTAAAGAACGAGTGTTATTTAAAACACTGTCCACGATAAACCCAAAAATCAATATCAATTCAATTCCAATTAAATATTATTTAATTGGTATACTTCATTAAATCTAAATAAAAAGATTTAATCTTTTCTCAACTGGGTTCAAGAACAGTGTTAGTGAAGACACCATTCACGACAAACCCAAATCACATTTGATATTCAATATAAGGCTCTGAATAGAAAATATATCGGCTTATATTCAATATCAAATTCTACGATTAACAAATGTCGTATTGGAAATAACGATATAAATATATATCTTTCAAATTTCCATAACAACATCTGTATAATCACGAATTCCAACATCGAAATATTCCGAAGACAATTTCGATTCAAATCCACTCCAATGCAATCATTGGAAATTCTAGTTATTTTTAAAACCCTTTTCAAATTCAATTTATTTATTTAAAAATAAATAGAATTATATTTCTAGTTCAAAACTAGTTCATTTTGATAAAAATCTATCTTTATCTTTTCAAATATGGAGTTTTTCATCCAAAATCTTCACAAATCATTTCTTATGATTTTACACAAATTATTACTATTTTTAATAATTTTTATCAAGGCCCGTACAGTCGATTTCCATCAATGGCCATCGAACTGCACTTACAGCGACCTTTTTCAAATTTGATTTGGACATAATTCCAAATCCAACCGTTAGATCTCAAATTTCTAATATTCGTTAGAAAGCTCTTTTCGATACGAACCCAACGGTTCCGGTTTTAGGAGAATCCGACGGTCGGATCTCCCGTAATGTCCGTTTGAAATAAATGGTCGAAATTCACGAACTGCCGCGGCGCGGCGCGTTCTATTCAGGCCATTATATTATATATATAAAATATATATAATATATATTTCGTCGATTTCTATTTAAAACGAATTATATAAATAGTTTTAAATTCGTTTCAAAAGCAATTTCAACTTCCTTTTCAATTCAAATCAAAATTGAATTCTTCTTTATAAATTCGTTTTAAAATTCATTTCTATTCAATTCAAATTTCAATTCAATTTGAATTCATTTCAATTCACTTTCAATTCAATTTGAATTCGTTTTCAATTCAATTCCGAAATCGTTTTCAATTCATTTCATTTCGAAATCGTTTTCAATTCAATTCATTTCGAAATCGTTTTCAATTCATTTCATCTCGAAATCGTTTTCAATTCATTTCATCTCGAAATCGTTTTCAATTCATTTCATTTCGAAATCGTTTTCAATTCATTTCATTTCGAAATCGTTTTCAATTCATTTCGAAATCGTTTTCAATTCAATTCATTTCGAAATCGTTTTCAATTCAATTCATTTCGAAATCGTTTTCAATTCAATTCATTTCGAAATAGTTTTCAATTCAATTCATTTCGAAATCGTTTTCAATTCAATTCATTTCGAAATCGTTTTCAATTCAATTCATTTCGAAATCGTTTTCAATTCATTTCATTTCGAAATCGTTTTCAATTCATTTCATCTCGAAATCGTTTTCAATTCAATTCATCTCGAAATCGTTTTCAATTCAATTCATTTCGAAATCGTTTTCAGTTCAATTCATTTCGAAATCGTTTTCAGTTCAATTCATTTCGAAATCGTTTTCAATTCAATTCATTTCGAAATCGTTTTCAATTCAATTCATTTCGAAATCGTTTTCAATTCAATTCATTTCGAAATCGTGTTCAATTCAATTCATTTCGAAATCGTGTTCAATTCAATTCATTTCGAAATCGTTTTCAATTCAATTCATTTCGAAATCGTTTTCAATTCAATTCATTTCGAAATCGTTTTCAATTCAATTCATTTCGAAATCGTTTTCAATTCAATTCATTTCGAAATCGTTTTCAATTCAATTCATTTCGAAATCATTTTCAATTCAATTCTTTTCATTATAAAAATTCTAATCTTTACTTCATTAAAAAAAACCAACCTTTCTTTGCCACATACATATAAATAAAAATCTAATCCCTTTTTACATGACTAAAAAAACTAATTTTTATATAACTGAAAATCTAATGCCTATATGACTAAAAATCTAATTTTTATTCCATCAAAGAATCATATTTTCACTTCATGAAAAATAAAATCTTTTTCAAATCAAAGAATCATATTTTCATAACTTAAAAACCTCATCTTAATAAACTGAAAATTATATGTTATATAATCCCAAAAATCATTAACATTATGAGCTGAAAATCATTAAATAAATTAAAATAAAAACTCACTTCGATTTCAGTTTTTCCAAGGAGTGGAAGGGGGTTTCTCGCTGGTGGCTCGCGGTAAGAGAAGAGGGTGGCTGGGGGTCCACGTCGATGGTCAGAAATAGGGGGAGGCGCGGCAGCTGAAAAGGGGGAGGGGGTTTGGGGTTTCAGTCGCGGTCTCGGATTTGAACGGGAGCGAGAGGAAAAGAACTGAGGTTGAGGGGGGGCGGAGTTGCTGAGGTGGCGGAGGAGGTTCTGGTGGCGCGGTGGGCGATTTTAGGTGGAAGCGTGGCATTGTCGGCGGGGCCAGGGAGGGCTGCTTCACTCGAAATCCGAAGAGGAGAGGAAGGAGAGAAGGTGGAGGAGATCGGAGGGTGGCGTGCTGGGGTGGAGCTTGCCTGATCGGCGTCAAGCAGGAGAGGCGGCTCCGTTCTTCGATCGAGCTTGGGGTTTTTTTTTTTTTTTCAATTCTGAAAAGTGAAGTCAACGGGGTGGGGAGGAAAGGGGATATAAAGGTTTTATATATTTTATTATTTATTTTAAATTTCGAACTCTCTAAAGTACCCTTCCCATTCGAACTCGAAATCGAACCCGCCGACCGTCGTCCCTAGCGTTTTACCCCTATTCCGAACACAATGGGACATGTATCGTAAGCTGATTCGGCTATTTCGATAAGTTTCCGTCAAAATCAAATTATAATTCTTTATATTTTGAATTTGAACGCGCATTTCAATTTACTGGGGTCACATACGAACTCTAAAAATTCCCGAAAAATTATTCCTAGCTTCGTATTGACGATACGGTCCTAACACAACTAATTTCGTCAAATATTGAGACCGTTTGAAAAATGGCCATTTTCCAGTCGATTAAAATCAACTGAAACTGGTCAAACGCATTTTCCTTCGCCACGCTCACATATTGATTCGAAAAATTATGAAATTTGGAATCTAGCAATAATTTGAGACTGCGGATCCAACAAAACTAATTTCGTCGAAATCCGAGGTCATTTGCAAAATGTCCATTTTTAAGGGCCTGAATTCCATAGCGACTATTCAGAATTTTCAACTGGACATATCTTTTGATTCCCGCTATGGACTTTTGATTTTTCGGATTCGTTGGAAAGATGTTACCAATTAGATCCTAATGTTTTTGGTTTCACTAAAATCCGGATTGTTTTGCACCCGGTACATTCAATTGAAGTTTGAAATCGAATTATCGAACTACCGCGCCATTTTCAATTCTATTTATAATTATATATAATTATTTATATTCTAACGACGACGCGTATAATATAAACGATCGAATTATATTCAAAATAAATTTCTCGTCGATTTTATTTAAAATAATCTATTTTAAATATTCAAAATTCGCTAAAATTGCCAAAATAAAAATTTCAAACTGGCTCGCATTTTACGGGTTGTTACAATCTTCCCCACTTAAAACTTTTCGTCCTCGAAAAGGAACAAAGTCGAAAGTGGTTTGATTACTCAACTCTACGCTTGATCTGGCTTCCATCCTCCAACTCTTTAGTTTCTGAGAATTTTCAAAATTTCAAAAATTTGGCTAACACCCTAAATTTTCGAAAAATTTCGCCATAACCTCCCCTGCAATGGGAGCATCGGGAAATCTCAAATAGCTTCCCCGGTCCTTCAGATCTCAAAAAGAAAAAGAAAAAGCCAAGCGGCTATCCAATAGGCTCATAAAATCATCATCACCCAAACAAAACAGTAAATTATGTAGTAAACATGTACCTATTTGTCGGGCAACCAAATTTTATTCTCTGCTCTAGCCTCCTTGCTATGACCTGTTCAATTGAAGCACATGCATATGCAAGCAAATGCGACAAATTTCCAATACAGTTCAATATGTGATTCAATTAGGCTAATTGGTTAAAAATTAGCAAACAAATAAACAAACAACACAAACATCAATCAATTAGTGAATTAGAGTTTCAAATTCATAATTTTGATACATAGTCAAAAATCAGATTTTTGATGCCAAATCACAACAATAGGCCTTATCTAATTTTGGTTCTCACACCAGTCAATAGGAAATATATAGATATCACACCTTCGACACACGAACTCTAATTCTGATGATGTAGCTACAATCATCAGAATCATCTCCGGGCGACTAGAGTGTGAATCTATATCTATCCAGTATATTAAAACTTCAAATACACGCGGATCAGACGTATACGCAAAATTTATATATACCGGATTGCCCAAATTCATATAAATAAATAACCAAATACGAATAATTGATTTATATTTCAAAACAAGATTTGTTTTCATTTTAAAAATATACTCTTCACACTCGTTCTAGGATACCACTGATCCCATCTCTAACGAGTCACCCTCATCGGATATTGCTAATCCAATATCTGATGAATTCTTTCGTACGGTTCTAATGTGCCTTGTTCTCTGCTTTGTAAACCAAAGCTCTGATACCAACTGTAAAAACCCGTAACTTCCCCGTAAAGGAAAGCGTCGGATAGTTCGAGAACAAGCCACAACAGAACGCATACAAAAGAACATTTCACTGTATATTACAACAATGCATCAGATTACAAGAATATACAGAGTATAAATGAATATTACACAGAAATATCAGAGATTTAAATTACATTTAAATACATAGCAGCGGAAATAATACAATACACAACTAGAAGAGATATACGGATACAAAGCTTTCCGGATATCGTTCCAGCTATAAACCAGGATCCTGTGAATATAAATCTGCAAAACCAAAACTACTAGCTGCCCGTGTCAAAATTAGGGGCACCCAGAGTTTAGGTTAAAACAATAAACTCCAGGTCAGTCATGTGACTGGTGTGAGAACTAAAACAGTTAATCTTTATTTTAAAGTTAGGTAAATCAAGGGACCACGCCGTATAACACGGAACGGGTTTCCTCCCAAGAATACCAGTGCATAAAACAAACAGCGCAATGCTAAATAAAGAAAAATGAAGCTGTTATAAGACCCAGGTCCCATCACACAATGCAACGCAGCCGAGGATAGGGTTTTCCCTTATAACAGCCAAAGAATGCTTGATACGTTTAAAACAAATCATTTGATACTATAATAAGTGCATAGTGTATAAAACAACTTCAAATCATAAGTATCAATCATAGGCGGCATGAGCGCCCCATCCCACTATGTCACCATACTAGGCTCTACAAATAAAACCGCAAATGTCACGTATTGGGAAATTGGATTTCCGTCTATGAACCGAGGCAAAAGATAGTCCTCAACCGATTCGAGACAATCTAGCCCATGTCTCAGGTCCCAGACTCAGGTGGGCCTTGGATCGTCAGGGCCGGTCCACCGATGTGGATTATTATGCCTGAACAATACGTCTCTCCGCCCTATGGGGCGTAAATGAGCCAATAAATGACTCCATCGGACCCGGATCGTCCGATCAAACCGAGGCGCCTCACAACAGCAACAACAACATAAGTCAAACTCGTCAGGGCGTGTAAAACCACTGACGCCACTTCTAGCTAGAAAGAAACGCAAGTCCTCCCTGAGGTCCGTCTCCCGTTTTTGGTTCATACCGGGTGTGAAACTCGCGAATCAAACGTTACACAAAGCTACGCCACAAAGGCCTTGCTTTGATCATCACCACAAGACTTCGCTTTTCAACATAAGCCTCGATCAATTGCCACTTAGGCATGCCACACAGGCAATTCACTCCATGCGTTTGATATCCATCAATATATAACCCCTGAGCTCGTACGTCTCAGAGAAGGGCGTTAAGCAAGAGAATAAATTCTCCGCCGCCAAACAGATATATATTTAATAGAGATCAATCACACGGACTAAAATCCAATGTCAGACACACAGTCCATTTACAAGTCCGTTCTGGGTCTGAACGAAACCGGAGGCACCTAGTACCCCGCATATCCATCGATCTCCAAGTACGTCTGGACGATCACTAACTGTTTCCATCTTCTTGGGTGTACAGCCCAATCAAGATCATCAGTAATTACCCAAACGACGTGAAGACCTCCGGTCCTCGACCACCGTCTTCATCTTCGACTTATCGTCGTATCAGTTATTCAGAATGGGATAAACCCGGTCTTTCCGAATAACTCGCGTATATTTTAAATAAGTGTTACACAAACACAACATACGCCTCATTCCAATTCATCAGTCACTAACCGTAAATTAATCAAGAGAATAATTTCCCAAATATTAACCCCGAAGGCCGAAACCAACATCAGATCAATATCCAGAAAACCGTTCTGCTTGGCTAACCGACAGTTAGTTTCTAAATTTCACATTCAAAGGGAAAGGTCCCCATTAATTTTTTCTAATATAAATTCCTTGAATTTATTCTTTATTCTATTTTTGAATCTCAATTCAAACTAGTCGGGATTAGCGAACCTTACCGAAGTAATCATTTATTTTAATTTCCCCATCCCAACCTATTCATCCCATGAAGTAAAACTGGTAATACTTCATATCCAACACCACAGTGTTATCGGTAAATTCAATTACCATTTCACGTTCAAATCTAATTAAAGATTTAACTATCGCCTGGAGCAAAACTGGTGGTACTCCATTTTCGATCTTTTCAATCTAATTAAAGATTCATTAAAACTCCACTTAGTTTTAATCTTCGACTGGGTTAAAGAATCAGTGTTATTTAAAAACACGGTTCACGATAAACCCAAAATCACATTCCATTAATTATCGGATTAAAGAACGAGTGTTATTTAAAACACTGTCCACGATAAACCCAAAAATCAATATCAATTCAATTCCAATTAAATATTATTTAATTGGTATACTTCATTAAATCTAAATAAAAAGATTTAATCTTTTCTCAACTGGGTTCAAGAACAGTGTTAGTGAAGACACCATTCACGACAAACCCAAATCACATTTGATATTCAATATAAGGCTCTGAATAGAAAATATATCGGCTTATATTCAATATCAAATTCTACGATTAACAAATGTCGTATTGGAAATAACGATATAAATATATATCTTTCAAATTTCCATAACAACATCTGTATAATCACGAATTCCAACATCGAAATATTCCGAAGACAATTTCGATTCAAATCCACTCCAATGCAATCATTGGAAATTCTGGTTATTTTTAAAACCCTTTTCAAATTCAATTTATTTATTTAAAAATAAATAGAATTATATTTCTAGTTCAAAACTAGTTCATTTCGATAAAAATCTATCTTTATCTTTTCAAATATGGAGTTTTTCATCCCAAATCTTCACAAATCATTTCTTATGATTTTACACAAATTATTACTATTTTTAATAATTTTTATCAAGGCCCGTACAGTCGATTTCCATCAATGGCCATCGAACTGCACTTACAGCGACCTTTTTCAAATTTGATTTGGACATAATTCCAAATCCAACTGTTAGATCTCAAATTTCTAATATTCGTTAGAAAGCTCTTTTCGATACGAACCCAACGGTTCCGGTTTTAGGAGAATCCAACGGTCGGATCTCCCGTAATGTCCGTTTGAAATAAATGGTCGAAATTCACGAACTGCTGCGGCGCGTTCTATTCAGGCCATTATATTATATATATAAAATATATATAATATATATTTCGTCGATTTCTATTTAAAACGAATTATATAAATAGTTTTAAATTCGTTTCAAAAGCAATTTCAACTTCCTTTTCAATTCAAATCAAAATTGAATTCTTCTTTATAAATTCGTTTTAAAATTCATTTCTATTCAATTCAAATTTCAATTCAATTTGAATTCATTTCAATTCACTTTCAATTCAATTTGAATTCGTTTTCAATTCAATTCATTTCGAAATCGTTTTCAATTCATTTCATTTCGAAATCGTTTTCAATTCAATTCATTTCGAAATCGTTTTCAATTCATTTCATCTCGAAATCGTTTTCAATTCATTTCATTTCGAAATCGTTTTCAATTCATTTCATTTCGAAATCGTTTTCAATTCATTTCATTTCGAAATCGTTTTCAATTCATTTCATTTCGAAATCGTTTTCAATTCAATTCATTTCGAAATCGTTTTCAATTCAATTCATTTCGAAATCGTTTTCAATTCAATTCATTTCGAAATCGTTTTCAATTCAATTCATTTCGAAATCGTTTTCAATTCAATTCATTTCGAAATCGTTTTCAATTCAATTCATTTCGAAATCGTTTTCAATTCAATTCATTTCGAAATCGTTTTCAATTCAATTCATTTCGAAATCGTTTTCAATTCATTTCATCTCGAAATCGTTTTCAATTCATTTCATCTCGAAATCGTTTTCAATTCAATTCATCTCGAAATCGTTTTCAATTCAATTCATCTCGAAATCGTTTTCAATTCAATTCATTTCGAAATCGTTTTCAATTCAATTCATTTCGAAATCGTTTTCAATTCAATTCATTTCGAAATCGTTTTCAATTCAATTCATTTCGAAATCGTGTTCAATTCAATTCATTTCGAAATCGTTTTCAATTCAATTCATTTCGAAATCGTTTTCAATTCAATTCATTTCGAAATCGTTTTCAATTCAATTCATTTCGAAATCGTTTTCAATTCAATTCATTTCGAAATCGTTTTCAATTCATTTCGAAATCGTTTTCAATTCAATTCATTTCGAAATCGTTTTCAATTCAATTCTTTTCATTATAAAAATTCTAATCTTTACTTCATTAAAAAAAACCAACCTTTCTTTGCCACATACATATAAATAAAAATCTAATCCCTTTTTACATGACTAAAAAAACTAATTTTTATATAACTGAAAATCTAATGCCTATATGACTAAAAATCTAATTTTTATTCCATCAAAGAATCATATTTTCACTTCATGAAAAATAAAATCTTTTTCAAATCAAAGAATCATATTTTCATAACTTAAAAACCTCATCTTAATAAACTGAAAATTATATGTTATATAATCCCAAAAATCATTAACATTATGAGCTGAAAATCATTAAATAAATTAAAATAAAAACTCACTTCGATTTCAGTTTTTCCAAGGAGTGGAAGGGGGGTTTCTCGCTGGTGGCTCGCGGTAAGAGAAGAGGGTGGCTGGGGGTCCACGTCGATGGTCAGAAATAGGGGGAGGCGCGGTAGCTGAAAAGGGGGAGGCGCGGCAGCTGAAAAGGGGGAGGGGGTTTAGGGTTTCAGTCGCGGTCTCGGATTTGAACGGGAGCAAGAGGAAAAGAACTGAGGTTGAGGGGGGGCGGAGTTGCTGAGGTGGCGGAGGAGGTTCTGGTGGCGCGGTGGGCGGTTTCAGGTGGAAGCGTGGCATTGTCGGCGGGGCCAGGGAGGGCTGCTTCACTCGAAATCCGAAGAGGAGAGGAAGGAGAGAAGGTGGAGGAGATCGGAGGGTGGCGTGCTGGGGTGGAGCTTGCCTGATCGGCGTCAAGCAGAAGCGGCGGCTCCGTTCTTCGATCGAGCTTGGGGGTTTTTTTTTTTTAATTTCAATTCTGAAAAGTGAAGTCAACGGGGTGGGGAGGAAAGGGGATATAAAGGTTTTATATATTTTATTATTTATTTTAAATTTCGAACTCTCTAAAGTACCCTTCCCATTCGAACTCGAAATCGAACCCGCCGACTGTCGTCCCTAGCGTTTTACCCCTATTCCGAACACAATGGGACATGTATCATAAGCTGATTCGGCTATTTCGATCAGTTTCCGTCAAAATCAAATTATAATTCTTTATATTTTGAATTTGAACGCGCATTTCAATTTACTGGGGTCACATACGAACTTTAAAAATTCCCGAAAAATTATTCCTAGCTTCGTATTGACGATACGGTCCTAACACAACTAATTTCGTCAAATACTGAGACCGTTTGAAAAATGGCCATTTTCCAGTCGATTAAAATCAACTGAAACTGGTCAAACGCGTTTTCCTTCGCCACGCTCACATATTGATTCGAAAAATTATGAAATTTGGAATCTAGCAATAATTTGAGACTGCGGATCCAACAAAACTGATTTCGTCGAAATCCGAGGTCATTTGCAAAATGTCCATTTTTAAGGGCCTGAATTCCATAGCGACTATTCAGAATTTTCAACTGGACATATCTTTTGATTCCCGCTATGGACTTTTGATTTTTCGGATTCGTTGGAAAGATGTTACCAATTAGATCCTAATGTTTTTGGTTTCACTAAAATCCGGATTGTTTTGCACCCGGTACATTCAATTGAAGTTTGGAATCGAATTATCGAACTACCGCGCCATTTTCAATTCTATTTATAATTATATATAATTATTTATATTCTAACGACGACGCGTATAATATAAACGATCGAATTATATTCAAAATAAATTTCTCGTCGATTTTATTTAAAATAATCTATTTTAAATATTCAAAATTCGCTAAAATTGCCAAAATAAAAATTTCAAACTGGCTCGCATTTTACGGGTTGCTACAGCAGTTGGGCGATGTGTACAATTTATCGTCCCAATCTATGTCAGTCAAATAGGTGTACATAAACAAATCTTTCTGATTTGTAAATGAATATCCATTTATTCACATTCACGTTAAAAATTACATTTTTAACTATAAATAATTTATTTCAACACATGAATATACTTTCGATTCATTACGCATCACAATCGATTTTCACAACACACAAGATCAACCAAGTCGTTTATGGTCTGTGGACGACGGGTGTCAGGTGCTACTAAGCACCGTCTGCATCCTAGTATATATTTCAACTAGAAAATAAAATAAAAGTGAGGAGTTATCACCGAGGGTTTCCACTCCTCTGTTTCATTTCTGAATCTCTGAACGGTCAGGGTTTGCCTGACATTAACGCAGTATCCTCTACGCTGTTTATAGCAAAAATCACATTTTTAATATGATGTTTTTATAAAAATCTCGCCTTTATATAAATAAAAATCTTGCCTTTACTAACTAAAAATATAATCTTTATATAAATAAAAATCTCGCCTTTACTAACTAAAAATCTAATCTTTCTATAAAAAAAATATAATCTTTCTATCTTAAAAAAAACCGACCTTTCTACTTATAAAAATCCGACCTTCATCGCAACTCTATATTTTTAAAAAACATGCTAATAATATTTTTTTCAAAAACAAAACTCATTTTTATATTCAAAGCGATTTCATTTAAAAATCATATTTTTAAAATCAAAGCTATATATATTTTTATTCTTTACATTATATAAAAATCATATTTTTGCCTCACTAAAAATCACAACTTTATGTATATAAAAATTTCAACTTTTTATGGATAAAAACATAACTTTTTCTCGTGTTCATATATATAAAAACCGTATTTTTATCCCACAACTATACAAATAAAAAATCGTATTTTTATAAATTAATTTTCTCTATAAAAATCATATTTTTTATATAAATCGGTTTTCTTTATAAAAACTCTATTTTTCCTTTTCATTTTAAATTTTAAATACTGAATAAATTAAACTAAGTACATAAAAAAACTACAGTAAAGTAAAAAATGCTTACTATAATTATCTGCTGCGTCGAACGGAAGTTTCCAACCTAGGGCTCCCCTTTTTCCTTCATGTTAATCGATGGTGGGGCGGTGTCTGACCTGCGGTGGCGCAGCAGTCAGATGAGTGGGCTAGGGGACCTACGACGGCGTCGGAACGGGGCTTCGGGCTAGGGCTTCAGAGAGGGGCGACGACGTCGTTTTGTGGTGGTTGGGGGCTTCTCGAACGGGGTGTAGGTGAGGAGAGAGGGAGGCGACACTGGGGATGGTCGAAGTGTGGATCGGAGGTGGTCGGCGCAATGTTCGACGAGCAGGGCTGAGGAGCAGATCGCATTTCCTTTTGGTTTTTTTTTGGAAAGTCTGAATCGATGAAAGAGGAAAGGGGGTGGAGGGATTTTATATATTATATATAATAAATTATTTTTATTTTCTCCATTTAAGTTGACTTTTCATTCGATCTCTGAACGAGACCCAACGACTGTCTCCCTTAGCTAATTACCCCCATTCTGAAAACAATGGGATATGTACCGTAAGCCAATTCGACCGTTACGATTGGTTTCCATCGAATTTAAAATATATATTCAATTTGAACGTACATTTTAAATTACCGGGGCCACATACAGATTCAGAAAATTCTAGAAAAATTATTTCTAGCTTCGTATTGACGATACGGTCCTAAGAAAACTAATTTCGTCGAATTCTGAGACCGTTTGAAAATTGGCCATTTTCTAGTCGATTAAAATTGACTGAAACTGCCCAAACACGTTTAACTTCGCCACGCTCACATATTAATCCCAAAAATTATGAATTTTGAAACCTAGCAATAATTTGACATCCCGGATCCAACAAAAGTAGTTTCGTCGAAAACCGAGGTCGTTTGCAAAATTTCCATTTTTAAGGGCCAGAATTCCATAGCGACTATTCTGAAATTTCATCTGGGCATAACTTTTTACCCCCGCTATGAAATTTCAATTTTTCGGGTTCGTTGGAAAGATATTTTCAAATAGATTCTAATATTTTTGGTTTCGCTAAAATCCAATTTATTTTGAATCCTGTACATTCATTTGAACTTTGAAATCGAAATTTCAAACTACCACGCCATTTTCAATTCCTTTTATATTTAAAATAAAATATTTATATTCTAACGACGATTCAAATAAATATATACATTCTTTTTCTATTCAAAATAAATTTCTCGTCGTTATTATTTAAAATAAATCATTTTAAATCTTCAAAATTCATCAAAATTGCAAAATAAAATTTTTAAATTGGCTCGGATTTTCCGGGTTATTACAGTAATCCTTGCAATCCGCAGATTCCAACCACGACATAATTACAAGTTAAATAGCAGCGAAAATAATATAAAACACAACTGAAGGAGATATACGGATACAAAGCTTTTCGGATATCATTCCAGCTGTAAACCAGGATCCTGTGAATATAAATCTGCAAAACCAAAACGACTAGCTGCCCGTGTCAAAATAAGGGCACCCAGAGTTTAGGTTAAAAACAATAAACTCCAGGTCAGTCATGGGACTTGTGTGAGAACTAAAACAATTATTAATCTTTATTTTAAAGTTAGGTAAATCAAGGGACCACGCTGTAAAACACGGAACGGGTTTCCTCCTAAGAATACCAGTGCATAAAACAAACAACGCAATGCTAAATAAAGAAAATGAAGCTATTATAAGACCCATGTCCCATCACACAATGCAACGCAAGCCGGAGGATAGGGTTTTTACCTTATAATAGCCAAGAATTCTTGATACGTTTAAAACAAATCATTTGATATTATTTTAAGTGCATAGGGTATAAAACAACTTCAAATCATAAGTATCAATCATAGACGGCATAACATCCCATGCTACTATGTCGCCATACTAGGATCTACAATTAAAACCGCACATGTCACGTATTGGAAGTTGGATTTCCATCTGCGAACTGAGGCTAGGGATCGTCCTCTACCGATTCGAGACAATCTAGCCCATGTCTCAGGAAAGTACTCAGTCAAGCCTTTGGATCGTCAGGGCCGGTCCACCGATGTGGATTAAAATTCCTGAACACTGCGTTTCCCCGCCCAATGGGGCGTAAATGAGCCAACAAATGACTCCATCGGTCCCGAATCGATCGATATAACTGAGGTGCCTCGCAACAGCAACAACCACATAAGTCAAACTCATCAGGGCGTGTAAAACCACTGACGCCACTTCTAGCTAGAAATAAACGCATGCCTTCCCTGGGGTCCTTCTCCCGTTTCTGGTTCACAACCGGGGTGTGAGGCTCGCGAATCAACGCTACACAAAGCTAGGCCACATAGGCGGTGCTTTGATCATCAACCACAAGACTTTGCTTTTCAACAAAAGCCTTGATCAATTGCCACTTAGGCATGCCACACAAGCAATTCACTCTATGCGATGGATATCCATCAATATATAACCCCTGAGCTCGTACGTCTCAGAGAAGGGCGTTAAGCAAGAGAATAAATTCTCCGCTGCCAAACAGATATATATTTAATAGAAATCAATCACACAGACTGAAATCCAATGTAAGACACCCAGTCCATTTACAAGTTTGTTCTGGGTCTGAACGAAACCGGAGGCACCTAGTACCCCGCATATCCATCGATCTCCAAGTACGTCTGGACGACCACCAACTGATTCCCTCGTTTTGGGTATACGGCCCAATCAAGATCATTAGTAATTATCCAAACGACGTGAAGACCTCCGGTCTTCAACCACCATCTTCATCTTCGACACCACGTCGAATCAGTTATTCAGAATGGGATAAACCCGGTCTTTCTGAATAACTCACGTATATATTATAAAAGTGTTACATAAACACAACATACGCCTTATTCCACTTCAGAATATTCTTTTTATTCAAATATTCTTATATTTTGGGAAAGGTTCCCATTAATTTTATCAAAGATAAATTCTTTAATCTTCCTTTGAATATCACTTTAAACTAGTCCGGATTAGCGAACCACACCGAAGTAATTATTTATTTTATTTCCCAATCCCAACCTATTTATCCCATGAAGTAAAACTGGTCATACTTCATATCTAACACCACGGTGTTATCGGTAAATTCAATTACCATTTCACGTTCAAATCTAATTGAAGATTTAACTACCGTCTGGAGTAAAACTGGTGATACTCCATTCTCGATCTTTTCAATCTAATTAAAGATTCGTTAAAACTCCATTTAGTGTTAATCTTTAACTAGGTTAAAGAATCAGTGTCATTTAAAACACGGTTCATGATAAACCCTAAATCACATTCCATTAATTATCGGGTTAAAGAACAAGTGTTATTTAAAACACCGTTCATGATAAACCCAAAAATCAATTCAAATTCAATCCCAATTAAATACCATTTAATTGGTACACTTCATTAAATCTAAATTAAAAGATTTAATCTTTTTCTCAACTAGGCTTAAGAACGGTGTTAATGAAGATACCATGCACGACAAACCCAAATCACATTTGGTATTAAATACAAGGCTCTGAATAGAAAATATATCGGCTTATATTCAATATCAAATTCCACGACGAACAAATATCGTATTGGAAATAACGATATATATATATATATCTCAAATTTCCTTAACAACATATGTATAATCACGAAATCCAACAACGAACTGTTACGAAGATGATTTTGATTCAAATCCACTCCAATTCAATTATTGGAAATTATGGTTACTTTCAAAACCATTTCAATTTCAATTTATTTATTTTAAAAATAAATAAATTATTATTCTAGTTCAAAACTAGTTCATTTCGATAAAAATCTATTTTTATCTTTTCAAATATGGAGTTTTTCATCCCAATTCTTCACCAACCATTTCTTATGATCTTACACAAATTATTGATATTTTCAATAATTTTATCAAGGCTCGTACAGTCGATTTCCATCAACGGCTATCGAACTGCACTTACAACGACCTTTTTCAAATTTGATTTGGACATAATTCCAAATCCAACCGTTAGATTTCAAATTTCTAATATTCGTTAGAAAGTTCTTTTCGATACGAACCCAACGGTTCCGGTTCCAGGAGAATCGGACGGTCGGATCTCCCGTCGTATCCGTTCGAAGTCAATGGTTGAAATTCGCGAACTGCCGCGGCGCGGCGCGTTCTATTCTGGCCATTATATATATAATATATATATTATATATATTTCGTCAATTTCCTTTCAAAACGTATTTTATAAATCATTTTAAATTCATTTTCGAAATGATTTCAACTTCATTTCAAATTCAAATCAAAGTTGAATTTTTCTTTATAAATTCATTTTAAATTCACTTCAAATCGATTTCAATTCAACTCGACTTCAATTCAATTCGAATTTCAAATCATTCCAATGTATTTTGAATTTCTATTCATTTCAATTTAATTCGAATTTCAGATCATTTCAATTTATTTCGAATTTCATGTCTATTCAATTTCAAATCTATTCAATTTAAATCGAATTTCAAATCTATTCAATTTAATTCGAATTTCAAATCTATTCAATTTAATTCTAATTTCAAATCTATTCAATTTAATTTGAATTTCAAATCTATTTCAATATTCATTGAAAAATGAATAAAATCGGTATAAATATCGTTCACGTCAAAATGGCGTCAATCTAATCAACAAGGCTTCATATATTTCTATTTTCAAATATTCTATTTCAAATATTTCTATTTCAAATATTCCTATTTCAAATATTCCTCTTTCAAATATTCCTATTTCAAATATTTCTATTTCAAAACTGGAATGAGGCCCAATCAATTACCATATAATGTAAATTATATGGATTTTCTACAACACATGTATAAAATAACAACGATAAATAATCAACCATCATCCAGAGTGCACCACACAACTGCATAAGTATTAAATATAAATGATTAACGCTTACACAGTCTGTCGACCAATCGATCGACATACAACTAAATAATTGGGATTAGTGTACGCCAAATATCATCCCAATACCCGTGTGGGGTTTCAAACAATCAAACACAGATTTTATTTGTGCAGTTGGGCGATGTGTAAAATTTATCGTCCCAATCAATATCAATCAAATCAGTGTATATAAACAAATCTCCGATTTGTTTATAAATATTTATTTTATATACACGTTATAAATTCTATTTTCAACTATAAAATATGTTTAACTATATAAATATTTTATTTCTTTTCACATCACATCACACAATCAACTACACATCAAAATCAAATAAACAAGCATACAAGCCGTCCATGGTCTGTGGACGATGGGTGTCGGGTGCTACTAAACACCGTCTGCATCCTAGTATATATTTTGACTTGAAAGTTAAATTAAAAGTGAGAAGTTCTCACCGACTAGCTAATCCAAATGCCACGCCTCTTCATATGTAGAAAATCTTCGCCGTCTGACACGTTCGTTGCCCGAATTCACTACATATATAAAAATCACATTTTTACTCCGCTACTATATAGATAAAAGTTCTATTTTTACATCGCTATTATTTAGATAAAAAATCCATTTTTACATCTCTACTATATAGATAAAAATTCTATTTTTACATCTCTACTATATAGATAAAAATTCTATCTTTACTATTTAGATAAAAATTCTATTTTTACATCTCTACTATATAAATAAAAATTCTATCTTTACTATTTAGATAAAAATTCTATATTTACATCTCTACTATATAGATAAAATTTCTATTTTTACATCGCTATTATATAGATAAAAATTCTATTTTTACATCGCTATTATATAGATAAAAAAATTATTCTTTACTATTTCAAAAATCTCATCTTTCATATCCTAAAAATCACGTCTTTACTTCATTAAAAATCACGTCTTTACTTCACTAAAAATCTAAACTTTCTTTGTATAAAAATATCATCTTTCCTTATATAAAAATATCGTCTTTCCTAGACTAAAAATCCGACCTTTCTTCTAATTAAAAACCCAAGTTCTCTTTCCTCAAAAATCAAACCTTTCGTTCATTAAAAATTTAACCTTTCATGTTTCTAAAAATTTCTACTTTATGATTTAAAAATCGAAGCTTTTGCCATTTAAAAATCGCGTTTTTATCGTGTTAAAACCCACATTATTACAAACTACAACAAAATCGAAGTAGAAGTAAATTAAAAACTTACAGCGTAAGTGGGGGGAGGTTTGCTCGACTTGGCGTCGGAGATGGGTGGCTCGAGGTGGAGCTGAGGCGGCGGATTGGGTAGGGTTTTCCAGGGGGGGCGGCGGCTTCTTGTCGTTTGGGTTGGGTTCGTTCGGGGGGGGGGCTGCGCGAGTCTCGAATGGAGGAGGAGAGGGGAACAACGGGAAGGAGGAGCGGAGGCGCGCGCCTGGCGCGACGGCGCGGCGACGGTATTATGGCTCGAAACTCCCTTTTTTCCTTTTTTTTAATTTCGATCTATTAACTGAAAGAGAAACGGGGGTCAACGGTATAGGAGAGAGGAAGGGGTATTTTTTTTTTTCAAAAAGCAACTTTTAATTTCGACCTCGAAATCGAACCCACCGCCTGTCGTTCATAGCTAATTACCCCCATTCCGAGCACAATGGGATATGTATCGTAGGCTGATTTGACTGTTTCGATTAATTTCCGTCAGAATCAAAATATAACTCTATATATTGAATTTGAACGCACATTTCAATTTACCGGGCCCACATACTAACTCGAAAAATTCCAGAAAATTATTTTCTAGCTTCGTATTGACAATACGGTCCTAACAAAACTAGTTTCGTTGAATTCTGAGACCATTTGAAAAATGGCCATTTTCCAGTCGATTAAAATCAACTGAAACTGGTCAAACGCGTTTTCCTTTACCACGCTCACATATTGATTCGAAAAATTATGAAATTTGAAACCTAGCAATAACTTGACATCACGGATCCAACAAAAGTGGTTTCGTCGAAATCCGAGGTCGTTTGCAAAATTTCCATTTTTAAGGGCCGAAATTCCATAGCGACTATTCTGAATTTTCAACTGGACATAACTTTTTATCTTCGCTATGAAATTTTGATTTTTCGGATTCGCTGGAAAGATATTCTCAAATAGATTCTAATGTTTTTGGTTTCGCTAAAATCCGATTTATTTTGAATCCTGTACATTCATTTGAAGTTTGAAATCGAATTATCATACTACCGCGCCATTTTCAATTCCTTTTATAATTAAAAATATTATTTATATTCTAACGACGACGCGTATAAATATATACGTTCTAATTCTATTCAAATTAAATTTTTCGTCGATTTTATTTAAAATAATCCATTTTAAATATTCAAAATTCATCGAAATTGCCAAAATAAAAAATTTTAATTGGCTCGCATTTCCGGGTTGTTACAATCTCCCCCACTTAAAACTTTTCGTCCCCGAAAAGGAACGAAGCCGAAAGTTGTTTAACTAATCAACTCAACTCCCAGTATTTCCTATACGGCTTAAGTTCTTCAACTTTTCAGTTTCTAAGAACTTTTCAAATTTTACAAAAATTTGTCTAACACCCTAAATTTTCGAAAAATTTCGCCATAACCTCCCCTGCACCGGGGACTTCGGGATATTTCATATAGCCTCCCATGGGCTTCTTCAATCCAAAAGAAAAGGCCAAGCGGCTAGCCAATCGGCTCATAAAATCATCATCGCCCAAACAAAACAGTAAATTACCGTAAACATGTATCTATTTGTTGGGCAAACAATTTTATTCTTCTGCTCTAGCCTCCTTACTATGACCTGTTCAATATATGTACATGTATATGCATGCAAATGCGACTAATTTTCAATACAACTCACTTTTTGATACAATTTGGCTAAAGGTCCAACATTTAATTAATCAAATTATAATCAAACAACACAACCAGCAATCAATTAGTTGATTAGCATTTGAAATTCATAACTTTGATATATATTCAAAAATCATATTTTTGATGCCAAATCACAACAATAAGCCCTATCTAATTTTGGTTCTCACACCAGTCTAATGGAAATATATAGATATCACACTTTTGGCACTCGAACATCAACTCTGATGACGATGCATCAATCATCAGAATCCTCTCCGGGCGACTAGAATGTGATTCTATATCTACCTAATATATTAAAACTTCGAATACATGCGGATCAGACGTATACGCAAAATCTTTATATACTGGATAGTCCAAATCAATATAAATAAATATTCAGATATGAATAATTGATTTAAATTTCAAAACAAAATTTGTTTTCATTTTATTTTGAAAAATATACTCTTCACACTCGTTCTAGGATACTGCTGATCCTATCTCTAACGAGTCATTCCCATTGGATATTACTAATCCAATCTCTGATGAATTCTTTCGTTTGGTTCTAACGTGTCTTGTTCTCTAAGCTTTGTAAACCAAAGCTCTGATACCAACTGAGACGACCCGAACTTCCCCGATAAGGAAAGCCCGGATAGAATTGAGAACAAGCCACAACAGAACGCAGACAAAAGTACATTTCATTGTATATTACAACAATTCCATCAGATTACAAGAATATACAGAGTATAAACAATATTACACATTATAAAATATCATAGATTACAATACATTACATAGCAGCGGAAAATAATACAAAACACAACTGAAGGAGATAAATGGATACAAAGCTTTCCGGATATCATTCCAGCTGTAAACCAGGATCCTGTGAATATAAATCTACAAAACCAAAACTACTAGCTGCCCGTGTCAAAATAAGGGCACCCAGAGTTTAGGTTAAAAACAATAAACTCCAGGTCAGTCATGGGAATGGTGTGAGAACTAAAACAGTTATTAATCTTTATTTTAAAGTTAGGTAAATCAAGGGACCACGCCGTAAAACACGGAACGGGTTTCCTCCCAAGAATACCAGTGCATAAAACAAACAGCGCAATGCTAAATAAAATAATGAAGGTATTATAAGACCCAGGTCCCATCACACAATGCAACGCAAGCCGGAGGATAGGGTTTTTACCTTATAATAGCCAAGAATGCTTGATACGTTTAAAACAAATCATTTGATACTTTTATAAGTGCATAGTGTATAAAACAACTTCAAATCATAAGTATCAATCATAGACGGCATAGCATCCCATGCTACTATGTCGCCATACTAGGCTCTACAATTAAAACTGCACATGTCATGTATTGGAAAATGGATTTCCATCTGCGAACTAAGGCTAGGGATCGTCCTCTACCGATTCGAGACAATCTAGCCCATGTCTCAGGCAAGTACTCAGTCAAGCCTTTGGATCGTCAGGGCCGGTCCACCGATGTGGATTAAAATTCCTGAACACTGCGTTTCCCCGCCCTATGGGGCGTAAATGAGCCAACGAATGACTCCATCGGTCCCGGATCGACCGATATAACCGAGGCGCCTCGAACAACAACAACCACATAAGTCAAACTCGTCAGGGCATGTAAAACCACTGACGCCACTTCTAGCTAGAAAGAAACGCATGCCCTCCCTGAGGTCCTTCTCTCGTTTCTGGTTCACAACCGGGGTGTGAGGCTCGCGAATCAACGCTACACAAAGCTATGCCACACAGGCGGTGCTTTGATCATCAACCACAAGACTTTGCTTTTCAACAGAAGCCTTGATCAATTTCCACTTAGGCATGCCACACAGGCAATTCACTCTATGCGATGGATATCCATCAATATATAACCCCTGAGCTCGTAAGTCTCAGAGAAGGGCGTTAAGCAAGAGAATAAATTCTCCGCCGCCAAACAGATATATATTTAACAGAAATCAATCACACAGACTGAAATCCAATGTCAGACACCCAGTCCATTTACAAGTTCGTTCTGGGTCTGAACGAAACCGGAGGCACCTAGTACCCCGCATATCCATCGATCTCCAAGTACGTCTGGACGACCACCAACTGATTCCCTCTTTTTGGGTGTACGACCCAATCAAGATCATCAGTAATTATCCAAACGACGTGAAGACCTCCGGTCTTCAACCACCATCTTCATCTTCGACACCACGTCGAATCAGTTATTCAGAATGGGATAAACCCGGTCTTTCTGAATAACTCGCGTATATATTATAAAAGTGTTACACAAACACAACATACGCCTCATTCGACTTCAGAATATTCTTTTTATTCAAATATTCTTATATTTTGGGAAAGGTTCCCATTAATTTTATCAAAGATAAATTCTTTAATCTTCCTTTGAATATCACTTTAAACTAGTCGGGATTAGCGAACCACACCGAAGTAATTATTTATTTTATTTCCCAATCCCAACCTATTTATCCCATGAAGTAAAACTGTTCATACTTCATATCTAACACCACGGTGTTATCGGTAAATTCGATTACCATTTCACGTTCAAATCTAATTAAAGATTTAACTACCGTCTGGAGTAAAACTGGTGATACTCCATTCTCGATCTTTTCAATCTAATTAAAGATTCGTTAAAACTCCACTTAGTGTTAATCTTTAACTGGGTTAAAGAATCAGTGTCATTTAAAACACGGTTCACGACAAACCCTAAATCACATTCTATTAATTATCGGGTTAAAGAGCAAGTGTTATTTAAAACACCGTTCACGATAAACCCAAAAATCAATTCAAATTCAATCCCAATTAAATACCATTTAATTGGTACACTTCATTAAATCTAAATAAAAAGATTTAATCTTTTTCTCAACTGGGCTTAAGAACAGTGTTAATGAAGACACCATTCACGACAAACCCAAACCACATTTGATATTAAATACAAGGCTCTGAATAGAAAATATATCGGCTTATATTCAATATCAAATTCCACGACCAACAAATATCGTATTGGAAATAACGATATATATATATATATCTTTCAAATTTTCATAACAACATCTGTATAATCACGAAATCCAACATCGAACTGTTCCGAAGATGATTTCGATTCAAATCCACTCCAATTGAATTATTGGAAATTATGGTTACTTTCAAAACCATTTCAATTTCAATTTATTTATTTTAAAAATAAATAAATTATTATTCTAGTTCAAAACTAGTTCATTTCGATAAAAATCTATTTTTATCTTTTCAAATTTGGAGTTTTTCATCCCAATTCTTCACCAATCATTTCTTATGATCTTACACAAATTATTGATATTTTTAATAATTTTATCAAGGCTCGTACAGTCGATTTCCATCAACGGCCATCGAACTGCACTTACAACGACCTTTTTCAAATTTGATTTGGACATAATTCCAAATCCAACCGTTAGATTTCAAATTTCTAATATTCATTAGAAAGCTCTTTTCGATACGAACCGAACGGTTCCGGTTTCAGGAGAATCCGCCCGTAGTATCCTTTCGAAGTAAATGGTCGAAATTCGTGAACTGCTGCGGCGCGTTCTATTCGGGCCATTATATATATATTAAATATATTTTGTCGATTTCCTTTCAAAACATATTTTATAAATCGTTTTAAATTCGTTTTCGAAATGATTTCAACTTCATTTCAAATTACAATCAAAGTTAAATTTTTCCTTATAAATTCATTTTAAATTCATTTCAAATCGATTTCAATTCAACTCGACTTCAATTCAATTCGAATTTCAAATCATTCCAATCTATTTCGAATTTCTATTCATTTCAATTTAATTCAAATTTCAGATCATTTCAATTTATTTCGAATTTCAAGTCTATTCAATTTCAAATCTATTCAATTTAAATCGAATTTCAAATCTATTCAATTTAATTTGAATTTCAAATCTATTCAATTTAATTCGAATTTCAAATCTGTTCAATTTAATTTGAATTTCAAATCTATTTCAATATTCATTGAAAAATGAATAAAATCGATATAAATATCTTTCACGTCAAAATGACATCAATCTAATCAACACGGCTTCATATATTTCTATTTTCAAATATTCTATTTCAAATATTTCTATTTCAAATATTCCTATTTCAAATATTCTACTTTCAAATATTCCCATTTCAAATATTTCTATTTCAAAACTGAATGAGGCCCAATCAATTACCATATAATGTAAATTATATGGATTTTCTACAACACATATATAAAATAACAACGATAAATAATCAACCATCATCCAGAGTGCACCACACAACTGCATAAGCATTAAATATAAATGATTAACGCTTACACAGTCTGTCGACCAATCGATCGACATACAGCTAAATAATTGGGATTAGTGTACGCCAAATATCATCCCAATACCCATGTGGGGTTTCAAACAATCAAACACAGATTTTATTTGTGCAGTTGGGCGATGTGTAAAATTTATCGTCCCAATCAATATCAATCAAATCAGTGTATATAAACAAATCTCCGATTTGTTTATAAATATTTATTTTATATACACGTTAAAAATTCTATTTTCAACTATAAATTTTTTTTAACTAAATAAATATTTTATTTCTTTTCACATCACATCACACAATCAACTACACATCAAAATCAAACAAACAAGCATACAAGTCGTCCATGGTCTGTGGACGACGGGTGTCGGGTGCTACTAAACACCGTCTGCATCCTAGTATATATTTTAACTAGAAAGTTAAATTAAAAGTGGGAAGTTCTCACCGACTAGCTAATCCAAATGCCACGCCTCTTCATATGTAGAAAATCTTCGCTGTCTGACACGTTCATTGCCAAATTCACTACATATATAAAAATCACATTTTTACTCCGCTACTATATAGATAAAAATTCTATTTTTACATCGCTATTATATAGATAAAAATTCCATTTTTACATCTCTACTATATAGATAAAAATTCTATCTTTACTATTTAGATAAAAATTCTATTTCTACATCTATACTATATAGATAAAAATTCTATCTTTACTATTTAGATAAAAATTCTATTTTTACTTCTTTACTATATAGATAAAAATTCTATTTTTACATCGCTATTATATAGATAAAAATTCTATTTTTACATCGCTATTATATAGATAAAAAATTTATTCTTTACTATTTCAAAAATCTCATCTTTCATATCCTAAAAATCACGTCTTTACTTCATTAAAAATCACGTATTTACTTCACTAAAATTCTAAACTTTCTTTGTATAAAAATATCGTCTTTCCTAGACTAAAAATCCGACCTTTCTTCTAATTAAAAACCCAAGTTCTCTTTCCCCAAAAATCAAACCTTTCGTTCATTAAAAATTTAACCTTTCATGTTTCTAAAAATTTCTACTTTATGATTTAAAAATCAAAGCTTTTGCCATTTAAAAATCGCGTTTTTATCGTGTTAAAACCAACATTATTACAAACTAAAACAAAATCGAAGTAGAAGTAAATTAAAAACTTACAGCGTAAGTAGGGGAGGGGGGTTTGCTCGACTTGGCGTCGGAGATGGGTGGCTCGAGGTGGAGCTGAGGCGGCGGATTGGGTAGGGTTTTCCAGGGGGGCGGCGGCTTCCAGTCGTTTGGGTTGGGTTCGTTTGGGGGGGAGGCTGCGCGAGTCTCGAATGGAGGAGGAGAGGGGAACGACGAGAAGGAGGTGGAGGCGCGCGCCTGGCGCGGTGGCGCGGCGACGGTATTAGGGCTCGAAGCCCCTTTTTTCCTTTTTTTTAATTTCGATCTATTAACTGAAAGAGAAAGGGGGGTCAACGGTATAGGAGAGAGGAAGGGGTAATTATATTTTTTATTTTTATTTTTTCAAAAAGCAATTTTTTAATTTTGACCTCGAAATCGAACCCACCGCCTGTCGTCCATAGCTAATTACCCCCATTCCGAGCACAATGGGATATGTATCGTAGGCTGATTTGATTGTTTCGATCAGTTTCCGTCAGAATCAAAATATAACTCTATATATTGAATTTGAACGCACATTTCAGTTTACCGGGCCCACATACTAACTCGAAAAATTCCAGAAAAATATTTTCTAGCTTCGTATTGACAATACGGTCCTAACAAAATTAGTTTCGTTGAATTCTGAGACCGTTTGAAAAATGGCCATTTTCCAGTCGATTAAAATCAACTGAAACTGGTCAAACGTGTTTTCCTTTGCCACGCTCACATACTGATTCGAAAAATTATGAAATTTGAAACGTAGCAATAACTTGACATCACAGATCCAACAAAAGTGGTTTCTTCGAAATCCGAGGTCATTTGCAAAATTTCCATTTTTAAGGGCTAAAATTCCATAACGACTTTTCTGAATTTTCAATTGGACATAAATTTTTATCCCCGCTATGAAATTTTGATTTTTCGGATTCGCTGGAAAGATATTCTCAAATAGATTCTAATGTTTTTGGTTTCGCTAAAATCCGGTTTATTTTGAATCCTGTACATTCATTTGAAGTTTGAAATTGAATTATCGAACTACCGCACCATTTTCAATTCCTTTTATAATTAAAAATATTATTTATATTCTAACGACAACGCGTATAAATATATACGTTCTAATTCTATTCAAATTAAATTTTTCGTCGATTTTATTTAAAATAATTGTAAAGACCCGCAACTTCCCCGTAAAGGAAAGCGTCGGATAGTTCGAGAACAAACCACAACAGAACGCATACAGAAGAACATTTCATTGAATATTACAACAATGCATCAGATTACAAGAATATACAGAGTATAAATGAATATTACACAGAAATATCAGAGATTTAAATTACATTTAAATACATCGCAGCGGAAAATAATACAATACACAACTAGAAGTAGATATACGGATACAAAGCTTTCCGGATATCGTTCCAGCTGTAAACCAGGATCCTGTGAATATAAATCTGCAAAACCAAAACTACTAGCTGCCCGTGTCAAAATAAGGGCACCCAGAGTTTAGGTTAAAACAATAAACTCCAGGTCAGTCATGTGACTGGTGTGAGAACTAAAACAGTTAATAATCTTTATTTTAAATCATTAGGTAAATCAAGGGACCACGCCGTATAACACGGAACGGGTTTCCTCCCAAGAATACCAGTGCATAAAACAAACAGCGCAATGCTAAATAAAGAAAAATGAAGCTGTTATAAGACCCAGGTCCTATCACACAATGCAAACGCAAGCCGGGGGATAGGGTTTTCCCTTATAACAGCCAAAGAATGCTTGATACGTTGAAAACAAATCGTTTGATACTATAATAAGTGCATAGTGTATAAAACAACTTCAAATCATAAGTATCAATCATAGGTGACATGAGCGTCCCATGCCACTATGTCGCCATATATAGGTTTACAAATAAAACCGCAAAGTCACGTATTTGGAAATTGGATTTCCGTCTATGAACCGAGGCTAGGGGCAAGATCCTCAACCGATTCGAGACGCTCTAGCCCGTGTCTCAGGCAAGCGCGCAGGCAAGCCTTGGATCGTCAGGGCCGGTCCACACGGAGTGGATTATTATGCCTGAACAATACGTCTCCCCACCCTATGGGGTGTAAGTCTGGTCCGTCAGCCGACCAGAATGCATTCGGCCGAAACCGATATAACCGAGGCGCCTCGCAACCGCAACAACCACATAAGTCAAACTCGTCAGGGCGTGTAAAACCACTGACGCCACTTCTAGCTAGAAAGAAACGCAAGTCCTCCCTGAGGTCCGTCTCCCGTTTTTGGTTCATACCGGGTGTGAAACACGCGAGGTAAACGTTACACAAAGCTACGCCACAAAGGCCGTGCTTTGATCATCACCACAAGACTTTGCTTTTCAACAGAAGCCTTGATCATTTGCATCTTAGCATGCCACACAGGCAAACCATCCTATGCAACCGATATCAGTCACACAGAATGAAATCCGATGTCAGACACACAGTCCATTTACAAGTCCGTTCTGGGTCTGAACGAAACCGGAGGCACCTAGTACCCCGCATATCCATCGATCTCCAAGTACGTCTGGACGATCACTAACTGTTTCCATCTTCTTGGGTGTACAGCCCAATCAAGATCATCAGTTATCACCCAAACGACGTGAAGACCTCCGGTCTTCGACCATCGTCTTCATCTTCGACTTATCGTCGTATCAGTTATTCAGAATGGGATAAACCCGGTCTTTCCGAATAACTCGCGTATATATTCTAAAAGTGTTACACAAACACAACATACGCCTCATTCCAATTCATTAGTCACTAACCGTAAATTAATCAAGAGAATAATTCCCCAAACATTAACCCCGAAGGCCGAAACCAACATCAGATCAATATCCAGAAAACCATTCTACTTAGCTAACCGACAGTTAGTTTCTAATTTCACGTTCAAATCTAATTAAAGATTCATTAAAACTCCACTCAGTTTTAATCGTTAACTGGGTTAAAGAATCAGTGTCATTTAAAACACGGTTCACGATAAACCCAAAATCACATTCATTAATTATCGGGTTAAAGAACAAGTGTTATTTAAAACACTGTTCACGATAAACCCAAAAATCAATATCCATTCAATTCCAATTAAATATTATTTAATTGGTACACTTCATTAAATCTAAATAAAAAGATTTAATCTTTTCTCAGCTGGGTTCAAGAACAGTGTTAGTGAAGACACCATTCACGACAAACCCAAATCTCATTCATTAATTATCGGGTTAAAGAACAAGTGTTATTTAAAACACTGTTCACGATAAACCCAAAAATCAATATCCATTCAATTCCAATTAAATATTATTTAATTGGTACACTTCATTAAATCTAAATAAAAAGATTTAATCTTTTCTCAGCTGGGTTCAAGAACAGTGTTAGTGAAGACACCATTCACGACAAACCCAAATCACATTCGATATTCAATACAAGGCTCTGAATAGAAAATATATCGGCTTATATTCAATATCAAATTCTACGACTAACAAATGTCGTATTGGAAATAACGATATAAATATATATATCTTTCAAATTTCCATAACAACACCTGTATAATCACGAATTCCAACATCGAAATATTCCGAAGACAATTTCGATTCAAATCCACTCCAATGCAATTATTGGAAATTTTGGTTATTTTCAAAACCCTTTTCAAATTCAATTTATTTATTTAAAAATAAATAGAATTATATTTCTAGTTCAAAACTAGTTCATTTCGATAAAAATCCATTTTTATCTTTTCAAATATGGAGTTTTTCATCCCAAACTTTCACAAATCATTTCTTATGATTTTACACAAATTATTACTATTTTTAATAATTTTATCAAGGCCTGTACAGTCGATTTCCACCAATGGCCATCGAACTGCACTTACAGCGACCTTTTTCAAATTTGATTTGGACATAATTCCAAATCCAACCGTTAGATTTCTAATTTCTAACATCCGTTAGAAAGCTCTTTTCGATACGAACCCAACGGTTCCGGTTTTAGGAGAATCCGACGGTCGGATCTCCCGTAATGTCCGTTTGAAATAAATGGTCGAAATTCGCGAACTGCCGCGGCGCGGCGCGTTCTATTCAGGCCATTATATTATATATATAATATATATAATATATATTTCGTCGATTTCTATTTAAAACGAATTATATAAATAGTTTAAAAATCGTTTCAAAAGCTATTTCAATTTTCTTTTCAATTCAAATCAAAATTGAATTCTTCTTTATAAATTCGTTTTAAAATTCATTTCTATTCAATTCAAATTTCAATTCAATTTGAATTCATTTTCAATTCAATCCATTTCGAAATCGTTTTCAATTCATTTTGAATTCGTTTTCAATTCAATTCATTTCGAAAACGTTTTCAATTCATTTCATTTCGAAATCGTTTTCAATTCATTTCATTTCGAAATCGTTTTCAATTCATTTCATTTCGAAATCGTTTTCAATTCATTTCATTTCGAAAACGTTTTCAATTCAATTCATTTCGAAATCGTTTTCAATTCAATTCATTTCGAAAAATTCGATTTCGAGATTACTTTTCAATATTCATTTTAAAATGAATAAAATCGATATAAATATCGTTTACGTCAAAATGGCGTCAATCTAATCAACACGGCTTCATAAATTTCTTTATTTTCAAATATTCTATTTCAAAGATTTCTTTTTCAAATATTTCTTTTTCAAAACTGGAATGAGGCCCAATCAATTACCATATAAAATTAATTATATGGATTTTCATACAACACATGTATATAATAGCATTGAAAATAATCAACCATCAACCAAAGTGCACTACACTGTATAAGCATCAAATATAGATATTCAACGCTTATGACAGCCTGTCAATCAATCGATCGACATATTTAATCAATCAGGATGAGTGAACTTCAAATTTCATCCTAACACCCGTGTGGGGTTTCAAACAATCAAACACATATTTTATTCGTGCAGTTGGGCGATGTGTAAAATTTATCGTCCCAATCAATGTCCTTCAAATAGGTGTACATAAACAAACCGTCTGGTTTGTAAATGAATATTTATTTATTCACATTCACGTTAAAAATTATATTTTTAACGATAACACATTTTATTTCAACCTATGAATTTCTATTCAGTTCATTCTTTAAATAAAATGCTATTTTTATTTTTCTAACATATTTTAGAAAATTTCGGCGGCATAACGGCACGATACTAGAAACGGGACAAGGCCTAGCCTTATCCCCGGTCTAGTGAAGGCCCACGCCATTCACACATCAATCAAATTCACTTTCGTTATGCAAACCACAAAATTTGGAGTAAGGGTCTAACCTAGCCTTACTCCTTCGCCTTATAACGGCGCACGTCTAATCCTAACCAATTTATCGATTCGATTTTTCACACCACAAACCACATTCATTACCAATATCACAATCAATAACCAAACAGCCAAACAAACAAGTCCATGGTCTGTGGACGATTGTGTCGGGTGCTACTAAGCACCGTCTGCATCCTAGTATATATATATAACTAGAAATAAAATTGAAAGGTGAGAAATTCTCACATAAAGCTGTCCTAGCTCCACGGCTCTTCATTTGCAGAAGTCTTCGTCGTTTCGCCTTTTTGTCGCTTTCGCCCGCATTCACTACATATGTAAAAAAAATCGAATTTTTACTTCGCTATTCCATATGTAAAAATCATATTTTTATTTCAAAGTTCAATATATAAAAATCATATTTTTATCTCGAAGTTCAATATATAAAAATTCTATTTTTCTATCGAAGTTCAATATATAAAAATTCTATTTTTCTATCGAAGTTCAATATATAAAAATTCTATTTTTCTATCGAAGTTCAATATATAAAAATTCTATTTTTCTATCGAAGTTCAATATATAAAAATTCTATTTTTACTACTATGTTATATAGATAAAAATTATATTTTTATCACGCTATTTTCCATATAAAGATTTCACCTTTTTAAATTTAAAGATTTCACCTTTTTAGAAATCATCACTTTACTTTAACGTATATAAAATAAAAATCAGATTTTTATTTCATTACATACACAAAGATGATATCTTTATATTCTCTATCCTATAAAGATTATATTTTCAATACTTTAAAAATATAAAAATCATATTTTTAATATTCCTATATAGTAAAGACTATATTTTTAATTCTTTAAAAATATAAAAACTATATTTTTATCACTTTTAAAAATATAAAGATCATACCTTTTAAAGTTCTAATCTTTTCTATTTTAAAATTCAAACCTTTTCTAAAAATCTGATTTTTACTTCTTTAACATAATCAGTTTTTTTTTTTTTTTATCTTAACATTTTCAGTTTTTATTTCTTTAACATAATCAGTTTTTTTTTTTTTTTATCTTAACATTTTCAGTTTTTATTTCTTTAACATAATCAGTTTTTTTTTTTTTTTTTTATTTCTAAACATTTTCAGTTAAAAAAAAACAGTAAAACTAAAAATCAGAAAGAAAAAAAAACAGAAAACTAAAAATCAGAAAAGAAAAAAAAAAAAAAAAAAAAAAGTAAACTTACAGGGGGGGTTCTTGGCGTCGGCGGCGATCGACTGGAGGAGGGGCGCCTAGGGGGGGGAAAGCAGGAGGAAGGGGAGATGGCGCGAGGGGGGGCTCGGTCGCAGTCGGAAGGGGGGGGGGAAGCGATGGGGTCATCGCGGTTTGACTGGAGGGAAGGGGATCGGGGAAGAAGGAGGAGGAGAATAAGGGGAGGGCGGCGGCGATGGCTAGGGGGGGGGGCGATCGGCGGTGGTTGGACGGTGGGCGCGCCTCCGTCTTCTTCTTCTCTTTTTTTTTATTTTTTTTTATTTTTTATTTTGATTCTGAAATAAACGAACGAGGGGGGGCCTGTACGAAGGTAAAGGGGGGAGAAAGAATTTATTTTATATTTTTTTTTTATTTAATTATTTAATTATTCAAAAAGGTTGACTTTCACAAACGACCCCTAAACGAGGCCCACCGCCTGTCGTCCATAGCTAATTACCCCCATTTCGAACACAATGGGATATGTATCGCAAGCTGATTTGATCGTTACAATCAGTTTTCTTTGAATTTACATTTAAATCACTAAATTGAATTTTAAACGTACATTTCAAATTACCGGGGTCACATACGAACTTTAAAAATTCTCGAAAAATATTTCCTAGCTTCGTATTGACAATACGGTCCTAACAAAACTAGTTTCGTCGAATTCTGAGACCGTTTGAAAAATGGCCAATTTCCAGTCGATTAAAATCAACTGAAACTGGTCAAACGCGTTTTCCTTTGCCACGCTCACATATTGATTCGAAAAATTATGAAATTTGAAACCTAGCAATAACTTCACATCCCGGACCCAACAAAACTGGTTTCGTCGGAATCCGAGGTCGTTTGCAAAATGTCCATTTTTAAGGGCCATATATTATATAAAATATATATAAATTCCACAGCGACTATTTCTAATTTTCAACTGGACATATCTCATCATTTATAAAGTGAAATCTCAGTTTCTCAACTTCGTTGGAAAGATATCATCAATTAGATCCTAATGTTTTTGGTTTCACAAAAACCCGGATTGTTTTGCACCCGGTACATTCAATTGAAGTTTGAAATCGAATTATCGAACTACCGCGCCATTTTTAATTCTATTTATAATTATATATAAATATTTATATTCTAACGACGACGCGTATAATATATACGTTCGAATTCTATTCAAAATAAATTTCTCGTCGATATTATTTAAAATAATTCATTTTAAATAATCAAAATTCGCTAAAATTGCAAAAATAAAAATTTTAAACTGGCCCAGATTTTCCGGGTTGTTACAATCTCCCCCACTTAAAACTTTTCGTCCCCGAAAAGGAACAAAGTCGAAAGTGGTTTGATTATTCAGCTCTACGCTCGATCTGGCTTCCATTCTCCAACTCTTTAGTTTCTGAGAATTTTCAAAATTTCAAAAATTTGGCTAACACCCTAAATTTTTGAAAAATTTCGCCATAACCTCCCCTGCAATGGGAGCATCGGGGAATTTCAAATAGCTTCCCCGGTCCTTCAGATCTCAAAAAGAAAAAGAAAAAGCCAAGCGGCTAGCCAATAGGCTCACAAAATCATCATCACCCAAACAAAACAGTAAATTATGTAGTAAACATGTACCTATTTGTCGGGCAAACAAATTTTATTCTCTGGCTCTAGCCTCCTTGCTATGACCTGTTCAATGATATATATGTATATGCAAGCAAATGCGACTAATTTTTAATATAATTCAATATTCGGTTCAATTAGGCTAAATGGCTACAAATTAGCAAACAAATAAACAAACAACACAAACATCAATCAATTAGTGAATTAGAGTCTCAAATTCATAATTTGATATATATACAAAAATCATGTTTTTGATGCCAAATCACAACAATAGGCCCTATCTAATTTTGGTTCTCACACCAGCCTAATGGAAATATATAGAAAATCACACCTTCAACACTCGAACACTAATTCTGATGATGTAGCTACAATCATCAGAATCATCTCCGGGCGACTAGAGTGTGAATCTATATCTATCCAGTATATTAAAATTTCGAATACACGCGGATCAGACGTATACCCAAAATCTTTATATACTGCATTGTCCAAATCAATATAAATAAATAATCAAATACGAATAGTTGATTTAAATTTTCAAAACAAAGAATGTTTTCACTTTAAAAATATACTCTTCACACTCGTTCTAGGATACTACTGATCCCATCTCTAACGAGTCATTCTCATTGGATATTGCTAATCCAATATCTGATGAATTCTTTCGTATGTTTCTAATGTGCCTTGTTCTCTGCTTTGTAAACCAAAGCTCTGATACCACGTGTAAAGACCCGCAACTTCCCCGTAAAGGAAAGCGTCGGATAGTTCGAGAACAAACCACAACAGAACGCATACAGAAGAACATTTCATTGAATATTACAACAATGCATCAGATTACAAGAATATACAGAGTATAAATGAATATTACACAGAAATATCAGAGATTTAAATTACATTTAAATACATCGCAGCGGAAAATAATACAATACACAACTAGAAGTAGATATACGGATACAAAGCTTTCCGGATATCGTTCCAGCTGTAAACCAGGATCCTGTGAATATAAATCTGCAAAACCAAAACTACTAGCTGCCCGTGTCAAAATAAGGGCACCCAGAGTTTAGGTTAAAACAATAAACTCCAGGTCAGTCATGTGACTGGTGTGAGAACTAAAACAGTTAATAATCTTTATTTTAAATCATTAGGTAAATCAAGGGACCACGCCGTATAACACGGAACGGGTTTCCTCCCAAGAATACCAGTGCATAAAACAAACAGCGCAATGCTAAATAAAGAAAAATGAAGCTGTTATAAGACCCAGGTCCCATCACACAATGCAACGCAGTCGAGGATAGGGTTTTCCCTTATAACCGCCAAAGAATGCTTGATACGTTTTAAAACAAATCATTTGATACTATTATAAGTGTGTAAAACAACTTCAAATCATAAGTATCAATCATAGGCGGCATGAGCGTCCCATGCCACTATGTCGCCATATATAGGTTTACAAATAAAACCGCAAAGTCACGTATTTGGAAATTGGATTTCCGTCTATGAACCGAGGCTAGGGGCAAGATCCTCAACCGATTCGAGACGCTCTAGCCCGTGTCTCAGGCAAGCGCGCAGGCAAGCCTTGGATCGTCAGGGCCGGTCCACACGGAGTGGATTATTATGCCTGAACAATACGTCTCCCCACCCTATGGGGTGTAAGTCTGGTCCGTCAGCCGACCAGAATGCATTCGGCCGAAACCGATATAACCGAGGCGCCTCGCAACCGCAACAACCACATAAGTCAAACTCGTCAGGGCGTGTAAAACCACTGACGCCACTTCTAGCTAGAAAGAAACGCAAGTCCTCCCTGAGGTCCGTCTCCCGTTTTTGGTTCATACCGGGTGTGAAACACGCGAGGTAAACGTTACACAAAGCTACGCCACAAAGGCCGTGCTTTGATCATCACCACAAGACTTTGCTTTTCAACAGAAGCCTTGATCATTTGCATCTTAGCATGCCACACAGGCAAACCATCCTATGCAACCGATATCAGTCACACAGAATGAAATCCGATGTCAGACACACAGTCCATTTACAAGTCCGTTCTGGGTCTGAACGAAACCGGAGGCACCTAGTACCCCGCATATCCATCGATCTCCAAGTACGTCTGGACGATCACTAACTGTTTCCATCTTCTTGGGTGTACAGCCCAATCAAGATCATCAGTTATCACCCAAACGACGTGAAGACCTCCGGTCTTCGACCATCGTCTTCATCTTCGACTTATCGTCGTATCAGTTATTCAGAATGGGATAAACCCGGTCTTTCCGAATAACTCGCGTATATATTCTAAAAGTGTTACACAAACACAACATACGCCTCATTCCAATTCATTAGTCACTAACCGTAAATTAATCAAGAGAATAATTCCCCAAACATTAACCCCGAAGGCCGAAACCAACATCAGATCAATATCCAGAAAACCATTCTACTTAGCTAACCGACAGTTAGTTTCTAATTTCACGTTCAAATCTAATTAAAGATTCATTAAAACTCCACTCAGTTTTAATCGTTAACTGGGTTAAAGAATCAGTGTCATTTAAAACACGGTTCACGATAAACCCAAAATCACATTCATTAATTATCGGGTTAAAGAACAAGTGTTATTTAAAACACTGTTCACGATAAACCCAAAAATCAATATCCATTCAATTCCAATTAAATATTATTTAATTGGTACACTTCATTAAATCTAAATAAAAAGATTTAATCTTTTCTCAGCTGGGTTCAAGAACAGTGTTAGTGAAGACACCATTCACGACAAACCCAAATCTCATTCATTAATTATCGGGTTAAAGAACAAGTGTTATTTAAAACACTGTTCACGATAAACCCAAAAATCAATATCCATTCAATTCCAATTAAATATTATTTAATTGGTACACTTCATTAAATCTAAATAAAAAGATTTAATCTTTTCTCAGCTGGGTTCAAGAACAGTGTTAGTGAAGACACCATTCACGACAAACCCAAATCACATTCGATATTCAATACAAGGCTCTGAATAGAAAATATATCGGCTTATATTCAATATCAAATTCTACGACTAACAAATGTCGTATTGGAAATAACGATATAAATATATATATCTTTCAAATTTCCATAACAACACCTGTATAATCACGAATTCCAACATCGAAATATTCCGAAGACAATTTCGATTCAAATCCACTCCAATGCAATTATTGGAAATTTTGGTTATTTTCAAAACCCTTTTCAAATTCAATTTATTTATTTAAAAATAAATAGAATTATATTTCTAGTTCAAAACTAGTTCATTTCGATAAAAATCCATTTTTATCTTTTCAAATATGGAGTTTTTCATCCCAAACTTTCACAAATCATTTCTTATGATTTTACACAAATTATTACTATTTTTAATAATTTTATCAAGGCCTGTACAGTCGATTTCCACCAATGGCCATCGAACTGCACTTACAGCGACCTTTTTCAAATTTGATTTGGACATAATTCCAAATCCAACCGTTAGATTTCTAATTTCTAACATCCGTTAGAAAGCTCTTTTCGATACGAACCCAACGGTTCCGGTTTTAGGAGAATCCGACGGTCGGATCTCCCGTAATGTCCGTTTGAAATAAATGGTCGAAATTCGCGAACTGCCGCGGCGCGGCGCGTTCTATTCAGGCCATTATATTATATATATAATATATATAATATATATTTCGTCGATTTCTATTTAAAACGAATTATATAAATAGTTTAAAAATCGTTTCAAAAGCTATTTCAATTTTCTTTTCAATTCAAATCAAAATTGAATTCTTCTTTATAAATTCGTTTTAAAATTCATTTCTATTCAATTCAAATTTCAATTCAATTTGAATTCATTTTCAATTCAATCCATTTCGAAATCGTTTTCAATTCATTTTGAATTCGTTTTCAATTCAATTCATTTCGAAAACGTTTTCAATTCATTTCATTTCGAAATCGTTTTCAATTCATTTCATTTCGAAATCGTTTTCAATTCATTTCATTTCGAAATCGTTTTCAATTCATTTCATTTCGAAAACGTTTTCAATTCAATTCATTTCGAAATCGTTTTCAATTCAATTCATTTCGAAAAATTCGATTTCGAGATTACTTTTCAATATTCATTTTAAAATGAATAAAATCGATATAAATATCGTTTACGTCAAAATGGCGTCAATCTAATCAACACGGCTTCATAAATTTCTTTATTTTCAAATATTCTATTTCAAAGATTTCTTTTTCAAATATTTCTTTTTCAAAACTGGAATGAGGCCCAATCAATTACCATATAAAATTAATTATATGGATTTTCATACAACACATGTATATAATAGCATTGAAAATAATCAACCATCAACCAAAGTGCACTACACTGTATAAGCATCAAATATAGATATTCAACGCTTATGACAGCCTGTCAATCAATCGATCGACATATTTAATCAATCAGGATGAGTGAACTTCAAATTTCATCCTAACACCCGTGTGGGGTTTCAAACAATCAAACACATATTTTATTCGTGCAGTTGGGCGATGTGTAAAATTTATCGTCCCAATCAATGTCCTTCAAATAGGTGTACATAAACAAACCGTCTGGTTTGTAAATGAATATTTATTTATTCACATTCACGTTAAAAATTATATTTTTAACGATAACACATTTTATTTCAACCTATGAATTTCTATTCAGTTCATTCTTTAAATAAAATGCTATTTTTATTTTTCTAACATATTTTAGAAAATTTCGGCGGCATAACGGCACGATACTAGAAACGGGACAAGGCCTAGCCTTATCCCCGGTCTAGTGAAGGCCCACGCCATTCACACATCAATCAAATTCACTTTCGTTATGCAAACCACAAAATTTGGAGTAAGGGTCTAACCTAGCCTTACTCCTTCGCCTTATAACGGCGCACGTCTAATCCTAACCAATTTATCGATTCGATTTTTCACACCACAAACCACATTCATTACCAATATCACAATCAATAACCAAACAGCCAAACAAACAAGTCCATGGTCTGTGGACGATTGTGTCGGGTGCTACTAAGCACCGTCTGCATCCTAGTATATATATATAACTAGAAATAAAATTGAAAGGTGAGAAATTCTCACATAAAGCTGTCCTAGCTCCACGGCTCTTCATTTGCAGAAGTCTTCGTCGTTTCGCCTTTTTGTCGCTTTCGCCCGCATTCACTACATATGTAAAAAAAATCGAATTTTTACTTCGCTATTCCATATGTAAAAATCATATTTTTATTTCAAAGTTCAATATATAAAAATCATATTTTTATCTCGAAGTTCAATATATAAAAATTCTATTTTTCTATCAAAGTTCAATATATAAAAATTCTATTTTTCTATCGAAGTTCAATATATAAAAATTCTATTTTTCTATCGAAGTTCAATATATAAAAATTCTATTTTTCTATCGAAGTTCAATATATAAAAATTCTATTTTTACTACTATGTTATATAGATAAAAATTATATTTTTATCACGCTATTTTCCATATAAAGATTTCACCTTTTTAAATTTAAAGATTTCACCTTTTTAGAAATCATCACTTTACTTTAACGTATATAAAATAAAAATCAGATTTTTATTTCATTACATACACAAAGATGATATCTTTATATTCTCTATCCTATAAAGATTATATTTTCAATACTTTAAAAATATAAAAATCATATTTTTAATATTCCTATATAGTAAAGACTATATTTTTAATTCTTTAAAAATATAAAAACTATATTTTTATCACTTTTAAAAATATAAAGATCATACCTTTTAAAGTTCTAATCTTTTCTATTTTAAAATTCAAACCTTTTCTAAAAATCTGATTTTTACTTCTTTAACATAATCAGTTTTTTTTTTTTTTTATCTTAACATTTTCAGTTTTTATTTCTTTAACATAATCAGTTTTTTTTTTTTTTTATCTTAACATTTTCAGTTTTTATTTCTTTAACATAATCAGTTTTTTTTTTTTTTATTTCTAAACATTTTCAGTTAAAAAAAACAGTAAAACTAAAAATCAGAAAGAAAAAAAAACAGAAAACTAAAAATCAGAAAAGAAAAAAAAAAAAAAAAAAGTAAACTTACAGGGGGGGGTTCTTGGCGTCGGCGGCGATCGACTGGAGGAGGGGCGCCTAGGGGGGGGGAAAGCAGGAGGAAGGGGAGATGGCGCGAGGGGGGGGCTCGGTCGCAGTCGGAAGGGGGGGGGAAGCGATGGGGTCATCGCGGTTTGACTGGAGGGAAGGGGATCGGGGAAGAAGGAGGAGGAGAATAAGGGGAGGGCGGCGGCGATGGCTAGGGGGGGGCGATCGGCGGTGGTTGGACGGTGGGCGCGCCTCCGTCTTCTTCTTCTCTCTTTTTTTTTTTTTTTTTTTATTTTGATTCTGAAATAAACGAACGAGGGGGGGGGGGCCTGTACGAAGGTAAAGGGGGGAGAAAGAATTTATTTTATATATTTTTTTTTATTTAATTATTTAATTATTCAAAAAGGTTGACTTTCACAAACGACCCCTAAACGAGGCCCACCGCCTGTCGTCCATAGCTAATTACCCCCATTTCGAACACAATGGGATATGTATCGCAAGCTGATTTGATCGTTACAATCAGTTTTCTTTGAATTTACATTTAAATCACTAAATTGAATTTTAAACGTACATTTCAAATTACCGGGGTCACATACGAACTTTAAAAATTCTCGAAAAATATTTCCTAGCTTCGTATTGACAATACGGTCCTAACAAAACTAGTTTCGTCGAATTCTGAGACCGTTTGAAAAATGGCCAATTTCCAGTCGATTAAAATCAACTGAAACTGGTCAAACGCGTTTTCCTTTGCCACGCTCACATATTGATTCGAAAAATTATGAAATTTGAAACCTAGCAATAACTTCACATCCCGGACCCAACAAAACTGGTTTCGTCGGAATCCGAGGTCGTTTGCAAAATGTCCATTTTTAAGGGCCATATATTATATAAAATATATATAAATTCCACAGCGACTATTTCTAATTTTCAACTGGACATATCTCATCATTTATAAAGTGAAATCTCAGTTTCTCAACTTCGTTGGAAAGATATCATCAATTAGATCCTAATGTTTTTGGTTTCACAAAAACCCGGATTGTTTTGCACCCGGTACATTCAATTGAAGTTTGAAATCGAATTATCGAACTACCGCGCCATTTTTAATTCTATTTATAATTATATATAAATATTTATATTCTAACGACGACGCGTATAATATATACGTTCGAATTCTATTCAAAATAAATTTCTCGTCGATATTATTTAAAATAATTCATTTTAAATAATCAAAATTCGCTAAAATTGCAAAAATAAAAATTTTAAACTGGCCCAGATTTTCCGGGTTGTTACAATCTCCCCCACTTAAAACTTTTCGTCCCCGAAAAGGAACAAAGTCGAAAGTGGTTTGATTATTCAGCTCTACGCTCGATCAGCCACGTGTACCATCTCGATTCAGTGCACAATCAATAGAGGAACAATGCAAGCCAAAGTGGCCGACACAATACAAAGTGCAACATAGTTCAAAGTTGTCGAGCAATAACATGTCAGCCTCAAAAAGAAAATTGAAGTACAGCAATACAAATGCCAGGCTAAATAGAGCATATACAGATCAGCCCAAAAAAAGTGATGTGGCAAATTCAACATAGTTACATTCATCAATGGTGATCAAGTCCAAACACAAATGACATAAGTAAAATTCAGTTTTCAAGTGTGAAGTGGCTGAGCATATATGCAGCATTATATGATTCAAGCAGATGTGCTCAAGTGCAACTCACAAGTCATCAAATACACAATGTCATGGTTCAAATGGATGTACATATTGATTCAGTCAACATACTGATGAGTAAAAAGTGGTGATGCAAACACATGGAGGCAGCTTGTACATGGCAGTCACAAAGGGATGACACACATGCAAAATACATGTAGACTGGCAAGTAGTAAGTGATTAGCAGTTATGTACAAACTGTGTTGTATAACTCAACATCAAGTTTTCAGAAAATTCAAGACTGGTCAAAATAATGCCTTAAGCATGCAAGTCTGGATACATGCACAATATACAGATGGTCAAGATATGCATGAAACAGTTTTTTTTCTTTGTTTGAAAACTCAGGGACAAGCCGATAGGAAATAAATGATTTGAAGTTCACATCAGCTCACATGAATGTAAATGCAAGACAAACATTTTTCAAATGCAGACATGATGAAGTCGAGCAAGCATGGGCTGAGTTACGAGTCACCAAGCAAAACAGTTCAGACTCAAATGCTCAAGACAGTGGTCAAGCAATTGGAAATTTTTCAACATAGCTGCAGCAATGAATACATGTCAAGTAAGGGCCAAACTGATGGTACAACTGGAATATACATAGGTACAAGGATGACTTGGCAGTAAGGTACTACAGCTTCAAACGTGATCAATTTATACATATCAGTGTAACAAAGTGTAAAAGAACTGTTTCCAGAAAAGGCAGTTTTGGAAAGAAATCAAAGGAGATGTTTTATGGGATGAATCATGCAAGAAAATTAAAGGGGCCAATTTATATTGTTTCCAGAATTAGCAGTCTATTTTTAAGCAAATAAATTCATGTGTTTTCAGTCAAGAAATCCCACAGTGCAAATTCAATAGTTTTCAGAAATGAAAACTATATTTGGCAAGTATGAAATCATGGCCATAAATATTTTCAGAAAACAAATTATTTGTGCATGGATATTTATTCAGATTTCAAGGCATTTTAAATTGAGCAAGTATTCAAAAGTTCTCAAGGGGTAGAAAATTATTTTTCAGAATTGTGTCAAAGGCAATAAATTAAAACTTTCCAGTTTTTGAATCATTCAAAAATGGGCAACATCAAATTGATATATGGCATACACTAATGTTCAGCAATTTATCAATTCATTTTTGGCAAGGAATCACATGCAAAGGCTAAAGGGAAAAAGTTTATTGTTTTCTAGTATCAAGTTTGGATTTCCATAATCAACACAATGCAGACAAGGCAACAAATCTCAATTTCAATCGAGGGCAATTCAAAAGAGGAAACATGCAATCAGAGCAAGTCAAATACAGAAATCAGAGTTTTGATTTAGGGTTTCAAGACCCTATACATACACAACCAATTCATCACTGGCATTTAAGATCGAACCCACAAAAACCAACACAAAAATTCAGAGCAATCAATTTTAAATCAGAAGGAAATCACATATTTTTCTGGAGATTTTCGATCGCAATAAATAACCCTAAATCAGTGAGACAAAGAGCATCAGCACTCAACCACTAAGTAACACACAAGAACACAAAGCCGTCAAGATCTTCTTCAACAAATCAATTGATCGATTTGGGGGTTAAAGAGAAAACCCTAGAAATATTTCCAGAGTCACCGCCATTTATTTTCAAAAAGCAAGAGTACGGGATAAAATATAAAGAGGGTGGAACCAATTCTTATGTGGTCGGCCAAGTTTAAAAGGGGAAGACCCTTAATCTTTTAAGTCCTAGGGTTTTTCTTGTTTTCTTTATTTTGTATTGTTTTTATTTCGAGTTGTAAAACAAATGATCAGTTCTAGAGTCTGTAAAATCTACGGAGATCCAGTCAGGGTGTTGACTGGCAGTTTACTAGAGTCTATAAAATCTTGGGTTACGGATTACGGGTTTGTAATTCGGGTAAACCTGGTCGAGGGGATATATGTCAGTCTAGGGTTTTGAGCGTAGGGTTAGTACAGGAGTAGGAAGTGCGAGTTTACATGGTCTTGTAAGCGGGATCTGTTCTATCACCTAGTAGAAACCTTAGGAATGCAACAGTAGGCAGGATTTTGCCGAAGCTGGGTATATCTTGTGTCCTTTACTTTCTGCATTTCTGTTTCTGCTATATTCTGTGATCTGTTTATTACTATATACCCCGTTAGATTTTTTTAATTTAGCTAAAAAGGTGATAAACCCTATTCCCCCTCCCCCCTCCTTCCAGGGTTAATATAGATCCAACAAGTGGTATCAGAGCAGGTATTCTGTTAACTCTAGAGTAATGGTGATCCCTAGTTTTCAGTCTTCTAAGAGTCAGTCCTGTCGTATTCCATCAATTTTTAATGGTACAGATTTCTTAAATTGGAAATTAGAAATGGAGTTATATTTAAAATCTATTGATATTAAATGTTGGGATACAGTTATTAATGGATATGATATGGTTAGTAGAAAAGATATTGGGTCTAATTCTCATGTTATTCATATTTTATATTCTTATATTGATGATGTTCAGTATAGCCCTATCTCCCACTGTTTAACTGCGCAGGAAATATGGAATACTCTTGATACGAGGTATGGAAAATTGACAACAACAACTCAAAACCCAAGAAGATCAACTCAGATTCAGATCTATGCTCGGAAGAAGAAACAGATGAAAACTCAAGTAGATCGGATGATGGAGACTCAACAGACAATGAAACTGAAAGCTTCTCATATGAGGATTTGGTTTATATGTGTACTGATTTAACAAAAATCATTGATAATCTCCATTGTAAAAACAAATCTTTAAAATCTAAAAATCACGAGTCGAATAGGAAAATTAACTGTTTGGAATCAGAATTTAAAAATGTCATAAAATTAGAAAATTCTGATTGTGAAAGTTGTTTTAAATTAAAATCTAATCTCGTTCATCTCAATAATAACATTCAAAGGCTTAAAGAAGAAATTCTGATTCTAAAAGATAATGAGATTGAGCTGAAAGATGTAAACAATTCTTTACAAAAGGAATTTAAAATTTTTAAGACTATCAAAAATTCCAAAAATGAAATTGCTTAAAGTGGTAGTTTGTTGAAAACAGATCTGATTTTGAGTGAGCTTGAAAAAGAGATTGAAAATCTCAAGAAACTTGAATTGGAAAAACAAATTAAATTTGAATCATAGATCTTTGAATCCAAGTCCAAAATCAAAATGCTTGAAAACAAAATTTTGATTTTGAAACAGAATGATACTGAAAAGAGAAAGATCAGCATTAATCATTGTTCTAATCTAATGAAAGAAAATTCTGATCTTAAATCCAAAATCAACAATCTTGAATTGAGTTTGAAATGTTTTTCAACTGGTGAAAAATCTTTGAATATGTTGTTGAAAACTCAATTTTCCTCTGGTCATAAAAATGGTCTTAGTTTTGGGAAAAGAAATGATTTTGAAAATTTGAACTCTTATGATTTTAAAAGTCCTTCAAACTGCTTCAAGATGGATCATTCTAAAAATTTGAATTTTGAAAATTCCAAAAGGTTTTTGAATCACAAATGAGACAAGGATTGGTTTGATAACAATCCAGTTGAACAGTTGTGGACCCCAAAAAGAAATAAAATGATTTTTGGAAAAACTAAATGAATTTGGGTTCCAAAGGGTACTCTAGTTGATTCTAACGGATTGTTATACAAACAGATTTGGGGACCAAAAGTGTGAACAAAACTGTGAGTAGTTTTACTTCTTTTGTTAGACCACTCAATCCTCTTAACAGTTAGGTACCAAAGGAGGATGAGGAACTGCATAGCTAAAGAAAAATTGGATTCAAACTGCTACATATCACAGATTCATTCATAGTTCCTTAGCCACATCTGTTGAATTAGAGATTCTGGTTTACATTGACTTCAGGTATGATCTCTAAGCTCACCTTTGTAAATATTCTCTGTTTTTATTTTTATTTGTTTATTCCTCTTTCTATCCTTTCTATTTTTGTTTTTTTATTTATTTTTCACTGCCATATTATTATTCTTCTATTATGGGCTTCCTTAACTTCCAATTGCAGAACTCTTGATTTTCTAGAAAATTTCTTTATTTGAATAAAAATCTGGTGTTTTTAATCATATCTAGATCTTGTATTTAAATTTGTAAATACCTGCAATCGTTTTGAAGCTTATTTTCTGATCTCTAAATTCTTAACAGTGTTGATGTATTCTTGTCATATCTTGAACACTGTTAATTTTGAATTCTACTTTTTTGAAGATCTGAAAGTTTAATGGAAATTCACACACCTTTGTTGTTTTGAGTTTCTTCTAATTCATTTTAGAAAAGCTTGAAATATTATACTCATTACAACACTCTGCTATTTATCAGTTGTGATAATTTCATTATTTTTCAGATTGACTTGGATATTTTGAATTGCATTGAATCACAGTGATACATCTTGAATTTCATCTTGATTCGTGATCATTATGGTTGAAGTTTGTTTATTTGAAATCATCTGAAATCTTGACTTTATGAATCTCACACACCTCTTAAAATTAAAATTATCAAGCTTGTGTGACTAATTCATCATATCTCAAAACTTGACATTGATTCAGATGATTTCAAATAATTTATGTTAATTCTTTGGATCATGAATATTTTTCCAAACTTGATGTAAATGATCTGAATTTTTTTCTTGTGCTTGTTAGAATCTATTGTGATTGAATCTCACTATTATTTCATGATTATTTGATTTGAATATCTTTTTGTTTAAAATCATTTAAAATTACTGATTTATTGAATCTCACACATATTTTGAAGTTGAAATTTGGCGTGATCGATTCATTGAATCTTGAGATTTTCATATTCCTCAAATGATTTTGAAGTAAATGGTATTTTTTAATCTTGGATCATGAATCATCTTTTGTGAATATCTTCTTGACAAGCCTGCTTTGAAAATAATTTTTTTGTGCTGCTCTGATAAATGAATCTGAAATGTTCTCAACGTCTGCTTGCCTTGGTAAATTCTGTTTGCTGCTCTGATAATAGTCTTGCTACTTAGGCTTACTGATTGTTCATTGTCTAGGATACTCTTGTTAGCCACCCGTGTCATATTTCAAATTCTCATTAATAGAGACACCAACATGTGGTATCAGTTTAGATGTGTTGTACTCATTGATTTATTTTCATCATGTATATATCCCTCATGTCTCGTGTAAATCTATCATATCCCTCTTGTAATTGATTTTCAATTTTAAAATTATTTATTGATTATTCGTTCAGAAATTGAAATCAATATTCAAATTGAACAGTATTTATAATTCATCAAAATTATTATTAGATTTTGAAATTGTGATGAATTGTGACTGCAGTATATTTCACAATAAGAGGAGATTTTTATTTAGATTCTTCATGATGGTTGAACGTTTATTATAATATCTTTGAATTGGCAATTATTTCATGACCATCTTCATTATCTTTCATCTTTCTACCATCCATCGTGATTTTATATAATGTGGAGAGTTTAATATTTTTTTTTAAAAAAAATCATCTTGAATAAACAGTGAAAATATTTGTGATAGAAATTGGACTATGTTATTATTCAGAATTAGTGATAATTGAAAATTTTCAATGATCCCGGTACAGTCGAGCATATTTCATAATATAATTAATTTAGAAATTTATTTCACAGTCCATTTCTGTACCTTCCCCATTTTCTATCATCCATATATTGGTTTTATATATCGAGGAGTTTTTTCTTTTGAAGCTGAAAATGATAAATATATATAATTAATATATAAGTGTGTCTTTAACCTCATTTAAAAATCCAAGCTCTGGTCGTGCATGGTTAAGAGACAACTTATAATTTAAGCTGTGACTGACCTGATTTAAAAATCCAAGCTCTGGTTATGCATGGTCAGTGTGCTCTTAAATAAAAAATAAAAGAAAAGGAAATAATATGCTATAAATTGAAATTAATCTGAAATTCTCCTTGGCGTATAAAAACTAGCCTATCAATCCATCTTTTTAATCCGTGAAGTGTGTTAATATTTTATGACGTATTATGATTTATTGATTGATAGCTATTGGGATTTAAGAGTATTTTATTTTGTCACTTAAATTGAATTATTAATTATGGTCCAAATCCGTCACTGTTTTTTGAACTTCATTTTTATAAAATCTTTTGAAAATAATTGAAATTCATATTTATATAACTCTCCTCATTTTTATAAATTCATCATAAATCCATCATTCTCTACAATGTGAAATATGCCACTTATTCTCAGTTTATTATGATTTTTGTTTGACTGATTGAGATTTATGGTGATCGCCCTTCCTCTCCAGCTGAAATTATAGTTATTAGTCAATTTTCAACTATATTTTAAATTCTATATCCTTTTGATGATAACAAAAGGGGGAGAATGGATTGAGATTTGATTTATAGGTGAATATTTTGTAAATATTTTTAGTTTTGAAAATTTATTCAATTTTCATGTTTCTACACTCATTCACAGTTATAGGGGGAGTTTCTATTGTATGGGGAGCTTTCAAATAGGGGGAGTTCAGTTCTTCATTCTCAAACACATTTATTATATTCAAAATCTTCATATTTGTTTGTCATCATCAAAAGGGGGAGATTGTTGTATATAATGGTGTTGTATACACAATTATATGATTTTTGTTTGATGACAACAACCAAATATATATTAATATAAATGTGTTATATAACATCACAGACAGGAATATAATATTTATATTTAAATAGAATACGACTGTACAGAATTTCATACATTCACACAGTATTTTATTTAAATAAGATATTATATTTCAACATTCAAACAGTACAAATTATATGACTACACTATTTGTACACATTCACAGATATTACACATGATATTGTACTTGTAAATAAATTAAATACGATAGACAAGTTTGTTTAAACACAATAAAATAATATTTTATTTCATTCAAACTTGTTTGTTACAAATATCATTACAATTCTCTCTACAACACTCATACAGTCACTTTTTCTATACAAACCATATATATGCAGACACATTTACTAACACTGCTTCATTCACTGTCTTCAGTCTTCTGTTTTCACAGCATCTTCACGATTAGTCCAGTCATCATTTTCATACCTGTCATATACAGAAACACACATACAGTATATGGAACAGAAATAATTTTCAAAATACATGTGAATATAAATTTTATTTTTTAAAATTTTACTTGCCTCAGATTTCTGGTGTGTTTCTCATCACTTTTCATGACTTAATCTGATTCATCTGTGTCTAGTCAGTTTGTATATGTATAGCACAGGGACATGAAATTTTATCTGATGGCTACATATACACAGGCGTATAGATATACACATGTGCACTGCCTCGCCAATCAGTGTGCAACTGAGGAGTAGCCACGTGGACCATCTCGACGCAGTGCACAATCAACATAGAAACAATGCAAGCCAAAGTGGTCGACACAATACAAAGTGCAACACAGTTCAAAGTTGTCGAGCAATAACATGTCAGCCTCAAAAAGAAAATTGAAGTGCAGCAATACAAATGTTAGGCTAAATAGAGCATATACAGATCAGCCCAAAACAAAGTGATGTGGAAAATTCAACATGGTTACATTCATGAATGGTGATCAAGTCCAAACACAAATGGCACAAGTAAAATTCAGTTTTCAAGTGTAAAGTGGCCGAGCATATATGCAAAATTATAAGATTCAAGAAGATGTGCTCAAGTGCAACTCACAAGTCATCAAATACACAATGCCATGGTTCAAGTGGATGTACATATTGATTCAGTCAATATAGTGATGAGTACAAAGTGGTGATGCAAACACATGGAGGCAGCTTGTACGTGGCAGTCACAATGGGATGACACACATGTAAAATACATGTAGACTGAAAAGCAGTAAGTGATTAGCAGTTATGTACAAACTGTGTTGTATAACTCAACATCAAGTTTTCAGCAAATTCAAGACTGGGCAAAATAATGTCATAAGCATGCAAGTCTGGACACATGCACAATATACAGGTGGTCAAGATATGCATGAAATTGTTTTTTTTCTTATTTGAAAACTCAGGGACAAGTCAACAGCAAACAAATGATTCAAAGTTCACATCAGCTCACATGAATGTAAATGCAAGACAAACATTTTTCAAATGCAGACATGATGAAGTCGAGAGAGCATGGGCTGAGTTACGGTCACTAAGCAAAACAGTTCAGACTCAAATGCTCAAGATAGTGGTCAAGCAATTGGACAATTTTTCAACATAGCAGCAGCAATGAATACATGTCAAGTAAGGGCCAAACTGATGGTACAGCTCGAATATACAAAGGTACAAGGATGACTTGGCAGTAAGGTACTACAGTTTCAGACGTGATCAATTTATACATACTAGTGTAACAAAGTGTGAAAGAACTATTTCCAGAAAAGGCGGTTTTGGAAAGAAATCAAAGGATATGTTTTATGGGATGAATCATGCTAGAAAATTAAAGGGGCCAATTTATATTATTTCCAAAATTAGCAGTCTATTTTTAAGCAAAGAAATTCATGTGTTTTCAGTCAAGAAATCCCACAGTGCAAATTCAACAGTTTTCAAAAAGGAAAACTATATTTGGCAAGTATGAAATCATAGCCATAAATATTTTCAGAAAACAAATTATTTGTGCATGGATATTTATTCAGATTTCAAGGCATTTTAAATCGAGCAAGTAACCAAAAGTTCTCAAGGGCCAGAAAATTATTTTTCAGAATTGTTTCAAAGGCAACAAATTAAAACTTTCCAGTTTTTGAATCATTCAGAAATGGACAGCATCAAATTGATATATGGCATACACTAATGTTCAGCAATTTATCAATTCATTTTTGGTAAGGAATCACACGCAAGTGCTAAAGGGAAAAGGTTTATTGTTTTCCAAAATCAAGTATGGATTTCCATAATCAACATAATGCAGACAAGGCAACAAATCTCAATTTCGATCGAAGGCAATTCAAAAGAGGAAACACGCAATCAGAGCAAGTCAAATACAGAAATCAGAGTTTTGATTTAGGGTTTCAAGACCTTATACATACACAACTAATTCATCACAAGCATTTAAGATCGAACCTACAAAAATCAACACAAAAATTTAGAGCAATCAATTTTAAATTAGAAAGAACTCACATATTTTTCTGGACATTTTCGATCGCAACAAATAACCCCAAATCAGTGAAACAAAGAGCATCAACTCTCAACCATGAAGTAGCACACAAGAACACAAAGCCATCAAGATCTTCTTCAACAAATCAATTGATCGATTTGGGTGTTAAAGAGAAAACCCTAGAAATATTTCAAGTGTCGCCGCCATTTATTTTCCAAAAGCAAGAGGATGGGATAAAATATAAAGAGGGTGGAACCAATTCTTACGTGGCCGACCAAGTTTAAAAAGGGATGACCCTTATCTTTTAAGTCCTAGGGTTTTTCTTGTTTTCTTTATTTTGTATTGTTTTTATTTCGAGTTGTAAAACAAACGATCAGTTCTAGAGTCTGTAAAATCTAGGGGGATCCAGCCAAGGTGTTGACTGGTAGTTTACTAGAGTCTGTAAAATCTAGGGTTACGAATTACGGGTTTGTACTTCAGGTAAATCTGGTCGAGGGGAAATCGGTCAGTCTACGTTTTGAGCGTAGGGTTAGTACAGGAGCAGGGAGTGCGAGTTTACATTGTCTTGTAAGCGGGATTTGTTCTATCACCTAGTAAAAACCTTAGAAATGCAGCAGTAGGCAGGATTTTGCCGAAGCTGGGTATACTGTAGTGACCCGTGACTTCCCCGTGAAGGAAAGAGCGGATGCTTTGAGAACACGACAAATTGGAACACAAACAGAAGAACATTTCATTCTTAGTTACAACAATTCCATCAGAATACAAGAATATACAGAGTATGAATAAATATTATACCTCAGAAAAATATCAGAGATTCAATTTACATTACATAGCAGCGGAAAAATAATACAAAACACAACTGAAAGTAATACACGGATACAGAGCTTTCCGAGTATCGTTCCAGCTGCAAACCAGGTTCCTGTGAGTATAAATCTGCAAAACCAAAACTACTAGCTGCCCGTGTGGAAAATAGGGGCACCGAGAGTTTAGGTTAAAACAATAAACTCCAGGTCAGTCATGTGACTGGTGTGATAACTAAAACTGTTATTAATCTTTATTTTAAAGTTCGGTAAATCAAGGGACCACACCGTATAACACGGAACGGGTTTCCTCCCAAGAATATCAGTGCATAAAACAATAGCGCAATGATAAATAAAGAACAATGAAGCTATTATAAGTGCATAGCGTATAAAACAACTTCAAATATAAATGTATCAATCCTAGACGGCATGGGTACCATATATCATGTCGCCAATACTAGATTCTACAATCAAAACCGCAATTGTCACGTACTGGAAGTTGGATTTCCATCTGTGAAGCAAGGCAAAGGATCGTCATTACCGAATTCGAGATGCTCTAGCCCACCCCTCAGGCAAGTACTCAGTCAAGCCTTTGGATAGTCAGGGCCGGTCCACCGATGTGGATTAAAACGCCTGAACACTGTGTTTCCCCACCTTATGGGGTGTCAATGAGTCCAATGACTCCATCGGCTCCACATAGTCACAGATATATCTGAGGCGCCTCGCAACCCAACAACCACATAAGTCAAACTCGTCAGGGCGTGTCAAACCACTGACGCCACTTCTAGCTAGAAGGAAACGCATGCCCTCCCTGATGTCCTCTCCCGTTTCTGGTTCACAACTGGGGTGTGAGGCTCGCGAATTAGCGCTACACAAAGCTATGCCACAAAGGACGTGCTTTGATCATCAACCACAAGACTCTGCTTTTCAACAGAAGCCTTGATCATTTGCATCTTAGCATGCCACACAGGCAAACCACTCCATGCAACCGATATCCATCAATCACACAGAATGATACCCAATGTCAGACACACAGTCCATTTACAAGTCCGTTCTGGGTCTGAACGAAACCGGAGGCACCTTGTACCTCGCATATCCATCGATCTCCAAGTACGTCTGGACGATCACCAATTGATTCTCTCCTCTTGGGTGTACAACCCAATCAAGATCATCAGTAATTATCCAAACGATGTTGAAGACCTCCGGTCTTCGACCACCGTCTTCATCCTCGACACATTGTCGAATCAGTTATTAGAATGGGATAAACCCGGTCTTTCTGAATAACTCGCGTATATAATAAACAAGTGTTACACAAACACAACATACGCCTCATTCCAATTCATCAGTCACTAACCGTAAATTAGTAAGAGAACAATTCCCTAAATATTAACCCCGAAGGCCGAAACCAACATCAGATCAATACCCAGGAAACCATTCATCTAAACTAATCTTCATTTAGTTGCTAAATTTCACATTCTTAGGGAGAGGCTCCCATTAATTTTATCAAAGATAAACTCCTTAAATTTATTCTTTAATCCTCTTTTGAATATCAATTCAAACCCAAATTATGGTTTATCCAAACTAGTCGGGATTAACGAACCTTACCGAAGTAATCATTTGTTTTAATTTCCCAATCCCAACCTATTCATCCCATGAAGTAAAACTGGTAATACTTCATATCTAACACCACGGTGTTATCGGTAAATTCAATTACCATTTCACTTTCAAATCTAATTAAAGATTTAACTATCGCCTGGAGCAAAACTGGTGATACTCTATTCCCGATCATTTCAATATAATTAAAGATTCATTAAAACTCCATTTGGTTTCAATCTTTCCAAAAATCAATATTATTGATTGTTTAACTTGGGAAACCATATCCCGTCTTTAACTGGGTTAAAGAACCAATGTCATTTAAACACGGTTCACAATAAACCCAAAATCACATTCTATTCCATCAGCCTTTAACCGTAAATTTGCAAGTGAATAATTCCCTAAGTGTTAACCTTGAAGGCCGAAACCAACATCAGATCAATACCCAGGAAACCATTCAATTTTACTAATCTTCGGTTAGTTTCTGATTTTCCTAACTATGTTGGGTCTAAGAACGGTATTATTAAAGATACCACTCACGACAACCCAAATCACATTCCATTAATTATCGGGTTAAAGAACAAGGGTTATTTAAAACACCGTTCACGATAAACCCAAAAATCAATTCAAATTCAATTCCAATTAAATACCATTTAATTGGTATACTTCATTAAATCTAAATAAAAAGATTTAATTTTTTTCTCAACTGGGTTTAAGAACAGTGTTAATGAAGATACCATTCACGACAAACCCAAATCACATTTGATATTAAATACAAGGCTCTGAATAGAAAATATATCGGCTTATATTCAATATCAAATTCTACGACCAACAAACATCGTATTGGAAATAACGATATAAATATATCTTTCAAATTTTCATAACAATATATGTATAATCACGAAATCCAACATCGAAATATTCCAAAGACAATTTCGATTCAAATCCGTTCCAATTCAATTATTGGAAATTCTGGTTACTTTCAAAACCATTTCAAATCAGCTTTATTTATTTTAAAAATAAATGGAATTATAATTCTAGTTCAAAACTAGTTCATTTTGATAAAAATCTATTTTTATCTTTTCAAATATGGAAATTTTCATCCCAATTCGTTCCAAATCATTTCTTATGATTTTACACAAATTATTACTGTTTTTAATAATTTTATCAAGGCCCGTACAGTCGATTTCCATCAACGGCCATCGAACTGCACTTACAACGACCTTTTCCAAATTTGATTTGGACATAATTCCAAATACAACCGTTAGATTTCAAATCTTTAGTATTCTTAGAAAGCTCTTATCGATACGAACCCAACGGTTCTGGTTTTAGGAGAATCCGACAGTCGGATCTCCCGTAATATCCATTCGAAGTCAATGGTCGAAATTCGCGAACTGCCGCAGCGCTGCGCGTTCTATTCAGGCCATTATATATATATAATATATATATTATATATATTTCGTCGATTTCCTTTTAAAACGTATTTTATAAATCGTTTTAAATTCGTTTTCAAAACGATTTCAACTTCATATTCAATTTCTAATCAAAATTGAATATTCCATATCATTAATCTACAAATGATAATATTTTCAAAATGTTATGATTTTGCTAATGAAAGCAATTTTTGTTTTGAAAATTTAAGTCAATTATTCGTATTTGATTATTTATTTTATATTGAATTTGGACAATGCAGTATATAAAGATTTTGCGTATACATCTGATCCGCGTGTATTTGAAGTTTTAATATACTGGATAGATATAGAATCACACTCTAGTCGCCCGTAGGTGTTCTGATGGTGGTTCGAACATCATTAGAATTTATGTTCGAGTGAGGAAAGTGAGATTTCTATATGATTCCAATTGACTGGTGTGAGAACCAAAATTAGATAGGGCTTATTGTTATGATTTGGCATCAAAAATCTGATTTTTTACCATGTATCCAAGTTATGAATTTGAAAAGCTAACCAACTAATTGATTGCTGATTGTGTTGTTTGATTATTGGTTGATTACTTTAAATGTTGAACCTTTAGCCAAATTGAACCAAACAGTGGATTTTTTAGAAGATTTATCGCATTTGCATGCATGTACATGTACTTACATTGAACAAATCATAGCAAGGAGGCTAGAGTAGAAGAATAAAATTGTTTGCCCGACAAATAGGTACATGTTTATTGTATTTCTTGGGTTTTTGATGATTTTATGAGCCGATTGGCTAGCCGCTTGGATGTTTCTTTTTCTTTTTGGATTGGTGAGGGCCATGGGAGGCTATTTGAAATATCCCGAAGCTCCCGGTGCAAGGGAGCTTATGGCGAAATTTTCCGAAAATTCAGGGTGTTAGCCAAATTTTTGAAAAATTTGAAAAGTTTTTAGAAACTGAAAAGTTGAAGAACTTAAGCCATAATGAAAATACTGAAAGTTGAGTTGGTTTGTGAAACAACTTTCGGCTTCGTTCCTTTCCGAGGACGAAAAGTTTTAAGTGGGGGAGATTGTAATAACCCGGAAATCAAAGCCAATTTAAAAATTTTATTTTAGCAATTTTAGTAAATTTTAAATATTTAAAATGATTTATTTTAAATATTAACGATGAGAAATTTGATTTGAATAGAATTAGAACGTATATATTTATTCGAATCGTCATTAGAATATAAATATTTTATTTTAAATATATAAGGAATTGAAAATGGCGTGGTAGTTTGAAATTTCGATTTCAAAGTTCAAATGAATGTACAGGGTTCAAAATATACCGGATTTTGGCGAAACCAAATATATTAGAATCTAATTGAGAATATCTTTCCAACGAATTCGAAAAATTGAAATTTCGTACCGGGGATAAAAAGTTATGCCCGGTTGAAAATTTAGAATAGCCGCTATGAAATTTTGGCCCTTAAAAATAGCAATTTTGCAAACGACCTCGGTTTTCGACGAAACCACTTTTGTTGGGTCCGGGACGTCAAGTTATTGCTAGATTCCAAAATTCATAATTTTCTGAATCAATATGTGAGCGTGGCACAGGAAAATGTGTTTTGATAGTTTTAGTCAAATTCGATCGACCAGAAAATGGACATTTTTCAAACGGTCTCAGAATTTGATGAAATTAGTTTTGTTAGGACCGTATCGTCAATACGAAGCTAGAAAATATTTTTTGGAAAATTTTAGAGTCCGTATATGGCCCCGGTAAATTGAAATGCGCGTTCGAATTCAATATGTAGATTTATATTTTGATTTTGACGAAAACTGGTCGAAACGATCAAATTGGCTTACCAGACATATCCCATTGTGTTATACTCACAGGAACCTAGTTTGCAGCTGGAACGATACTCGGAAAGCTCTGTATCCGTGTATTACATTCAATTGTGTTTTGTATTATTTTTTTGCTGCTATGTAATGTAAATTGAATCTCTGATATTTGTCTGATGTATAATATTTATTCATACTCTGTATATTCTTGTATTCTGATAGAATTGTTGTAAATAACAATGAAATGTTCTTCTGTTTGCGTTCCAATTTGTCATGTTCTCAAAGCAATTTAGAGTTTCGAACGGTCTTGGTCGGTTTAGCGATCGATTCGGATCGAGCGAAATTCTTTATCGTTACATATATCTTATGTCATTTACTTTCTGCATTTCTGTTTCTGCTATATTCTGTGATCTATTTATTAACATATATCCCATTATATTTTTTAATTTAGCTAAAAACTATGATAAACCCTATTCACCCCCTCCCCCCTCTTCGGTTAATCTAGATCCAACAGTTGGAAGAAATGAGTGAGTTTAATTCACCTTGATTCCACTTATTGCTGAAGCGATTCGGTTATAGTTAAATTAAATGGTCGTTTAATTTAACTGTAAACTCTTGTTGTTTCCAGTTCATTCCAAATTAGTTTCAGAACGTAGTGTCCATCACCACGATCTCAACGTCCTTTGTTTCCTTTCATTCGGATAACCTAGTAAGGAGATACTAGCATTAGTAAGTATATGATTTTATCTATTTAATAATTAATCTCCAAATTAATAATTAGCTAGACTAATTACTTCTAATTAACGGTCCCTTATTTTCGTGCCGGCTTTATCCAGAAACCTTTCACCCCGCTGCCTCCTTGTTCAACCTGGTATCATGCATTAGGAGTTGGTTAATTTTTGGTATAACCATTTTGATTAAACTAAACAATCCCTTAATTATATAATTATATGCTAATTACATGTAACTAGCGTTAACCAGGCCAATCAATTTCCATTACTCACGTTGGTTTTCCTTTGCTATCCTTTGTTTGAATTTATCTTCAGCAATTCAAGTCCCTACATCGTTTTAAAAAAAAAATTAACTAACCCATTCTATATTAAATAATAGGATTTTAGTATAATTAATTTCTTTAGATTTAAAACTCCCAGACCCGATCATATTATGATGAAAAATTAGATCGACTGTTTGCTTCTGCTACTCTTCCTCTGTTCTGTTTTTGTCCGAAATTTGTTCTAGTAAACATTATTCATCATTAGCATAGTACAGATAATAGCATAAGCAGCAAATAGAATAATTTACATAAATATGACAGCGGAATCATAATATCACAACATCAGAGAGCACAGTGTAGGATACAACTTAGTGAATAAAAATAAATGATCAGTCTACATCGCCATAAGCGGTACATATACATAAGAGAGTACATAAAAGAAATATCAGTCTACATCGCCAGAAGAGGAATCATATACATAGATAAGAATGGCGGAATATCAATATCCAAAACACTGAGAAGTCAAGCCTCACCATATAAGCCAAAAATGTACTCCCTGCTGTAGTGCCAAAGCCAAAATATGTCCTGCTACCTAGTACTAGGCTGCCCGTGTGAAAATAAGGGCACCCGAGTTTACAAGGTGAAACAAACTACGAGTCAGTCATGGAATTGGTATGAGATATCTACTTAACTAATTAAACAACAATAATAAGGCAAATCATAGGACCACGCCGCTTTTGCGGAATGGGTTTACTCCAATGATTGCCAGTGCATGAAATAAAGTAAATTATTAAATCATCGCAATGCTTTTTATAAAAATGAAGCCATTATAAGACTCGGGTCCCATCACACAATGCAACGCAAGCCGGAGGATAGAGATAATGGCCAAGAAATGCTTGATACGTATAAAACAAAAGTGTTTGATATTATTACTAGTGCATATATGTTTCAAAAGAAAATTCAGTCATAAATATCAATCGTAGACGGCACAAGTGCCACATACCACTATGTCGCTATACTAGTAATACAATCAAATCCGTGATTTTGTATTGGAAATTGGATTCCATCATGAGTCAAGGCAAGGGGCAAGCTCCTCTCCGTTCGAGACACTCTAGCGAATGTCTCTGGATCACACACAGCAATCCTTGGAATCGGCTGGGCCGGTCCTCTCTTATGTTTGAGGATTGGCAATTCCTGAACACACGTTTCTCGGTCCTTACAGACCTATAATCGAGGCGCCTCGCATTCCAACAACCATACAGGTGAAAATAATATCAATGTCAGGGCTGGTAAGTCACTGACACCACCGTAGCTAGAAAGAAACGTCGTGTTCTCCCAGCGGTCCTTTTTCCGTTTTTGACTCATACCGAGGTGTGAGGCTCGCGAATCAACACTATACACAAAGCTACGCCACGTAGGCCATGCTTTGATCATCAACCACAAGACTTTGCTTTTCAACAGAAGCCTTGATCATCTTCCACTTAGGCATGCCACACAGGCAATTCACTCCATGCGACTAATTTCTATCGATATATAACCTCTGAGCTCGTACGTCTCAGAGAAGGGCGTTAAGCAAGAGAATAAATTCTCCGCCACCAAACATATATATATTTAATAGAGATCAATCAACACAGAACAAAATCCAATGTCGGACAAACAGTCCATTTACAAATTCGTTCTGGGTCTGAACGAAACCGGAGGCACCATATTCCTCGCATATTCGTACAATCAACAAATACATTCGGATGGCTACCACTTCAACCCTTTCAAGGTAGCTACTCCAATCATGAGCATCAGTAGCGCCCATCCATCCGATGTGAAGATCGTCAGTCTTGAACCGTCTTCAACTCTTCGACTTCTAATCATCGTTCAATTATTTGAAATGGGAATTAACTCGGCCTTTTCAAATAATTCACGTATATTTAGATTTCAAATCAATTCTTTCCATGGTTAAATTATACGACATTCACATTTCAGTTCTTTAGTATAATTTTCATGTCAAACACATTCAATCTTCCAATGACAAGCAAACCAAGTATAATCGGTTTATTTCCATTCTATATCGTCTATAATATTTTATAACGATATATCGCCATTTTTATTATTTAAAAATGGCCCTATATAATTAAACGATGTTTCAGGTCGTACCGAGGCACTGGCGCTGTTTTTCTCTAAATTTGTTCTACACATATATGAAAATCTAACCATTGGATCTCAACAAAGTTTATATTATTGGAAAGATATTTCCAATGCGAACCCAACGGTTCCAGTTTCGTGGAAATCCGATGGTCGGACCTTTCGGTATAATCGTTCAAAGTTACGATTTCAAAACGCGAACTACAGGGGCTCGATTTGTTTTATTTAATTTATATTTATATATATATATATAAATATAATTTATTCGACGATTTCAATATCGTTTTCACTTCAAATATTTCACTAACGCCTTTAAATTTCAGAAAATTTTTCCATAACCTCCTTTGTACGGGAAGGGGTTTGGAAATTTATTGGGCCGTATTAGGTACCCAATAAATCCTAATAAGCATGCACATATTTATAGTGATATATTCCGGTGTCCACATGGGAGTGTGTATAGATCATAACTCCAGAGAATAAATTCTCGTCACCCTATAAATGGTTTTTGTGCCTTAATGACCAGAGAGACGTGTTTATTGTCATCTCCAGACCCGTGTGGGTTTCTTTTATTAATCTTGCAATTTACCGTTACATTTTATATAGTCCAGATCAGTCATCAGTTCAACCTGTAATATATAGTCATCGCCATACAAGCCTCTTGCTCGTATGGTAAATCTTCAACCTCGTCACACAAGCCCCAAATGCTTATGTGGTATATGATGAAGTATGCCTATCTTCATGAAGTATGCCATGTAGTGTAGTTCAAAATTAATTGTTACTATCCTATGGCAATGTTTATTATTACACACAGAACAACCAGCACTCTGCATCCAATGGCATTCACAGGAGTTGATATAATAATAAAATTACACATCCAACTCATTAAGGTTTACCTATTTGTCGGGCACGGAAATAAATTTTTTACTCAACAGCTAATCCATTTTCCTGTTCAACACATGTGTATATATATATATATGTGCAAAACTAAGCTAAAAATAATATTTCTAGTGACCAAAGGTTTATTCCTATACATGGTTATTTTTAACACTTCCTACACATGTTAAAAATAATATTTTCAACCCACACATATTTATTTGAACAAGCGGTTATTTTTAACACTTCATATTTCGCATAAAAATGATATTTTTGGCGAACAAAAATATATTTCAATGCATGACTATTTTATTTAGTTCACATACATGTTAAAAATAATATTCATAGCAAACAAATATTTATTTCAACACTTGTGTATTTTTAGCGAGTCGTATACATGATAGAAATGATATTTTTATCATCAAAAATATTTATTCAACACATGAACATTTTTAGCACTTCATATTTCATATAAAAATGATATTTTTAGCGAACAAAAATATCTATCAACGCATGACTATTTTATTTAGTTCATACATATGTTAAAAATAATATTCATAGCAAACAAATATTTATTTCAACAGTTGTGAATTTTTAGCGAGTCGTTTACATGATAAAAATGATATTTTTATCATCAAAAATATTTATTCAACACATGAATCTTTTTAGCACTTCATATTCACAATAAAAATGTAGATTTTATTGTTCAATCTATATATTCAACACATGAATGTTCTCACACATACGATAAAAATATGATTTTTATCGTTCTAGTCCTTTATTCAATACATGAATGTTTTCTATAGTTTATATATATAATAAAAATGTGATTTTTAGTGTTAAAATAATTTATTTAAAACACGAATAGTTTATATAGTTTACATAGTTTGTATATGTGATAAAATGTTATTTTTATCTTTCAAAGAATTTTATTCATCACATGAATTTCTATTCAACACATGAATTTCTATTCAACACATGAAAATAATTCTAACACATGAATTTTATTGAAAATTTCGGCAGCATAACAGCAGTGTATTTAAAACCGGCACCGTCCCGAGTACGGCTCCTCGCTCTACCTTAAAACCTCGCGATTTTTGACAATGGGGATTTCATACATCTAGTCCGCATGCAGGCGAGTATGTTTTTCTTTTCCACAACTTATTCGAATCTTGTTTCAACCACAAATGGGTATTTTTCAACCACAATGGTATTTTTCAACCACAATCCAAACAATATCAACCACAAACAATCCTATCAATCATTCGCATTATTCACCAAATTTTTCACGCCAATTCACAATCAATAAATATCGTCCATGGTTTGTGGACGAGGGGAGTATATATATAAGTATATTTTATTTCCATTCCAACACACATGATTTATACAATGCATGTATAATTTATACATCGCTCATATAACTTATACAACACATGTACACGAGGTATACAACGCGTATATAATTTATACTTCGCTTATATAACTTATATAACGCATTTCCATTCACATTTCAGTTTAGAAATCTCACATTGTTTTGTTGCTTTGCTAAAAATAGTAGTGAGCTCAGAAAAATCCACGGACTCTTGTAGAATATAGAGAGCGTCCTTACGAGTCTGATCTCCTGTTTCATCGAATTTCGTCAACATAGCAAAAAGATATGATTTTTATTGTAAAATCATAAATCATAGCGCTTTAAAGTGCTATAGAACAGTTTAAAATAAATTAAACCGTTACCTTGCCAAATTGTTCAAATCTTGGTTTGCAAAAATCTTCTAATCTAAAGCACGATAGGAGGATCGGCTTTAACCATGGCCTAGAGCTTGGAGTCGCGCGTCAAGGGGGTGGTGGAGCTGGCAACTCGGTGGATGGAGTCAGGCGGGGTGGTGGCGGAAAGATTGAAAATTTGGGGAGGTCGTTCGCACGAAATACGAGACGAGGAGGGGTGCCACATGTATGGATTTGAAGAAGAGGAAGAGGGCTTCAAAAAGTTGAACTGGATCGGGGTGAGATGGTGAGCGATTTCACCGGAAAATGGCAGGGAACGGGGGACTCCTTCCATCATCGATATCGAGAGGGCTCCAGGGGTTTTCGAGATATTTTAAAAAAGAAAAATTAAAAAGAAAAATTCCTATTGGCCGGGGTATATATAATTCAAAAAATTTGGGTTTTCATAAACGAACTTTTTAAACCCAACGATTGTCGCTCCTAGCTAAATACCCTCATTCCGAACACAATGGGATATGTTTCTTAGGCCCATTCGACTGTTTCAGTCAGTTTTTCTTCAAATTAAAATATAAAACATTCAATATTCGATTTGAACGTACATTTCAATTTGCTGGGGCCACATACTGATCCCAAAAATTCCAGAAAAATAAATCTAGCTATGTTTTAACGATACGGTCCCAACAAAACTAGTTTCGTCAAATTCTAAGACCGTTTGAAAAATGGTCATTTTCTGGTCGACCCAATTTAACAAAAATTGACCAAACACATTTTCCTTTGCCACGCTCACATATTAACTTCAAAAATTATGGAATTTGAAACCTAGCAATAATTTGACATCCTGGATCCAACAAAAGTGGTTTCGTCGAATTCTGAGGTCGTTTGCAAAATGTCTATTTTTAAGGGCTATATATTCTCTATAGCGACCTTTCTGAAAATTCATTTGGCCATAACTTTTGATTCCCGCTATGAAACTTCGATTTTTCAGATTCGTTAGAAAGATAATCATAAAAAGATTTAAATGTTTTTGGTTTCACTAAAATCCGTTTTATTTTGCACCCGGTATAGTCAGTCAAAGTTTGAATTCAAATTTTCAAACTGCCGCACCATTTCTAACTCATTATTTTATTGAAATATTCTATTTCAATTGCTCCAATTTCATTAAAATAACCAATTTAAAATTTTTTAATTGGCTCGTATTTTGTGGGTTGTTACAATCTCCCCCACTTAAAACTTTTCGTCCCTGAAAAGGAAACAGCAGTACAGTAGGAAACAAAAATGGAAATGCAAAGTATTATAAAGGTACCTTGCACCGGAGTTAGTCAGAGATGTCCACTTGCATTTGGGGTAAGCTTGCTTAATGCTTTCCTCAGTCTCCCAAGTACAGTCTCTAGGATCACTACTCCACTGCACTTTAACTAAATGAACCTTCTTGTTCCTTAGCTCTTTAGTTTCCTTGCCAATAATTTTTAACGGCTCTCTTCTGACTGCTAATTCTGGAGTAATTTCCAAGTCCTGTTGCGCTGCTTCTTCTATAACAAGATCTGGATCATGCACATGTTTTCTAAGTTGAGATATGAGAAACACATTATGTACTCCAGGCAGCCAATCGGGTAATTGAACCCTATAAGCAAGAGTTCCAATTCGTTCAAGTATAGGAAAGGGACCAATAAATCTTGGTGTCAACTTCCCAGTTTTACCGAATCGGATTACTTCTCTCATCGGAGAAACTTTCAAATAAACATAATCACCAATAGCAAATGCTAAATCTCTTCTTCTAGAATCTGCATAGCTTTTCTGTCGGCTTTGTGCGGTTTGCAATCGTTTCCTGATGAAATCGACTTTGTCTGAAGCTTCTCGAATCATATCGGGTCCCAGCACAAGCCTATTTCCAGACTCTACCTAACATGCGAGAGATCTGCACGGTCTACCGTATAATGCTTCAAATGGCGACATTTTCAAGCTTGCTTGATAACTGTTGTTGTATGAGAATTCGTCCAAATGCAAGTGATCTTCCCATGACCCGCCAAAATCAATAATACAAGCCCGTAGTAAATCTTCTAGAATTCTGTTCACCCTCTCAGTTTGGCCATCTGTTTGAGGGTGATAAGCGGTGCTCAGGTTCAGTTTTGTTCCCAATTCTGTCTGGAATGCCTCCCAGAATTTGCTAGCAAATATTGGGTCTCTATCACTGACTATGCTGATGGGAACTCCATGCAGCTTAACAATTTCTTTGAAATAAATATGTGCTAGACTTTGGGCGGTTCTATTGGATCTGACAGGTATGAAATGGGCGGTCTTCGTGAAGCAATCTACGATCACCCAAATACTGTCATTACCTTACTTGGTTCGGAGCAAACCATCTATGAAATCCATATAAATTTGTTCCCACTTCCAACCTGGGATTGCCAACGGTTGCAACAATCCGGTCAGCTTTTGTTGGTCGCTTTTGACTATTTGGCAAGTAGGGCACCTGCTAACATATAAAGAAATGTCCCTTTTCATTGCCCTCCACTAGAATGTGCACTTGATATCATTATACATTTTGCTCACACCGGGATGGATACTAAGTTTGGACTTATGGCATTCATCCATGACTTCTTTTCGAAGCTCTGGAATATTCGGGATGCAAATTCTGCCTTTTAACCTAAGAACTCCCTTGTCATCAATCCGGAAACTTGTGGGTTCACCTTCCTTGATTCTCTGACTGATCCTCTGAATAAATTCATCGTCTTTCTGGAGGATGGAAATCTTGTCAATCAATGAAGACGTAACGATAAGACTGACGATGATTTCATTCTTTCTGCTGAGCGCATCAGCTACTACATTAGCCTTTCCCGGCGTATACAGGATATCTAGATCATACGCTGCAAGAAATTCTAGCCAACGCTGTTGTCTCAAGTTTAGATCTTTCTGGGTGAACAAATACTTCAATGATTGATGATCTGTATATAATTCGAATTTCTCACCCAACAAGTAATGTCTCCAGATTTTCAAAGCAAAAACGATGGCTAGCAACTCAAGATCGTGAATTACATAATTCTTCTCATGCGGTTTCAGCTGACGGCTAGCATAAGTGACTACTTGCCCTCTTTGCATCACCAAGACCTCTAATAGAAGCATCCGTCCAAACCGTCAAATCCTGATTGCCATCGATAATGGTTAATACTGGAGCGGTTGTCAATTTTGATTTCAGTTCCTGGAAAACCTCCTCACAGTCGGAAGTCCACTTAAATCTCTCGTGCTTCTTTGTAAGCTTTGTTAATGGACCGGATATCTTTGAAAAATCCTTAATGAATTTTCGATAATAACTCGCCAATCCAAGAAAACTTCGAACTTCTGTGGGTGTAGTTGGTTGCTTCCAGTCTTGAATTGCTGTTATCTTGTTTGGATCTACAGAAATTCCTTCCTTTGACATGACATGGCCAAGGACCTTCACCTCTTCCTGCCAAAAGATACATTTAGAGAATTTGGCTTTGAAGACGTTCTTTCTCAGAATCCCCAATACTTGTTCTAAATGTTTTTCATGCTCGGTTTTTGATTTGGAGTAGATTAAAATATCATCAATGAATAACAGAACAAATTTATTTAGAACTTCTCTGAACACTCTATTCATTAGATCGACGAAGTATGCTAGAGCGTTGCATAAACTGAACGGCATTACTAACCACTCGTAAAATATATCTGGACCTTTGAAAGTTGTCAAAGGAACACAGTCTTCTGCAGTTCTCAGTTGATGGAAATCTGTAGCTAGGTCCATTCTGGAAAATACTCTCGTCCCATTTAATTGGTCTAACAGATCATCGGTGCGGGGTAATGGGTATTTGTTTTTGAGCATCTGCTTGTTGAGGTCTCGGTAGTCAACACACAATCGGAGAGTACCGTCTGACTTAGGAACAAACACTACAGCTGCACCCCAACTAGAAAAGCTAGGTCTGATCAGACCCTTCCATAGCAGTTGACGAATTTGATCGCCTAATTCTTCTTTTTCTTTTGGAGTCAATCTTCGAATTGGATGTACCACTGGTCTGGCATTCGAAATTAGATCGATTCTGAATTCAATTTCTCTTTGCGGAGGTAAGTTTTCGACTTCTTCAAACACATCCGCATAGTTTTTAACAACAGGAATCTTTTATAATGAAGTGGGAACAACTTCTAGCGCAGACCAAAATTCTTCTCTATCCGGATCTGAACCATGGCATGGTATAGTAATATATCCAAGCTTCGTTTTAATTTTTACTATTCTTTCCGCACAATTTACTTCGGCCTCGTATTTCGTTAACCAATCTAGCCCGAGAATGATACCGAACTCAGGAAAATCCATAACGACTAGATCAAAAGGAAACCGGTATCGAGAAAAAGAAGCAGGTACTTTACAATATGAATTGAGAATAATAGAACCCCCTATTGGATTATGAACTCTAATCGGTTCTTTAAGGACTCTTATCTTTAACTTTAACTTTTTGACTGTATTACTTGCAATAAAACTACGTGATGCACCAGTGTCAAATAGGGCAGAAACAGGAATATTTTTAATTGTAAGGGTACCTCCCAAAACATTGGGTTACCTGCTCCATCTGAAGCAGCCGGATGGTTCGCCCCATCATAAACATGAGCAACTTCTGCCTTCTTTAGAAATGGACAATCTTTGATGAGATGCCCTGTTCGGCGGCAGTTGAAGCATGATCTAGAACTCTGAGGGTTTTGACTTGAGCTTTGTGGGTTTGTCTTCTGCCGCTTTGGAGCGATGCACACATTGGAGTAATGTCCCATCTTACCGCAATTAAAACAACTTCCCTTGGGTGGCTTACTAGCTTGCTGACCGGCGGCTACTGCATTGCTGGACTTAGGTTGGTTCCCAGAAGCCTTGCATTTGTTTCCCGCTTGACTCTTGGTTCGGTCTATACCGAGGTTCCTCTGGTCCAAGTCTTCATAGTTACAGGCCATTTCCACCAAGTCTGCAAATGGAAGTTTATGTGGCTCAAGGCTCTATCCTGATACTTGAGCTTAAGCCCATGTAAGAACCTTTTGTTCTTCGCCTTTACAGTAGTGATAAGCTCCGGTGCATAATGAGATAGCTGCGTGAACTTGTTAAGGTAGTCCTGGACGGAGAGGTCTCCCTGCTGGAGATTGGCAAATTCATAGTGCATACGCTCCATCGCTTGTTCGGGGATGAACTTCTCCTTAAACAATGCCTTGAACTCATCCCAAGTCCTGACTACATCTTGGTCCTCAGCGGTGATGGCATCCCACCATAATTCTGCCTCATCTTGTAGAAGCCAGGCGCCCATAAATGCCTTATCGTGATCTCCGAGTCTTAAGCCACCTAAGATCTTTTCACAAGTTTTCAACCATGACAAGGCTTCTATCACTGTGCCAGTGCCTAAAAAGGTTTTTCCCCCGAGATTCTTGTGTCTCTTCGCCACTCAGTCTAGTTCGAATGGCTGAGGGGCTAGTGGTTCTATCAAAGGCTCTTCCACCACAGGGATATTCCCCCGTCCTCTACCTCGGCCTCCTCGGCCTCCTCTAGTTGTTGCTGCTCGGGTAGCCATCTATCAAGTTCTGTATAAGCAAGAAAAGGGTCAAGCTCACAGAAACGGTAATTTTAATATATCGCAAAGCGGAAGAACTTAAGGAAAGACAATGATGTACTGATCAAATTATTTTTTCTATTCTGCTTACCTCATTCTAGGACATTACTAATCCTATCTGTAATGAGCTACTCGCCTTAGAACACTACTGATTCTATTCTGACGAGGTGTTTAATGTGTTAAATTCCAGAACTAAGATTAACCAAAGCTCTGATACCACCTGTGACGATCCCAAAACCCCGTACGATGGTGTTAAGGATAATCATTGGAATATAACACATTAATCATCATTAGCATAGTACAGATAATAGCATAAGCAGCAAATAGAATAATTTACATAAATATGACAGCGGAATCATAATATCACAACATCAGAGAGCACAGTGTAGGATACAACTTAGTGCATAAAAGTAAATGATCAGTCTACATCGCCATAAGCGGTACATATACATAAGAGAGTACATAAAAGAAATATCAGTCTACATCGCCAGAAGAGGAATCATATACATATATAATAATGGCGGAATATCAATAGCCAAAACACTGAGAAGTCAAGCCTCGCCATATAAGCCAAAAGATGCACTCCCTGCTGTAATGCCAAAGCCAAAATATGTCCTGCTACCTGGTACTAGGCTACCTATGTGAAAATAAGGACACCCGAGTTTGCAAGGTGAAACAAACTACGAGTCAATCATGGGACTGGTATGAGAAATATACTTAACTAATTAAACAACAATAATAAGGCAAATCATAGGACCATGCCACTTTCGCGGAACGGGTTTACTCCAATGATTGCCAGTGCTTGAAATAAAGTAAATTATTAAATCATCGCAATGCTTTTTTTATAAAAATGAAGCCATTATAAGACTTAGGTCTCATCACACAATGCAACGCAAGACGGAGGATAAAGTATTACCTTATAATGGCCAAGAAATGCTTGATACGTATAAAACAAAAGTGTTTGGTATTATTACTAGTGCATATATGTTTCAAAAGAAAATTCAATCATAAATATCAATTATAGACGGTATAAGTGCCCCATACCACTATGTCGCCATACAAGTAATACAATCAAATCCATGATTTCGTATTGGAAATTGGATTCCATCATGAGTCGAGGCTAGGGGCCAGCTCCTCTCCGTTCAAGATACTCTAGCAAATGTCTCAGGATCACACACAGCGATCCTTGGAATCGGCTGAGCCGGTCCTCTCTTACGTTTGAGGATTGGCAATTCCTGAACACACGTTTCTCGGTCCTTACAGACCTATAATCGAGGTGCCTTGCATTCCAACAACCACACAGGTGAAAATAATATCAATGTCAGGGCTGGTAAGTCACTAACACCACCGTAGCTAAAAAGAAACATCGTGTTCTCCCAGCGGTCCTTATCCCGTTTTTGACTCATACCGAGGTGTGAGGCTCGCGAGTCAACGCTATAAACAAAGCTATGCCATGTAGGTCATGCTTTGATCATCAACCACAAGACTTTGCTTTTCAACAGAAGCCTTGATCATCTGCCACTTAGGCATGCCACACAGGCAATTCACTCCATGCGACTGATTTCTATCGATATATAACCTCTAAGCTCGTACGTCACAGAGAAGGGCGTTAAGCAAGAGAATAAATTCATCGCCACCAAGCAGATATATATTTAATAGAGATCAATCAACATAGAACAAAATCCAATGTCAGACACATAGTCCATTTACAAGTTCGTTCTAGGTCTGAACGAAACCGAAGGCACCATATTCCTCGCATATCCGTACAATCAACAAATACGTCCGGACGGCTACCACTTCATCCCTTTCAAGGTAGCTACTCCAATCATGAGCATCAGTAGCGCTCATCCATTCGATGTGAAGATCGTCGGTCTTGAACCGTCTTCATCTCTTCGACTTCTAATCGTCAATCAATTATTTGAAATGAGAATTAACTCAGCCTTTTCAAATAATTCATGTATATTTAGATTTCAAATCAATTTTTTCCATGGCTACATTCACATTTCAGTTCTTTAGTATAATTTTCATGTCAAACACATTCAACCATCCAATGACAAGCAAACCAAGTATAATCGATTTATTTTCATTCTATATCGTCTATAATATTTTATAACGATATATCACCATTTTTATTTATTTAAAAATGGCCCTATATAATTAAACGACGTTTCAGGTCGTGCCGTGGCACTGACGCTGTTTTTCTCTAAATTTGTTTTACACATATCTGGAAATCTATCCGTTGGATCTCAACAAAGTTTATATCATTGGAAAGATATTTCCAAAGCGAACCCAACAGTTCCAGTTTCGGGTAAATCCGATGGTCGGATCTTTTGGTATAATCGTTCAAAGTTACGATTTCAAAACGCGAACTACAGGGGCTCGATTCGTTTTATTTAATTTATTTATATATATATATATATATATAATTTATTCAACGATTTCAATATCGTTTTCACTTCAGATATTTCACTAACGCCTTTAAATTTCAAAAAATTTCGCCATAACCTCCTTTGTACGGGAAGGGGTTTGGAAATTTATTGGGCCGTATTAGGTACCCAATAAATCCTAATAAGCATTCACATATTTATAGTGATATATTCCGATGTCCACAGGGGAGTGTGTATAGATCATAACTCCAGAGAATAAATTCTCGTCACCCTATAAATGGTTTTTATGCCTTAATGACCAGAGAGACGTGTTTATTGTCATCTCCAGACCCGTGTGGGGTTTTTATTAATCTTGCAATTTACAGTTACACTTTATATAGTCCAGATCAGTCATCAGTTCAACCTATAATATATAGTCATCGCCATACAGTCCTCTCGCTCATATGTTAAATCTTCAACCTCGTCACACAAGCCCCAAATGCTTATGTGGTATATGATGAAGTATGCCTATCTTCATGAAGTATGCCATGTAGTGTAGTTCAAAATTAATTGTTACTATCCTATGGCGATGTTTATTATTACAATAGAATAACCAGCACTCCGCATCCAATGGCATTCACAGGAGTTGATATAATAATAAAATTGCGCATCCAACTCATGAAGGTTTACCTATTTGTCGGGCACGCAAACAAATTCTTTACTCAATAGCTAGTCCATTTTCCTGGTCAACACATGTGTGTGTATATATATATATGTGTGTGTGTGTGTGTGTGCAAAACTAAGCTAAAAATAATATTTCTAGCGAACAAAGGTTTATTCCTATACATGGTTATTTTTAACACTTCCTACACATGTTAAAAATAATATTTTCAACCCACACATGTTTATTTTAACAAGTGGTTATTTTTAACACTTCATATTTCGCATAAAAATGATATTTTTGGCGAAAAAAAATATATTTCAACGCATGACTATTTTATTTAGTTCACATACATGTTAAAAATAATATTCATAGCAAACAAATATTTATTTCAACACTTGTGTATTTTTAGCGAGTCGTATACATGATAGAAATGATATTTTTATCATCAAAAATATTTATTCAACACATGAACATTTTTAGCACTTCATATTTCGTATAAAAATGATATTTTTAGCGAACAAAAATATCTTTCAATGCATGACTATTTTATTTAGTTCATACACATGTTAAAAATAATATTCATAGCAAACAAATATTTATTTCAACACTTGTGTATTTTTAGCGAGTCGTTTACATGATAAAAATGATATTTTTATCATCAAAATTATTTATTCAACACATGAATATTTTTAGCACTTCATATTCACAATAAAAATGTAGATTTTATTATTCAACACATGAATGTTTTCGACTTCACACATACGATAAAAATATGATTTTTGTCGTTCTAGTCCTTTATTCAGCACATGAATATTTTCTATAGTTTATATATATAATAAAAATGTGATTTTTAGTGTTAAAACAATTTATTTAAAACACGAATAATTTATATAGTTTATATATGTGATAAAATGTTATTTTTATCTTTCAAAGAATTTTATTCATCACATGAATTTCTATTCAACACATGAATATAGTTTCAACACATGAATATTGTTTCAACACATGAAAATAATTCTAACACATGAATTTTATTGAAAATTTCGGCAGCATAACGGCAGGGTATTTAAAACCGGCACCGTCCCGAGTACGGCTCCTCGCTCTACCGTAAAACCTCGCGGTTTTTGACAATGGGGATTTCATACATCTAGTTCGCATGCAGGCGAGTATGTTTTTCTTTTCCACAACTTATTCTAATCTTGTTTCAACCACAAACGAGTATTTTTCAACCACAATGGTATTTTTCAACGACAATCCAAACAATATCAACCACAAACAATCCTATCAACCATTCGCATTATTCACCAAATTTTTCACGCCAATTCACAATCAATAAATATTGTCCATGGTTTGTTGACGAGGGGAGTGTGTATATATATATATATATATAAGTATATTTCATTTCCATTCCAACACACATATGATTTATACAATGCATGTATAATTTATACATCGCTCATATAACTTATACAACACATGTACACGAGGTATACAACGCGTATATAATTTATACTTCGCTTATATAACTTATATAACGCATTTCCATTCACATTTCAGTTTAGAAATATCACATTGGTTTGTTGCTTTGCTAAAAATAGTAGCGAGCTCAGAAAAATCCACAAACTCTTATAGAATATAGAGAGCGTCCTTACGAGTTCGATCTCCTGTTTCATCGAATTTCGTCAACATAGCAAAAAGATATGATTTTTATTGTAAAATCATAAATCATAGCGCTAAAGTGCTATAGAACAGTTTAAAATAAATTAAACTGTTACATTGTTCAAATCTAGGTTTGCAAAAATCTTCTAATCCGAAGCACGATAGGAGGATCGGCTTTAACCACGGCCTAGAGCTTGGAGTCGCGCGTCAGGGGGGTGGCGGCGCTGGCAACTTGGTGGCTGGAGTCAGGCGGGGTGGTGGCGGAAAGATTGAAACTTTGGGGAGGTCGTTCACACGAAATACGAGACGAGGAGGGGTGCCACATGTATGGATTTGAAGAAGAGGAAGAGGGCTTCAAAAAGTTGAACTGGATTGGGGTGAAATGGTGAGCGGTTTCACCGGAAAATGGCAGGGAACGGGGGACTCCTTCCGTCGTCGATATCGAGAGGGCTCCAGGGGTTTTCGAGATATTTTAAAAAAAATTATAAAGGAAAATTCCTTTTGGTCGGGGTATATATAATTCAGAAAATTAGGGTTTTCATAAACGAACTCCTTTTTAAACCCAACGGCTATCGCTCCTAGCTAAATACCCTCATTCCGAACACAATGGGATATGTTTCGTAGGCCCATTCGACTATTTTAATCGGTTTTTCTTCAAATTAAAATATAAAACATTCAATATTCGATTTGAACGTAAATTTCAATTTGTTGGGGCCACATACTGATCCCAAAAATTCCAGAAAAATAAATATAGCTATGTTTTGATGATACGGTCCCAACAAAACTAGTTTCATCGAATTCTGAGACCGTCTGAAAAATGGCCATTTTCTGGTCGACCCAATTTAACAAAAATTGACCAAACACATTTTCCTTTGCCACGCTCACATATTAACTTCAAAAATTATGGAATTTGAAACCTAGCAATAATTTGGCATCCCGGATCCAACAAAAGTGGTTTCGTCGAATTCTGAGGTCGTTTGCAAAATGTCTATTTTCAAGGGCTATATATTCTCTATAGCGACCTTTCTGAAAATTCATTTGGCCATAACTTTTGATTCCCGCTAATTTTTCAGATTCGTTAGAAAGATAATCATAAACAGATTTAAATATTTTTGGTTTCACTAAAATCCGTTTTATTTTGCACCCGATACAGTCAGTCAAAGTTTGAATTCAAATTTTCAAACTGCCGCACCATTTCTAACTCATTATTTTATTGAAATATTCTATTTCAATTGCTCCAATTTCATTAAAATAACCAATTTAAAAATTTTAAATTGGCTCGTATTTTCTGGGTTGTTACAATTATTATCATAAATATCCAACTGGAAATATCATATAGCTTCAAATATAAACAAATATGGATTATACAACTCAATATCAACATTTCGAGTTAAAACAGTATTCAGATTATATAAAAACCATTTTAAATTTATTAAATAAATGATACCATTTATTAACGATTTCCATAACAACTATTTTAACATAACTAACAATCTATAACATGAAATCTCAATTTTTCTCTTTTATTTGAAAATTATAATCAACAAGATTCAAATGTTTCTTGTTTCGCAGACGACTTAAAATGAATTCTGTATATTCGATTAAAGTTCAAAACTCTATATTATGAACTACTACGCCTTTTCGAGCTCGTTTTTAATTAAATATAAATTTAACGTCCAGACTTCATTTTAATTAACGAATTCAATGTTAAAATCCCTTAATATTCCAATTATAATATTTAAATAAATAAACAAATAAAATACTAGGCTACCAAAAATACGGGACATTACATTCTTCCCCATTTAAAAGAACTTCGTCCTCGAATCTACTAAGGTAGAAAAAATGTTACAAACCCATTCACTTTTAAAAACTACCAATTTATTTTAAATTGAAAACTAATTTATTATGGTAAAATAAAATTTTAAAAATTACAAAAATTTTCTTAACAATTTAAATTCCCTAAAAATTTCAATAGAGTCTCCTCATTACGGAGAGCCTTCTGCGATATCACAGGAACAAATTATATATATACATCGACCCATACGGTCAGAAAACAAAATTCAAAAACCAAAATTTATATTTTCGCGTAGGTGTGCCTTTTACTAGCGTTGTTGAGCATACTTGCTCAACTTACGTGCGACATATTCAACTAAATCAACCCCCACTGCTATCTGGCACCTGTACTTAACTACGATCATCTTGTAAGCAACAAATTCATGAAATTTTAAAATAATATTCCATTAATCAATAAGTTAACTACACAAATTCCAAAATCGAACATGAGGCATCATCCATGTGCAAATACCGGGCTAAACCAATTAATTCGCACTCATAAGCGGTTTATTTCCAGTTTATTACACTGGAATTAATTTTCTTGGCTTTCAATTTATTTAATTCTATTAAGTTGTTGACAAATTTTATTCAAACAATCAACAAAAATCCACAATCAACTCAACCAGTTAATTCAATTTACATTCAATATTTATATTTACTTTCAATATCATTCTTAATTTAATTCCACTTAACCAAGTTAAGTTACAATTCATGTTTTTTATCCATTTTGAATATCATTCAAATCAATCAAACACATAATATCTCAACAATTTAATAAAAATATTTCTTTTCTATAGAAAAAATATATTTTGGGTAAAATTATTTCATCTACCCTCTTTAAAAAACAATACTGTATCCATTACCAGTTCAATGTTTCTCAACACTTGAACTGATCAACAAAAAAATACAAAACATTTGTAGAAATCAACAATTACTCCCTCTCATATATATACACTCAACTCAATCTAGGGTATTACTAACCCCATCTCTATCGAGTTACACCACAGAGAAAGGTGATTACTAAACCAATAGCTTTGATACCACTTGTAGCATCCCAAAATTTCCAGTACCTTTTGAGCTGACCAAATACGCAAGTCCAACCCAAATTGCACTGAAAACCCAGATGCTAATAGAAAGAAATTAGAGGGTGAGATAAGAAAGAAAGAAATATTAGAATAGAAGAACAAGAAGGAGAACCAACACGGCACAGAGTCTTACATCGCAGCGAAACAACATATAATATAGAAATAAATATTTATTGAGAGCTTGAAAAATACTTACAATCATCAGAGTACATCACACATCTGGACAGTTGTAACAACCTGTCCTCATATACAATCACATAGCAGAATAATACTCTATAATATCATGCATTTGAACTCTTCTAGCTCGTCTCTTCACAGCATCCGATAACTTGAACCTGAAAATCTCGGCCTCACCCGACCATTACAAATGTCGTATAAGTCTGGCGAACCAGAGTGAGAAACCCACTAAGTTTTTATAAGCAAAATCCAACTTGATTTTAATGTTAACAAATCTTTTCTAAAAGAAAAGGATAATTGTAAGACCGTTCCGCACATAAACACGGACGATAACCCAAAATATTTTTGAAATCATATCTTATTCCGATATTATAATAGTGTCTAAATACAAATAAATACCAATCTAGCGGAATGCTTACATCTCACACTCCACATACATAGTATACAATCAGAACCGCAGACTCTTATTGGAGAATGGATTTCCTAGCGTGGTATGGGACCACCTTCCGATAATGTACCTCTAGAGACGAATACATTGGGGTTCAACAAGAACATCTTGCAACCCAGGCTAAACATGACCGGTCCCTCACTTTACTTGAGAGTACTGAATATATCATTACAACGGTTGGGGGCCAGCCAACTGCCAAAAGCATACAAATAAAAATAAAAGGGACAACCGTAGGCATTTGATTTCTCCAAATTAGGTAATGATATACCCTTTTAATGGGTGCGATCCACCTAGCCATGCGACCTACCCAGTTTTCTGTTATTTCCCGGTTGATGAAGCTTGAGGTTAAGATTACCTTTAGAACATCATATCATCATTCACTTTGAATGCCACATCGTCAGATCCACCATAAAATCACTAATTGACGTCAACAAAAATACTCAAGTTGTTAAGCTAAGAGAAGTGCCCTTCTCCGCCACCAACTTGGTACGTTTGAAGAAATCAACGTACGCGATCTCTTTGGAAATACTCTGTTAGACATCCGTCCAAACAAATCATCCAGGAATAGGATGAACTGAAGGCACCCTCCTACCACATCCTAGGAATCACCCTATAGATCAGTAGCGAGTAGTCTGTGTAATCCTAGATTCCAACCATGACAAATCACAAGTTAAATAACTCCACTTGCAAGATAGAGAAATTTGACAAGTGGTCCTTTCGCTTATGAAGATCCACGGTCTTCAGTTGGTCTGTCTTCAATCCGCATCTTCACGTATTTGCTAGTTCGGAATGGTTGTCGAATATAGATTCGATCCCAGTCTTTTCATACCAATAATCGTATGGGTCAGATTTGATAGTCGGTTATTCAACTATCAAATAAACAATCATGAAAATAAAATGACTTCACTGATTCAGTACTCGGCATTACTCGACCTATTTAATAATAATTAATGAATAGTTAATTAAACTTATAAATCTTTAAATATCTCCAACATAGTTTTTCACTTTTTATATATCATAAGATTATTTTTAAAACCATTTTAATTTAATACTTAGGAAAATATCCTATAATCATATCCAATTTTCTATTATGCTATCATATTCAAAATACTTGCTACATCATTACTCATTATATATAATTAGGAAAATCAATTCAGCTTATCGTTTGTAAAATAAAATTACGAAATCTTTTTTTTTATTATTTGAAAACAATAATGAATCCTTATTCTTTAAGAATAAGCCCATTCCAAAACTCCACTTTTCATTTCCTTTTACCTTGAAAATACCGTTATAATTTCACACACTCCCCTTTTATTTCCGTTACTTTGGAAATCTCATTATATATTCTCAAATCTTTGTATTTCCTTTACATTGGAAATCTCATTATATATATTCTCAAATCTTACAATTAACGTTGCGTTATTATTTCTCATATGGAAACAATAAATTGTTCTAAACCTCTTTTCCATTACAAACTAATACCATCCTCAGATAATCATGAAATCGTTCAAGTTGGGGTATTTATTTACCTCTCGGACCTTGATCAACAAAGTTCTTATCATAAGATAGATATAAGTTGTAATTCAAGAACCGATATTTATTCTAATATCAAACCACATCCCATTTAACCATTTTACTTAAACCATGATTATATAATCCATTTCTTATTTTTGAAAATCTCCTTTTATTTCTGTTACTTCCAATTTATTTTATAATACGGATTTTCATTATAAAATCTTAATCTTAAATCCTTTAACCCACACCATTTTAAAAATCCCTTTTTCCCAATCCATTTAACCATTTCCTTTTTGAGAATCTGAATTCAAATTCATCTACTTTACTTAATTTTATTATTAAATAACGTTAATTTAAAATTAACCCTTTCACTCCACATCTCTATCATAAATCTAGTTTATAAAACATAGGTTTAATATTAAGTAAACATTTAATTTAAGTTATCGCATTCGCTTAAAATTCCTTTTATAATTTTGTTATAAAAAATCGGGTTTTATATTAAAAATCATTCATAAATTCCTTTCACGATTCAATTCGATTTCATTATAGCTACACTTAAATTATTACTAATTAAAATAATAATTTACTTCATCGTTACCTACTAAAAAAGTAGTTAACTTCTTTATTACTAAAGTAAATTGTAAATATCTTTTTAAAATCTTATTAAAATTAAAACAAATTTTAATTAAACTATTTTACTAGATTAATTCAAAATAAAATAATTTAATCCCAGTTAAAATGGTTAACTTAGTCAGCTCAAAACACAGTTATTTCGCCAACAAATTCCAATTAGTCCTTTCCTTAAATCAATAATATAATTAATTTAAAGAATTTCATTTAATTGTACTTTAAAAACAATTATTCAAATCTTAACTGTTAGGTTAATTTCTGCTCGCTTGCTTATAATTCTTCTTAACATAAGAATTTGCTTTAAAAATCATTTAATACCTGCTTATAGATGTAAATAATAAATATTAAATATTATTTCCTTTTAATAAAGTTTTATTCAAAATAATATATATCAAAATCTAACTTCAGTTATAAAAATAAATTTTATAACTTTATTTATGTCGATTCATCTGACAATAAATCAATATTTATAAAATGATTCATTTTTAGGCCATTTGCTGCCAATTACTCAACCAATTCTGCTCATTAATTAAAACAAAACAAATGTTGAATTTCCAGTCAACGATCAACAACCAAATCAATCATGCAATCAGAACAGTTCATATAATGATAATATGGGAATAAATAATATCTAATATATTTGAGGAATCTAGTTGAATCCCTCCAACCTATTTTTCCCTGCATCCAAATTGGTTATCTCAAACAAACTCATTCAGTTAAATTTAACTGATAATTTCTGTAATAGTAAATAACAACTATTCAACATCACCCAATTTATTAAATTAAAAATGCTTATAGTATAAACGTGACCAATAAGATAAGTTATTTCAATTGACTCCAATGGTTAGAATAACTATTTAGTTTTTCACTAAAATTAAACAACGCTTAATTTCAGAAATTCATTCAATATATAATTATATAATTAACAAATGGTCAACCATTAGCAACCATAGCACACAATTATAAAACCTGACTTATATAAAATATAAGTAGAAGAACTGAGTGAGTTTAACTCACCTTGATTCCACTTATTGTTGAAGCAGTTCTGATACAATTAAATTAAACGCTCATTTAATTTAACTATAAATTCATGTTGTTTCCATTTCATTCCAAGTTAGTTTCAGAACGTAGTGTCCATCACCACGATCTCAGCGTCCTTTGTTTTGTTTCATTCGGATAAACTATTAAGGAGTTACGAGCAATTGTTAGTATACAATATTATTTATTTAATAATTAATCTCCAAATTAACAATTATCTAGACTAATTACTTCTATTATAATTAACGGTCCCTGATTTTCGTGCCTACTTTGTCCAGAAACCTTTTACCCCGCTGCCTCCGTGTTCAACCTGGTATCATGCAGTAGGAGATGGTTAATTTTTGGTATAACCATTTTGATTAAACTAAACAATCCCTTAATTATATAATTATATGCTAATTACTTGTAACTAGCTTTAACCAGGCCAACCAATTTCCATTACTCACGTTGGTTTTCCTTTGCTATCCTCCGTTTGAATTTATCTTCAGCAATTCAAGTCTCTGCATCGTTTTTAAAAAAAATTAACTAACCCATTCTTTAATTAATAATAGGATTTTAGTATAACTAATTTCTTCAGATTTAAAACTCCCAGACCCGATCATATTCTGATGAAAAATTAGACTGACTGTTCGCTTCTGCTACTCTTCCTCCGTTTTCTTTTTGTCCGAAAATTTTTCTAGTACGCTGCCTACATGATTCACGTCCTAGTTAAGTATAGTTTAAATTAGTCAATCCTTGGATAAAAAACTATTTAAGCTAATTACTTTGCTTAAATTACCAGGACTGATCTAATTTCTTGTCCCAGTTCCTTCGTTCCTTTCTGCTACAATTGTTATCTTCGTGTATTCCCTGACCCAGTGTGAAACACACTCACTCCCAAACATTGGACGACCCCCCTCCTACAAGCTAACCACCGTAATATGATCAGAAACCCCGTACAAACTCGGCTAAACCTCCAATACCCACGCTAGTAAATTTGAGTTCTCCAATTTCTTCCTGTGCTTGTAGTTCGAGGCTTTCAGTGACGATTTCGGCCAAACCATGGCCTAAAAAACCATCACCACCGATCAATTAACAGAGCTCGATGAGCTCCAAAGGTTTGTTGAAGGAAGGATGTTGATTAGATGCCTAGGCATTACGAAATTAGTAGATGAATGTCGAACGTTTCAAGATGTTCATTTATTTTGAGGCGGCATATACTGGCGTTGACCATTCAGAACAAAAGTAACCAAAACTTTAGGGTATAGAAAATTTATATGCAGGGTTACTAATATTATATTTAAACTTCAGGATGAAGTAACGTGTTAAAATACTCACATACGATCTCCGTTTTTAATGAAAATTGAAATCTTAGCATAAATCGACATTCCAGACACGATGGAAAAGGTTTCGTCGAATTCTGAAGTCGTCTGTAAAAATTCCTTTATACCTCATATATGTGAATTAACACGCATTTAAAATGCGTACGATCACAAAATAAATCCAAACATCTTGATAATATAAATGCTAACAAAATAAATCATTACGGATTTAATAAAATTAATTTTGCTGAAAACGGAGTTTGTTAGATAATCAATTATTCTACATTTTCAATTTGAATCGACAAAACGATTAAATTAAAAACATAGGTGTTTACGGCTACCATTGTCACATACGATATCGGAATGCTACGTAATTTGTTTCGTACAATAATTTAACGTCACATTTCCAATGAAACTAATTTCATCGAAAACCGAGGCTGTTTGCAAAATGGCCTTTCTTAAGGCATATAAAATATAAATAAAATATTGATTAAATTCCAAAATAAATCCAATTAAATAATAATAAATTATTATCATCATAAATATCCAACTGGAAATATCATATAACTTCAAATATAAACAAATATGGATTATACAACTCAGTATCAACATTCCGAGTTAAAACGGTATTCATATTATATAAAAACCCTTTTAAATTTATTAAATAAATGATATCATTTATTAACGATTTCCATATCGACTATTCTAAATTTTGATTTGGAGATAACTAACAATTTATAACATGAAATCTTGATTTTTCTCTTTCATATGAAAATTATAATCAACAAGATTCAAACGTTTCTTATTTCACATAATTCCAAACTAAAACGGATTATGTATATTCAATTAAAGTTCAAAACTCAATATTATGAACTACCGCGCCATTTCAAGCTCATTTTAAATTAAATATAAATTTAATGTTTAAACTTCGTTTTAACAAACGAATTCAATATTAAAATCCCTTAATATTCCAATTATAATATTTAAATAAATAAGCAAATTAAATATTAGGCTACCAAAAATACGGGACATTACAGGTGAACTCAGCAAAACCAGGGATTTAAATAGAATTATCCTAATAGAATATGTGATTTAGAATTTTTCATAGGAGACAAAGAAATGGTTTCATGTTTGCTTTCTTTTTTTGTTCTAAGGAGATCTGGATTTGTAAAAAAAGAAGGTAAAGGAAAGAGGAAATATATGCGTGAAATAATGAAGAGACATAGGGAGATAATAAATATGCGATTTATTTTTGAAATTGTTTCTTCCTATATAGCAAGTTGAAGAAGCATGATGTGGTAATATTTATGTCTTATTCAAAATTCAAAAGCAAATCACAGAAAAAGAGGGAATGATAAATAAAAATACACACAAAACACATGGATGATTTATGCGTTTTTGCAGATAAAATTGTACACTTGGAGCAATGAATGTCCGAATTTGACAAAACGAAAAATGCCTTTATTCTTATAAAATGATCTAGTATCTTAAAAAAAGAAGACATCGAATTCTCTAACTTTCTATTTTCAAATATTTTACATCTCTTTTCACTAATTTTACGCGAACGGAAAAACTTGCGTATTTGGCTAAGAAATTTATTTCTCTGCTACATTTAGTTAAACTTATTTCAAATATCAAATTTTGTTATTTGATTTAAATTTTAAGTTGAATATCTGTTAAAACTTAATTTTAAAAACATTTAAATTTTCTTGTCGTTATAGTTATAACTTAAAATTATATGCTTAAGTATTTAGTTTTAAAATGCCTTAATTATGTTGTTAAATTAAGTGCATGCAGAACATTTAATTTGGAAATAATATTAAGTACACATGTTAATATATTCTTCCATATGATATGAATTGAATTTAAAATCATATAAAATAGTTTGATTTGATATTGAGTTGAATACAGAATTGTCCGCATAGCAATAATCGCTGCAAACGCATGTTGAACCCCTGACTTTGATTATTAAAAACTAGTTATTTGTAAACATAAATTAATATAGATTGTTTTTGTATTTATATACTCTCCTATGAATATATTTAAAAGTAATAAATATGTTTAGAAAGATATATAAAGTATAGCCAAAAGATAAGAAAGTTTGAAGTAAAAAAGTCGTTGTAACGACACTTTGATAACAGTATATTTCTGCAATTCCTCTACGAATTTCTTTCCATATTTAAGAAGTAAATAGTATATTGTTCTTATTTTAAAAGTTTTAAAGTTTATGACAAATGATAAATAGTTACATGAATGGGTTAAAGATATAGTGGAACAGTCATTATAAGTGCACTTTCGTGAAATACTTTATTTTTGGAAATTTTCTTAAAATATATTCTTTGGGATGATAATTAAGTATCAGAAATATACTAAATAATGTAAAAAGAATTAATTGAAAATAATTGGTCTAAAATTTTTAATCTAGGCTCAAAATTATAGCAAAACGTGTTAAGAATGGTAATAAAACTTAAGGTAACACTTTAGAAATGTTGTTTCTGCTATTTGAACTATAAATTGTGTAAAATGATATTTAAATTAAATAGTTTTCTCTAATCTTTTTAGGGTTATTTTCTAACTTATAATAAAATGTTTCAAACTTATTTTCAAGTTTAAATATATTTTTAATAATTAATAATGGATTCTTAAACTAAGTAGCTTTTAAAAATGAAACTTGTTTTTTTAATTGATCCAAAAATCCTTATTTCTAACTATTATACATAAGTAATTATCATCTATTTTTAAGTAATTTGACATATTATAAAGCATTTTAAAGATATTTCTATATATCTAAGTTTAAACATTAAATGAATTATTTTGTAAATATAGTAAAAGATGTTTTGACATTAAAACTTAAAATAAAATAAAAGGTTTTGGGAAGTCAACTGTATTACCATAAAATAGTAAGTGTTGATATACTTTGATCTTTAAAATAAATGATCATAAGATAACGATAAGTGTATAAATGGTTTTGGTTTATTGCAAACAATGTTTTAGTGACATTTTTAACCCTTATTATCATAATTATATTTAGTATATATATTTATTAATTAGTACCTTATGATTAAATAAGTGAGTGTTTTGGGTTTATTGTGATAAAGTTTTAAATGACGCTTGTCTTTAACCATCAAATTGAATTGTATCTTTAAAAGAAGAATTTTAAAGGTAAGGTTTAAGTATAAACTGTTTTGAATTAGTAGTAATTAGTGTTCTAGCAACATTCATTTTTAAACCTTAAGTTTTATTTTACTATGGAAAATATGATGATACCATTAATAGTGGAATTTTAATAATGTTAAAAAGTATGAAACCTTTTAAACAAAGACAGAAAAGAAAAATGTTCGACTTATAAAAGAGAAGAGATTTATAACAACATAATTTCTAGTCTCTTTGACTATATTTTAAAGTAGTTAAAACTTTTTAATGGTTTATGAATATACTTAATCATTAGTTATAATTATAAGAATAACTTTGAATTATTAAAAATAATAAATACTTGAGTAGTATAAATGAATAGAGAAGAAGTAAAATTTAAGTTGATATCTTTTATAAAGAAAACTTAAATATATGTACACAAGTATACATAAAAGGAAGATTATTAATATAAAGAGTTTTAAATAAAGGATAAATTGATTAAAAGGAATCAAAATTAGTACTTTGTATGAATTGAATGTGCTTGTATGTTTACTTATTTAAGTAACAATTGTGACTAACCTTAGTTTGATTGATTGTGTAATGTTAGTATTATAATGCTTAACACTAAAAGCCAATCGAAGAAAGTTTCTCTATTTGTGATTGTTAAGATTGGTTTCGAGTAGGGATAAAGCAATAGAGTTCTAACCTATTGACTTTCCACTCGATCGAAGAATGGTTAAGCTAGAAGATTGGAAACGTGTTGAATGTAAAAACTTTGATTCCCTTAAGAAAGTGCTTAAGATAGTCGATTAGTCGACTATCAACTTAATCAAACTTAACTTAGGGAGTAAACGAAATGCTTCATGGATGTATACCAATGAGAAATCTTTAGGAGGGACATCGTGCGAGACGCCTCTAGCTGTCTTTTACTTATGAAGAGCCTGAATTGAGTTAGCTGGAAACTCATCGATTTAGTCTTTGAGAGATTGGCATTAGTAAGTGTACTACTTATTAAAAAACACTTCAAGACTCGTTAAGTGATTACTTTTTTAGGAAGTGGACTTGTTGAGATGTTGGAATCCAATTGGGGATTCATGGTCTGTTCGAGTGATAAATGGTTGTATGAAGATGCTGAACGTAGACTCGACATCGGGAAATGACTAAAGATGGAGTAAGCTACACAGTACGAGGTTTAGTTGACCCATGATGGTATGTCAACTCCATATCTAGAGATTTTTATCGATATGTTGGTTGATGGGAGTTGATGATACTTGGTTCGGGTTGTTTACAAAAGTGTTCATATTTTGAGTTTGTTGTATTTCACTAATGCTATATTTTGTCTAGGGATATATGATGCTTGGAAAGATATATATTTATCCTTGTCATAGGAGATCAGCCTTGGTTTACTGGGGTGGTATTCGGAGAAAATCCATATATGAACTTGACTTAGCAGTTTTGATCGTACTACTAAAATATTGGAACGTGAGATGCAAGCATTTTGGCTATGATTAATATTTATATTCTTTTCTCCCCATAATTATGCAAATTTGTAATGTACATGTAATATATGGATGCACGTATATATCCATACACGTAGAAATTCAACTAGCAACATAAAGTTTTTTATGAGATCATCTTATAGATTATGCATAATATTATTTAGTGGTTTAAAATTCAATCAGCATAAATTTTAAATGATCTAAAGTTGTGTATATATTCAAATAATCTATATAATAAGAAACTTCCTCGACATTGTTAGATTAATAAATGAGAAAAGGGGTAATGATATATGAATACATTTTAACAACTAAAAAAATATTATCTGTATGTAATATATATATATATATATATATAATGTATTTGCTGGTAGCAATGTGATAATGGGTCAAAATGAGAATCCAAAAGGACTAATATTATTTAATATGACAACATTCGTCAACATTAAGGGGGATAAAAGGGATATAATTTCATTTTGATTATCAAGATTAAATATTTGTTTACATGCATAACGAAGAAAAATGATAATAACTTGAATCATTTATCGATCATATCCCTAATAACTTGCTCTAATATTAGTTAAGATCCATGAAGGATCAAAACGTATAGACCACAACTAAAGTATGGTAGTGAGAAATATTTATGGAGTAAGCTATAAAGATAACAAATAAATAAGATAAGTGTTCTTGGAGAAATACTTTAAGGGTGCTTCGGAAGAGACCCATAACATTATATATCAAATAACCCTAGAAGTGGTTTAGGTATCTAAAACCCGATAAATAATGAGATCTTAATAAATCATGCATAAAACTAATAAGAAATAATAACCAGTGATAAAATTTATAAATAATAAAGCACTCATGTTTATCAATAGATTAAAGATCTTGAATTAGGGAGAAAAATGATTAATCAGCATGAAATCTACTATAAACGAGAATTGTGGACCTATAGTCCAAATTATATATATATATATAAACTATAAAAAGCATAATGAAATTATTGAACTATACATAGTGTCAGCAATATGTCAAATGCCTAATAATTATAAAAAACAATTGATTTTGTTTGACATAGTGGAGGTGTTCAGAACACTTAAAATGCTACGAAAGTATAAATATAGGTTAAATCGTATTAAATATGAAAACATATTGGTTCCTGAAGAATATAAATAACCTTTTTAGTTTTAAAAGAATGAAAAGAATAATGATGCAAATTACAACCTTCTTTTAAGTATTATCATAATGAAAATCTTGATATAAATCATGATGAGTAGACGAATTACTACTTTTAAGTATTGTTGTAATGAAACTCTTAATATCCATCGAAGTGGAAGTTGCAACAAGAAAAATTTATATGAAGCGCCAAAATGAAAGGAACGAGGTATTTTTCATAAAAGTAACACGCGAAGTGCATAAAATGCAAGTAATATTTAAAAGAAATAATCTTGGAAAAGTTGATTGTATTAAAAGAAATTCTTTATAAATAATGAGCATACAAAGAAGGAAAAACAAAATTCCTATCTTTCGATTTTAATTTTCTTAATGCTCTCCTCCAAGATATATGGATCAGAAGCATTTGTGGCTGATTTGAATTGTCAAGACATGCATTCAAACTTAAAAGAAAAAATACAGAATCAAGGGGAGCATATATAGGTATATCATATTATACTTTTTCCTGCAATAAGATTTTTCCCATGTGGCTTTTTTTTTGCAAGGCCATTATGTTTTTATAGTGATCCATAACACCTTTTATTATAACAAAAATACAAATAAGTATAGAAGTTAGGAAGATTGCCTACTTTTTACAATCCGATTTTAGAATGGTTCGTCCATTGCAACTAACCTAGTTCAAAGAATAGAAGCTAGACCGTAAATCTAGACTACAAAAAGCTAACTCCGCATCGGCAGCACCCATTACATCATTACATGAACTGATCAGACAAAAGGAATAAGCCATAAAAACTGACACTTCACAAAGGAGTGAAATACATTACTGCAAGGACACAAATAGTACATGTAAGAGTAAAAACATTACTTGCTTTAACTGTAAAACAGAAGAGTTACCATCACATGACAAAGAATCTGTACCCTGAGCATCATCCTATGACAGAGAGCAAGGTGGCAAAGAGAATACCCTACACCCATCTCGTGTACCGCACGACACCAGCACACAGACCACCGTGAAAACTAGCGTGCAACACCGTAGCGTCCATGTACAAAACACCATGACATATCCTACTCCCACCAAGAGAAACTGCAACTAAAAACAAAAGGAATGCTCATTCACACCTGTAATAACCCGAATTTCGATAGACCAACTTTTTTTTTTCAAAAATCTCAATCTATCGAAGCTTGAGTTGGCTTGTCTGGTATCCTACAGAAAAGACAGAGATAATAAATATATTAGGGCTCGATAAAACATCTCATAGCGGAATGGATAAAATATAATAATCAAATATAACATTGCCGAAATAATAACATTGTCTAACAAGTGTCCAAAGGCTACCAAATCTTTGTCATAAACCTAACCTGCTAGTATGTTATGAGGAGGGGTCAGAACACAAAGTTCTGGTGATTGGACAAATTACACATTCTGATATAATCCTACATATACCGTTCAACTATGTTTTCTTAATTATTAGGTTATTTGGGTTAACAGCATTCAAGTTTCTATACTCATGTCGTATCCATCTACTCCTCGGTAGATTAAACCTAATATAGTACATATGTATCCATACCCCCACGTCTCAAGGTACTCCCCATAGTACCCTCCTCGTATGGTTCCCACCGTCACGTCACGGAATTGTATGCAACTTACACCATACGCCGAACGACGTAGTAAATCCAAATCATTACGCCATATAATCACACAGAACCATCATCGCTACGCCACGTAAGCATACAGATCGTCGTATCTAAACTCCTCGGTCAAATTAAGTCTCAACACGGAGTAATGCTCTACTGTCTATGATACACCACCAGTGTGTGTATCTAGACCCTCACACGAACATACTGTCTACTATACCCTGAGTCCCGTAATAGAGCTGCATCCAATGCACGGAACTCGGTCGGGAGCTTTCAATATCTGTAAAGGTCCGCTTCATGAGGCCTACAATGCAGATATCCAAGTATGGTCTGAATTTTCACGGTGGCTATGGCCCCACCCTGGTCTCTTCCTCAACTAGTGAAAGACTACATCAAGAGCTAAGTGACGTGCCCCTATCAAACAACATAACATCCAAATTGGGGTGTCCCGCGACCAACGTCTCGATAGTGAATGATCGATGGTCTGTAGGTTTAGCTCTAGCCTTTCCGCATCACATCGACAGTCGATGACAGGCATCCGACAATTACTATCCTGTATTGGTCCTAACCCGTCTCTCCCAGCAAACCGCCGAATCACCCAACGTCATCCGCCATAGCCTTCTAACTGCCAAACTACCGCAAGGTATACACACCGGGTGGTACCGCGCAGACCAAACCTCTACGAGTACAACCTGAGCGTGCACAGCACAGAGGACCACCACGGAGTACCCTACCCCGTCCAGTAGAAGCCGTGTGCTTCCCTCTAGTCCCGCAGAGCAATCAGACGGGATAATCAGGCAAAATAATCATATGAGCGTGCTCCTCTCGTGTCTCCAGAACCGCGATGATCTATCCCGTTGGGTTCTTCACCTTCGTACGTGTGGACTGGTCCAAGCGCATCACATTAACGTGTTATTAAATCCAACGTCTCATCTTTAATCACGCGTTTGCTTTATCTTATCAAATTGCTAATTAACTTGATTATCCACATATTCATTTTTCTATCAAGTTACCAGATTCATTAACTTTCAACTGGCTGCTTACTTTCTTTATTCTTCCCTATGCCGCCGAAGCGATCTTCCGCTTATTATTAATTATGTTTATTTGACTTATACTCCCAATTATAAGTCTATTAATAATAAACCTACTTTATTCTTTCTTATTTACTCATAACCTTGTCTTAACTGTTATCACAACTTGTTATTGTTGTTTACTTATTAACTTAGTTCTCTTAACTAAGATTTACTAATAAGTTCTCTTTTCATTTGTTATAATTCCACTTGTCTCTAAGACAAGTCTACCTATTATATTACATTCTCATTTATATAATTAATTATAATAGGTTATATTCCCTGTTTATCACATTTCTTCTTAGATTACTTAATATGAACCAACTTTTATTGTTGTCATCTTTCTTTAATTACCATCATGTACATTCTTATTATTTTTGGAAAACATTACACACACCTCATTAGATTGGCTAGTGGAGATCTATTTCCATAATGTGCATCAATTAAGATCCGTAGTTGCGAGCTATTTCTTTTATTTTCGTTGTGGACATACATGTATATTTTATTTGATTGGTGTGCAATATGGTAAAAGAACCACTTCTATATCACACTAATCCCTTTTTCTTTTTTTCTTGCAACTATGTTTTTAATAATTTTATCGTTATGTAAATGTATCTGTTTTTCCCAAAATCCAACTAACTCGGTCTGTTACTAACTTTTCCCCTTTTTATTCTCTGAGTTAGATGTTAATTCATGTTTTTCATTTACCGTTCAATTACTGTAAATTTTCCACATTAGTGACAAACTAACATGTTTTCCAAATTACTGTTGAATTAACATACTTTCCAAGTTGCTGTAAAATTAACATGTTTTCCAAATTACTGTTAAATTAACATGTTTTCCAAGTTACTATCAGATTAACATGTTTTCCAAATGACATGCCTACTTAATGTATAATTAAGTACAACCTATTTTGGTTCACATGTTTGCATATTCTTCCCCTATACGTTATCCCAATTTACAGTCCATGATTCACAAATTCCAATGCCCAAAACTTCCACTTTTTAACATTCTTTCATATTATTCCAATTTATTATTGAATAGTAATCTCAAGACTGTAGGGGTAACTATTATCAGGTTTACCATTTCGGTATTACAGTAATTCTTAACCCAAACAGAGAATTAATTGAACAAATTACAAAAACAATATTCTCAACTTATTTTAAATAAGATTTCACGCAGTTACCACAAATTATAGTTATTTAACATGTTAAGAATTACGGGAAATGCGGACAGTAAATATATCGTTACCCAAAAGGTATAATTCTAAATCCACTAACCTAACTGCTTTCCAATCCTTGAGTCTAATTCAGATATGTGATTTTGTGAACTTTCTAACTGAATCTATAAAATAACCACGGATTTACAAATCTGGTACTAAAAGAAAAGGGAAAGAAAGAAACATAAATAATTCAAATTCATAGGACTTACCTCAAGTTGATCAGAAATCTAAACACCTACGTTGTAGATTTACATTCTTTGTCTTCAAATCTTGAATCAAAACTCCTAAAAACTAATAATCTATTTTCTGAAAGATTTGGAGGAAGAAAAAAAATGACAGAGCCTTGGCATCGTCTCAGAAAATATGAGTTGGAGGCTAAGCCCTGCTAGTATATTTATAGGTGTACATGAAATTCTGGTCTGTCGGATTTAATAATATAAAATTCGAACCGTCTAAACAAGAAATACATGTCACTCCAAAATGTAGATCTAATCCCGGGTGGGTCAACTCATGTGCCGATCTACCTTGGAGGTGGGTCGACCCCATGTATGTCCTGGGTTAACCCAGAGCCTGGGTCTAAACGTGATTTCAACGGAGACTAATTTCTATTTTAACGTTAATACTAACACTCGTTTTATTTCTTAATATTGCTTATGTTCATTATTATTTTCCTCTTATAACACATCTAATTCAAATGGCATGCTTATGCATATATATTCGCGTACAACCTTTTAAATTTTCGTTCGTTAATAACTTTCCCATACGAACTCCGTTTGGGACAAGTCATATATCAAAACGAATCAGAAATTTGCCACAAGCACAATGGTATACGTTTCGGGACTAAATTCTAAAATCATAAATTATCGATATTTTTATTTTATTATTTATATAAAACACGGGGTATTACAACACCCGCACCAAACCGCCAAAACTCAAATGAACGGCAGTAAAGCTCGCAAACCCATCATCCACTAGCTACTCATGTCGTATCACTCCCAACACACAGCACCCACCCAACGACAAACAAACGAAAATAGCCAAACCAACCAGCACCAGAACCAAAATGCACAGAGCAACCACCAGAAATCAGAAAATAACAGAAACTCATCCCGCACTCATGTGGCTTTTGTTAGTAAGGTTTTAACGAGACATTATATTTATCACGAAGTATCAAATCCCATTTGATATAGTAAACTATTAAAACATATTATATTATACGTGCTTTTTTCCTTAAATAAAGTTTTTCTCATTGCATTTTTCTTAGTAAGGTTTTAACGAGGCAAAATCTTAGCTTAAAATTATCAAACATCTTTTGATGTAACAAATTATTAAAATATGTCACACAACATTTACTATTTTTCTTTTACTAATTTTTTTTCCCATTGAGCTTTTTTTAGTAAGGCTTCGACGAGATAATATCCTAATCCAGAAGTATCAAATTCCTTTTGATGAAATAAGACACTAAAATATATCTCCGTACTCTTTTTCTTTCACTAAAATTGTTCCCATGCGATTTTTCTTTTCTTTTTTTTTTTTAAAAAAAAAAAAAAGTCAGTGATGCATTATTTTAATCTTGAAGTATCAAAACTCTTTATAAGAAATATCAATTTTATATTATATTTATGATTGTTAAGTTGCACTCATTTTTTCATTCAAGGTTTTTCACTTTGTGTTTTCTTAACAGGGGTCTTTTATGAGACAATAGACAATAACTATATTGACAGAATAAATATATGTAAACAAGATAACCATGGGGATGACCAATCATCATATGCACTTCAAAAAGGGCCAACTCTCCAAATTACCATATGAACATCCAATATTTTAAAGCTGTGTATTTAAGAGGACAGTTTATAAGAATGAATATGCTAATATTACAAGGACATAATTGCAATTTTCTTTTTCTATGACATGCCTATAAATATTACTCCATTGTAATATTTGCTCAAATCTAATGTGAATAAAATTTCTCCTCTTGTTCTCTAATAGTTTATCATTCCCTTGCTGTTTTATAACAAAATTTAATATGTTTTGACTGTTACTTGTCTTTTTTAATCTAAAAACACATAAAATGTGATCTCTAAACCAAAATATGACACCCATATATAACGACCTAAAAAGTACAACAAAAATATTTAAGTGATCAGCACCAAACTATACAAAGTACAACAAAATATTTAAGTGATCAGCACCAAACTATACAAATAAAGAGCGCTATACAAGGAAAGATGTAGAGCTCGAACAAATGAGCAAATCATGAATATATAACAAGGAGCAAAATTTTGATATTCTAGTACATTTTATGTGTAAACTTAACCTTTTTTTCAAGTATTTTACAAAGCTAGGAATAAAAAATATTGTCAATCAATCCAAATGGCCCAAGACAATTGTAATTTCAAGCTCATCTTACATGCATGTTTAATACAAGAGGATGAGAAACTGAAATTACTTCATATTTTGTTGTATACTGGCTGAAAAATTTAACCTGCTGGCTATTGCAAAAACAAGGAGCCGTAATTCTTGCAATGAAGGCTGGTGTTCACTCTAGCTAGAAAGAATTTTGGCAAGGCAAACTCAAAAGCCACGGATTAAAAAAGAAGAAATAAACTGCAAATAAAGTCGAGTAACATTATTATCATTCAGTGAAAATAAAAATAAAAGCCTGAAACAACGAATTTCCAAGCATACCATACCAGTACAGTACTTATTTAATGGCGCTTCATTTCACGGAAGATGTTCGTCACGTTTGGTGATAATCTTGGGAGATATTTAAAAAGCTGCAAAGCACACAACACAAATTAGATGAAATATAAGTAAATGTAGTTTCTAATTTTACTTGTGTTGTATGTAGTAGAATACTTGATCGTATATCAGTTAAGTTTATTCATTTCGTACCAAAACTTAAAATATACTTTTGAAAGATGTAGGCTCAGTTAGTACATACAGTATTAATTTGGTACACATGCATGATTTTTATTTAGAATATAGACTAATAAAAGGGCATTAGGTTTTCTGAGTGAAATATTGTTATCAATGTGTGTAAAAAGAAGCAAGTAAATGAAGTATCTGAATAGAAATTAAACAATAATGAGAAAAATGTAAATAGTTTGCTGGATGGTTGAAATTCCAAATATTAGATGTAATCGTAGATAGAGATGGAAAAATAGAGCTATAGGTTAACTATGTCATAAGACTTGAGTCTATTTTATGGGATTTTGAGCGTTGGGTCCCCATTTTTATTGTGCATATAAGAAAATCCATTGTAGCAATGAATATACAACTTAGATCCTCATTCTTTTTAAATAGAAAGTGTAAGCTAGTCTGCGCTTTTTCGATAGAAAGTACAAGTTATATTGAAAATTTTAAAAATCTTTCTATAAATCAGAAAAATCAAATTCTAATATTCAAAAGTTGTTACAGTCATTATTCAAGTATATTTTTTTAATCAAATAACATTATTTGTCAATATTATCAAATTTTTGAAGTGCTCTTAAAGGTACTTTATTAAACAAAGAGACTCCATATCCTCTCATAATATGCCTAACCAAAACCTTATAATAGCCTAATCTGGATGGATTATTGTAGGGGAAAAGAATACACATTATACAGATATACTGACATTACAATGAGTCAACTAGAAATAAGATTAGTTAGGACCGCTATATCAGACAGATAGGAGTATTAAAATTTGGTGATCACTTAAAACCATTTGTACGAACTGGCCCCAACATAAGAATTTCTGAAGTTATTTTCAAAATAAGCAAACTAGATTGCGCTTTATATCGAATTTGCAAACTAGTGTGCATTTTATATCAAATATGCAAACTAGGGTTTATGTTTCCAAAAATTAGAGATTCGATTGACATATTTATTGCTACATGAATTTTTCTTATAACAACGTAAAACAATGGCAGCCTATAACTTATTTTCTATTCTTTTTATTAAAAGTGGAAATTTTTCTCTTTATCGTTAAGCTGAATGGTCGATTATGTACTTCTTTCCAACTAAATTAAGACCAACCTATTAACTTGAAATTAGGGAGAAAGGGGGGAAAAAGCGGCAGATGTAAATATACATACCCATAGCTTGACACAAGCATCAATGACCACAGGCACAAAACAAATGAAGATGGTAATTGCAGCTGGATCAACTTCGAGTCCATAATGCTCTAATATAGTTTCTACTAAAGCCTGCCATCCAGACTCTGAATGGTAACTGCAGGCAACAACATATACATGAATATTATTTAAGTTATAATGAACAACTAACAAGTTTATTAAAAAGCTGTTGAATAACAAGGAAATATTACCCCAAAAAAATGTCTGTTAATAGAATGATAAGAAATGCTTTTCCGGTGTCTGAAACATTATTTATTAACTTATATCCAGTGAACTTCAGCAAAGCCACCTGGACACGTAAAAAAGAAAGAAGAGTGAATGCACTGGAAATAATGCTGGAAACCTGAATTGATTAAGTTAACGATTTTCTTTAAAACCAGTATAACTAAAACTATAACAACAATGATGGATTAGAGGGACAAACTCTTTAGTCTCCACTTGTTTATACACCATGGTTTGAATGTTTTTGCAAAGTTGATTTTCTTTGATTGAGGGGATTTAAGTTCCCTATTCCCACTCAGTTTCTAACCTTCTAACACAGTAACTAAATAACTGGTTTTGCCAATAACAGATAACAGTTGGCAAATTCGCCCCATGCTCTTTTCGCTCCCTCTTTCTTCCTCTTTCCCAAACAGCAAAAAACCTAATTTCAATTTCAACTTCTTAATCAGTTTTAGTTCACCTCGATCAAATTTTCCAACAAACGGTCAAAGTCTCCTATCCATTAAATGGTTGATTGTCATTGGCATAGCACATGGACTTATTCAAAATCTGACCACAAATACTTAGGCGTAGAGGAGTCACAATGAATTAAAGGGGAGAAGTTAGATGGGTTTGCGGATGGCAGATGAGAGAGTTCTTAAAGTTCATTGTAAAAAACAGGTAAATATCAAAGCATTTCTGAATTAATATTTTATTATCTTGGATTTATTTAGGAATTTTTCTGTTTCCAGTTTTTTTTAGACGACCTTTGAAATTGAAAATAAAATATGCATAATAAATTTTGTAAAATTTCTTATATTGGTTGGCATATTTTATGGAATTTGGTTCTTAACCAACTGTTGATATATTTCTTAATATTTCTAGACTCCATTTTATAGTTTGCTAAGCATTAAATTGCATACTTTAATTTGAGTTCATTTACGTTTGCTTAATAGTCTGAATGACTTTTCCAAAAATGTGTATCTTTAGTTATGAAGATCATACAGGTTATACCTTATCGAGATTATTTTTATATTTGGGGCAAAACATCAAGCTAGCCACAATAGTGACTGAGATTCAAGAAAGACAAGTTGTTCGAGGAATTTCTTTGATGCAACTTGGTGATAGTCATTTTGATTCAAACAACCTAATTTTGTGTTATCCCTCTTACACTCCTATTTCATGTTCCAAGATATAACATTTATCCTCACAACTGCTGTAAATTTTTTTTTTTTTTTTTTTTTTTAAATTCCATCATGACTTTAGATTCTGCATTTTAAAAATAAAATGATAACAGTTTGCAAGTTTTACGCTTGTTAAAGAACATCATAATGTTTGGAGAACATGAGTACAAATAAGATAGCTTTTGGATTGGAAAGTATTGGAATTGCATGAATCATGATAACAGCACACAGCAACAAATATGAGTTTCTTTTCCTTCTTTAAAAAAAGGGATTAACAGACATCTTACTTTGCTTTTATTTGAGTATACGAGAACGAATAAGGAAATCCCATACAGCATATCTGACCAAATATTTGCAAATGCTCTCCGATTCTCAAGCCTCCACTCGTCTCTTAATTCTATCCTGATATTGCATGAGTTTATAATGGGTGCGAAAATAAATTTATGATAGAGCAATATTAATACGGCAAATGATATATTTTTACTATCAGGAAAAGGTGAACTTAACTGCACATGATTGTTATTCTAGTATAAAAATTAACATAAAAGTAAATGCATGACAATTGTTCACTGTTAAGGCATACCAAAATATTAGTTGCATGAATGATTCACTTGTTGCATCAAGAAAAGGATTTCATGGTAAGGCATTAAAGAAATAACATGGCATGCAAAAGAGAGTATATCGGTTAAACACGATGTAACTTACGCTTTGTGTCGCAGCTCTAACCATAACTCCTCATCAGAAAGAGGAGGAGATTTACCGATTTCCATTTCCAACCGAAATCTTCCTTTTTCAACTTTTAATTTTTTTACAATTTCTAACTTTTGACTTCTTCTTACATCAAGCATTTCAGCAGCAAAAGGTACGGTCTTCACATACCTGTTTGAGAAACTTGAATCAGAATACACTGACTCTTGTTAAGAATTGTTTACACATTAGAAACAATATAGACATGATACTGAAGTTCTCACACTATATATGGCAAGGTTAATTTATATGTTTATAATTGGTTACCATTTAACAAATTGATGAAACTTATATCTTTATTAACATTTACAATAGGTTCACAAAATTTTGATCTGACTGAGAACTTCCCAGAATGCTCCTAATATATGCACACGGGATCATAAGTTCAAATCCTAATCATTGCAAAACTTAGGTCCTTATATTTATTGGAAAGTTTGAAAAATTATTAAGCGTGTATTTTTGTATCCCAACGATAACAATTTTTCATATGTTAGATTTCCCCCTTTTTTGTAATATTTTTCCATTCTTGATATCAATAAATTAATATTCATTCTTCGTTTATTTTGTCAAATGACACTTCTTATTCAATTGAATGATAATCCATATTTTAATTTTTGTCTAATTTAGCATACTTTAAAAAAATCATTTCAAAATATTTGACAATAAAAGACAATCTCGTTTAATCCTACCATTTTTTAAATAACCTTTTGCTATGACATTCAATTTCTTCTGAAACTAGAAATTTATTAAAAAAAATAAAAAGGTGGAAAATTATAGGTTTTTTTTGTGTGTCTTAATATCTATATTAGGATTGATTTCAATATAACAAATCCTATAATTAAAAGAATGTAAAGGTGCGTAATTATTTTGAAATCAATTCTAATTATATACACGTATACATGTACATATAAACACACAGGCACACACACATACACACACACACCCCACCCCACACACCCCACACACGTACATACATATACAGTGGCCGAGCCGTACTTACTTTGTGTTTGTTGTTTAGGAATGTTTAAACTTTTTCCTTTATTCTTTGTGTGTGTTTTTCCTTTTTTTTTTTTTTTTAATCCTGCTTTCTCAGTTTCAGTCCTATGTTTCATCCCCAATTTGTCTCTCGAACTGCTAAACACCTCAAGTCTAGCATCTTCTCCACCACCTACTCTTGCAACAATCGAACCCTAATCGGTGTCAGTGCCACCTGAATTGACTACAGCAGCAACACGTCTCTTGCTGCTCTCTGAATTGACTGTCTCCACGGCTCCACTCCTTGACATGATAACCCCAATATCCCTTCAGATTTTGGTTTACTCGTTAATTTTGTCTAAATTGTTTACTTAATGCTTATGAATAGTTAAGTTTACTGACGTCTAGGAATTTATTTATTGAATGTTCCTAATGGCTAGTTTGTTTATGCTGCACTAATTTGTCTAATTTATTCACTAGTTTCAATGAATATAGAGTGTTTACTTTAAATCATGCTTAGGTTAATCAATAATACTCTGCTTTGAAATGTCAAGCCTAGAACTGAAATATGCTGTTTTGAATTATTTGACAATACTGAAATCTTGATATCATCACTCAACCTTTTTGAAATTTAGAAACCAATGTTGAATGGTTGTCAAAAAAAATTTGGGAACTATCGCCCCTGAACCACCCAAACATTCAATTTGTGCCGCCACGAAGATCAAATTCTGACTACACCACACACACACACACACACACACACACACACACACACACACACACACACACATATATATATATATATATATATGAGAAAGTTTATTTAGACACAAACAATCTGAACCATTAGATCTCCCCCTGAATTTCACTAACCACAAAAAGGCAAATGAATCCAATAGTTCACAATTTGTGTCTCTAATCTTGTGTTTTATTTTGTGTCCCAATAGTCGCTCCATATATATAGAGAGAGAAAGAGAGGTACGTTCCATGGCACCCCTATTTTTAAACACCACAAATGCACCTCATTTGTAACCATTCATTTATATTAAAATATGTTAGTGGGGGAAGACAGAGTTAGTGGGGGGAGAGAGAGTTAATGGAAGGAGAGAGAAACGGAAATGTGTAGTGGGGATATAGGGGTGCTACACTATTTGAGGTGCTCTTGATCCTATCTTATAGACACACACACACACACACACACACACACACACACATATATATATATATATATATATATATTGTGTGTATTATTCGTTAAGTAGAAACAATCGGTACTGCATGAAAAAGTATTTCGAAATAATGAATCATATAACTGAAAAAGTGAAGGTGCATACCTATTTTGAAATCAATCTTGCATACATGCATACGTATATAGCAAAATTTTCGTTAAATATAAGCAATCAATATTGTATGCAAAAGTTTAATTATTTCAATTATTAAAGGTATCATGTTGAAAGAACTTTTTTATATGCACGTAAATTGCACATGTCAATGTACTCGCAACATAAAATACTGGCATTTATTTCATTTCTACATAGTTTTAGTTAAATTGTCTTCACAATTGATGAAAGATGACAAACTATGAAACTAACTTTATTAAAATGAAAAGCAATTAATTTCGATAGTTTGGTTAACATTGTGTTACATCAAAATATTCTTCAAATTCATTTTCAATTTTGCAATATATAAGGGTGCGTTCAGTTCACCCTTTTTAGTTTTCCGTTTTCGCCATAACAAAATCGCAAACGACATATATAAACCGTGGAAAATGACCGTTTTAGAAAATGAATTTAACATATAAAACGAAAACAACTTTTTCTTATTTTCCATGTTTTGAGAAATAATGGATGGATGAGACACATTCCATCCTTCCGTCGTCCCTCCAACCTCCATGTCGTCCCCTCCATCTTCCTTTCGTCCCCTCCGTCATCCATTTTTTGTAGTTAATGTTAAAAACTCAAAATACAAAACAAAAAATAAACCAAACACCACCTTAACCTTTTGCTATTGGTGTAAAAGTCAAGGTTTCGAATACTAGATTTTGGTGAAAATCTCGGACTGATATCTCAATTGAAATGAAGCAGGTTTAAAACTTTGACAATTATCTAAGATGCCAAATCTCGAAAATCGGGCAAAATCTTGGATTTTTATCTCGGGTAAGATGAAAACCTTAAACCGAGAAAAGAGAAAAGAATTACAACAATACTTAACATTAATATGTATGGAACCGCCATATACATTTATACTAAACTTGTTTGCAAGTTTTATTATGCTGACAATTAAATTTTATGTTTTTTAATCTTCAAAATATGATTTTTTTTTTTTTTTAAATCTTCCACGCGCGGAGAATTTGCCATTTACATTAATAACTACGTCCTTTATACCCACGGTTCATGTAACTTGTACTACTTATTTTACCTTTTATGTGTGGAACGCTTATCGTTTGTTGCCTTACATGTACAGAACACGTGCTCTATGTGGGAATTATTTTTTCTCTTGTGCGGAGCTCATGCCATTAGATCTAGTATTTATATTGTATTTATAGTTAGCGGTGGTTCTTCTCATCAATGTACTAACTGCTATAATGAAAGCTTGCCAGAAATGAATCATCCCCATCATAGATAGAAACTGAAGGTAGTGTGCATGTATCTTCTTCGTCTTTTTTGCTTTTAATGTATGCCCGTTTTTTAAATTTGCATTTGACCAAGTTTTATATACTAATTAGTGAATATTGTACCCAAGAATGGCATGACACCTGACTATGATTTGACAATAAGAAAACCAAATATGGTAAGAGACCATGCAAGTCAACGTTGAAGCAGAACAATGTATAAGATTCACAAAAATTACCTATCAAGAAAAGGCATGAGAACATAGTCATGAGCCAAAAAATCAATGACCCAAGGGATCAGGATCAACAATGCTACAAATTTTGCCTGGAGAAAAATAGTTAACCAAGTTATCGCCAATAAAGCATAGAGATCTATGATATCTATTTTACATGGACACCATGAATGACCATAGATATTATCACAACTCCAAGAAAAGGAGTTTATGAGTTTGTTCACTTATGCCTAAACATAAATTCCATTCCATGCGAAAGTTATGAGACATGAATATGGAGAAAAGAAGGAAAAAGGGGTTAAGCAAACACATGCAGGTGTAATGAATGCATGCCACTTACAGAATTTGTTGAAGCAAACTGAAAAACTCTATCTTCAAACAGCAATTCATCATCATCATCAAAATCATATTCGCTATCATCATTGTCACGAAATGAATTCATATTGTTTTTAATAAATCCAACCAAGTCATAATTGCCCTCTGTCAGCTCATCATCAATATTACCAGTTGATGATTTAGGTTGTTTGAAATTGGCCTGATCTTGGTCCCATGATGAATTAGTACTGCTAGTAGGATCACTTGGAGATGACGATGATGATCCATCTGACTGCAACCAATCTTCCCATTCACGACCTTGTGCATTTCTTGCATCTTCTTGTGCCTCCCTCAGCTCTGATATAGCTTCTGCTTTTCTCTTCCATGATTCAAAACTATCATTGTTTTCATCATCATCTTCATCCACTGCCAGCACATCTTCAGCGCTCCAGTTTGACCATATCTCATCGTCATAATCTTGAAAAAATCTATCCCACCAATTAGCTTTCTTCTTCCTTCTCCTCCTCTTCTTGGCCCCATAAACTGCTGCTAATTGTCTTCTCTTCTTATGTAAAACAAATGATGTGGTTGATATGTAGTAGCTATTTGACAATTTACATGCACTTAAAGTAGCAATCAAAGGAAATTTTGATGTATTAGTTTGTAAGAAACACAGAAAATATTGATGCTTCCAATTTGGTGAAGTACTACAAGTACTGCTCCTCATCCACATTGTCACTGAAAAGAGTAAGGGTTATTAGATGGACGAGGAGGAGCCTGCACATCTTATAGACTTAAGAATTTTAAACTGCTGTACAGAAATAATACGCTCCAGCTGCTTAATTAAAGCTCCATTTCTTCTTCCTCCAAAACTCAAGATTAACATTCTAAATAAATGCTCTTAATAGAGTCCCATTGATTGATTACGTTAAGCATAAGGCCCAGCCCCAATTACTCAGCTCCAACGTGTATCATATAGATAAACAACCTCCGCTTATCTCTTCTATACCTTGCCTTGGCGTTTGCCTCAATGAAAATGGATATAAAAATCTGAAATGATGAACTGAAATTATTTCGAAACCTAACACGATTAGAAGAAGACTAGATAAGAATTTGTACCTTCGATTTATATCCCAAGTTCCAAGCGCTTCCAATTAATTTAAACCGACCGACACTTCTGAAGTTAAACAACAAGTTTACAGTGTATCAATTTGGAGGGGGCGTGGGATTTATCTGATTTACGGAATGAAATGGAGATGATGATTGGATAAGAAGAGTAAAAAAGAGAAATTAAAAAGACAAAATTGATGGTACCAGACGAAATTATAACGACGAGTGGATAATGCTGATTGTAAACAGAAGGTCTTCTCCACGAAATACACATAAATTTCAACATAAACTCAATTATGATAAAACCGATCCAAATAAACAAATTGTTGATTATCAGATTATCTCCACCGTTGATGGTGGATATATTACAAAATCCACGCTCAAAAAATCTAACCTTTATTTTCATAATTGCTAAATGCAAATCAAAATTACTAAATGCAAATCAAGAAAATTACACTATTGTCCTTCCTACTTTTTTGTGCAAAGAGCCAACTGTCACTTGTCATTTATGTTTTATTTTTCCCAAACATTTAATTTCATTAATATTTATACAATATTTAATATTTGTATGGTATTTGCGCAAAAAATAGGAAGGACAATAGTGTAATTTTCACGATTTGCATTGAGTAATTTTGATTTGCATTTAGCAACATCCATTTTTTACAACAATTCAGACGTATGTGTTGAACATAAGTTTGGTCAACATGCATGTATAAGGCATCAAAGTACACTCTTCAATCCCATTTTTTCTCACTTTGGTTTTTATTTACGGTTATAATTTATCTTTCCCTCCTCGATATGTCGTTACTGTAACACCCCACCTCCGCTAGGGTCACTCACAAAGAAAATGCACTAGTTTTGGTGGAGTATTATCTAGGTAAACATGCACAGAGACATCACAAGGCAGAACATAAATAAAGCAGCGGTAGAAATTAAAAACCAACTTTTTATTATTTCCAAGAAAAGAGTCAAGAGCTCATATATCCAAGATACAAATTATTCCATTACATCAAGTTCATAGTAAAGGAGCATAAACTTTAAAGCAAAAGTAAATTATTCCCCATAAATAGCAGAAGCAGCCATAGCATAGCCCAAGATCAAACCGTACATGAACTGTCAGAAAGCAAGTTGAATCCAAGCTAAGAGCTAGTGTTTCCTCCCTGGGAACCTTGGGGGGGAACGAAAGGAAAAGGGACGAAAGAAAAAGGGTCAGTCATAAAGACTGGTAAGCCCTAGTGACTTTCAGTATGAAAACTAGTAAAGGTAACATGATATGTGAAAACTGGAATTAAACATAAGGATGATAACAGAACTAGTTGGATAATCAAGATAACAAGATAAGTCAAGTCTGGCATCGCATGTTCAAGGTTCGCTGCACCAACTGTACTAGTATTCTAACCCATATCAAGTATTAACCATGAAATGATCCCTTAGCCCAGTGTCATGAAGTGACTCATTACGGGGTCCTACGGTACGATCTACTAATCGATCGGCTCCCTACAAGTCTTAGCTTGTCATGTGTTTGTGTCAACGGTCCTATCCAGAAATGTAGTTACCTGTGCTAGGTCCACCATAGGGTGTATCAAGTCCTATGGTGCCAACCACTGACACGAATCAAGCACGCACAGTGTAAATCTACGGGTGCCCAATGCCTGCTTTTTCAACTCCGGACTACGTGCACGACCATAGCCCGCCTGAACCTATAATGGCGCACCTACTCAGCCGTCGTTCTAGTCGCTTACAATCAACCCAGAAATCGTGCCCCATCCTGCCTAGTCCCAGGGTATCGTGATACATCTAAGTGGGTTACTCCTGAAAAGGACCACGTAACTAGGGTTTCTAATGGGTTAAGTGTTGTCATTCAAATTCGTGACTTAACCCTATCTAGATCATGTATCAAGTTGGTTAAGTGTGTTCAAGCAGTTCATGACTTAACCCTATCAAGTCATCGTGTCAAGTTGGTTAAGTATATTCAAGTGGTTCATGACTTAACCCTATCACATGGCATTAATTCATTAGTGCACGCCAACCTCTCACATTAGACTAACTGTTGTGGTTACTGGATTTGTCGGGCGGTTCCGAGCAGATTTACACCACAACATAGTCTAACCTCGGGTTTTTACGTGCAATATGACTAACTACCCACATTGGATCTTATTGTTTGCAGCCACTGGATTTGCCGGGCGGTTCCGGGCAGATTTATACTACAAACTCAACCCAACCTCGAGTTGGCTATTTTCAAGTTTATCTAACTGTCATGCCCACGTTCAAGTTTTCATGTTTGGATTCATGTCGAGTTTTCAAGTCATGTTTCATGTCAAATCGTGTCAAGTTCATGTCCATATTCAGGTTCAAGTCATAATAACGTTCATGTTCAAGTTTAAAGCTAATTCATATTTTACCTAATCTACCCAAATCGTATTCCCATCGCACGAAGGTTCGAATCGATACAAATAAATCTAATTAGGGAGTGACATAAAAAGAAATGGGTATAAGGTGGCAAGAGTAATTACTAGCATAACATGATATGACTTGAAATAAAACATTACTGGCATATGAAATATTGACCTCAAACATAAAGATTCCAAATCTAGCAAGGCAAGGTACTAGTCAAAATAACAGTTATCACAAGGTAATAGTATAGTCATGGTAACGACTGTCATAAGATGATAGTATAGTCATAGTAACGACTGTCATAAGGTGATAGTATAGTCATAGTAACGATTGTCATAAGATGATAGTATAGTCACGGTACGACTGTCATAAGGTGATAATCATAAACATGTGGCTAATAACAGATTCGACATGATGATAAGAGGGTTTCTCTTTTTGATTTACAACATGAATAGGCTCCAAATCGATGTCATAGTAATATTCAAGAGTCAAGATCCAAGATGAACAAGAATGAATGTAAACAGTCATCATACAGAGGTCCAATTTCAATTTTACATCATATTCATAATACATTTATAGTTTAAATCTAAAAATAACTGGGGCTTACTGATTGTGGTTCGAGAATTAGAAAAGGAGAGTCGTTTGTTGCTTAGTCAAGTCCTAATAGAAGTCCCCTAATCAGCAATACCTTTAACGCAGTCTCAACGTAGTAGAAGCAGTCCCTCTCTCGAACTTTTCTACCAGAATCAGAGCAGCGTAAGGTCAGTAAGAAATTTGGTGTAGAGAGACTGGTGTTAGGGGTTGTATTTATAGGGTCAGGTCAACGAATGTGGACAGAAATGAGGCCACATACATCAGAGTGAATCTAGCTTCAGAAATGGGCTCGGGCACCAGGTCGACCCACAGGTCGACACTATGGTCGACCTGGTCCTGGGTAGGTCGACTACATAGTCAACCCCCAGGTCGACCTGGTCCTGAGCGGGATTTTTCCCGCCCAGTCAATTTGGAGGTTTGAAATTCGAATTCTGAATTCGATTTGAGTCTGTTTTGAATTTGAAAACTTCGAATGGTCATAACTTGGTCATACGGACTCCGATTTTCGAAAACTCGGACTCGTTTCCAAGCAGAATTTCGAGACGAACGCAATGGCATAACCCATTTCCCTTGATTCTTATTTTAAAAATTAATTCTGCCTTGATTTATGGCTATTACACATTATAAAAACACGGGTTGTTACATTCTCTCCTCCTTAAAGGATTTCGTCCCCGAAATCTCTAAGTTAGGGAGGATGTGTCCTACCATCCAATCAACCATCTACTCAAAGCATCGTCCATAGGCAACTATTGTCCTTAAAAGACTTCTAGTGTTATATGAACATATGCAGAAAGTGTGTGTATATGAACTTTATCTAATGCAAAAGATCAGGTGGTTACTGATTCAATAAACCTCCTTAATGCAAAATATGTTAGTGTCATGAATCCAACATGTATGCAAATTCCTAGCATAGTTTATAATCTCTACATGAGTGCACAGTCATTCATCCATATGCAACATCCAAGTGATAGCATAACAAGTTCCATCCATGTACAAGTATAAGCACCCATGCATATGCAACATGAAAATGTGACTGAGCCGATCTAGTGCCTAATGTGTGTCATGCATCCACTAGCAACCACTTGCAACCATTTGCAACCATCAACCATAACATGTTTCAATCACATGTTTACATCCATACGGTTCTACCTAAGGTTCTCAAGATAAGATCGAAAAGATAACAAGACAAACATAGATATTAGAAGCATGGTACGAAAAGGTTTTCAAGGAAAAAGAGATCGTGAATGTACCCTCAAAAAGAAATGGGTAAAGCGCGCGTATCTTTTCTTCGGTTTCCCAAGTTGCGTCCTCTTGGGCTTCACTCCACTGCACTTTCACTAGCTTGACTTCTCGATTCCTTAGCTTCTTAATCTCCGTTCCTAAGATACGAATCGGAACTCGTCTCAATGTTGCTTCTTTCTCCACTTCCACGTCTTCAAGGATGCTTGGTTCAACCACTTCGGCTTACTCATGCAAACACTTCCGGAGATGCGAGACGTGAAAGACATTGTGTACTCCAGACAACTTCTCGGGTAAGTCTACCTTGTAGGCCATCCGTCCAATCCTCTCAATGATGGGGAACGGTCCTACAAATCTTGGTGCTAGCTTTCCAACTGTTCCAAAACGAACTACATTGCGTAACGGAGAAACCTTTATAAAGACCATATCTCCGACTTCGAACTCTAAGTCTGTCCTTCTCTGGTCCGCATAAGATTTTTGTCTATCTTGGGCCGTTTTCATCCATCTTCGTATCAACTCAATCTTTTCAGAAGTGTCCCTTATCATGTCGGGCCCAAGTATAAGTCTGTCTGTCGTCTCCCACCAACAAGTTGGTGATTTGCACGGTCTTCCATATAGGGCTTCGAACGGTGTCATTCCAATGCTAGCTTGGTAATTGTTATTATACGCAAACTCCATGAGAGGAAGATGGTCTTCCCAAGTACCACCAAAGTCAAAAATGCATAGCCTCAGGAGATCTTCTAGTACCCTATTTACCTTTTTGGTTTGTCCATCCATCTGTGGGTGATAGGCCGTGCTTAAGTTCAGTCGTGTTCCCATTGCTTCTTGCAGACTATTCCAAAACTGGCTAATGAAAATCGGGTCACGATCACTAACTATACTAGAAGGAACTCCATGCAATCGTACTATTTCTCGAAGGTAAATAGACGCTAGCCCTGATGCGGTCCTCTTGCTCTTCACCGGAATGAAGTGAGCGCTTTTCGTGAGTCTATCAACTATGACCCATATGCTAGTATTTTCCTTCCTAGAGCTAGGCAGTCCATCCACGAAATCCATCGAGATACTCTCCCATTTCCATTGCGGAACCTCCAAAGGATGTAATAGCCCACCGGGCTTCTTCGACTCGGCCTTTACTTGTTGGCACACCATGCACTTCGAAACGAACTCTGCCACGTCCTTTTTCATTCCATCCCAAAAAAAATGCGTTTCATATCCCTGTACATCTTATCCCCTCCGGGATGTATAGTCATCTTCGAGTGGTGCGCTTCTTCGAGAACTCTCCTTACTAAGTCTCCCACTTGTGGGACACATATCCTTCCATCGTGCCTTAGCCATCCCTTGTTATCTATGGCATACCTACTAAGGCGACTTGACGTCTCACCTCTAATCAGCTTGTCTATGATTTCAACTAACTGTGGGTCTTCCTTCTGTGAAGTCCCTACTTGATCTAGAAGTGTAGGTCTTAACTCAAGAGATGCAAACGTAGCAGTCAATGACTCAACAGCAGGTGTAAAATCAAAGGTTGCTATAAACTCAAGGCTTTTCATTTCAATAAACAAGGGGCTCAAAGTCAGCCTTTTTCTACTTAGCGCGTCTGCCACCACATTACCCTTGCCAGGGGTATAAGCTATATCGAAGTCATATGATGCCAAGAACTCCATCCACCGCTGTTGTCTTAGATTCATGTCTTTCTGTGAGAAGAGGTACTTAAGCGATTTGTGGTTGGTATACAGCTCGAACCTCTCCCCTAGAAGATAATGGCGCCAAGCTTTAAGTGCAAAAACTATCACGGCCAACTCCAAGTCATGCGTGGGATAGTTTTTCTCATGGACTTTAAGTTGTCTGCCCCCGTAGCATATTACTCTTCCTTCTTGCATTAGGACAGCGCCTAACCCTGTGCCGCACGCATCTGTGTACACGGTAAACATCTTACCTCCATCGGGTAATGCTAAGACTGTAGCTGTGGTGAGGGCTCTCTTAAGCCTCTGAAAAGCAGCATCACATTCTAGGTCCCATGCAAAAGGTAGGTTCTTCTTTGTTAATTTAGTAAGAGGGGCTGAAATCTTAGCGAAGTCCCTAATGAACTTCCTGTAGTAGCTCGCCAAACCGAGAAAGCTCCTTACCTCCGTTGCATTCTTGGGAATTTTCCAGTTCTGTACCGCAACTACCTTTGCGGGGTCCACGGCTATGCCTTACTTAGAAACTACATGTCCAAGGAATCGAACTTCCTTCCTCCAAAAATGGCATTTGGAGAACTTAGCCTTTAACTGGTGTGCTCTAAGCGTTTCCATGACTTCCTTGAGATACCTAGCATGCTCTTCTTCATCTTTTGAGAAGATCAAAATATCATCCACGAAAACTACCACAAACTTGTTAAGGAACTCCCGAAACACCCTGCTCATCAAATCTACAAAGTACGCGGGTGCATTCGTTAACCCAAACGGCATGACGAGCCATTCGAAGAACCCATCTGGAGTCCTAAACGCAGTTTTGTCAATGCTATCATCAGCCACTCTGAGCTGATGGAATCATGTGGCTAGATCGAGTTGAGAGAAAACAGATGCTCCCACAAGCCAGTCAAACAGATCGTCGATTCTTGGTAGTGGGTGCCTATTCTTCTTTGTCAGCTTGTTTAACTCATGATAATCTACGCACAGACGAAGTGATCCATCCGCCTTAGTAGCGAATACTACCAGAGCACCCCATTCAGAAATGCTTCATCTTATGAAATTTTTCTCAAGCAACTCGTTGATTTGTTTGCTGAGCTCTCTTCTTTCTCGTGGGGCCATGTGCCTAACGGGCAATGAAACTGGCTTGGCATTATCAACAAGATAAATTCGGAACTCTATCTCGCGTTTAGGAGGTAATCCCCTCACTTCATCAAAGACATCTGGATATTCTCGGACCACTCTTACATATTGCAAATTATCGTCGGACGAGTCAAGGGATTCAAGATAACATAACATGACCGGACCCTTAGGGTTACAAGAAATTTCAAGGGTATTACCAAGGCGAGTCATGAGCCTCACTACCCTTCGTTCACAATCAAGAATGGCTCCATAATCGGACAGCCAGTCCATACCTAGGATCAAACCGTATCCCATGAATCCGAGAACATAAGCATTACACGTGAATTCTAAGCTTAAGATAGAGATCCTAAAATCCACACACATCATAGATAAATGGGCGGAGCCCCCAATTGGATTTGAAACTATAAAGGGATCCTCAACCAGACTAGTACTTAGGTGCAGATTTTCAACAATATCAGAAGAAATAAAAGTATGCGATGCGCCAGAGTCAAATAAAGTTCGAACAGGAATGTCAGAAATGTAAACAAGGCTTTCTACGGAAATATTACTACCTCGGTCAGGAGCTGGAGCAGTGTTGAGAGCATGCAACTGCCCTCCAGAAGGTCCTGCTCGCTGAGTCTGCCCTTGCCCCTGCCCTTGCTTCTTGGGGCAATCCTTGCTGATGTGTCCAGTATCTCCATAATGAAAGCATTCACCCAACTTCCTCTTCTTCCTTCTACAGTCTTTAGCTAGATGTCCAGTAATACCACAGAAGTTGCACTTCCTCGTCCCACGTGATTTGTTGTTGCTCTTGTTACTCTTATTATTCTTGTTGTTCCCCTTCTTGAAGTCAGCCTTCTTATTCTGAGTCCCATTAGGCTTAACCTCCTTCTTGCTATTCTTGTCTTCGTCATGGAGTAGAGCCATATCCACCAAGCTTTCAAAGGTCGCCCCCATGGGTATATGAGTTAGGGCCAAGCTGTGTAGTGGCTCGTTCAATCCTCGAGCAAAGCGTACAACCTTTTTCTGGGCTGTGTTGACCAAATCCAAACCGAACTGAGCAAGCTGATTGAACTTATTCACGTACTCCCTCACAGACATATCCCCTTGCTTGAGTGCTAGGAACCTCTCCATCTGATGACGACAAGAATTTAAGCCCAAACCTCTCTCTAAAATCTGCCCAAGTCTCAATTGGCCTGGTAGCGTTGGTGACTTCCCACCAAAATGCAGCTTCCTCTTTCAGCAACCATGCTGCCAACTGAACTTTCCTATGGTCCTCCATATCAAAGATAATGAAAAAGTCTTCTATTTCCTTTAGCTAGTTTCGTGCCTCAACGAAGGTTTCAGTTCCAACGAAGTTCTTGCCGCCCATCGCTTTAAAGTCTTTGCATATTTTGGCAATGGCGGTACCAGGAGGAGGAGGAACCGCGACCACTGGGGGAGGAGGAGGAGGCATGTCTGCCGTGCCCGCGCCGTTGGCCCTGGCTTCTAAGTACCTTCAGAACCATCCATGCACGGGTATTCCCTCATGAAGGTTAAGATCGGCCATGCTGAAAAACGAAAAGAAAAGATTCAAACGAGGAAACAAAGGGAAGTGCTAATGGCTTCTTGGGGAATAACCTTTTTAAACATAAAACTTTTCTTGAAAAATGCTTCTTTATAAATGGTTTTGAAAACAGTTTCAGAAGGTTTTTTTAAAACTTTTGCCCAGCCTGGTAACCTTCTGCTCTGATACCAAATTGTAACACCCCACCTCCGCTAGGGTCACTCACAAAGGGAATGCACTAGTTTTGGTGGAGTATTATCTAGGTAAACATGCACAGAGACATAACAAGGCAGAATATAAATAAAGCAGCGGTAGAAACTAAAAACCAACTTTTTATTATTTCCAAGAAAAGAGTCAAGAGCTCATATATCCAAGATACAAATTATTCCATTACATCAAGTTCATAGTAAAGGAGCATAAACTTTAAAGCAAAAGTAAATTATTCCCCATAAATAGCAGAAGCAGTCATAGCATAGCCCAAGACCAAACCGTACATGAGCTGTCAGAAAGCAAGTTGAATCCAAGCTAAGAGCTAGTGTTTCCTCCCTGGGAACCTGGGGGGGAAACGAAAGGAAAAGGGGCGAAAGAAAAAGGGTCAGTCATAAAGACTGGTAAGCCCTAGTGACTTTCAGTATGAAAACCAGTAAAGGTAACATGATATGTGAAAACTGGAATTAAACATAAGGATGATAACAGAACTAGTTGAATAATCAAGATAACAAGATAAGTCAAGTCTGGCATCCAATGTTCAAGGTTCGTCGCACCAACTGTTCTAGTATTCTAACCCATATCAAGTATTAACCATAAAATGATCTCTTAGCCCAGTGTCATGAAGTGACCCATTACGGGGTCCTACGGTACGATCTACTAATCGATCGGCTCCCTATAATTCCTAGCTCGTCATGTGTCTGTGTCATACGGCCCTATCCAGAAATGTAGTTACCTGTGCTAGGTCCACCATAGGGTGTATCAATTCCTATGGTGCCAACCACCGACACGAATCAAGCACGCACAGTGTAAATCTACGGGTGCCCAATGCCTGCTTTTTCAACTCCGGACTACGTGCACGACCATAGCCCGCCTGAACCTACAATGGCGCACCTACTCAGTCGTCGTTCTGGTTGCTTACAATCAGCCCAGTAATCGTGCCCCACCCTGCCTAGTCCCAGGGTATCGTGATACATCTAAGTGGGTTACTGCTGAAAAGGACCGCGTAACTAAGGTTTCTAATGGGTTAAGTGTTGTCATTCAAATTCGTGACTTAACCCTATCCAGATCATGTATCAAGTTGGTTAAGTGTGTTCAAGCAGTTCATGACTTAACCCTATCAAGTCATCGTGTCAAGTTGGTTAAGTATATTCAAGTGGTTCATGACTTAACCCTATCACATGGCATTAATTCATTAGTGCACGCCAACCTCTCACATTAGACTAACTGTTGTGGTTACTGGATTTGCCAGGCGGTTCCGGGCAGATTTATACCACAACATAGTCTAACCTCGGGTTTTTACGTGCAATATGACTAACTATCCACATTGGATCCTATTGTTTGCAGCCACTGGATTTGCCGGGCGGTTCCGGGCAGATTTGCACTGCAAACTCAACCCAACCTCGAGTTGGCCATTTTCAAGTTTATCTAACTGTCATGCCCACGTTCAAGTTTTCATGTTTGGATTCATGTCGAGTTTTCAAGTCATGTTTCATGTCAAATCATGTCAAGTTCATGTCCATATTCAGGTTCAAGTCATAATAACGTTCATGTTCAAGTTTAAAGCTAATTCATATTTGACCTAATCTACCCAAATTGTATTCACATCGCACGATGGTTCGAATCGATACAAATAAATCTAATTAGGGAGTGACATAAAAAGAAATGGGTATAAGGTGGCAAGAGTAATTACTAGCATAGCATGATATGACTTGAAATAAAACATTACTGGCATATGAAATATTGACCTCAAACATAAAGATTCCAAATCTAGCAAGGCAAGGTACTAGTCAAAATAACAATTGTCACAAGGTGATAGTATAGTCATGGTAACGACTGTCATAAGGTGTAGTATAGTCATAGTAACGACTGTCATAAGGTGATAGTATAGTCATAGTAACGATTGTCATAAGATGATAGTATAGTCACGGTACGACTGTCATAAGGTGATAATCATAAACATGTGGCTAATAACAGATTCGACATGATGATAAGAGGGGTTTCTCTTTTTGATTTACAACATGAATAGGCCCCAAATCGATGTCATAGTAATATTCAAGAGTCAAGATCCAAGATGAACAAGAATGAATGTAAACAGTCATCATACAGAGGTCCAATTTCAATTTTACATAATATTCATAATACATTTATAGTTTAAATCTAAAAATAACTGGGGCTTACAGATCTTGGTTCAAGAATTGGAAAAAGAGAGTCGTTTGTTGCTTAGTCAAGTCCTTATAGAAGTCCCCTAATCGGCAATTCTTTTAACGCAGTCTCAACGTAGTAGAAGCAGTCCCTCTCTCAAACTTTTCAACCAGAATCAGAGCAGCATAAGGTCAGAAAGAAATTTGGTGTAGAGAGGCTGGTGTTAGGGGCTGTATTTATAGGGTCAGGTCAACGAATGTGGACAGAAATGAGGCCACATACATCAGAGTGAATCTAGCTTCAGAAATGGGCTCGGGCACCAGGTCGACCCACAGGTCGACCTGGTCCTGGGTAGGTTGACTACATAGTCGACCCCCAGGTCGACCTGGTCCTGGGCGGGATTTTTCCCGCCCAGTCCATTTGGAGGTTTGAAATTCGAATTCTGAATTCGAATTGAATCAGTTTTGAATTTGAAAATTTCTGTAAACTTCGAATGGTCATAACTTGGTCATACAGACTTCGATTTTCGAAAACTCGGACTCGTTTCCAAGCAGAATTTCGAGACGAACGCAATGGCGTAACCCATTTCCCTTGATTCTTATTTTAAAAATTAATTATGCCTTGATTTATCGTTATTACACGTTATAAAAACACGGGTTGTTACAGTCACCATTCTATCAGAGTTACTAGACATTTATACGATCGACATCAATGCTAGTGCAATATATATATTATTCTCAATCCTGACATGACCGCTATTGATCTACAAGTATTGTCTGAGCTGCACCCGATTGGAGCACTCGACTTATTACAACATTAGCGACGCCACATGTACAATCTTAAAATGTAAACATTAGATTAACATGTCTATCATATACGATGTTTGTTATTGGTTTGATTAGTTTAATTCTAACATTAAATAATTATTTTTCTTGGTTCGTCACATGGCTATACGCAGTAGTGGACATATGTGCATTACCGAGTATTTTATCATACCACCTGATCCAACTAGGTATAGATTGTATGAACTAGATTACTGTGAATTTCTATAGTTACATAATTTGCACACATCGATCATTGTATAGTAGAGACCGTTAGTGAGAGATGGTCGTCTACCACTCATACTTTTCATCTTCTAATTTTAAGTTAGGATTAAATTCTTTAAATTTTTGTATGTTGACTAGCATAGAGGTTGGTCGACTCGACCTTGTGCTGGTACCATTTAAGAGTTATTTCGAGGACTTTGACTCATATTCAACTTACTCACTCATCTTAGTCGATGATGAGGTTGGAGGAGGCGATGGTATACTGACATGCCTACACATTGTAGACTGTAAGAAGACCGAGGAGATGCTTAGTTTTGTTATACATGCCTTTTTATTATATCTATTTGATTCCACGTATTTTTCGAACAACAAGGGCATGGTTAGACTTGGTTATCGGGTTGGATTGGCGAACATGGATGGACATATATGATTATGGTACTATTATCAAGGGTTATCTTTATTTAGCATTAGATACCTATGCGCTTTAACATCTCTGTAATGACCCGTATTTTACGTATCGGAGGATCGTAAAATAATTATATTTAATTCCCTAATGATTGGATCATTCTCAAATTCTAATATGTTGTTCATGGGGATGTGAACATGTCCATGATTTTCATCAAACTTAATTGTAACTGTTTTACCCTTGTGAATATTGTTTTATCTATAATTTTTGATAGGGATCGAATCAGGTGCTAAAATAGCTCTCATTGGATCAGAATGATGGTTGGCAGTTCCATAGAGTTGTCACATTAATGATTGGCTCACTAGTTTGGGAGAAGTAGTTATTTTAAGTTTCAGTTTTTATTAGACATACTAATTAACTGCTAATGGGCTGATTAGATGTAATGTCCCGTATTTTTACGATATTATAATTAATTTATTTAATTATTTATATAAAGGTTTGGTAATTTAAAGTGACTAGAATTAAATAGTAAGGAGTATTTAATTAATATAATAATTAAATAATATATTTAAATTCTAGAATAGTCGGAAATAGTAGAATTCACAATACGATGCGAATTGGATCATATATAAACTATAATTCAGTTTGGAATTGAATTAGAATAATGAATATATTATATAAACGAAGTTTGAACGTATAATTATATTATAATTATAATCGAGCTCGAAATGACGCGGCAGTTCGCTATTTGGCGATTCGAACTTTAAACGAATATACAGAACCCGTTTTAAGCCGGATTCCTATGAAACAAGAAACGTTCGGAGCTGCTGAAGTATATTTTTCTGATGAAAGAGAAAAATCCGGATTTTATTGTGTAGATTTTGATTTATATCTAAATCAAATTTTAGAAAAGTCACTATGGTATTCCTTTATAATTTATAACGATTTATAAAAGGAATTTAAATATAAATCGAATATCGATATAACTGGGGATTTGAAATACCGAGTTATAAATTCTGATATGATTATTTTAGAGCGGTATGATATCGTATGTGAATATATACGATAATATTTATTTGTAAATATTTAATTTAATTATTTTTAAATATATATATATATATTTAAATGGGTTTATTTAGGGGTTTAAAAATAGCTAGTTTTGCAAACGACCTCCGTTTTCGACGAAACTAATTTTGTTGGATCCGCAGTATTAAATTATTGTTAGATTTCAATTTTCGTGATTTTTGAAGTCAGTATGTGGCCGTACGAATTTTTAATGTGAAATACAGTCGATATTTTTACACTTAAAAATAAGTTGTGTGAGCAAACGGAGTCGGAATTCGACGAAACCAGTTTCGTTGGGTCCGTAATGTCAAACTATAGCTGCGTGTCCATTTTCATGATTTTTAGATATCATGTGTGATCATAGGGTTTTTTTTACAATAAAGGTAGACAGCGCTAAGGTAAATATTAATATAAAATTCGAGTATTAAAATATTAAAAATTTTCTATAAATAAACCTTAACTCTTTTTAACCCTAAAACTACTTCATTCAGCAGTCAACAAATAGAAGCTGCCACATTTTGTGTGACAGCCCGCCCTGTACCAGCCGACATTTCTCATGAAAGTGCGTTGTGCTAATGTCCAACTAGCACGGGACGGTCGCCAAAGAAAGAAAAGGGAAGGAAGCTTAACAATGGACTAACAAAGAACCTGTAGAATATCTCACATCGCATGGAGTAAAATATAATAATAACATACTTTGACATAAATCAAGCGAGACAGTGCATAAGCTGAAAACTAAACATCATGGCAGCGGAAAAATCCAAACACAGCTTATGTTCCACATCATCATTATTACAACTTTTGAAAAACTGTCTCTAAAGCAAATAAAGAAGGTACACTACTAATGCCTAAAATAGTGACTAGCAGCGACACAGGGAGAATATTTATATATATCATACATGGGAGCCTCCTGCTCGTCTCTGGTACAGCTACTCGTGCATACCACCTGACCTGTCTCTAGTCTGCCCGTTTAAGAGCACCCAGAGTAATAAGAAGAGACAAAAAACTTTGGGTCAGAAAAAAGTCTGGTATGAGCGATAAGCAGCAAAACAGAATAATAACAGGTATACTAAACCATACCTGAACCTGGACCTGCAACCAAAGAGTTAGCACTACATATTATACAATACTCTAAGGTGCCACTAACATATGGTGTAAAGAATATGGGGGTGGGGGTGTGCATGATATAGTGATGGCAAACAATCAAGCATAGCAACCATCCTCACATCTTTCACTCAGTGCGTAAAGCATACGATATCCACCGCTTTGATCACCCAAATCCTTGCTATGATCACTCTGCCCCATGGAGTCATGGCGACTCCACTGCACTGATCCATTGCCACTAGTCTTTGCTATGTCCACTCTGCTCCATGAAGTCATGACGACTTCACTGCACTGGTTCATAGCCATACTACGATCACTCTGCCCCATGGAGTAACATTTACCCCCCTGCACTAATCTTTATCTAACATCCGTCTTGGTGGTGAATCAAAGTTATGGACGTTGATAACCCCTTAGCACACATCCCACAGCAAAGTCCAACTCATGACGTCAACTCATTAGTTCCCAACTGGATCCTAAGTGCAAACTTCCTACTTGGACTACCTTTGCATCTCGGGTTTCTGGCCATCACCGGATCGGTTCGTTTCTTCACTTCGTTCCACCTCGGATCGTGCTCCTCGGTTCGTGATTGGTGCCACTCATCGGTTCGGTTCATGGTCACTCCTTCGATTCGGATCGGCTCGTCTTCTTCCTGGTCGGATCGGTTCATGACAAGCATCCCCAGTTCGGTCCTCCTCTCCAAGCACCCCGGGTCGGGTCGAGTCCCTCAAGTCCATCCATGGTGCATCAGGTCGGGTCGTGGAAGGGTTTGAGTCAAGTGATGCGGTTCGGATCGGGCTCCTTCTCTCAAGCAGGTCGAGTCGCGAGCTCTTATCTCGTGGCGACTCATGATGCAGAAATTTGGGGGGAAACGGTTCAGTTTGTGCTTTCCCCCTCCGATCCGATCAGATTCAGCTAATTTCCTGCACTTCTTTCCAGTGGCTTTTTTACGCCATTCGACGGTGTTTTCGACCAATCTAATTTTCTAATCAATTACAAAGCATACCCTATAGTCATAGCAATATATAGGATTGACCACAAACACCAAAACAACAACTTGATAGGTTAAAATGGATCAAACATAGCCAAAACCCCATATTTTCCCTTAATCATGTTTAAGCATAACTAACATTAGGATTAGCAAAACTTAACCAAATTAACCCAAATTTCTAACATAGGTCTAAAACAATATTTCGAAATTTATAAATATTTTTCCAGAATTTAATCATGTTTAAATTCGCTAATTAACACTAATTACCCTTAATTAACCATAATTAGTGAGTAACTATGCAAATCACTCACCTTAGCCACAAATAAAATACCAAATCTGAAATTATCCTCTGTTTGGTGTTGTTCCCAAGGCTATACAGCAGTTCTAATCTTGCTTTGATGTTACTTCTGCTTTGATTTGATGTTGCTAAGCTTAATCTTCAATTAGAAAGTTGTTTAGAGGTGTTTTAGATGTTGGAGGCCATTACTAAGTTGAGAGGGATGATAGGTGGCGGCTGAAAAATGAGAAAAGGGTGTTCTTTAAACCCTAACAGCCCTTAAATACTCCAAATCCCGAAATCCCCCTCTGTGCCTAGTTGTTAATTACCCAATTAAGCCCGGTTAAGTTGTTTTTCACCCTTTAAACCTTAATTCAACCATATCTCCAAAATGGTAAGTCCGTTTTTCACATATAATCACTTTACGAAAAGGTAATCCATCATCCGGACCCAGTGGAAGTGGTTTCAGGTCAAAACTCCTTTCCAATCAAAAGTTATAGCCGAAACAAGATCAACTAGGGGCAAAACGGTCATTTAAAAATCGGCAAAAATCATGGACATGGGAAATGACCCCAACAGTCGTCTCCTAAAGTTACATAACCATACGACTTCGCATGAGAAAGAAATAAATATTCTACGATCCTCTGATGCATAGAATGCAGGACGTTGCATTCTCCCTCCCTTAAGAAATTTCGTCCCCGAAATTTCTTAACCCAAACATACAAAGGATCCTGCATGCCTACCAATCATTAACAAAACAATCAAGCATACAAAACAACACAACAAGCCTATCCTAGCATGCGGTTTGCTAACAAGGGAGTACTGTACCGATATAAAAACCTTACCAGGCAAAGAGCTCTGGATACTTCCTCCTTATATTCTCTTCTGTTTCCCAAGTACAGTCTTCCTCATCATCACCCCACTGCATTTTGACTAGTCTCACCGCCTTCCTTCGAAGCTGCTTCGTATCGTTCCCAACAATATGCTTAGGACTGCGGTTCCCAACCACCTTAGGTTCAACCTCGATATCATCCAACTGATCTGGTGAAATAGCCACACTAGGGTCGTGCACAAACTTCCTTAACTGGGAAACATGAAATACATTGTGAATTCTCGCCACCATGTCAGGTAATTCAACTTTATATGCCAAATTCTCAATTTGCTCGAGAAATGGGAATGGTCCAACAAATCTCGATGTTAACTTGCCTCTCCTGCAAAATCAAATCACGCTCTTTAACGGAGGAATCTTGATAAACACCAAGTCATCAATGGAGAACTTTAAATCTCTAATCCTCTTATCAGCATAACTCTTCTGCCTATCTTGGGCAGCCTTCATTCGCTATTGAATGATCTTAATCTTGTATGAAGTTTCTCTTATCACATCTGGTCCAAGCACAAATTTCTCACCAGTTTCTAACCAACATGACGGTGAGTTGCACGGTCTTCCGTACAAAGCTTCAAATGGAGTCATACCAATACTGGATTGATAGCTATTATTATATGCAAACTCTACTAGATGCAAATGGTCATCCCATGATCCACCAAAATCTAATATGCAAGATCTCAAGAGATCTTCTAATATACTATTCACCCTCTCTGTTTGACCATCGGTTTGAGGATGATACGCGGTACTGAGATGTAATTATGATCCTAACGCCTCTTGTAAGCTCTTCCAAAACCCACTAGTAAACAACGGGTCTCGGTCACTCACAATGCTTTTAGGTACTCCATGAAATCTCACTACCCATTTCATATATAGCTCAGCTAACTTAGCTGTCGTTCTATTCGACTTGACGGGTATAAATCTTGCACTCTTGATCAATCGGTCCACAATCACCAAATGCTATCATGGCCCGATCTAGTCCTGTAACACCCCACACCCGCTAAGGTCACTCACTAAGGGAATGCCTTAACTTCGGTGGAGTATTTTAAGTGAATATAGAACAGAAAAATTACAACAAGACAGATATAAATAATACTTGAAAATCTAAAACATCATTTCATTGCAGCAGAAGATAAACATGTTTGGTTACAATACCAAAACCAACTAAAACAAGAGTCAAGTACTAAATATCCATCCTGATAAAAACATAAGTACATAATCCCACTACATAACTAATAGCCATAATAGAAAAGATAAGCTGAGCTTTACATCAACGGTCCAAGCTCCAAAAGATAGATAAAGCAATCTGATCAAAGCCCACTAGTGCTAGGCCCACTCTGAGAACCTGAGGGTTGGGAAAAAGATAAAAACAACGGGGTCAGACATAAGTCTGAGCGAGTCCTATAACTTTAACAATACAATCATTAAAGTAATTAGGATATGATATAAACTTGGTACGGTAATGACTAGGGATAAATGACTACACTAAGCAGCCAACTAGACATAGGATGAACCAAGATATCGGTAAAGACGCATCTACCCACCCAAGGATAATTGCTACACTGCACCACACCAGTCATTCCTACTAAAAGGTTGATCCCACCCAAGGACTTAGAAAATATAACTAGTAGTTTCGTGTACCCCTAGCTGACCACATGGGTACCGTCTGCCCCTATCTCCACTAGGTGTACCCACTACTCCCCAAGTGATCGGCTCCCTACCGTAGATACCCGTGCTGGCCTCACAGTGGGGTGTATCACTCCCCAAAGTGGCAACCCGATACAACCAACGGTGCACGGCTTATACCTACACGATGCAACAACGTCTTATCTACCAGCCCGGGCCCACACACGCATATGAAACCCGTTGGACTTGTGTTGCCACCGCTAACCCGTTTTGGCCTCTTATAGTCAAGCCCAGTACGCGTGTCCCGTCCTCGACATGGGTCGAGCCCACAAAGATACGTTTTGGGTTACTGGTTGAAATGGGCCCCCACAAGCTACCCACCTAAGCTTGTCCCTTTCTAGTGCATCCCACTTAACCCTTTAATCATGTTTAATTACATGTTTCCACTTGGTTAAGTATTCTAATCGTATTTTCTATTGCCACCCAAGGCAACCCACTAGATTTCCACATGCCACCCAAGGCACCCACTTAACCCCTCATGCCCCACTACATGCTTATCTGGTTAAGTGTTTCTTAATTGATTAAGAACGTAACCTTTGTAAAGACCACTCACATTAGACTATCTTTTATGGCAGCTGGATTTGTTGGTCGGGTCCGGGCAGTCTTACGCCATAACCGAGTCTAACCTCGTGTCTTTACACTTGTCACGTATTTAGTTTATGCCTAAGACCTCTCACATTGGGCCAATCATTTGTAGCCGCTGGATTTGCCGGTCGGGTCCGGGCAGTCTTATGCTACAAAAGGGTCCAACCTCGTGTCTTAGTCGATTACTTACACCTAACGTGTCTTAGTCGATTACTTACACCTAATTAATCACCCCCATATCTTGAATTAATTTTCCCTAATTAATTCCAATTTAATGATGTACATAATTGACTCAATTATGTCCATCCACTTATGGTATGTCACATCATACCAATTTCACCACAATTTTGTTAACATGAATATTAACCCCATCATTCCCCACGTAATACGCTAACATGACATACTTACAAGGGAAGATTCATCACAAATACAATGGGTTCAACTTAGCATAACATTAGCATCAACATGGGTTTTAAAGGTGTCAACTTGCATATATGACCATAGCATCAAACCCAACTAGCATAAATAACCAACCCAAACTTGCATGAATCACGTATGTCATAAAGAGGGTAACTTGCATAGATGTTCATGTCATAGACCCATCATAAAGGGATAAACTTGCATACATGTCATAGGTCTAAAAAGGGATGAACTTCCATATGTTACTCACATCATAAAAAAGGGTAAACATGCATATATATGCATGACATACAAAGGGGTAAACTTGCATATGTATGCATATCATACAAAGGTGTAAACTTGCACATGTTACTTGCATATAATCAAACACTAAACTTGCATAACATGTCATATATAAACTTGCATATAATCAAACACCAAACTTGCATACCATGTCATATATGAACTTGCATATAATCAAACACCAAACTTGCATAACATGTCATATATGAACTTGCATATAATCAAACACCAAACTTGCATATCATGTCATATATGAACTTGCATATAATCAAACACCAAACTTGCATAACATGGTGTCATAATGGATCAATGTTTATCATAGTGATTTGCATAACTAGCATCATGAACATATAGCATAAAACTTGCATAACTAGCATCATGAACATATAGCATAAAACTTGCATAACTAACATCATGAACACATAGCATATGATAACATAACTTGCATTGATCCACATACATAACCATAACCTCATTATATCCTATCATAATTAGTTTAGCAATTGCTTGCTAAAGGCATAGAAACTCACAACTTGTTGATTATCACTCCTATGAAGAAGATTAAGTTGCTAGAGTTAATTAGAAGTTGATTTGAGAAGCTATCTTCTTCTACAATTTGATGGAGGCTCCTTCTAGTTGCATTTTGACGGCATGACGACGTTGTAACTATTTTTAGTATGAATTAGGGTAGTCTTAGGGTGTATTTATAGATTTAGGATGTAGTTTAGGCCCTTAGATTAACCCTAGATTAGGTTAGAGCCGTCAGATTTCGTCACAAGCCCTAAACACAGCCCAACAGCCAAAACAATGCACCCAGGCCAAACCTGGTCGAGTACCCAGGTCGACACCCGTGTCAACTGGGCAGTCGACATGGGTTAGGGTGGTGTCGACCGGGCAGTCGATACCCCTGTCGACCTGGCCTGCGCGAGAGTTTTCCCGCCTTCCCCCTGTGTGTTGAATTTTGAATTTGAACCTGAAATTTAAATCTGTTTTGAACTTAGAATTTTCTGAAAACTTCGTTGGGCCATAACTTGGTCATACGGACTCCGATTTTCGAAAACTCGGACTCTATTTCGCGTATTTTTCTGAGACGAACACAATGGCGCAACCCGTTTCCCCTAATTCAGATCTTAAAATTTAATTCTGCTCTGATTTATATTATAACAAGTTATTCAACATACGGGGTGTTATATTCTCCCCTACTCAAAGGATTTCGTCCCCGAAATCTCCAAGTCAAGAAGAACGTATCCTACCAACCAAACAACCATCTACTAAACCATCAAACACTGGCATCCATTGTCCTTAAAGTTTCTAATGCTGTATGAACATATGCAAAAAGTGTGTGTATATGTTCCCTGTCTAATGCAAAATCAGGCGGTCTACTGATTCAGTTGACCTCCTTAATGCAAACCATGATAGTGCCATGCACCCAATATGTATGCGAAAGATCCCTATCGACACATACTATTTATACATGTGTGCACAACCATACACCAAAATGCATCATCCATATGATAACACAATCATTATACATCCATTAATATAGCTACCTACACTCAATTATATACAATATGCAATATGAAGTGACTGAGCCGATCTAGTGTCTAAAGTGTGTGTATATGCATCCACGAGCAACCACTAGCAACCACTTGCATCCACACGTATCCATCAATCATAACATGTCTCAAACACATGTTTTAACCATAGGTTTACCCTATCTAAAGGTCAAAGGTACTAACAAGAGGACATACTAAAGATAAGATAAGTACTAGACAAACGATAAAGGAGAAGTTAAAAGACATACCTTCAAAAAGAAATGGGTACATTGAACGCATCTTCGCTTCTGTCTCCCAAGTAGCGTTGCTCTCATCATCTTCCCATTGCACTTTGACTAGTTGTACCTCTCTGTTTCTCAACTTCCTAATCTCTGACCTAAGGATGTGAGTAGGAGCTCGACGAATCGTTGCATCACGCTCTACCTCCACTTCCCTAAGCAATCTCGGCTCTACCACCTCTGCGGTCTCATGTAGGCACTTCCTTAAATGTGACACATGTGAATACGTCATGTACACCACTAAGTCTCTCGGGCAGGTCCACTCTATATGCCATCTGTCCAATCCTTTCCTTAATAGGAAACGGTCCTACAAACCTTGGTGCTAACTTCCCAACGGACCCAAAGCGGACAACATTCCGTAATGGAGACACTTTGACAAAAACCATGTCCCCAACATCAAACTCCAGATCCATCCTCCTCTTATCCGCGTAAGATTTCTTCCTATCTTGCGCTGCTTTCATCCTTCTTCGAATCAAATCAATCTTTTCCGAAGTCTCTCTAACCATATCGGGCCCAAGCAAGATCTTATCCGTAGAATCCCACCAACATGTAGGTGATCGACAAGGCCTTCCATAAAGAGCTTCGAAAGGAGCCATGCCAATACTAGACTGAAAGCTGTTATTATACACGTACTCTACCAATGGAAGATGCTCTTCCCATGTACCTCCAAAATCTAAGATACATAGTCTCAAAAGGTCTTCTAGAACACGATTCACCCTCTCGGTCTGGCCGTCCGTCTGAGAATGATATGCGGTGCTCAAACACAACTGAGTCCCTACTGCCTCTTGCAAACTCTTCCAAAACTCGCTAGTGAAGATAGGATCTCGATCGCTCACTATGCTAGAAGGTACACCGTGCAATCGAACTATCTCTCGAAGGTAAACTGAAGCTAGCCATGGAGCAGTCCTCTTGCTCTTCACGGGTATGAAATGGGCGCTCTTAGTAAGTCTGTCTACCACAACCCAAATTCCCGTATTACCCTTCCTCGATCTTGGTAACCCATCAATAAAATCCATCGAGACGCTATCACACTTCCATTGCGGAACTTCCAATGGGTGAAGCAGCCCACCAGGTTTCTTTTGCTCCGCTTTCACTTGTTGGCACACCAAGCATCTAGCGACATACTCGGCCACATCTTTCTTCATACCGGCCCAAAAGAAAACTCGCTTCATGTCTTGGTACATCTTGTCCCCACCGGGATGAATGGTCATCTTCGAACGATGCGCATCATCAAGAATAGCCTTCCTCAAACCCTCGTCTTGCGGTACACAAAGTCTACCATCTCTACGCAACCACCCCCTATCGTCTAGGGTGTACCTACTCAAATGGCTGGACGACTCCTCCCTTATGAGCCTCTCTACCAACTCAACCAACTGTGGGTCGTCCCGCTGTGCCTCGCCAATCCGCCCCAAAAGAGTAGGTCTGACCTCTAAGGATGCTAGCAAACCGGGTATAAAGTCAACGGAAGGTCTGAAATCAAACATCGAGATAAATTCCAAGCTTCGTCGTTCCACGAACAATGGACTCAAGGACAACCTTTTTCTGCTTAAGGCGTCCGCCACCACGTTACCCTTGCCAGGGGTATACGCTATCTCGAAATCATAGGATGCTAAGAACTCCATCCACCTTTGCTGTCTTAAGTTCAAATCCTTCTGAGAAAACAAGTACTTCAATGATTTGTGGTCAGTGAACAATTCGAACCTCTCGCCAAGAAGATAATGGCGCCAAGTCTTAAGCACAAAAACAATAGCGGCCAACTCTAGATCATGTGTAGGGTAATTTTTCTCATGCTTTCTCAACTGCCTTCCCCCATAGGCTATTACCCTTCCCTCTTGCATTAAGACTGCGCCTAGTCCTGTCCCACAAGCATCGGTATAAACAACAAATGGCTTACTCCCATCTGGCAACACTAAGACTGGAGCTGTGGTTAAAGCTCTCTTTAACCGTTGGAACGCATCATCACAATCTACGTCCCATGTGAAGACTAGATTCTTCTTTGTCAAGCGAGTTAATGGGGCTGATATCTTCGCGAAGTCCTTGATAAACTTCCTATAGTAGCCAGCCAACCCCAAGAAACTCCTCACCTCGGTAGCATTCTTCGGAACCTTCCAATCTTGGATGGACACTACCTTCGCGGGATCCACAACTATCACTTCCTTAGAGACCATGTGCCCTAAGAACCGCACTTCCTTCCTCCAAAAGTGACATTTGGAGAATTTAGCCTTAAGGCTATGCGCTCGAAGAGTCTCCAACACTTCCCTAAGATGTAGGGCATGCTCTTCTTCACTCTTAGAAAAGACTAAGATGTCATCCACAAAGACCACCACGAACTTATTAAGGTACTCCCTGAACACCCTACTCATCAAATTAAAAAAGTATGCAGGGGCGTTCGTCAAACCAAAGGGCATCACCAGCCACTCATAGAAACCATCTGGTGTCCTAAAGGCAGTCTTGTCTATGCTATCCTCAGCCACTCTCAACTGATGAAACCCCGTGGCTAAGTCCAACTGCGAAAACACCGAGGCGCCAACCAACTGATCAAAGAGATCATCAATCCTCGGCAATGGGTGTCTATTCTTCTTTGTAAGCTTGTTGAGTTCTCTATAGTCTACACAAAGTCTGAGGGACCCATCTGCCTTCGTGGAAAAAACTACTAGAGCACCCCACTCCGATATACTTCGTCTTATGAACCCCTTCTCAAGCAACTCCCCTACTTGCTTATGGAGTTCCCTCCTCTCACGAGGAGCCATGTGGCGCACTGGCAAAGATACTAGCTTAGCATTGTCCACCAGATATATTCGGAAGTCTATCTCCCGCTTCGAAGGTAAGCCCTTCACCTCCTCAAACACATCCGAGTATTCCCGGACCACTCTAACAGATCGCAAACTCTCGACTGAAGCGTCCAGTGATTCAAGATAACTTAGCATAACAGAATTCATGGGATTACAAGAGATCTCGAGAGTGTTCCCCAAGCGGGTCATGAGCCTAACAACTCTCCTTTCACAATCAAGAACGGCACCATTACTGGATAACCAGTCCATGCCCAAAATCAACCCATAGCCCGTGAAGCCCAAAACAAAAGCATCACATCTAAACTCAACGCTAAGTATGGAAATCTTCAAACCCAAACATATCATGGACAAATAAGTGGAGCCCCCAATTGGGTTTGAAACAACCAAGGGATCATCTACTAGACTGGTGTCTAAGTGCAGTGACTCAACTAATGATGATTAGATAAACGAATGCGATGCGCCAGAGTCAAACAAAGAACGGATATGATGATCAAATAGAAAAACCAGACTTTCAACGGAAATAGTTCTACCTCTTTCCTGAATCGGTGGAACCGCGAGAGCCTGAACTTGCCCCCTTGCCTGACCTGGTGCCATAAGAGCTTGCACTTGTCCCCCTGAGGTAGATCCCGTCCTCTGCCCCTTCTTAGGGCAGTCCTTCACTAGATGCCCTGCTTCACCACAGTGGAAGCAGCCCGTCTTCTTCTTCTTCTTCCGACAATCTTTGCTTAGGTGGCCTGGTGTCCCGCAATTGAAGCACTTCTTCATTCCCGTGCCACCGTTGCCTTTCCCACCCTTGTTTTGCTGTTGCTGTTGAGGTCTCTTCTGATCTCCTTTCTTCTCGGGTGCCTTATTAGCATTGGGACCCTTCTCTTCCTCATGCATGAGTGCCATGTCCACTAGCTTCTCAAAGGTGGCCCCCATAGGGATGTGAGTCATAGCCAATCCATGCATTGGTTCATTCAAGCCCTTAACGAACCTCAAAGCCTTCTTCTCCGGTGTATTCACCATGTTTATGCCAAATCTTGCTAGCTGATTAAACTTGTTGACATATTCCTTCACTGATAGGTTTCCTTGCTTTAGAGTCAAGAACCTTCCCATATACAGATTTTCTTCCGCCCTTGAAAGAAACTTTTCCACAAACCTTTGCCTGAAATCCGCCCAAGAGTCAACAGGGCACTCTCCATTAGTGACCTCCCACCAGAACGAGGCCTCTCCCTTCATTAACCAAGCAGCTAACTTGACTTTCTTTCCTTCTTCCATCTCAAAGATATCTATCAACTCTTCCACCTCCTTAAGCCAATCTCTAGCTTCCACAAAATTTCTGATCCTTGAAAAGGTTTCCCTCCCATAGCCTTAAATTCCTTGCAAGTCTTTGCAAAAGTATCCGTGCGAGGAGGAGGAGGAAGATCGGGTGCAACTGGTGGTGAAGGAACATTTGCTGGACCCGCAGCGGTGGCCCTAGCCTCCATCAATCTCCTATACCATACTGGTATCGTCACATCTTCCGGAAAGTTAAGATCTTCAGCCATGTTGAAACGAAAAGGAAAGATTCAAAACGGAGAATTCGAAAGATAAAGATATGACTATTGGGGATTATGTTTTTCTTTCAAAAACTTTTCTCTTAAAAGACATGTTTTTGAACATACTTTTTCCAAAAATGTTTTTTAGAAAAATAGTTTTTCTAAAAATTTTATCTGTTCCGGTAACCTTCAGCTCTGATACCACGTGTAACACCCCACACCCGCTAAGGTCACTCACTAAGGGAATGCCTTAACTTCGGTGGAGTATTTTAAGTGAATATAGAACAGAAAAATTACAACAAGACAAATATAAATAATACTTGAAAATCTAAAACATCATTTCATTGCAGCAGAAGATAAACATGTTTGGTTACAATACCAAAACCAACTAAAACAAGAGTCAAGTACTAAATATCCATCCTGATAAAAACATAAGTACATAATCCCACTACATAACTAATAGTCATAATAGAAAAGATAAGCTGAGATTTACATCAACGGTCCAAGCTCCAAAAGATAGATAAAGCAATCTGATCAAAGCCCACTAGTGCTAGGCCCACTCTGAGAACCTGAGGGTTGGGAAAAGGATAAAAACAACGGGGTCAGACATAAGTCTGAGCGAGTCCTATAACTTTAACAATACAATCATTAAAGTAATTAGGGTATGATATAAACTTGGTACGGTAATGACTGGGGATAAATGACTACACTAAGCAGCCAATTAGACATAGGATGAACCAAGATATCGGTAAAGATGCATCTACCCACCCAAGGATAATTGCTACACTGCACCACACCGGTCATTCCTACTAAAAGGTTGATCCCACCCAAGGACTTAGAAAATATAACTAGTAGTTTCGTGTACCCCTAGCTGACCACATAGGTGGCGTTTTCCCCTATCTCCACTAGGTGTACCCACTACTCTCCAAGTGATCGGCTCCCTACCGTAGATACCCGTGCTGGCCCCACAGTGGGGTGTATCACTCCCCAAAGTGGCAACCCGATACAACCAATGGTGCACGGCTTATACCTACACGATGCAACAACGTCTTACCTACCAGCCCGGGCCCACACACGCATATGAAACCCGTTGGACTTGCGTTGCCACCGCTAACCCGTTTTGGCCTCTTATAGTCAAGCCCAGTACACGTGTCCCGTCCTCGACATGGGTCGAGCCCACAAAGATACGTTTTGGGTTACTGGTTGAAATGGGCCCCCACAAGCTACCCACCTAAGCTTGTCCCTTTCTAGTGCATCCCACTTAACCCTTTAATCATGTTTAATTACATGTTTCCACTTGGTTAAGTATTCTAATCGTATTTTCTATTGCCACCCAAGGCAACCCACTAGATTTCCACATGCCACCTAGGGCACCCACTTAACCCCTCATGCCCCACTACATGCTTATCTGGTTAAGTGTTTCTTAATTGATTAAGAACGTAACGTTTATAAAGACCTCTCACATTAGACTATCTTTTATGGCAGCTGGATTTGTCGGTCGGATCCGGGCAGCCTTACGCCATAACCGAGTCTAACCTCGTGTCTTTACACTTGTCACGTATTTAGTTTATGCCTAAGACCTCTCACATTGGGCCAATCATTTGTAGCCGCTGGATTTGCCGGTCGGGTTCGGGCAGTCTTATGCTACAAAAGGGTCCAACCTCGTGTCTTAGTCGATTAATTACACCTAATTAATGACCCCCATATCTTGAATTAATTTTCCCTAATTAATTCCAATTTAATGATGTACATAATTGACTCAATTATGTCCATCCACTTATGGTATGTCACATCATACCAATTTCACCACAATTTTGTTAACATGAATATTAACCCCATCGTTCCCCACGTAATACGCTAACATGACATACTTAAAAGGGAAGATTCATCACAAATACAATGGGTTCAACTTAGCATAACATTAGCATCAACATGGGTTTTAAAGGTGTCAACTTGCATATATGACCATAGCATCAAACCCAACTAGCATAAATAACCAACCCAAACTTGCATGAATCACATATGTCATAAAGAGGGTAACTTGCATAGATATTCATGTCATAGACCCATCATAAAAGGATAAACTTGCATACATGTTATAGGTCTAAAAAGGGATGAACTTGCATATGTTACTCACATCATAAAAAGGGGTAAACATGCATATATATGCATGACATACAAAGGGGTAAACTTGCATATGTATGCATATCATACAAATGTGTAAACTTGAACATGTTACTTGCATATAATCAAACACCAAAATTGCATAACATGTCATATATGAACTTGCATATAATCAAACACCAAACTTGCATACCATGTCATATATGAACTTGCATATAATCAAATACCAAACTTGCATAACATGTCATATATGAACTTGCATATAATCAAACACCAAACTTGCATACCATGTCATATATGAACTTGCATATAATCAAACACCAAACTTGCATAACATGGTGTCATAATGGATCAATGTTTATCATAGTGATTTGCATAACTAGCATCATGAACATATAGCATAAAACTTGCATAACTAGCATCATGAACATATAGCATAAAACTTGCATAACTAACATCATGAACACATAGCATATGATAACATAACTTGCATTGATCCACATACATAACCATAACCTCATTATATCCTATCATAATTAGTTTAGCAATTGCTTGCTAAAGGCATAGAAACTCACAACTTGTTGATTAGCACTCCTATGAAGAAGATTAAGTTGCTAGAGTTGATTAGAAGTTGATTTGAGAAGCTATCTTCTTCTACAATTTGATGGAGGCTCCTTCTAGTTGCATTTTGACGGCATGACGATGTTGTAACTATTTTTAGTATGAATTAGGGTAGTCTTAGGGTGTATTTATAGATTTAGGATGTAGTTTAGGCCCTTAGATTAACCCTAGATTAGGTTAGAGCCGTCAGATTTCGTCACAAGCCCTAAACACAGCCCAACAGCCAAAACAATGCACCCAGGCCAAACCTGGTCGAGTACCCAGGTCGACACCCGTGTCGACTGGGCAGTCGACTGGGTAGTCGACATGGGTTAGGGTGGTGTCGACTGGGCAGTCGACACCCCTGTCGACCTGGCCTGCGCGGGAGTTTTCCCGCCTTCCCCCTGTGTGTTGAATTTCGAATTTGAACCTGAAATTTAAATTTGTTTTGAACTTAGAATTTTCTGAAAACTTCGTTGGGCCATAACTTGGTCATACGGACTCCGATTTTCGAAAACTCGGACTTTATTTCGCGTATTTTTCCGAGACGAACACAATGGCGCAACCCATTTCCCCTAATTCAGATCTTAAAATTTAATTCTGCCCTGATTTGTATTATAACAAGTTATTCAACATACGGGGTGTTACAAGTCCTTGGTAACCCACCAATGAAATCCAATGAGACTTGTTCCCATTTCCATTCTGGAATTTCTAATGGTGGCAACAAGCCACTAGGCTTCTTTTGCTCAGCTTTAACTAGCTGGCAATTCATGCATTTGGATATAAACTTCCCAACGTCTCTTTTCATCCCTTCCTAGTGGTAGGTCTGCTTCATGTCTCGATACATCTTGTTACCACCAGGGTGTATAGTCAGTTTTGAGTGATGACATTCTCTAAGCACTTCATCTCTCAATCCATTGACATTGGGTACAACTAGTCTTCCATTCTTTCTAAGCCATCCATCTCGATCAAGCCCATACTCGTTTATCTCCTCATCAATGCCCATCTCTAACTTGGAGACAATTTTCAATAATTTAGGATCATCCCTCTGACCGGAACCAATCCTCTCAATCAAAGTGGGTCTGACCGTCAAACTTGCTAATACTTCTGGATCCAATTCGCACTTTGGTCTGAAATCATACCCAGCGATGTACTCTAGTTGCTTCCACTCAAGAAACATAGCCCCTAAACTGTCATGTCTTCTACTCAATGCATCAGCTACCGCATTTCCCTTTCCTGGTGTGTATGCGATATCGAAATCGTAGGAAGCCAAGAATTCTAACCACCTTTGCTGTCAGAGATTTAGATCCTTCTGTGAGAAAAAAAAACTTTAACGATTTATGATTGGTAAACAACTCGAATCTTTCTCCCAAGAGATAATGTCTCCACATCTTCAATGCGAACACGATCGCTGCCAATTCCAAATCATGGGTAAGGTATCTTTTCTCATGTGGTTTTAGTTGCCGACTTGCATAAGTTACAACCCTACCTCCTTGCATCAGTACAACACCTAGTCCGGTACCACATGCATCTGTATATACCGTCATCTCTTCATTCCCCTTAGGAATGACTAATACTGGTGCATGTCAACTTTTCCTTTAGACTCTTGAATTCATTCTCGCACTTCTCATCCCAGATGAAAGTTTGATTCTTCTTGGTCAACTGAGTCAACGGTGCTGCTATCTTGGAGTAGTCTTGGATAAACTTACAATAATATCCAGCTAATCCCAAGAAACTTCTTACGTCTGTTGCATTCTTGGGCGTAGACCAATCTTGTACCGTAGCCACCTTCGCAGGATCCACGACAATACCATTCTTTGAAACAACATGACCCAAGAATCTAACTCCCTCCTCCAGAAGTGACACTTAGAAAACTTTGCTTTCAATTGGTGTTTTCTCAACACCTCCGTCACTGTCCTCAAGTGTTCCTTGTGTTCTTCCTTTGTCCTCGAATAAACAAGTATATCGTCCACGAACACAAGAACAAACTTATTCAACTGATCTCTTAATACCCTAGTCATAAGATCCACAAAATAGGCTGGTGCATTGGTTAACCCAAATGGCATGACCAACCACTCATAAAATCCAGACGGCGTCCGGAAGGCCATTTTAGCTATATTCTCAGCTTCCACTCTAAGCTGATGAAAACTTGTCACGAGATCCAACTGGGAGAACACTCTCGCGCCACTCAACTGATCAAACAAATCATTTATCCACGGTAGAGGATACTTATTCTTCCTCGTCACCTTATTCAGTTCGTATTAGCCCACACACAATCGAAGGGAACCATCTGCCTTGGTAGCAAACACAACTGGTGCTCCCCACTCAGAAACACGTCTTCTGATAAATACCTTCTTCAAAAGATCACTCACTTGCACCTCGAGCTCTGCTTCTCCCTTGGTGCCATACAACGAAGTGGCATAACTATAGGTCTGACATCTTTCACTAAATCAATATGGAACTCAATCTCTCGGTGTGGTGGAAGTCCGGTCACTTCCTCGAAGACGTCTGGATACTGGCCAGCCACGAGCATATCTGACAACTCATCATGCGGGATGTCGAGGGAATTTAGAAAACTAGTCATTACTCCATCACTAGGTAGACTACCAAACACTACCCTTCGCCCATCATCCGCTCTAACTATCACCAAAAAGCTCTCACAGTCTACAACCATCCCTTATCTTTGGAGCCAATCGACTCCCAAAATAATGCCAAACCCAGTAAAGCCCAAAACAAAGCAATCACAAACAAACATGCATCCATGACTCGATAAGACCACATTACGACAAATCATACAAAGGCTAGTCGAACCACCAATCGGGTTCGTCACTGCTAAAGGTTTATCGACTATCTCGGGTTCCAATCCCAACCTATCTACTAGGTCACTAGATATGAAGAAACGGGAAGCTCCGGTATCGAACAATGCTTGAATAGGAACATCATAAACAGAAAGCGTACCTTGAATAATAACATTCTTTCCTTTCTCTGCCGCGGTTGGGGCATTCGATGAAGAAGGAACAACACTGATAGCATATGCTTTCACAATCTGCTTTTCTTTAGGGGGTCGCATACACTTGTCCTTGTGATGTCCCACTTGGCCATAATTGAAGCACTTCCTATCCGCTGGCTTGGCCCGACATTCTTTGGCATAGTGGCCCTTCTTACCACAACTGAAGCACTCAACGTCTTTCTTATTATTTTTCTTCTGGCCATCCTTGGTATGATTCTGCTTTCTCTTATTCTGAAAACCATTCTTGCCTCCACTACTTGCTTGCGGTTTTGGCTCCTCTGCAGATGCAAACTCAATCTTTGACTTAGGGTATAGACTCTCTGATCTCAAAGTTTTCCCCATAATCGATTCAAACATCTCATCGACATGGTTCATAAGCCTTTCCCCCAAGTATTGATCTAAGCCTGTTATGAACTTTTCATTTTTCTTCTCAGCAGTATCAATAAGGGATAATCCATATTTCGATAGAATATCGAACTCTGCAATGTACTCCGAGACTGCCCTACCATTCTGCTTAAGCACCAAAAATTTCTTAAACAACTCTGACTTCTGGGCAGCTGGGATGAACTTATCACTGAATCGGGCCTTAAACTGATCCCATGTAACTTTATCCTCTGGAGTAGCTACCTTAATAGCATTCCACAAATTCATTGCCCAGCTGACGGGATGCTAACTTCCTCTTCATCGCATCCTCGATACCCAAGCCTTCGAAGATATGCTCACAGCTATCCAACCAATCCTGAACTTCCATAGCCGATTCTTTTCCGTGGAACGACTTCCCACCAAGGCTAGTGCAATCCTTGCATAGCTTGGCGAAATCGGCCCTAGGCACCTACACCGCTGCACCACCACCATTTGCAGCATTAGGAACTGCTCCTTGCACATTTCTAAGCATCTCTCTCATGAAATCAGTAAACATAGTCCTTATGTCAGGAGCATTCCCATTATTGGCTCCTCTACCAACACCCCTCGTATATCGGCTCATCGTTCAATCTGTAAAGAGAAACGATTAACCATCCTCTTTGTGGTGTCAGTGCAATGCGATTTCATCCTTAACTATACTAATAGTATATATATAGCTTGTGAAAACCAAAATAATCACAAATACGCGCTCTGTTATACGTATTATCTCTCCCTGGTGTCTTTTCCTAGGTTAACTATGCAACCTAGAGCTCTGATACCAAATGTGACGGCCCGCCCCGCACCAACCGACATTTCCCATTAAAGTGCGTTGTGCCAATGTCCAACTAGCATGGGACGGTCGCCAAAGAAAGAAAAGGGAAGGAAGGTTAACAGTAGACTAACCTTGACATAAAATATAATAGTAAAATAGAACAGTGCATGGAATAAAATATAATAGTAAAATACTTTGACATAAATCAGGCGAGACAGTGCATAAGCTGAAAACTAAACATCATGGCAGCAGAAAAATCCAAATATAGCTTATGTTCCGCATCATCGTTATTACAACTTTTGAAAAACTATCTCTAAAGCAAATAAGGAAGGTACACTACTAATGCCCAAAGTAGTTACCAACAGTGACATAAGGAGAATATCTATATATATATATATATAACAAATGTGGGAGCCTCCTGCTCGTCTCCGGTACAGCTACTCGTGCATACCACCTAACATGTCTCTAGTCTGCCCGTTTAAGAGCACCCAGAGTAATAAGAAGAGACATAAAACTTTGGGTCAGACAAAAGTCTGGTATGAGCGATAAGCAGCAAAACAGAATAATAACAGGCATACTAAACCATACTTGAACCTGGACTTGCAACCAAAGAGTTAGCACTACATACTGTACAATACTCTAAGGTGCCACTAACATATGGTATAAAGAATACGGGGGTGGGGGTGTGCATGACATAGTGATGGAAAACAATCAAGCATAGAAACCATCCTCACATCTCTCACTCAGTGCGTAAAGCATACAATATCCACCGCTTTGATCACCCAAATCCTTGCTATGGTCACTCTGCCCCATAGAGTCATGGCGTCTCCACTGCACTGATCCATAGCCACTAGTCTTTGCTATGTCCACTCTGCGCCATGAAGTCATGACGACTTCACTGCATTGGTTCATAGCCATACTACGATCACTCTGCCCCATGGTGTAACAACTACCCCACTGCACTGATCCGTAGTTTAACATCCGTCTTGGTGGTGAATGAAAGTTATGGACATCGATAACCCCTTAGCACACGTCCTGTAGCATAGTCCAACTCATGAAGTCAACTCGTTGGTTCCCAATTGGATCCTGAGTGCAAACTTCCTACTTGGACTGCCTTTGCATCCCGGGTTTCTGGCCATCACCGGATTGGTTCGCTTCTTCACTTCACTCCACCTCGGATCGTGCTCCTCGGTTCGTGATTGGTGCCACTCATCGATTCGGTTCATGGTCACTCCTTCGATTCGGATCGGCTCGTCTTCTTCCTGGTCAGATCGGTTCGTGACGAGCATCCCCAGTTCGGTCCTCCTCTCCAAGCACCCCGGGTCGGGTCGAGTCCCTCAAGTCCATCCATGGTGCATCGGTTCGGATCGTGGAAGGGGTTCGGGTCGAGTGACGCGATTCGGATCGGGCTCCTTCTCTCAAGCGGGTCGGGTCGTGAGCTCTTATCTCGTGGCGACTCGTGATGCAATAGTTCGGGGGGAAACGGTTCAGTTCGTGCTTTCCCCCTCCGATTCGATCCGGTTCGGCTAATTTCCTGCACTTCTTTCCAGCGACTGTTTTACGTCATTCGACGATGTTTTCGACCAGTCTAATTTTCTAATCAATTACAAAGCATACCCTATAGTCATAGCAACATATAGGATTGACCACAAACACCAAAACAACAACTTGATAGATTAAAATGGATCAAACATAGCAAAACCCCATATTTTCCCTTTATCATGTTTAAGCATAACTAACATTAGGATTAACAAAACTGAACTAAATTAACCCAAATTTCTAACAGAGGTCTAAAATAATATTCCAAAATTTATAAATACTTTTCTAGAATTTAATCATGTTTAAATTCGCTAATTAACACTAATTACCCTTAATTAACCATAATTAGTGAGGAACTATGCAAATCACTCACCTTAGCCACAAACAAAATACCAAATCTGAAATTATCCTCCGTTTGGCGTTGTTCCCAAGGCTATACAGCAGTTCTAACCTTGCTTTGGTGCTATTTCTCCTTTGATTTGATGTTGCTAAGCTTAATATTTAATTAGAAAGTGGTTTAGAGGTGTTTTAGATGTTGGGGGCCATTACTAAGTTGAGAGGGATGATAAGTGGCGGCTGAAAAATGAGAAAAAGTCGTTCTCTAAACCCCAATAGGCCTTAAATACTCCAAATCCCGAAATCCCCTTCTGTGCCTAGTTGTTAATTACCCAATTAAGTCTGGTTAAGTTGTTTTTCACCTTCTAAACCTTAATTCAGCCATATCTCCCAAATAGTAAGTCTGTTTTTCACATATGACCACTCTACGGAAAGGTAAACCATCGTCCGGACCTAAAGGAAGTGGTTTCAGGTCAACACTCCTTTCCAATCAAAATTTATGGCCGAAACAAGATTAGCTAGGGGAAAAACGGTCATTTAAAAATTAGCAAAAATCATGGACATGGGAAATGACCCCAATAGTCGTCTCCCAAAGTTACACGACCATACGACTTCGCATGAGAAAGAAATAAATATTCTACGATCCTCTGATGCGTAGAATGCGGGTCGTTACAGTTAATTTCCAACGTGAATAACATCCTCTTCAAAAAAAATCAAAAGAAATATAAATAAATTCCTATAAATCTCAAAGGTAGTTTATTTGGATTTAGCATGCTATTATCTGCATACTAGTTCCCAATTTAAAGAGTTCGACGCATGATTTTGTCGATGTGTTTTGGCCAGTATGACTAGGGTTAGATTATTTAGGAGTTTGGGGCATTGAATCGAAGAATGGTGATCATATTTGAGTTGAGGGGTTGAATTCGGTCTTATGTGATTTTTTTTTGGGTGAGTTGTGGAGTTTTTCTTATCGATGAGGGTGCACAGCTTCAGTCGACGCAACCTGCGTAGGGGTGCCGAGCTTCAAGTTGGGGTGTGGAGGCGGTAGGGTTTGGGAAGAGGATCATTTCGGCGGAGATTTGCTTTGATATCGGTGAAGAAATGGAGAGGTTTGAGGTGAAGTGGAATTCGGTAATGGCTTTGGAATGAAGCAGAGGATTGAGGAGCGGATTTCTTGGATTGGAGAAGGAGGGATGCAGGACCGGGTTTGGGTTTGATTATATGGTATTGGGCTGAAAGTAAAATTGGTAATGGCCAATGGAGTGAATCGAGTCTAATTTAATTTAAAATAGTGTATTTTCTTATAAAAATCATAACTTGATCATACGGTATCAGAATTTAGCGAAACAAGATCCGTCAGGATCGTAGGGACGGTAGCTACACCGTGGAACTGGTCTGCAGTGAATTGGAGCTGGGTACAATTTATAGAAAAATAAATTATCTGATCCAAATCAACTATCGATTATCGTTATATAACGATATCCGACCAATGTGAGTAAGCCTCACTAACTCTACCAGTTCATAGTTTTATAACGTATTTTTAGAACTGATAAATGATGATGGATTGCTGTGTGTTGACTGTTTGGTTGAACTGCTTATGTATTGGTTGAAATTATAGATCTGCTTATATATATACGAGTACTCCAGCACGTGGATTGCACGTGCGCATGAGGAATTAGTATTAAAAGAACTGTTTGTAGAGTTTTTTTGGATCTTACAAAATGGTTTTGATGTGCACTTGATATTGTAATTTTTTATGTATATACATGCACAAATCAATCGTTTAGACTTTTAAAGTAGTTTAATGAATGAGAATAAAAATAGAACTATTAACTCTTTAACCATCATAGCACAACTCCATTGAAAGCAATGTTCAACTAAATGTAGGAAAGATACAAAACTAAGCACTGTCCTATGCATATACTCAATATAAGGTATAGTACGAATGACAATCAAACTTTATACGATCTTCATTTTCACATTCACATGGAGTGAGTTACATTGGACCTAAGCTGCCTTGTGGTTTGCATCTTACGTAAATGGCGAAGTATTTATCCAGGTAGCTAATTTCAATAAAATGTTGGATGGTTGTGCGCTAGAGATGATTTGATGGTCCAACCAAAGATAGTCTATGTAATTTTTCCACATTCAAGCAAACCATCAAGTAACATAGTTTCGGCTTTTTCATAACTTTTTATTTATTTCATCGATACTGAAGTCAGTATCGATGTCATCGATATTAAAGCATGTAACAAAGTCAAACAAACATTGTGATAACAAAAGGTAGACAAATTGTCAAATGCCCTTTATATTCAGTGTGGAAACTTTATTGGTTAATATAACAACATAATCTACTAATTTATACATTAATACAATAAAGAAAGAATAAGAATTTAATAACCTCCTAAGAACATGTGCCTAATGTGATCATTTAAAAAAATAGCTTGAACAACATTTAGAGAACTATCACAGTACTTATTACAGCATACAAAATTAAAAATAAACCTAACTTTTTTTAAAAACATACCCAATTTTCAAGCTCTTCCAAATATTATATATAGCCTCCATATTTTATTGTTCAAATATATATATCAGCTGAACACATAAATTGTACAACACGGTATCGTTTACTCATTTCAAAATTATCTGGAATAACATAAAGAAGACAAAGCTAAAGGCAAAAAACACAGGCAAAAAAGAATAATTCAACCACTACAACCTTCATCATTTCTACACCCCCCATGCTGCCACGATGGTTCTGTTGCTAAAGCATGTTCGGTTGTGTATCCCAAGGTCTCCACCACGCCCACATACTGATAATGCATCTGAACATTCTACTGGTGCAGCTGCAGCTCAATATAATCATGCATATCGAACCAATCCATCAAATTGCAACAGGTCCAGTCACACACCCACATGCACTGGCCCAGTCCACACCGTTGCCCCTGCAATCAAAACATTTTTTTATTAATATTCTGCTCGCCATCATCAGCTCTTGCTTCCTCACTGCTAATATCATGGTTGCTATATAAGAAAACTCAAATAGGCATTACACTAATATAAAGTTACGTCATGATTTTTTTACTGTCCTGCTCCCTGAGCACTATAAAGATGCACCACTACGGTGCAAGAAAAGGTGCTTAACATAGTAAAAGTTATTGCAACAAAAAAACAGAACACTTGCCTGTGCTTATCAGTGGTTCCAGTCGAAAAACTGCACCACCAAATAAAGTAGCCTCAGAAACCAAACTTAATCATGCATGTGGACTAAGCTAGGAAAGCGAAAAGTTCTAATTTATGGCATCCCAGAATATAAACCATTGGTTTCTACCCCAAAGAACTGTAAAATCAGTGTATTGAATCTTACAAATCCATGTGAATCTGCATGCACAATAGATGCACACATGGTGTTAGTAAATTATGACCTTGGGTGCAAATTAAGTCACAAAGACATTAAACTACATTTTCATGCAAAGAGAGACTTTCCATGTTTACCTCTAGTATATCTTTTATCTACCAGATAAGAGACAGATGAATTATCCTTTGATGGCATATATGGTTACTTAGAATAAAATGATGGATTTAATCATGCAGATATTCATTTAAATAACATCAAATACAGTAAGATTATTCGAAAAATAAAATTTCTTACAATGAGGTAAAAATATGAAATCTAATATTTAATTTTGTCTAACTCGTTAAAATAGTAGATTTTGACAATGTAATCTAACTGTAGTAATCCAACGCTTCTTTTAACTACAAAGGCATAAGAATAAATTCATGAAAAAGTACAATATTGTATAATTAATGACATTTTTGCTTTAATAGAACTTGCTTAATTTGTTTACAATGTAAAGAAAGCAGAACTGAACTTCGAATTATCAAAATGGCTGCAGTCATCATTTTATTTCTCGGTAATTACATTATCCATTGAACATTCTAAGCATGTTCTTTTAGTAATGAGCTCCATACATGAGATTCATATTAGCAATATAACGGTTCTGCCTCTTGGATCTTCATCGCGGTTGAAATAGGAATCAAATTATAAGGTGATAATCCTATATTTAAAAAAAAACTAAATGGTATTAAACTGGTATTTTAAGAAGTCCCTAAATGGTGTTAAACTCAAAACATACAACAATCCATGTACTATGCATGCATCAAATTTAATTGATGAAAATCACGCTAAGTAGTTGCTTATGGACAAATAAATATAAAAATAACTCATTAATTGGCAAAAACTCATACCCATGTCACTATTAGATGGGTAACAGCAGCTTTCCCCATTTTCCATTATTTGTCTCAACTACCCACAACCAATAACTTGGTTTAGATTTGATATCCTTTAAGTATATATGAACTACATGATGAACATTGTACATCCAAAGCGGATGAGTTAATGAGCTATCATTGTATAAATTTATCTACTATTAAGAAGTAACTACTATATTTCATTCCTTTTAGAAGATGAATAAAAGTAAATATTTTATTAGAAATGTAATAAGATATAAACTCATAGCAATAACTCAAGCTGCAGCAGTAGGCACCTTTTACTCACAGCTCCAAAAGCACAATCGTAGCATCAACATCTTCCAATTTAGACCTTCAACCAGAATCTGCAGTTCATATCAAAAAATAACCAATCCAACTGAATGAGAAGAAATGCCAAATGCATCCAATTTATCAACTTTATCATGCTTCTTTAATTTTAAAAGAGAATAAGGTTCTATGACCAATTTCACGGATTTATAGTAATCCAAAATTCAAACCAAGAGGAAAAAAATCCAAAACTAAAGTTAAATAAGTTCACATTTTTGAAAACAAATATCATATTTGAGTTGAAAGAGACCCAAAACATCTATATAGGTCACGATGCATTCAATCTGCATTTTCATATATTGCTTACATCATAGATTAAAATGGTGTAAAATAGACGAAGTGTTGAGCATTCAACGCCATTGCTAACTAAATATCAAAAAAGGAAAATAAAAAAAAATGCACACACACAAAATCCTACTAAATGAAATAAAATGCTAAATACATTTAAATGGTTTACCATGATATTCACAAATAAACCTCTGTTAACTATATTCCATTTCAGTTTATGAATACAAAGGGGAGAAGTTGTTTCTTAAGTCAAAATTGGTAATCATCCTATATGTACTAACCTTAATTATAATTAACACTATCTCAGTAAAAGCAGTAGTAAACCTTTTTTGACTGCCATAAGGAAAAGAGCACGCAGTTTCTACTGTGTTGAAATTGAAAACAAACAATATGAATACGTTATTGATCAAATCAACACATTAAATCAACTGTTGTAAGCAACACAATATGTTGATAGATCTTACAGTGACTTGAAATAACGTAAGTTCGAACGTTAGGAACATTTGAATTTACAAAATTAGGTCACTTGACAAAATAATAAGAGAAAGAGCTTTACTTGCAGTTTCCGAAGTGAGAAATATAGAGAAGAGACATGGTGGATTTCCCCAAACATGAAGGAACCTGAACAATCGCAAGTAATAAGAAAACATGAGCAAAATCATCAGTAAGAGAAGCTTTGAGAAACAAAAAATTCTGTCACTACTCACGTAAATTAAATTCTACAAAATTAAATTTCTGAAACCTCAAATCAAAATAACTCACCCAACCAAACGTAGGATAGTTTTTCTTCTATGAAAGTTAGGGCTTAGAATTATCGGATTTGTTGTAATTATCCAATAGTACAACCTTCAAAAAGCATCAAAACAAAAATCAAAAGCAAATAAACTACAAACTGGTTATGATCGAAGTGTACCAAAAGGAAAGAGTTTCAGATCTGATTACCAACGTTGAAGAAGACCTTCAGCTCCCTTTTCCATACTGATATAATTATTGCAAGTTCTTCTTCTAATAATTATTTAGTTTTATTTGGACCTGACGATTTCGATCTGAGGTGCAGAAACAAAAAGAACTGATAACAATAGGGGCAAAGTGGTGTGGAATGTGGGATTGAATGGGTCAGAGGGTAACAAAATGGCACTTGTACCCTTATGCTAATTAGCTTCAACTGAGTAAATGCCAAGGTTACTTGTGGAAGAACGAAAAAGGCTTCAAAGAGGGAAGTTTTGCATTATATATAAGATATATATATACATAAATTGATTCTGTTTAGCAGAATATTTCATAGTGAAATGAAATTGATGTTAATTGTATTGTGTAACATCTGTGGATGCAGGGAAACAGGTTGGAGGGATTCAACTGGATTCCTCAATACTTATAATCCTGTTATTTTCATATATTGAAATATATGATGTGATATATAATCTGTGTTGGTTAGGTGTTTTTGAATGATATCAATCATTGTTATTTGGTATTTTAGATACCGTAAGAAATACTGGGATGTATAAAAGGGGATTTTCAAAGTGTATTTTGAAAATAAAGTATTTATATAAAATCATTAATTTTATATATAAAAGGAAAATATTTGTGAAACAAATATAAAAGGAAAATATTTGTGAAACAATTATAAAAAAGAAAATATTTGTAAAACATAAACAAATAGAAATGAAAAGGAAATATTTGTATAATATTTACAAATAGAATTGAAAAGGATATATTTGTAAAACATTTACAAATAGAAATGAAAAGGATATATTTGTATAATATTTACAAATAGAAATGAAAAGGATATATTTGTAAAACATTTAAAAATAGATTTGAAAAGGAAATATTTGTAAAATATTTACAAATAGAATTGAAAAGGATATATTTGTAAAACATTTACAAATAGAATAGAATAGAATTGAAAAGGATATATTTGTAAAACGTTTACAAATAGAATAGGAAAGGGAAATATTTGTGAAACAATTACAAATAGATTTGAAAAGGAATATTTATTTGTTAAATAAATAGAAAAATAAAAGGAATATATATTGGGAGAATAAATACATAGGATTGGAAAAGAATATTTATCTGTTAAATAAATAGAAATAAAAAGGAAATATTTATTTGTTAAATAAATAAAATTATAGAAGGAATATTTATTTAGAAAATAAATAAGATATCATAAAAGGAAATATTTGGAAAGTAAGTAGGATTATAAAAAGAAAAATGAGTTATTCGAATAGAATTAGTCAAGTATGAGTTATTCGAATAGAATTAGTTGAGTATGAGTTATTCGAATAGAATTAGTCGAGTAATAGTTATTCGAATTGAGTAAATCAGTTAGAGTTAGTCAGTTATAGTTATTCGATTAGAGTTAATCAATTAGAGTTAATCTAATAGAGAAATTAAATAGAGTTAATCGAATTAAAATTTATCGATTAGAGTTAATCAGTTAGAGTAAATCGAATATAGTTATTCGAAGAGAGATTATCGAATATAGTTACTCGAAAGGAAGTTATCGAATATTGGTTATTCGAAAAGAGTTATCAATATTGGGTATTCGAAAGGAGTTATCGAATATTGGTTATTCGAAAAGAGAGTTAGCGAATATTGGTTATTCGAAAAGAGAGTTAATTGAATATTAGTTATTCGAATAAGGAAGTTAATCGAATATTAGTTATTCGAATAAGAGTAGTCGAATATTAGTTATTCAAATAAGAGTTAGTTTAATATTAGTTAATCGAATAAGAGTTAATCAAATATAGTTTATTCGAATAGAGTTAAAGGAGTTAATTGAATATAGTTTATTCGAATAGAGTTAAAGGAGTTATCGAATATAGTTTATTCGAAAGGAGTTAATCGAATATAGTTTATTCGAAAGGAGTTAAGTGATAAGAGTTAATGAATTAAAGTTTATCGAGTTAAAGTTAATGGAGTTAGGATTAACTGGTTTGAGTTAATCGAGTTATATTTTGGAGTTAGATATTTCAGAAGTAGGGATTTTAACGCTGTAGTTATAATCAACGTTTTTTAATAAAGAAGTGGATTCGTAAATAGAATCCAAGAGTTTCGTAAGGAAGTTTGTTAAAGATTTAAATGGTGAACCTTGTCTATTTCAAAGTTAGAAATGTTGTTCAGTTAAGGTCTGAGAGGTAATTATACCCCCAAATTGATTGACTCCATTTTTAACTAAGGAATGGTTAAGGCTCGATAGTAAAGGTTGGTTAAGCAAAATTAGTTAATGAGTGTAATGTTTTGAGTTGGCATAGCGATGTTTTATTTAAACATCTGTTTAAGTCCAAATATAGGAGTTTGGAAATGTTTTCCAAATATAATCAGAGATATTTTCTGAAACGACCTGAACTTCCCCGGTAAGGAAAGCCCGGACTGAATTGAGGACAAGACGAATCAGAACGCAAACAGAAGAACATTTCATTGTTTATTACAACAATTACATCAGAATACAAGAATATACAGAGTATGGATAAATAATATACATCAAAAAGATCAGAGATTACAATACATTACATAGCAGCGGAAAATAATACAAAACACAACTGAAAGAGATATACGGATACAGAGCTTTCCGGATATCGTTCCAGCTGTAAATCAGGATCCTGTGAATATAAATCTGCAAAACCAAAACTACTAGCTGCCCATGTCAAAATAAGGGCACCCAGAGTTTAAGTTAAAACAATAAACTCCAGGTCAGTCATGTGACTGGTGTGAGAACTAAAACAGTTATTAATCTTTATTTTAAAGTTAGGTAAATCAAGGGACCATGCCTAATAACACGGACTAGGTTTCCTCCCAAGGATACCAGTGCATTAAGCAACAGCGCAATGCTAAATAAAGGACAATAAAGCTATTATAAGACCCAGGTCCCATCACATAATGCAACACAAGCCGGAGGATAGAGTTTTACCTTATAATAGCAAAAGAATGCTTGATACGCTAAATTTCATGTTTTACTATTACTATAAGTGTATAGTGTCAAAACAATTTCAATCATAAGTATCAATCATAGACGGCATAAGTGCCCCATCCCACTATGTCGCCATACTAGGCTCTACAATCAAAACCGCAAAGTCACATATTGGAAGTTGGATTTCCATCTGTGAACCAAGGCAAAAGATAGTCCTCTACCGAATTCGAGATGCTCTAGCCCGTGTCTCTGGCAAGCGCGCAGGCAAGCCTTGGATCGTCAGGGCCGGTCCACCGATGTGGATTAAAATGCCTGAACACTGCGTTTCCCTACCCTATGGGGTGTCAATGAGTCCAATGACTCCATCGGCTCCACACAGTCACTTCTAGCTAGAAGGAAACGCATGCCCTCCCTGATGTCCTCTCTTGTTTCTGGTTCACAACCGGGGTGTGAGGCTCGCGAATCAACGTTACACAAAGCTATGCCACACAGGCGGTGCTTTGATCATCAACCTCAAGACTTTGCTTTTCAACAAAAGCCTTGATCAATTGCCACTTAGGCATGCCACACAGGCAATTCACTCCATGCGACTGATATCCATCAATATATAACCCCTAAGCCCGTACGTCTCAGAGAAGGGCGTTAAGCAAGAGAATAAATTCTCCACCGCCAAACAGATATATATTTAATAGAAATCAATCACATAGAATAAAATCCATTGTCAGACACATAGTCCATTAACAAGTTCGTTCTGGGTCTGAACGAAACCGGATGCACCTTGTACCTCGCCTATCCATCGATCTCCAAGTACGTCTGGACGATCACCAACTGATTCCCTCCTCTTGGGTGTACAGCCCAATCAAGATCATCAGTAATCACCCAAACGATGTGAAGACCTCTGGTCTTCGACCACCGTCTTCATCCTCGACACCACGTCGAATCAGTTATTCAGAATGGGATAAACCCGGTCTTTCTGAATAACTCGCTTATATAATAAACAAGTGTTACACAAACATAACATACACCTCATTCAAATTCAGAATATTCCTTTATTCAAATATTCTCATACTTTGGGAAAGGTTCCCATTAATTTTATCAAAGATAAATTCTTTAAATTTATTCTTTAATCTTCTTTTGAATATCAATACAAATTAGTCGGGATTAGCGAACCACACCTCAGTAATCATTTCTTTTATTTTTCAATCCCAACCAATTCATCCCATGAAGTAAAACTGGTCATACTTCATATCTAACACCACAGTGTTATCGATAAATTTAATTACCATTTCACGTTCAAATCTAATTAAAGATTTAACTATCGCCTAGAGCAAAACTGGTGATACTCCATTCTCGATCACTTTAATCTAATTAAAGATTCATTAAAACTCCACTTAGTTCTAATCTTCCTAAAAATCAATATCCTGTCTTTAACTGGGTTAAAGAACCAATGTCATTTAAAACACGGTTCACTATAAACCCAAAATCACATTCCATTCCAATTCAATTATTGAAACTTCCGATTACTTTTAAAACCCTTTCAAATCCAATTTATTTATTTAAAAAATAAATAAATTATTATTCTAGTTCAAAACTAGTTCATTTCGATACAAATCTATTTTTATCTTTTCAAATTTGGAATTTTTTATCTCAATTCTTCACAAACCATTTCTTATGATTCTACACAAATTATTACTATTTTTAATAATTTTATCAAGGCCCGTACAGTCGAATTCCATCAACGGCCATCGAACTGCACTTACAGCGACCTTTTCCAAATTTGATTTGGACATAATTCCAAATCCAACTGTTAGATTTCAAATCTCTAATATTCGTTAGAAAGCTCTTTTCGATACGAACCCAACGGTTCCGGTTTTAGGAGAATCCGACGGTCGGATCTCCCGTAATATCCGTTCGATGTCAATGGTCGAAATTCGCGAACTGCCGCAGTGCGGTGCGTTCTATTCAGGCCATTTAATATATAATATTTATATTATATATATTTCATCGATTTCCTTTTAAAACATATTTTATAAATCGTTTTAAATTCGTTTTCGAAAGATTTCAACTTCATATTCAATTTCAAATCAAAATTGAATATTCCACATCATCGGTATACAAATGATAATATTTTCAAAACGTTACATTTTGAAATCCCTTCCTTTTCTGTAATCATTATAAAAACGAATATAATCGATATAAATATCGTTCGCATCAAAATGGCGTATATCTAACTAACGCGGCTTTATATATTTCAATAACTTCGTTATTCTATTCAACAAACGAATTTTTATTTTATTCAACACATGAATTTTCTTTCTATTCAACACATGAATATTTGTTCTATTCAACACATGAATTTTATTCTATTCAACATATGAATTTTATTCTATTCAACACATGAATATTTATTCTATTCAACACATGAATATATATTTTTATTCAACACGTGAATTCATATTTTTATTCAACACATGAAAATATATTTTTATTCCATTCAACACATGAATTCATATTTTTATTCAACACATGAATATTCAACGCATGAAAATATATTTTTATTCTATTCAACACATGAATATTCTTTTATAACATTCCTTATTCTCCCAAATTGGAATGAGGCCCAATCAATTACCATATAACGTTAATTATATGGATTCCCTACAACACATGCATATAATAGCAACGATAAATCATCAACCATCATCCAGAGTGCACTACAAAACTGCATAAGCATTAAATATAAATAATTAATGCTTACAACAGCTTGTCAATCAATCGATCGACATACAACTAATTATTGGGATAAGTGTATGACCAATTTTATCCCAACACCCGTGTGGGGTTTTCAAACAATCAAACACAGGTTTTACTTGTGCAATTGGACGATATGTAAAATTTATCATCCCAATCCATATCTGTCAAATCGGTGTACATAAACAAATCGTTCGATTTGTAAATGAATATTTATTTTACTTCAACACATGAATATATATTTTGTTTCAACACATTTTATTTCAACACATAAAAATATATATTTTATTTCAACACATGAATATATATATTTTATTTCAACACATGAATATATATTTTATTTCAACACATGAATATATATTTTATTTCAACACATGAATATATATTTTTATTCAACACATGAATATATATTTTATTTCAACACATGAATATATATTTTATTTCAATATATGAATATATATTTTTTATTTATACATTAAAAATTATATTTTTAACTATAAAATATTTATTCAATCCACTACACACAATCATTTTTCACAACACATCAATCAAACAAACAAGTCATCCATGTTCTGTGGACGACGGGTGTCGGGTGCCGCTAAGCATAGTCTGCATCCTAGTATATATTTCAACTAGAAATTAAAATAAAAGTGAGGAGTTCTCACCCATAAGCTAAACCAATTCGTCGCGACTCTTCGTATGTAGGAAATCTTCGCCTTGCTTCTTCTTGTCACTTTCGTCTACCGTATCCACTACATATATAAAAATCGCATTTTTATATTGTTGTCATGTATATAAAAATCGCATTTTTATTCTTCTCACTATATAAATATTATATTTTCGATTCACTTCTTATATAAAAATCATATTTTTATTCTTTTTATAATATGAAAATCATATTTTTATTCTTTCTATAATATGAAAATCATATTTTTATTCTTTCTATAATATAAAACTCATATTTTTATTCTTTCTATAATATAAAAATCATATTTTTATTCTTTCTATAATATAAAAATCATATTTTTATTCATTCTATAATATAAAAATCTTATTTTTATTCTTTCTATAATATAAAAATTATATTTTTATTTGTTCTATATCCTTTTAAAACAAAGCTAATTTTAATTTCTCTAAAACAAGATAATTTTATATCATAAAAATCTCGTCTTGACATTATAAATAAAAATCCCAACTTTCTCCTCTCTACATAGATTTAAAAACTGAAAATAACATAAATTTAAATAAATAAAATAAAGAAAACTCACTGAAATCATTCTAGGGTTAGAGGAGATGGCGGGGGTGCCGGAGGAAGATGTACGGCGCTCAGCGGCGGGCTGTTTTGGATGGTGGAGGGTCTTTTTAGAGGAGAAGGGCCCACTGGTCGGAGTCACAGTCGGAGGAGGGGCGCAGGGGGGGTTGTGGGTGGTGCGTCCAGGCAGTGGTGGTCAGAGGCGGGACACAGTGGACTGGGCGTGGGTTTCTGGGGCTATGTACTCGAATTAGGGAGAGGAGAGAGGGAGAGCGACGGAGAGACGGAGGGGATGGCCATGGGAGAGGGCGGAGGGCTTGGTGGCGATGGGGAGGAGGCACAACTGACGGAGGCGGAGGCTGAGATTGGGCGACGGGATATTTTTTCCAATTTGGGGTTGCGATTCTGTTATGAACGAGGATTTAGGGTTAACCCCCTTTTTATATAATTTTATTTAATTATTTATTGAATTCCAAAAAGTAACCTTTTCATTCTAATTCCAATTCAAACCCAACGATTGTCGTCCCTAGCTAATTACCCCCATTCCGAACACAATGGGATATGTATCGCAAGCCAATTCGACTGTTATGATCATTTTTTGTTAAAATCGAAATATAAATCTATATTTTGAATTTGATCGTACATTTCAATTCACTGTGGCCCCATACAAACTCTAAAAATTCTCGAAAAATATTTTTTAGTTTCGTATTGACGATACGGTCCTAACAAAACTAATTTCGTCAAATTCTGAGACCATTTGAAAAATGGCCATTTTCCAGTCGATTAAAATCAACTGAACTGGTCAAACGCATTTAACTTCGCCACGCTCACATATTGACTCGAAAAATTACAAATTTTGGAATTCAACAATAATTTGACATCATGGATCCAACAAAAGTGGTTTCGTCGAAAACCAAGGTCGTTTGCAAAATTTCCATTTTTAAGGGCCAAAATTCCATAGCGACTATTCTGAAATTTCAACTGGGCATAACTTTTTATCCCCGCTAGGAAATTTCAATTTTTCGGATTCGTTGGAAAGATGTTCTCAAATAGATTCTAATATTTTTGGTTTTGCCAAAATCCGGTTTATTTTGAATCTATATGTTCATCTGAACTTTGAAATCGAAATTTCAAACTACCGCGCCATTTTCAATTCCTTTTATAATTAAAATAAAATATTTATATTCTAACGACGATTCAAATAAATATATTGGTTGCTGATCCCAACCGTTGGTGATATACATTCGATACACTCAAGCGAAATTAGTGGTCGGTCATATGTGGTCGGGTTGCAAGATGTTCTTATTGAACCCAGTGTATTCCTCTCTAGAGGTACACTATCGGAAGGTGGTTCAATACCTTGTCATGGTTGGTAATCCACTATCCAATAAGTGCTCGCGGTTTTGATTGTATACTATAGATGTAGAACGCGAGATGAAAGCGTTTCTGCTAGATGATTATTATATTGTGGTTGATAGACACTATTATAATATCAATGAGTTTTGATATAAATATTATCGTTTCTTTCAAAAGGATTTGAAAGTTAAATCAAATTGATTTGGATTCTCATAAGGGAAAAACCCGTTCCGTTATACGGCGTGGTCTTATGAGGTATCATTTAATTGCTTAAACTGTTTTACTCACACCAGTCCCATGACTGACCCGGAGGTTTTTTTGTTTTGTTTTCCCTAAACTCTTGGGTGCTCAAATTTGTATGAGCAGTCAAGTAGTCAGGATTTTATAGATATACATGGAGAGCTTGGAGCAGGAGGCTTCAGGATTATATAGCTATAGTTATTTCCGTTGTGTTGTAGGTGTTGTACTCTGATAATGTCACTGTATACAGATACTGATTTTATTTTAAAGATATGTTATCTATTATATGTTGTTCGTTCCGCTGTGAGATTCGTGTTACTCTAATGTTGTATGTTCTTTTTCTTCTATTATAAGTTTCTATCTTATCTATTCCCACCCTCTAATTTCTTTCATGGACTATCCAGTGTTTCCAATGCTTGAATAGTCAACATAGTGTTGTATGCCGATATCCCGGATCGCAAAAACCTCGGATCGTTGCAGTGGTATCAGAGCTAAAGGTTAAGTACTTACCTTGGCTATGTGGCATGACTTAGTATAGATGGGGTTAGTAATACCCTAGATTGAGTTGAGTGTATATATACGAGTGAACATATCTGTTATTTGATATAAAATGGTTTTATATTGTGAGGATTTATTGGTTGGGTTGTTTATGGGTTCTGGTCGATAGTTTGATCCACCGTATCTGTAGGAGTTTATAAACACTCGAATACGATGAACCGACACGATATGTTTTGAAAAGAGGGTAAATGAAAATAATTTTACCAAAGTATATTTTGATATAGAGAAACTATATTTATTGGAATTATAATATATGGATATATTGGTTGTTATTATAATCGAGTAAGATTATAATTGAACAGTTATGTAAATAACCAATCAGAATTCACATAAGTGTAATATATGAAATCGAAATGGATTAAATCTGAACTTAAATCAGAATTGAAATTACAACCCTGGAAATTGTAAAGGTGTTTGTAAATGGATTTGAATTGAATATATCAGAATTTTAAAATCCTGGGAGATTTTGAATTGTTTTCAAGCATTGAAAAGGATATTTTGAAATGAATTTCAAAATGGAAGTGTTTAGATATGGTTTTGAAAGTGATATAGTGTTTAACTCACTTCAATAGCCGGGGAATAACCCTGATGATGAATCACGACATCGTTAATGTTCATTTTCGAGTTGTAAGAGACAGATTACTACCAATTTTTTTGTTTTTGAATTGTTTTGAGAAAACAAGTTGTTTTGATACTCCAAAATGAATATTTTTATTTTTGGAAAAGGCTAAGTTGTTTAAAAACTCCAGGAAGAGATTGTTCAAATTAAAAAAAAATTAAATAGAAATTTGTGAAACCGAGCTGGAATTGAATTGAAATCAGTTTAGTAGTAATTGAAATTGAATTAGATAAGAATGATATTGAATACAATTGTATTGGGAGATAGGAATTTGAAATGGAATTCGACTTAGGAAGCGAATGGTTGGATTTGTGGATAAAAACAGATTAGAGTTTTGACTGGGATAACATTAGTATATGCTGAGTTAATAGCATATGGAAGTGATTTAGTTCATAAGCTCGACAAAAAGGTACAAGTTTATTTATATATGGGTTTTGTGATTTATGAGCCGATTTGGCAAGCCGCTTGGCTGTTTGATTTTCTTTTGGGTTGGAGAAGGCCCAGAGAGGCGAGTTGTAGTTGTACCTATTGACCAGTACAAAGGAGGTGCTAGCGTAATTTTTCGAAAATTTTGGGTGTTAGAAAACTTTTAGGATTTTTGAAAATTTTCTAAATAAGAATGAATTAATAATTTCATTGAAATTAATCAGTATAGTGAAACCGAAGTTAAAAGTAAAACAAATAAATTTTTACCAGCTAGTAGGGTTTGTTTTCTACCTTAACAATTTTGAGGACGAAATTATTTTAAGGGGAGAAGAATGTAATGTCCCGTATTTTTACGATATTATAATTAATTTATTTAATTATTTAAATAAAGGTTTGGTAATTTAAAATGACCAGAATTAAATAATAAGGAGTATTTAATTAATATAATAATTAAATAATATATTTAAATTCTAGAATAGTCGGAAATAGTAGAATTCACAATACGATGTGAATTGGATCATATATAAGCTAAAATTCAGTTTGGAATTGAATTAGAATAACGAATATATTATATAAACGAAGTTTGAACATATAATTATATTATAATTATAATCGAGCTCGAAATGACGCGGCAATTCGCTATTTGGCGATTCGAACTTTAAATGAATATACATAATCCGTTTTAAGCCGGATTTCTCTGAAACACGTAACGTTCGGAGCTGGTGAAGTATATTTTTCTGATGGAAGAGAAAAATCGGGATTTCATTATGTAGATTTTGATTTATGTCCAAATCAAATTTTAGAAAAGTCGCTATGGAATTCTTTAATAATTTATAACGATTTAAAAAAGGAATTTAAATATAAATCGAATATCGATATAACTGGGGATTTGAAATACCAAGTTATAAATTCCAATACGATTATTTTAGAGCTATATGATATCGTATGTGAATATATACGATAATATTTATTTGTACATATTTAATTTAATTATTTTTAAATATATATATATTTAAATGGGTTTATTTAGGGGTTTAAAAATAGCCAGCTTTGCAAACGACCTCCGTTTTTTATGAAACTAATTTTGTTTGATCCGCAATATTAAATTATTGTTAGATTTCAATTTTCGTGATTTTTTAAGTCAGTATGTGGCCGTACGGATTTTTAATGTGAAATACAATCGATATTTTTACAGTTAAAAATACGCTGTGTGAGTAGACGGGGTCAGAATTCGATGAAATCAGTTTCATTGGATTCGTAATGTCAAACTGTAGCTGCGTGTCCATTTTCGTGATTTTTAGATATCATGTGTGATCATAGGGTTTTTTAACGATAAAGGTAGACAGCGCTAAGGTAAATATTAATATATAATTTGAATATTAAAATATATTTTCCATAAATAAACCTTAACTCTTTCTAACCCTAAAACTACTTCATTCAGCAGTCAACAAATAGAAGCCGCCACAGTTTGTTCCCAACGTAAATAACATCCTCTTCAAAAAAATCAAAAGAAATATAAATAAATTCTATAAATCTCAAAGGTAGTTTATTTGGATTTAGCATGCTATTATCTGCATACTAGTTCCCAATTTAAAGATTTCGACGCATGATTTTATCGATGGGTTTTTGGCTAGTACGACTAGGGTTAGATTATTGAGGAGTTTGAGGCATTGAATCAAAGAATGGTGATAATATTTGAGTTGAGGGGTTGAATACAGTCTTATGTGATTTTTTTTGGGTGAGTTCTGGAGTTTTTCTTATCGATGAGGGTGCACAGCTTCAGTCGACGCAACCTGCGTAGGGGTGTCGAGCTCAATTTGGGGTGTGGAGGCGGTAGGGTTTGGGAAGAGGATCACTTCGGTGGAGATTTGATTTGATATAGGTGAAGAAATGGAGAGGTTAGATGTAACAACCCGAGTTTTAATAACATGTTAAAACAAGAAATCAAGGTATAATTAATTTTTAAAATGAGAATTATGGGAAACGGGTTGCGCCATTGCATTCATCTCGGAATTCTGCATGAAATAGAGTCTGAGTTTTCGAAAATCAGAGTCCGGATGAAGAAGTTATGGCCTGTAGAAGATTCAGCAAATTTTAGGCAGCACAGAACCAGGCAGATCGACCAGGGGGTCGACCTCTTCCCTTATAGGTCGACCTGGTCGGCCTGTTTTGGCCCGAACCCACTTTTAAAGCCCGGGATGTGTTTTGATGGTCCGGATTGATTCTAGGGTTGATCTAAAGGCCCTAAATAGTTCCTACACCTATAAATACACCCTAAGACCTAACCTAATTCATAACAAATCATTCTTACACCAAAATGATGCTGAGATCCCTACTGATCATGGCCGCCACCTCTAATAAATTTCCTAAGCTTTCATACGCAATCCAATTCGAAGATTAAGGCTTCTACAATGATTCAAGACAATAAATCAACAACGCTGCAACATTTCTACAACAAATTCAGTTCTTAATTCGTTAGCCACGATCTGTAAGTTCTAGTTACTTTTAGATTTAAATATTTAATTATAATATGGACATGAAATAAAGTGGAATTGGATTTAAGTATGTTTATCGATTCAGATCTATTTCTGTTGCTTCTTGAATCTTGAGTTTTGAAACTTGTCTATCTTTATTCTCATGTCAATTTCATGATCTATTCAGCCCTTCGTAAATCAGATTTCTTGATTCATGTTGATATTATTATCAAGTTGTAATCTTCATGCCTGTGATGATGTTTTTCTCTCTGATCTTATTTTTATGCAAAATTCTACCTTCCCCTACTTATTTTCTTTTGATGAAACTAGGTCAATTTCAGACCTAGGCCTAAACTACGATATACGTGCGATGGTGTACGGGGGAAATATTGGAATATTGCCTAGTGGAATATATGTGTTTGGTGAAATCGAAGGCATAATATGGAAATTGGATGTTTGGGGATAATTTACCATTTACATGAAATGGGGTTATTGTCATTATAATGGTTATTGCGCGATTGGGATTGATATATGTAATTTGATATGGATCTTGATATATGTAATTTGACTCGAACTTGTTACGGGTAAATTGGTGTAAACGTGGTACACATGTAATTTTAGGTATAAAACTTGATCTATGTAAATTGAGCATAGCTTTGTAAACATGTAAATCACGAATCTTGACATATGTAAAACGACATGAAACTTGGTATATGTGTAAATTGGCATAAAATTGGCATACATGTGAAATGGCATGAATTGAACATGTAACACCCCACCTCCATTAAGGTCACTCACAAAGGGAATGCCTTAACTTCAGTGGAGCGTTTTTGGTAAACAGACACAAAATATCACAAGACAAATATAAAAATTTTGCAGCGGAAAATAAATTAATTTATTCAATCACCAAAATACTTTGTTACAAAATACCATGAGTCATAAAACCATTAAAACACTTTTGTCTTACATCATCAGAGTACATAGGTATTTAAAAGAAAACCATCATTCCCCATATTAAAAAGCAAGCCATATAAGAGACAGATACTCGAGCCATACTTCAGAAGTAGCTCCTAGAAGATGATATCCAAATCCTGACTAAACCTGGGTGTTTCCTCCCTGAGACCTTGGGGGAGAAACGGAAGAAAATAGGCGAAACAAACTAGGTCAAACATACGTCTGGTGAGTCCAGTAACTTTTAGCCAGTAAATAAATAAAGGTAAACATGAGAGGCATACAAAGTGGATAAGAGGATTCACGGTACAGATGGCAGGTATGACAGGACAAATAAGGTAAGATGTATGCTTCACTACAAACTACTAACTATTAACAACTCTGCACTATTACTAGTCAAATCAAGATGGGATGATCCCTTCCACTAACCATAATAATGATAACGATGGTGGTAGTTTCGTGTACTCCTAGCCGCTGTCATAGGTGCCGCCTGCTCCTATCTCAACTAGTCGTACCCACTACCCTCCTACCATAAATTGGTAGACTTAGGGCATACGTCCGGGTATACCATAACCACTACCCTAATTGATCGGCTCCCTACTCTGTAGATACCCTGTGCTGGTCCCACAACTAGGGGGTATCACTTCCCTAAAGTGGCAACCTAAGGTGTGCACAGTTATACCTACTGGTGTCACGGTCGTCTTGTCCCCCTCTGCCCGGCCCATGCACGCACATGTCCCCGGTCGGTTTGCGCCACCCACACCATCTGTCTCGTTTTGGATCTCTTACAATCAATCAGTAAGCGTGCCCCTTCCCCGCCTAGTACGGAGTTCATTACTTTGATACCCCTCTGGGTTACTGACTGAAATGGGTCCCACACAACATGATACAAGTTCTCCCCTATGTCTTGTATCCCCACTAGGTTTTCTACTGACTATGTATACCGTAAGGTGTCTTTAATTACATAGCCCTCAATCAGTTATGCGTACCTATAGGTGTCTTTAATACATAACCCCTATTCTATCTATCGGTTATGCGTACCTATAGGTGTCTTTAATACATAACTCTATCTATTCCCATTAGTTATGCGTACCCCTAAGGTTGTCTTTATACATAACTTTACTATTTTGCCCCCGGTTATGTATACCATTAGGTGTCTTTAATTACATAACCCTTTTTATCCGGTTAAGTTTTCGGCCTATATGTATTAATATTACCCACCTACCCTTTAGTTGTACTTAACCCTCCCACAGTTGTACTTAACCCTCCCACTGATTTAATCTTATTTATTTAATGGTTAAGTTTGTGGGCCTATATATATTAATATTACCCACCTACCCATCAGTTGTACTTAACCCACCCACAATCCAATTTGTTTTACTTAACCCTAACTTATGTCTATCATCATACAGTCCATATGTATTAAGTTAGGTTAAGTAGTCTTTAATCAACATTAATTAATTATTGAGACACCTAATCGTATTTCACATGCCACCCAAGGCACCCACTTAACCCCTCAAGTCCCACTACATGTTTATCTGGTTAAGTGTTTCTTAATTCATTAGGACCGTAACCTTATAAAGACCTCCCACATTAGACTGGCATTTGTGGCAGCTGGATTTGCCGGGTGGATCCGGGCAGTCCTTGTAACAACCCGAATTTTAATAACATGTTGAAACTAGAGATCAGGGTATAATTAAATTTTAAAATAAGAATCAAGGGAATCGGGTTATGCCATTGCGTTCATATCGGAATTCTTCTTGAAATAGAGTCCGAGTTTGCGTAAAACGGATACCGTACGAAGAAGATATGGACGAACGAAGTTAGGCAGAAAACCAAAACCGGCTAGAATGCACTGGCGCACTTGGGAAGTGCGCCAGAACAAAATTGCGCTAGCGCACTTGGGAAGTGCGCCCATGCAATTTTGCATTGGCGCACTTGGCAGGTGCGCCCAGAATGAGCAGAAAACCTGCTGGTCGGCCTGTTTTGACCCAGAACTCATTTTTGAAGCCTGAGACGTGTTTTGATGGTCCAGATTGATTCTAGGGTTAATCTAAGGGCCTAAACTAGTTGCTACCCCTATAAATACACCCTTAGACCTAACCTAATTCATATCAAATCATTCTTACACCATTATGCTGCTAAAATACCTCTTGAACCATGGTCGCCGTCTCCAAATCAAAGTTCAAACATTCAAACTCAAATCAATTCAAAGAACAAGGCTTCTGCAATGATTCAAGACAATAAATCAACAACGCCATGACATTTTTACAACAAATTCAGTTCTTAATTCATTTGCCATGCTCTGTAAGTTCTAGTTGTTTTTAGGTTTAAACATTTAAATTACAATATGGCCATGGAATAAAGTGGAATTGGATCTAAGTATGTTTATTGATTCAAATCTATTTCAATTGCTTCTTGAATCTTGAGTCTTGGGACTTTTCTATGTTCGTTCTCATGTCAAGCTTATGATCTATTCAGCCTGTTGTAAATCAGTTTTTCTTTGATATTATTACCAAGATCTATCTTTTATGCCAGAGATGATGTTTTTATGCCAGTTTTCTCTTTATGCTGATTGTTATACAAATTCTACCTTCCCCTATTTATTTTCTTTCGATGAACCTAGGTCAATTTCGGACCTAGGCCTAAACCGCGATTTGCGTACGATTGAATATGCAGAAATATGGGAATGTTGTCTATATTGGATATATATGTTTGGTAAAATTGATGGCATAACATGAAATTGGAAATTTGGGGTATTGTCAATATAATTGAAATTGCAAGTTTGGCCATTGGCATAATTTAATTGGCATGAAGTGGGCATAATGAATTAGCATGTAAATCAAATCACAAGTTCGAGCCTATGCAAATTAAACAAAAGATTAAGTTTATGATTGGGCATAAGTAGAATTGGGACTTTGAACGTAAAAGCAATTGTAAACTTGATAATTGGCATAAATATGAATTTGGGTAACTGGCGTGTATTGAAGGATTATAGTTTGGGATAACTACATCATGAATCTTGATTTGGGTTTATTTGGACATGAAACTTGATACATGTAATCTTGGTTAGAACTTGATATGGGTAAAATGGCATAAACCTGGCATACATGTAAATAGGCAAGAATTGGACGTATGTAAACTGACTAGAATTGGGTATATATATATATATATATATAAATTGGCATGTAATTTTGGAATTGGGCATATGTTTATTAATATGTAAAGTTGGGAATTTGAAACATCAAAATGACTGTGTATTGGATAATTGACTTGAACGCGAACATGAACATTTCTATATGTTAAACACATGAACTGATATTGGTGTTTTGAGGGGAATACAACCATTAATGAACCTTTGACACGAGGTTAGACTCATTTTGTGGTGTAAATCCGCCCGGAACCGCCCGACAAAATCCAGTAGCCACAAAGTGTCAGTCTAATGTGAGAGGTCGAAGGTCGAATTGTAGGCGTAACGATTTATGACACGAGGTTAGACTCGGTTTGTGGTGTAAATTTGCCCGGAACCGCCCGGCAAATTCAGTGGCCACAAAGTGCACGGTCTAATGTGAGAGGTCATGATTCGTTCGTCATAATAAATGAATTAAGGAATATTAACCATAATAAAACGTGGGTATGGTTAGAGGGTTAGGTGGGATGACATGGAAATTTGACATGTAAATGTGGACCTAACTGGTATGAGTTAAGAACATGTAAAACTTATAAATATGGGCTTAACCAACATAACTGTTAATCAGACCAATGGGTGGGTTAAGTAATATGACTAGACTAATGACACTTAACCAATATAGTATGATACGTGACAGGGTTAAGTCAACTTGAACATATAGATAATACTTAACCAACTTAGCATGATACGTGGGCAGGTTAAGCCATGAATTACTTGAAATACTTAACCAATGCAATCTAACGAATGGGAGGGTTAAGTTAAATGGGTTGGTTTAACTTGAATGGGTTGATAACACCCAACCAATATAACCTGATGTGTGGTAGGGTTAAGTAAATAGAGTTAACATACACTTAACCAATCTAATGTGAGGCGTGGTAAGGGTTAAGTTAACACTGGGGAGAACGCTTAACTGATATAACAAGACATGCGGTAGGGTTAAGTAACACAAGAGAGAACACTTAACCACGGCATCATGATGGGGGGTGGGGTTAAGTTAAATAGATAACACTTAACCAACCTGTGGGGTATACGAATGGACCCTAGGAAAACCCTAGTAGCGGGACCCGTTTCAGCAGTAACCCACACTAGGTATCTACGGTACCCTGAGCTAGGCAGGGTGGGGCACGATTACTGGGCTGATTGTAAGCGGTCAAAACGGCGGCAGGGAATGCAGCCGTGCAGGTTCCGACGAATTACGGGCGTGCACGTATTCCGGAGTGGAAAATTTAGCCACTGGGCTTCAGTAGATATAAAGCTGTGCATCAAAAAGGGTGTCGGGGTTGCCATCCTAGGGATTGATACACCCTAGGGTGGGACCAGCGCAGGTATCTACGAGTAGGGAGCCGCAAGAAATAGGTCGAGTAGGAGCCGATCGATTAGGGTAGTAAGGATACATCTAACACATTCATGGTAATTGGGCCGGTTGAGGAAAAATCCTCATGTTAGATGTAGTCCTGAAGGCTACAGTAACTACGGGGTTGGGATAACCTTAGTATATAACACATGTGAGACATGGTAAGTAAGAGCCGATTAAATTAAGGTAGGTATGGTGGGGACATGAAACTGTCAATATGAGGGGGGGACCCTCATCGTGGGATATGTACCTATAAAACTATCATGTGGGGTACGGGGGATCACTTATCTTATAATTACAACTAAGCAAACTAATTAGAACGCTAGTTAGGTGGTGCAGAGAATATAGGAAATCAAGGAAAATAGGATAATGGTGAAGCCTAGAAATCTTGCGATGTTATAGAAACCTTGCGATGTTATAGAAACCTTGCGATGTGATACTTGGTAGGAACCTTGTGATGCTACTCTTGATAGGAAGCATGGGATGTTATACTTGATTCATCGTGCCTGTAGCTTACCTTGTCATCATGCTTATGTTTACTTTCAGTTTATTCATGCCATATTATCTTCACCTGTTTTTATGCTGAAAGCCACTAGGACTTACTCAGTCTTTATGACTGACCCGGTTTGTTTCTCCTTTTTTTCTTCCGTTCCCCCCCCCCCAGGTTCGCAGGGTGGAAATACAACTTAGTTCGGATCTTACCAAGCTCCAAGGCTCTTTCATGTGCTGCTTGGATCTCTCTTGGCTATGGCTTGCTTTGCTTTATTGGGGAATACTGGAAATTATTTTTATGCTTCTTTGTTTTTGAGCAAGACAGATATTTTATCTATGTAATTGGGTATTGTAAGTTGATGGGCTTTTATTATAAACAATAATACTTAATAAATGACTTGAAATACTCCTACTTTGCTTTCCGCTGTTTTATATATGTCTGTCTTGTAATATTTCTGTTCCGGTACCCATAATGCTCCATTGAAGTTAAGGCATTCCCTTTGTGAGTGACCTTAACGGATGTGGGGTGTTATCGTCTTACACCACAAAAGTGCCTAACCTCGTGTCTTTACAAATGTCACGCATTTAATTTATGTCTAAGACCTCCCACATTAGACTGGCATTTGTGGCAGCTGGATTTGCCGGGCGGGTCCGGCCAGTCTTACACCACAAAAGAGCCTAACCTCGTGTCTTAGAAGATTAATTACACAAGATTAATTATTCCCCAATTTGAATTAAACTCCCTATTCAAATTATCAATCAATTCCAAATTTAACTATGGTCATAATTGACTCAATTATGTCCATCTATTTATGGTATGTAAAATCATACCAATTTCATCACAAATTTATTTTATGCCATTTAAGGCATTTATGCCAATTAAATCTTTAGACTTCAATTGCTTAAACATTCCTCTTTTGATTAATTAAGTTAGTTAATTAATCCTTTCCTTTTTACAGGTGTCAATATATATATTATTAACAATTTGAATTTCCTATCCATAAATGATCATATTCAAATTATACCATTTTTACCCAATTTTACCCACGTCATAATAGGTAATTATTTATATGTTTCCCCCACATGGTGTCCAATTTACCTAATCACTATGCCTACTACAAATCCCCCTTTTCCCCATTTCTTAACTAGCGTAACCGTTTGCGTTTTTGGCGTCATCGAGGCTACAAGGTAGCCTCGCCATAACAACAAAATAAAGGGAATGACAATGTAACACCCCACCTCCGCTAGGGTCACTCACAAAGGGAATGACTAGTTTTGGAGGAGCGTTATCTAGGTAAACAATAAAAGAATTATTACAAGACAGAACATAAATAAAATAGCGAAAGATTCAAAACCTAATTTTCCTTACTTTCAAAAAGAGTCAAAACCTTTTACATCAAATAGCCAAGGTCATTATTTTCCATTACAATAAATTCTGTCTTGCATAAATAAAGAAGCATAAACTTGAAACAACAAAAGAAGCTTGATTCCCCAAAGGTAGCAGAAATGCAGCCATAGCATAGCTCAAGATCAAACCGTACATGAGCTGAACCGAAAGCAAGTGGAATCCAAGCTAAGTGCTAGAGTTTCCTCCCTGAGAACCTGGGGGGGGGGGAACGGAAGAAAGAGAGGCGAAAGAAAATGGGCCAGTCATAAAGACTGGTAAGTCTTCAGCATAAAAACAGATAAAGGTAACATGACATGTATAAACTGAAAGTAAGCATAAGGATGCTGTCAAGATGGGAAAGATAGACTAAGATAACATGATAAATCAAGTATAGCATCACATATTCAAGGTTCGCTGCATCAACTGTACTAGAATCCCAAACCTATGTCTTATATAAATCATAAAATAATCCCTTGGCCCAATATCATGAAATGACCCATTTCTAGGTCCAACGAAACGATCCACTAGTCGATTGGCTCCCTACCAGTTCTAGCTCGTCATGTGTCTGTGTCATATAGCCCTATCACGAATGTAGTCACCTGTGCTAGGTCCACCATAGGGTGTATCAAGCCCTATGGTGCCAACCACTGACACGAATCAAGCATGCACAGATAAACCTACTGATGCCCAATGCCTGCTTTTTCAACTCTGGACCGCGTGCACAACCATAGCCCGCCTAAACCTACACTGGCGCACCAACACAGCCGTCGTTCTGGTCGCTTACAATCAGCCCAGTAATCGTGCCCTACCCTGCCTAGTTCCAGGGTACCATGATACATCTAGTGGGTTACTGCTGAAATGGACCGCGTAACTAGGGTTTCCATCCAGCAGGTTAAGTGTTGTCATTTAAATTCGAGACTTAACTCTTATCAGCCTAGCATGTTAAATTGGCTAAGTGTTGTCACTTAAGTTCGTGACTTAGCCCTACAATTCACGTGTCAAGTTGTTTAGGTGTTGTCGTTCAAGTTCATGACCTAACCCTACCAATCATGTCTCAAGTTGGTTAAGTGTTGACTTTCATGTTCATGACTTAACCCTATCATGTGGCATTAATTCATTAATGCACCACAACCTCTCACATTAGACCTGTTGTTGTGGTCACTGGATATGCCGGGCGGTTCCGGGCAGATTTACACCACAACTCAGTCTAACCTAGGATTTCAAGCGCGATATGACCAACTACTCACATTGGATCCTATTGTTTGAAGTCACTGGATTTGCTAGGCAGTTTCGGGCAGATTTACACTACAAACTCAACCCAACCTCGAGTTAGCCATTTTCAAGTTCATTCTAGTGTCATGTCCATGTTCAAGATTCATGTCAAGTTCGTTCAAGTTTTCAAGGCAAGTTTCATGTCAAGTTCTTGTCAAGTTTCAAGGCAAGTTTCATGCCAATTTTTCCCAATGTTACCCCATCTAAATATTAGGCTAACAATCTTAGCCTAATTTTTTGTCCGCATGATTTTTGACTTATAATATTAGGCTAAAAAAATTAGCCTAATTTAATGTACGCAAAATTAGCATAAAGCAATTCATTAACATAAGCATGACATAGGCGTAATCTTGGCATCATCGGCATAGTCAATATGAACATCATAGGTGTGAACTTGCAAAATAATCAACATGAATATCATAGGTGTGATCTTGCAGCGTAGACTGAACCAACATACATATATGTGAATTTGCAACATAGACTAAGTCAACTTACATATATGTGAACTTGCAAATCAATCACGAACATATGAATAAGTGTGAACTTGAAATATGACGTAGGTTTAACATATACACATAAACATGTAGATCTAGCATTTGGTCACATATGTGATATGATTTTACGACCTAAAACTTGCATAACATGATCAACTACACAACTTGTCATAACGGGTTATACTCCAAGTTCATATACATATGGATAGACTTATTCATTAATTCTTGATTCAACATGATGATAGAATAGAACCACAAGCATGGATCAACATAATAAACATTGCCCTATTATCAATTTATTTCCAAGGCATGACCTAACTGAATAAATTGATTAAAACATCGCAGGCATAACATTATGAACACGAAAAGGTTTGAATAATAATCTAGATTCAATTTCATAGTCATAATCCTAGGCAATAACCTCTTGGTCATGAATCATAGGTGATTATTCACAATTGTCCTTGTCATAGTTATAGGCAACAGTCTTATATTCACAGTCATAGGCATAGGCATAGTCTTATGTTCACCGTCATAGTCATAGGCATAGTCTTATGTTCACCGTCATAGTCATAGGCATAGTCTTATGTTCACAGTCATAGGCGTAGTCATAGTCTTATGCCATTAACAATAGTTTAAACGTCGTAGGCAATATTCCCAATAGTCAAGATCCAAAAAGAAGACAAGAATAGATATGAATCATACATAAATCACTTCCAATTTATACCATGCCCATATTAGATTTATAGTTTTTATCTAAAAGTAACTGGAACTTACAGATCGTGGTCTAAGAAATTTAGATGCAGAAGTCAAGTCTAGAAATTAGTCGTTGAATTGTTGAATCGATGAATCTTGCTTTGATTGTAGAAGCAAATCCCCAATAAGAAATTCCTAGCCGTAGTCTTCAAGAAATAATCTTCACGATTTAATTTAATTTAATTTATTTTAAAGGAAGAAGAAGAAGCCATGATCATCAAGAGTTTGAGCACCATAAGGTTAGAGAAGAATGGTGTAAAGAGAATGAGGCTAGGTGGCTGTTTATATAGGGTTTCAAACTAAATAGAGCCGTCGATGAAGCTAGAGTTAATTAAGGTCATCCGTCTCAAGAGAAGCCAAACAGAAAGTGACAAGTTAGCCCTAGTGACACAGCAGAGCTCAGAAATTCGACCAGAACCCGACCAGGCCAGCCAGGGTCAAACCAGAAAGCTGTGCAGGCTTGCTGCTCGGCCTGGGCGCACCTGCCAAGTGCGCCAATGCAAAATTGCATGGGCGCACTTGCCAAGTGGGCCAGTGCAATTTTGTTCTGGCGCACTTCCCAAGTGCACCAGTGCATTCTGGCTGGTTTCTGGGTTTTCTGCCTAACTTCGTTCGTCCATATCTTCTTCGTACGGTATCCGTTTTACGCAAACTCGGACACTATTTCAAGAAGAATTCCGAGACGAATGCAATGACGTACCCTATTTCCCTTTATTCTTATTTTAAAAATTGATTCTGCCTTGATTTATGGTTTTAACATGTTATTAAATTTCGGGTTGTTACATTCTCCCCTCCTTAAACGATTTCGTCCCCGAAATCTTCAAGGTAAGAATAATGCATCCTATCATCCAATCATCCATCTACTCAAAACATCATCCACAAGCAACCATTGTCCTTAAACGATTTCTAATGCTATATGAACATATGCAGAAAGTGTGTGTATATGTTTCTTATCTAATGCAAATGATCAGGCCTGATTGATCTTCTTAATGCAAAATATGTTTAGTGCCATGAATCCACCATGTATGCAAATAGTCCTAGTCACATAAACACTATATGTGTGCACAAACATCCATCCATATGCAACATCCACATGATAACACATTCAATTTCATCCATAAACCAGTATAAACACTCATGCATACGCAATATGAAAATGTGTCTGAGCCGATCTAGTGCCTAATGTGTGTTATGCAACCACGAGCAACCACTTGCGACCACTTGCAACCATTTGCAAACATCAACCATAACGTGTTTCAATCACATGTTTACATCCAAAAGGGTTCTACCTAAGGTTCTCAAGATAGGATTGAGAAGATAAACAAGATAAAACAAAGCATCTAGGAGAAGAAGCTAAAGATGTACCCCCAAAAGGTCCTGCCTGTGGGGCTTGCCCTTGCTTCTTAGGACAGTTCTTGCTGATATGTCCAGTTTCACCACACTGGAAGCATGCTCCTATCTTCATCTTCTTCTTTCTACAATCCTGGATTATATGCCCCTCGATACCACAGAAGTTGCACTTCCTCTTATCATGTGATTTGTTATTATTGTTATCATTGTTCTCGCCTTCCTTCTGGAAGTCTTTCTTCTCATTCTAAGACTCATCCGCCTTAACTCATCACTCATACCTTCCCTATGTAAAATGTTAACAAGCCTCACGAAAACTATCTCCATCGTACGGAAAACCCTCTATGAAGCTAGAAAGAAGATTAGCCGCAGGTAAAAACTACTGCGACTACAGATGGAGAAAAGAAAGGAAAAGAGATTCAAACGAGGAAACAAAGGATAGTGCTAATGGCTTTTGGGGAATAGTCTTTAAATAAAATAAGTCTTTTCTTGAAAAATGCTTCTTTGTAAATGGTTTTGAAAATAGTTTCAGAAGGTTTTTTAAAAACTTTTGCCCAGTCTGGTAACCTTCTGCTCTGATACCAAATGTAACACCCCACCTCCGCTAGGGTCACTCACAAAGGGAATGCACTAGTTTTGGAGGAGCGTTATCGAGGCAAACAATCACAGAATTATTACAAGACAGAACATAAATAAAACAACGGAGATTCAAAAGCTAATTTTCCTTACTTTCAAAAAGAGTCAAAACCTTTTACATCAAATAGCCAAGGTCATTATTTTCCATTACAATAAATTCTGTCTTGCATAAATAAAGAAGCATAAACTTGAAACAACAGAAGGAGCTTAATTCCCTAAAGGTAGCAAAAATGTAGCCATAGCATAGCTCAAGATCAAACCGTACATGAGCTGAATCGAAAGCAAGTGGAATCCAAGCTAAGTGCTAGAGTTTCCACCCTGAGAACCTGGGGGGGGGAACGGAAGAAAGAGAGGTGAAAGAAAACGGGTCAGTCATAAAGACTGGGAAGTCCAAGTGACTTTCAGCATAAAAACAGATAAAGGTAACATGACATGTATAAACTGAAAGTAAACATAAGGATGCTGTCAAGATGGGAAAGATAGACTAAGATAACATGATAAATCAAGTATAGCATCACATATTCAAGGTTCGCTACATCAACTGCACTAGAATCCCAAACCCATGTCTTATATAAATCATAAAATAATTCCTTGGCCCAATATCATGAAATGACCCATTTTTAGGTCCAACGAAACGATCCACTAGTCGATCGGCTCCCTACCAGTTCTAGCTCGTCATGTGTCTGTGTCATATGGCCCTATCACAAATGTAATCACCTGTGCTAGGTCCATCATAGGGTGTATCAAGCCCTATGGTGCCAACCACCGACACGAATCAAGCATGCATAGATAAACCTACTGATGCCCAATGCCTGCTTTTTCAACTCCGGACCGCCTGCACGACCATAGCCCTCCTGAACCTACACTGGCGCACCAACACGGCCGTCGTTCTGGTCGCTTACAATCAGCCCAGTAATCGTGCCCTACCCTGCCTAGTTCCAGGGTACCATGATACATCTAGTGGGTTACTGCTGAAATGGACCGCGTAACTAGGGTTTCCGTCCAGCAGGTTAAGTGTTGTCATTTAAATTCGAGACTTAACACTTATCAGTCTAGCATGTCAAATTGGCTAAATGTTGTCATTTAAGTTCGTGACTTAGCCCTACAATTCACGTGTCAAGTTGTTTAGGTGTTGTCGTTCAAGTTCATGACCTAACCCTACCAATCATGTCTCAAGTTGGTTAAGTGTTGTCTTTCATGTTCATGACTTAACCCTATCATGTGGCATTAATTCATTAATGCACCTCAACCTCTCACATTAGACCTGTTGTTGTGGTCACTTGATATACCGGGCAGTTCCGGGCAGATTTACACCACAACTCAGTCTAACCTCGGGTTTCTAGTGCGATATGACCAACTACTCACATTGGATCCTATTGTTTATAGTCACTGGATTTGCCGGGCGGTTCTGGGCAGATTTACACTGCAAACTCAACCCAACCTCGAGTTGGCCATTTTCAAGTTCATTCTAGTGTCATGTCCATGTTCAAGATTCACGTCAAGTTCGTGTCAAGTTTTTAAGGCAAGTTTCATGCCAAGTTCTTGTCAAGTTTTAAGGCAAGTTTCATGCCAAGCTTCCTATGATTACCAATTTTTCCCAACGTTTCCCCATCTAAATATTAGGCTAACAATCTTAGCCTAATTTCTCGTCCACATGATTTTTGACATATAATATTAGGCTAAAAAAATTAGCCTAATTTAATGTACAAAAAATTGGCATAAAGCAATTCATTAACATAAGCATGACATAGGCGTAAACTTGGCATCATCGGCATAGTCAATATGAACATCATAGGTGTGAACTTGCAAAATAATCAACATGAATATCATAGGTGTGATCTTGCAGCGTAGACTGAACCAACATACATATATGTGAATTTGCAACATAGACTAAATCAACTTACATATATGTGAACTTGCAAATCAATCACGAACATATGAATAAGTGTGAACTTGAAATATGACATAGGTTTAACATATACACATAAACATGTAGATCTAAAATTTGGTCACATATGTGATACGATTTTACAACCTAAAACTTGCATAACATGATCAACTACACAACTTTTCATAACAGGTTATACTCCAAGTTCATATACATATGGATAGACTTATTCATTAATTCCTGATTCAACATGATGATAGAATAGAACCACAGGCATAGATCAACATAATAAACATTGACCTATTATCAATTTATTTCCAAGGCACGACCTAACTGAATAAATTGATTAAAACATCGCAGGCATAACATTATGAACACGAAAAGGTTTGAATAATAATCTAGATTCAATTTCATAGTCATAATCCTAGGCAATAACCTCTTGGTCATGAATCATAGGTGATTATTCACAATTGTCCTTGTCATAGTTATAGGCAACAGTCTTATATTCATAGTCATAGGCATAGTCTTATGTTCAACGTCGTAGGCATAGTCTTATGTTCACCGTCATAGTCATAGGCATAGGCATAGTCTTATGTTCATAGTCATAGGCGTAGTCATAGTCTTATGCCACTAACAATAGTTTCAACGTCGTAGGCAATATTCCCAATAGTCAAGATCCAAGAAGAAGACAAGAATAGATATGAATCATACATAAATCACTTCCAATTTATACCATGCCCATATTAGATTTATAGTTTTTATCTAAAAGTAACTGGAACTTACAGATCGTGGTCTAAGAAATTTAGATGCAGAAGTCAAGTCTAGAAATTTGTCATTGAATTGTTGAATTATTGAATCTTCCTTTGATTGTAGAAGCAAATCCCCAATAAGAAATTCCTAGCCGTAGTCTTCAAGAAATAGTCTTCCCGATTTAATTTAATTTGTTTTAGAGGTAGAAGAAGAAGCCATGATCATCAAGAGTTTGAGCAGCATAAGGTTAGAGAAGAATGGTGTAAAGAAAATGATGCTAGGAGGCTGTTTATATAGGGTTTCAAACTAATTAGAGCCGTTGATGAAGCTAGAGTTAATCAAGGCCATCCATCTCAAGAGAAGCTAATCAAAAAGTGACAATTAGCCCTAGTGACACAGTAGTGCTCAGAAATTCGACCAGAACCCGACCAGGCTAGCCAGGGTCAAACCAGAAAGCTGTGCAGGCCTGCTGCTCGGCCTGGGCGCACCTGCCAAGTGCGCCAATGCAAAATTTCATGGGCGCACTTCCTAAGTGCGCCAGTACAATTTTGTTCTGGCGCACCTCCCAAGTGCGCCAGTGCATTCTGGCCGGTTTCTGGTTTTTCTGCCTAACTTCGTTCGTCTATATCTTCTTCGTACGGTATCCGTTTTACGCAAACTCGGTCTCTATTTCAAGCAGAATTCCGAGACGAACGCAATGGCTTACCCTATTTCCCTTGATTCTTATTTTAAAAATCGATTCTGCCTTGATTTATGGTTTTAACATGTTATTAAAATTTGGGTTGTTACAGACAAGATGACTGTTTTCAGTGCAATTAAGTATTCTTTAATTCGTTACCATTAATATTAAAATTACGGGGTGTTACATTCTCCCCTCCTTAAAGGATTTCGTCCCCGAAATCTTCAAGTCAAGAACTCAACCGTCAAACACAGACATCCATTGTCCTTAAAAGATTTCTAATGCCGTATGAACATATGCAAAAAGCGTGGGTATATGTTCCTTATCTAATGAAAAATCAGGTGGTCTACTGATTCAGTTGACCTCCTTAATGCAAACCATGGTAGTGTCGTGTGTTTATTATGTATGCGAAAGAATCCTATTGATACATATTATGTCTACATGTGTGCTCAACCATTCATCAAAATGCAGCATCCATATGATAACACAACCATTGTTCATCCATTAACCTAAATATGCACACACATTTATATGAATTATGAAAGTGATTTGAGCCGATCTAGTGCCTAATGTGTGTGTAAATGCATCCACGAGCAACCACTAGCAAACACTTGCATCCACTCGCAACCATCAAACATAACATGTCCCAAGCACATGTTTACATCCATGGATTTCCTATCTAAAGGTCGAAGATCGGTCGATGGGATATAAACAAATGATATAACAAAAACAAAATCTCTATTCCCATTTGACATCGGTTAAGAGAATAATTCCCTAAGTCTCAGCCCCGAAGACCAAAATCAACATCAGACTGACACCCAAAGAATTACCCCTATTAAACAATGTCAAAACTGGAGATCTACTTCATGCTTCGAGTAGAAACCCCTATCCCTCAGAAATATCCAGATACTTACAGACTACTGGTACATATCAGAATACATGATGATTCTCAGAAAGCTAAGCATAACAGACCCTTGCGGGTCATAAGAAATTTTGGGGGTCTTCCCATGACAAGTTAGAAACTTAACGACCCTCCTCTCAAAATATAGAACGACCCTCTACATAGAAAGCTGGTCCATTTAGAACCATCCCATAGCCCATAAACTTGAGCACACAAATGTCACATTCAAATTTTTGACGCCTAACACATATAATTTCAACCCCTTACAAATCATCAATAAATGAGCCGAACCACAAAAGGGGTTTGAAACAACTAAGGGATCAGAAACAAGACTAGTATTAAAGTGCAGAGTCTCAATGCCAGAATCCAATAGAGTCTTAACTTCATAATCAAATAAGGAAATTAAACTCTTTACATAAATTTTCCTATCCCTATCCTATCCATCCGCGAGAGCATTCGCCTATCCTATCAAAGGAAGAGATTTTAGACAAAGGATCGAAGGATACTACATATGGCTTTTCGGGGAATGTTTTTCAAAACAGGTTTTCCTTTTTTTTTTTGAAAATACTTTCTTTTAAAACCTTTTTGAAAAATATTTTCAAAACTTTTATCTAATCTGGTAACCTTTGGCTCTGATACCAAGTGTAACACCCCGCCTCCATTAAGGTCACTCACAAAGGGAATGCCTTAACTTCAGTGGAGCATTTTTGGTAAACAGACACATAATATCACAAGACAGATACAAATATTTTGCAGCGGAAAATAAACAACTTTATTCAATCACCAAATTACTTTGTTACATAATACCATGAGTCATAAAACCATTAAAACACTTCTGTCTTACATCATCAGAGTACATAGGTATTTAAAAGAAAAACATCATTCCCCATACTAAAGAGCAAGCCATATAAGAGATAGAGACTCGAGCCATACTTCAGAAGTAGCTCCTAGAAGATGATATCCAAATCCTGACTAAACCTGGGTGTTTCCTCCTTGAGACCTTGGGGGTGAAATGGAAGAAAATAGGCGAAACAAACTAGGTCAGACATACGTCTGGTGAGTCCAGTAACTTTTATCCAGTAAATAAATAAAGGTAAACATGACAGGCATACAAAGTGGATAAGGGATTCACGGTAAAGATGACAGGTATGACAGGACAAATAATGTAAGATGTATGCTTCACTACAAACTACTAACTACTAACTACTCTGCACTATTACTAGTCAAATCAAGATGGGATGATCCCCTCCGCTAACCATAATAACGATAATGATAGTGGTAGTTTCGTGTACTCCTAGCCGCTGTCATAGGTGCCGCCTGCTCCTATCTCAACTAGTCGTACCCACTACCCTCCTACTATAAATTGGTAGACTTAGGGCATACGTCCGGGTATACCCTAACCACTACCCTAATCGATTGGCTCCCTACTTTGTAGATACCCTGTGCTAGTCCCACAATTAGGGGGTATCACTTCCCTAAAGTGGCAACCTAAGGTGTGCACAGTTATACCTACTGGTGTCACGGTCGTCTTGTCCCCCTCTGCCCGGCCCATGCGCGCACATGTCCTTGGTCGGTTTGCGCCGCCCACACCATCCGTCTCGTTTTGGATCTCTTACAATCAATCAGTAAGCGAGGCCCTTCCCCGCCTAGTACGGAGTTCTTTACTTTGATACCCCTCTGGGTTACTAACTGAAATGGGTCCTACACAACATGATATAAGTTCTCCCCTATGTCTTGTATCCCTACTAGGTCTTCTACTGACTATGTATACTCTAAGGTGTCTTTAATTACATAACCCTCAATCAGTTATGCGTACCTATAGGTGTCTTTAATACATAACCCCTATTCTACCTATCGGTTATGCGTACCTATAGGTGTCTTTAATGCATAACTCTATCTATTCCCATTAGTTATGCGTACCCATAAGGGTGTCTTTAATACATAACTTTACTATTTTGCCCCAGTTATGTATACCATTGGGTGTCTTTAATTACATAACCCTTTTTATCTGGTTAAGTTTGTGGGCCTATATGTATTAATATTACCCACCTACCCTTCAGTTGTACTTTACCCTCCCACAGTTGTACTTTACCCTCCCACAGTTGTACTTAACCCTCCCACTGACTTAATCCTATTCATTTAATGGTTAAGTTTGTGGGCCTATATATATTAATATTACCCACCTACCCATCAATTGTACTTAACCCACCCACAATCCAATTCGTTTTACTTAACCCTAACTTATGTCTATCATCATACAGTCCATATGTATTAAGTTAGGTTAAGTAGTCTTTAGTCAGCATTAATTAATTATTGAGACACCTAATCGTATTTCACATGCCACCCAAGGCACCCACTTAACCCCTCATGTCCCACTACATGTTTATTTGATTAAGTGTTTCTTAAGTCATTAGGACCGTAACCTTATAAAGACCTCCCACATTAGACTGGCATTTGTGGCAGCTGGATTTGCCGAGCGGGTTCGGGCAGTCTTACACCACAAAAGAGCCTAACCTCTTGTCTGTACAACTGTCACACATTTAATTTATGCCTAAGACCTCCCACATTAGACTGGCATTTATGGCAGCTGGATTTGCCGGGCGGGTCCGGGCAGTCTTACACCACAAAAGAGCCTAACCTCGTGTCTTAGACGATTAATTACACAAGATTAATTATTCCCCAATTTGAATTAATCTCCCTATTCAAATTATCAATCAATTCCAAATTTAACTATGGCCATAGTTGACTCAATTATGTCCATCTATTTATGGTATGTAAAATCATACCAATTTCATCACAAATTTATTTTATGCCATTTAAGGCATTTATGCCAATTAAATCTTTAGACTTCAATTGCTTAAACATTCCTCTTTTGATTAATTAAGTTAATTATTTAATCCTTTCCTTTTTATAGGTGTTAATACCTATCTTATTAAGAATTTGAATTTCCTATCCATAAATAGTCATATTCAAATTATACCATTTTTACCCAATTTTACCCATGTCATAATAGGTAATTATTTATATGTTTCCCCCACTAGAATCATGTGTCCAATTTACCTAAACACTATGCCTACTACAAATTCCCCTTTTTCCCCGTTTCTTAACTAGCATAACCGTTTGCGTTTTTGGCGTCATCGAGGCTACAAGGTAGCCTCGCCATAACAACAAAATAAAGGGAATGACAAGATGATTGTTTTCAGTACAATTAAGTACTCTTTAATTCGTTACCATTAATATTAAAATTACGGGGTGTTACAGAACATATGTAAATTTGGTATGAATTGGGCATATGTAAAAATGACATGTAATCTAGAACTTGGGCATATGTTAATTATGTAAAATTTGGAGTTGAAACGCATATGATAATTTATGACTTGGTAGAGGTTTAATATGAACGCGCCTAAGTTGGATTTTGGGTAGTTGGCATGTATTGTAAATAAAAGGCTATAACTTTTAGTGAATTATGATAATACTCTTGGAATACGTTTTGGGGGCAAAAACGTGAATTATGAACTTGGTAATTGGCATATAACTGGAAATATGAACGTGGTTGAAACATGAACATGAATATGAATATGAACACGAACGTGAACATGGCTAACTCGAGATTGGTTCGAGTTTGCAGTGTAATTCTTCCCGGAACCGCCCGGCATATCCAGTGACTGCAAATAATAAGATCCAATGTGAGAAGTTAGTCATATCATGCTTAAACCCGAGGTTAGACTGAGTTGTGGTGTAATTCTACCCGGAACCGCTCGGCATATCCAGTGACCGCAACAACAGGTCTAATGTGAGTGGTTGATGCATTAATAATTAATTAATGCCAATAAACAGACATGCTAAGAATGGAAAGGTTAAGTAATATGACATGAATGGGTGGGTTAAGTAAACCTGAACTTGGTTGCTCGAGAACACTTAACATTTTAACATGTTAATTAGACAAGTGGGCAGGGTTAAGCAAATTGAGGACACTCAACTAATACAACATGTTAACTAGAAAAGTGGGTGCGGTTGAGTAGATTAATAGCACTTAACCAACATAATATGATAAATGAGTGGGTTAAGTTAACTTGAATTGATTGATATCACTTAACCGTTATAGCATGACTAGCGGATGGGTTGGTTTAACTTGAATGGGTTGATAACACCCAATCGATATAACCTGATGCGTGGTAGGGTTAAGTAAACACACAAGGGTAACACTTAACCATTATAATATGATTAGTGGATGGGGTTAAGTTAACATGCTCTTAACCAATATAACGTGATGCGTGGTAAGGTTAAGTAACAACAGAGGGTAACACTTAACCGTCACAACATGATAAGTAGGTGGGCTAACTTAACGTACACTTAACCAATATGACATGACATGCGGTGGGGTTAAGTTAACACAAAGGAGAACACTTAGCCGGTATAACAAGACTTGCGGTAGGGTTAAGTAACACCAGGAGCAACACTTAACCGATATAACATGATGTGTGGTAGGGTTAAGTAAAACAAGAGAAAATACTTAACCAACTTAATGTGATGGACGGAGAGGGTTAAGTACATATCAGGTTGGTGGGTAATATTAGTATATATAGGCCCACGAACTTAACCGTTAAATAAACATACTTGAATCAGTGAGAGGGTTAAATACATATCGGGTTGGTGGGTAATATTTGTAAATATAGGCCCACAAACATAACCATTAATAAACATGCTTGAATCGGTGGGTAAAGTTCATCACGGGTAGGTGGGTAATATCTGTATATATAGGCCCACAAAGTTAACTAGTAGGAAACCCTAGTAATGGGGACCCATTTCAGCAGTAACCCACATAGGTGTATCATGGTACCCTGAAACTAGGTAGGGTGGGGCACGATTACTAGGCTGATTGTAAGCGGTCAAAGCGACGGCGAGTGGTGCAGTAGTGTAGGTTCTAACAGTATGCGGGCGTGCACGCCCTTCGGACTAGAAAAAGCAGGCTTTGGGCACTAGTAGTATACACTATGCATTCTAGAATTGTGTCGGGCCGCCACCATGGGACGTGATACACCCCATGGTGGGACCAACATAGGTATCTACAATCATTAGGGGCCGTATGACACGCACAGGTAGCATAATCCATAGTTGGACCTTGGTCGCATGAACCCTAAATCCGAGAAGCGTTCAATAGGTAGCATAAACCCTATTTGGACCTAGGTCGTGCAAACCCTGGTTGAATCTAGGAAGCGCCCGATAGAAAACCCTAGATTAGATCTAGGTGATAAATAATAGATGTACACCTGAAAGCAACCACAATTTCAGGGATTGGGATCAAGTTATCATATGATCATTTTATATAGGTCACTAATTGGGACACTAGTCAGGTGGTGCAGAGAAAATAGATATCACTGAAATATTTTTACGATGAAGCTTAGAAATCTTGCGATGTTATACTTGATAGAAACCTTGCAATGTGATACTTGGTAGTAACCTTGTGATGCTACTCTTGATAGGAATTATGGGATGTTATACTTGATTCATCGTGCCTGTAGCTTATCTTGTCATCATGCTTATGTTTACTTTCAGTTTATTCATGCCATGTTATCTTTACCTATTTTTATGCTAAAAGTCACTAGGACTTACTCAGTCTTTATGACTGACCCGTTTTGTTTTGCCTCTTTTTCTTTCGTTCCCCCCCCAGGTTCGCAGGGTGGGAATACAGCTTAGTTCGGATCTTTCCAAGCTCCAAGGCTCTTTCATGTACGGCTTGTATTTCTCTTGGCTATGGCTTGCTTTACTTTATTGGGGAATATCACAATTAATTTTTACGCTTCTTTGTTTTTGAGCAAGACATATATTTTAGCTATGTAATTGGGTATTGGAAGTTGATGAGCTTTTATTGTAAACAATTATATTTAATAAATGATTTGAAGTACTTCTACTTTACTTTCCGCTGTTTTATATATGTCTGTCTTGTAATATTTCTATCCCAGTACCCATAATGCTCCATTGAAGTTAAGGCATTCCCTTTGTGAGTGACCTTAACGGATGTGGGGTTTTACATTAGAGGTGAAGTGGAATTCGGTAATGGCTTTGGAATGAAGCAGAGGATTGAGGAGCGGATTTCTTGGATTGGAGAAGGAGGGATGCAGGACTGGGTTTGGGTTTGGTTATATGGTATTGGGCTGAAAGTAAAATTGGTAAAGCCCAATGGAGTGATTCTAGTTTAATTTAATTTAAAATAATGTATTTTCTTATAAAAATCATAACTTGATCATACAGTATCAGAATTCAGCAGAACAAGACCCGTCAGGATCGTAGGGACGGTAGCTACACCATGGAACTAGTCTGCAATGAATTGGAGCTGGGTACAATTTATAGAGAAACAAATTATCTGATCTAAATCAACTATCGATTATCATTATATAACAATAACCGACCAATGTGAGTAAACCTCACTAACTCTACCAGTTCATAGTTTTATAACGTATTTTTAGAACTGATAAATGATGATGGATTGTTATGTTTTGACTGTTTGGTTGAAATGCTTATGTATTGGTTGAAATTATAGATCTACTTATATATATAAATATATGTATATATAAATTGATTCTTCTTAGTAGAATATTTCATAGTGAAATGAAATTGATGTTAATTATATTGTGTAACATCTGTGGATGCAGAGAAACAGGTTGGAGGGATCCAACTGGATTCCTCAATATTTATAATACTGTTGTTTTCATATATTGAAATATATGATGTGATATATAATCTGTGTTGATTATGTGTGTTTGAATGATACAATCATTAGAAATGTTGTTCAGTTAAGGTCTGAGAGGTAATTATACCCCAACTTGATCGACTCCATTTTTAACTAAGGAATGGTTAAGGCTCGATAGTAAAGGTAAGTTAAGTAAAATTAGTTAATGGGTGTAATGTTTTGAGTTGGCATAACGATGTTTACTTAAACATCTGTTTAAGTCCAAATGTAGGAGTTTGGAAATGTTTTCCAAATATAATAGAGATATTTTCTAATCATAGAAAATGGAATGTTTGATGATAAAGAATACTGGAATAACAGTGATACACGAAAAGAGATGGTAATGTTTTCCAATGATTAATAACGAATATTTTCTAAATTTAGAAAATATGAAATGTTGAATATACGGAAACAAGAATAAGGAAATGGATAATTGAGTGACAAATTAAATTAAAGTGGATCAGTGTTGATTGATGATTTGCTCGGTAAGATTTCCATTTGGAAAGACGACCGTTGTTTGTATACATGTTTTCCTTTGATAGTTAAATCACCGACTATCAAAGTTTCTGACCATATTTCCATTGTTAATACGGAGAGACCGGGATCAGATTCATTATCTGAAAACCACTCCGTATGGGCATTAACGTGGCAAATCAAATACGATGAAGATAATTGAAGATGGAGTTATGCAAGGGCTGTCCTGTTTACAGAATAGTGCCTTCGGTTTGTCCAGTCCCAGGACGACCCATATGGAAGAATGTATGACAGAGTATATTTAATAGATCACGTAAGTTGATCTCTTAAAACGCATTTATGTTTGGTGGCGGAGGAATTCATTTCTCTTATCTGTATACCCGTTGTATTTTTGGGGAAATCAATTTGTGATTTGGCGGGTATGACGATGTGACATTCAAAGGGAATAAATGTGTGATCTGCTAGAGGTAAGCGTGGCCTCTAGCCTCACAACCAGGAAATGACAAAAATCGGGCAAGCAGCATGGCTAAGTGGTTGGTTGCCAATTAGGGTGTATTGTCACCTATCTAGAGATATTCATTTCATTCTATAATCTATTGTCGATGCTGTCCCATTCGAGAAATAGTTGCTGATCCCAACCGTTGGTGATATACATTTGATACACTTAAGCGAAATGAGTGGTCGGTCATGTGTAGTCGGGTTGCAAGATGTTCTTGTTGAACCCAGTGTATTCCTCTCTAGAGGTACACTATCGGAAGGTCGTTCCATACCTTGTCATAGTTGGTAATCCATCATCCAATAAGTGCTCGTGGTTTTGATTGTATACTATATATGTAGAATGCGAGATGAAAGCGTTTCTGCTAGATGATTATTATATTGTGGTTGATAGACACTATTATAATATCAATGAGTTTTGATGTAAAGATTATCGTTTCTTTCTAAAGGATTTGAAAGTTAAATCAAATTGATTTGGATTCTCATAAGGGAAAAACTCGTTCTGTTATACGGCGTGGTCTTATGAGATATCGTTTAATTGCTCAAACTATTTTAAATTGTTTTACTCACACCAGTCCCATGACTGACCGGGAGTTTTTTTTTTGTTTTGTTTTCCCTAAACTCTTGGGTGCTCAAATTTGTACGAGAAGTCAAGTAGTTAGTATTTTACAGATATACTTGGAGAGCTTGAAGCAGGAGGCTTCAGGATTATATAACTATAGTTATTCCACTATGTTGTAAGTGTTGTACTTTGATAATATTACTGTATACATATACTGATTTTATTTCAAAGATATGTTATCTATTATATGTTGTCCGTTCCGCTGTGTAATTCATGTTACTCTGATGTTGTATGTTCTTCTTCTTCTTCTATTCTAAGTTTCTATCTTATCTATTCTCACCCTCCAATTTATTTCATGGACTATCCGGTGTTTCCGATGCTTGAATAGTCGACATAGTGTTATATGCCGATATCCAGAATCGCAAAAAACCCGAGTTATTACATTAGAGGAACCCATTAGGCGAATGAACTGCAACTATAAATAGAGGGGTTCGGGAAAGAATTAAGGTTTCTCTCTTCATTCAAGCATTTAGACTTGTGTCGGTGATTATCCGAATTCAACTTAAACCTTAATTTCTCCATCCTTTCCGTTTTAATTCATTATGGATTACATCTAGAGGCTAGGTCATCATCCAGGAAGACTAGATCACGTCAAATTGCATCAATTTTAGGGATTTTCCTCGTTGTCTAGATCGGATCTCATTGAATTTGCATTGGATCAAGGGTTAGGTGGATGATAGATATCTCTCATATGGAAACTATGGATTATATGGGTTAAATTTGGATTGATTCATATCATACACATTAAATTCACCTTAGATCTAATTAAATATTTTTAATTCAGATTAGGACATCTTACGATTATCAAATTTAATCATATAAACCAACGAGAAGTTTGGTTAATCGTGTTCTTGAATATATTTTGAACCAAATTATATTAAATCTATTGTTTTAAGATATGTTTATGATATATGCACATTTGTATGATCAAGATTTGATGAACCATTATCTGTTTCAACTGAATCGATTGCATTTCTTGAATTGTTTGTTAGAATTATTTGTCTTATATCTTAGGTTTGAAGAATAGAGCAAATAGGAGGTTCGGATGATCGGATTCAGACAAAATTTGGCAGAGGATCTCTAGAAGACGGAGGGAGGTGACACGAAAATTTTCGTGTTGAATCTCGTCAAGTACATGGATCGGTGTCGGTCCATGCTCGATGCACCAGCACCGATTCATGCTAGACATTTGGATGATAAAGATTTTTCTAGCATCGCATCATGGTGGTAAATCGAGGCTACGTGCAAATTTTCGAGAGATTTGGATATGATTTGAGATGGGTCAAAAATTATTGTTCGAGCATTGGTCGATGGACTGACGGGAAAACTCATCGGAGAGAAATTTGGGTTCGAGGATGGACCGACAGGAAGTGCTCAAAGATGGGATGATGTGGATCCAATACTTACTCGAATATCGACTAAGTGCATGGACCAGTATTGGTACATAGCCGATGGACCGGTACCGATCCATCGGATGAGATTATCCGGGGCTTGAATTTTGTGAGCTGGTTTGCGATGTCTTCTGGGGGTTGCTGTTGAAGTTTTGTGTTGAATGGACTTCAAATTATTGATATGCAACTCAAAGATGATAGTGCTTCGATAGTAAACTCAAGTTGGAGTGGTCGGAGTTGGGTTGATGCGATACTGGTCATGAGATGGTATATGATTCGGTATGATAATGGATTGGCTCAGATAGAGTTGATCGTGGATGATAATGGAATTGGTTTGAGAAGTCGCTCAAACTAAAGGATGGAATCGCCAAGAAGAAAGGCTCGACAATTTGAATCGCCCAACGATCGTTAATTATCGAAGGTTCTAGCACACTTAATGCAGGGGTATCATGGCAATGCCCATGAGGACCAAACGGGTCGTGTACCTTGGATCAAGCTCTGAGAGTGATTTAGTTGTCTCAATCAGAGGCAAACATACACAAGATGGATGTATGGCAGTCTGACTAGAACTGGGGTTTTTCCATTAGCCTTTGATGGACGACAATGGTGTTGAGTCATAGTTTTAATTCGTGACACGAAAAACAACAAGTACGGTGATAAAAAGAGAATATCAACAACAAGGTCTCAAGCTAGTATATACAAGATGAATATTGAGTCTTGAGTCATAAGTTAAAAAAGAGTGAGAATGAGTGAGGAAATGAATGGCTGAGATTCAAGGGAGAGTTCACGTGCAATATAAGAGCTATATATATATATACACACACACACACATTTGAATGTTCAGTTGGCTGACTTAGAACTTAAGTCGACTGAATTTCTATAACAGCTATATATTCTGAAAAGTCACCATTTTTCTTGAAGACATATGACTTTATATCAAAAAAATTAGACAACACTTTTCGTCGAATCTCTTCGTCATAGGTTACAACTATTAAACCATTATATATAGATGATCTAACATCAAACACTCACCTTTCTCACTTCTTATCTGAACTATCTATATACTTCTAATACTCTATTTTCTACATTCTAAAAATTGCTTGAACGTACTTTCATATTCTATATTTAAGCAATATCTTTCTTTCTTATCTTCATATATTGTAGGGTAAGTTTGTCTTACATCCCTAATAGGTTTCGAAATTCAGCTCACATCCTTGCCATAAAATTTTATAAATTAGGTCCCTATTTTTCGTAAATCCATCAAAAAATCAAAACAAAATCACGTAAATTTATAATTAAATTCAACAAGTAATCATCATCAAATTAACGCATCAAAAAAAACATCAAAAACCAAAAAAATGATGAAGCTACAGTATATTGCAGCATTCAATGCAATAATTTGCAATTATTGCTAATATTTCAGCAACTAATGCAATTATTACATCAAATGCACTATTATTGCTGAAATATCAGCAATAATATGTAATAATTTCAGTTTTTGATGCAATATTTCATCCGCCATCTGTTCTTTCAACTATACATCATTTTTAAAAAAAGTTGCTGCTATTTCCGCAGTTATAAGCAATAATTATAGATATATCAGCACATATTCATAAGCCTTCATCTCCTTTAACATAGTTGCAGACATTTGAGCAATTACACACAATAATTGCAGATATTTCATCAACAATTCGTAAGCCTTGCAAGGTTATTCAACTTTATTTGTTGATATATCAGCAAGAATGCACATTAATGGTTGATATGCAATAATTCATCCCGATTTTCAACTGAAACTCAGGATGAATTATTGCATATATTTCAACAATTATTGCCGAGTTTGCAGTTTTTTTTCCAGTTGCTGCTGTGAATATTTGTAGTTTTTTGAATTTTTTTTATAGTGCAACGCCTAAAAATTCCTGAGAAACATAAATAGGTCCAAAATATGGACCCTCTTTGAATTTAAACTTTAGGGGAGGCCGTTTATGTAACACCTCGCATTTTTAATGCAATTAAAAATATAAAAATATGCATATATGTATATATATATATATTATATGCATAAATATATTTAAAGGAAAAGTTAAATAATAATATAATTGCATGTAATAAGTTCATGCGGTGAAATGAAGAAAAAGATTAATAAAAGAAATTACATGCAATACATGAAATGAGAAGAAATGAAATGCAATGCAATTGAAATTGCATGCGAAAATTTAAAAAGAAATAAAAAGGAGAATTTGAAGAGCTTCCAGAGTTTGGTCATGAAATTAGCGTCATTGCGGTCATGGCGATTTTCTAGTCAATTTAGACCTATAGTTTACAGAAAACTGATTTAAAATGAAAGAGATATTTTTAAATTAATTATTGCAACAAAACATTAAAAAAGGATTGAGAAAAGAATAATGTCTTGCACTGTTCTAAGCCTTGTTAACAAAATACCAAGTAGCTCAGTTGGTTAAAATATGTGACTTGCATACAAGAGGTTCAGAGTACAATCCCCGCCAGTGCCATATTTTTTTAGGGGAATGGCTAAAAAGTGGCTTAGTGGGAAGGCGGTTTAATTAAACAGCTTTTTAGTATGAAAAGGGTTAATAAGAGGTTTAATTGGGAGAATGTTTCAAAAGAGGATATATACATATGTATGTATGTATGTATGTATGTATGTATATTAATTGGTTTGAGATAAATAATTGTTCGCATATAAAATATTAGCATACGCATAAGAGTTGAATACAAATGAACATAATTCAAATTAAGGGTTGCGCGCGAACAAAGGAATGTTCGAAATTTGATTTATATGCAAGAAGATTACATGTGTTATAAACAAATCAAATTTCAAATAAAAAGAAAAAAAGATATATATATATATATATATATATATATATATATATATATATATATATGGCAGGGGTGTCGACACCCAAGCAGGGGTGTCAACCCCTGCGCATCATTCAGCACACATGGCATGTTTTGATTGGTGTACGTTTGTTTTTGTTGCGACGTGGCTATTACCTATTGGTCATATGACGTGGTTAGCTTTGATGGAGTTTTATTTAAATCTAAGGGTACTGGTTGCTCCATACTCCTATAAATAAGACCTTAGATCTAACCCTAAACCATATAATTTGGCGGCTACGCTGGAGCTCTAACATGCCTGCCGCTCTCTCTCTTCTCAAATCTATTCTGAAATTAAAATATTAGCCTAGAAAGTTATGAATCCACATCTGGAGGAGAGGATCAACGTTAATAAAAGATTATTCAAAGCAAGGTTGCGAATCTAATCGAAGAGGAAAGGGAAAACCATGGATGATGGAACGGATTAGATCCAAAAATTGGTGAAAGCTTAAAGGTAAGGGTTTAAATTGTAGCCTTTAGATAATGTTATGACTATCGTTTAGCATTCCTCTTTTAATAAATTGTGAAATTGTCAGTTTAATTATAAATTGTTGTTATAACAAGTTGGGATGTTAATATGAATAGATCAGGAAATTCATATGTTGAATCTATTAAATTATTGGAATGATTACATGTTGAAAAAAAACAACTTGTTAAAATGGTTAGAACATGGGCAATAACTGTTGTTGTTATTATTATATGTTTCACTTGCGGCATATTATAGAATAAATGACATGTTTAGTTTGATGGATTTGAATAATTAACTAACTGAATGTTTACATGTCAAAATAGGATTAAACATATGTTAGAAAGGACATGCGATGAAATATAGACAAAATTCGGATGACATGCAAAATTAGAATATTGTAAACTAGATTACAGTAAAAAGGATAATGTAACGACCCGCATTTTTCAACGATATAATTTATTTATTTAATTATATAAAAAATGGTTTGGTTATTTAAAATGACCAGAATTAAATAATAGTGAATATTTGTAAGAACCCGTAACTTCCCCGTGAAGGAAAGAGCGGATACTATTGAGGACAGGACAAAATAGAACGCAAACAGAAGAACATTTCATTGATATTACAACAATTCCATCAGATACAAGAATATACAGAGTATAAATGAATAAATTACATTCGATAAATATCAGAGATTACAATAAATTACACAACAGCGGAAAAATATACAAAACACAACTGAAAGTGATACACGGATACAGAGCTTTCCGAGCATCGTTCCAGCTGTAAATCAGGACCCTGTGGATATAAATCTGCAAAACAAAACTACTAGCTGCCCGTGTCGAAAATAAGGGCACCCAGAGTTTAGGTTAAAACAATAAACTCCAGGTCAGTCATGTGACTGGTGTGAGAACTAAAACAGTTATTTAAAACTTTACTTTAAAGATAGTAATTCAGGGGACCACGCCGTATAACACGGAACGGGTTTCCTCCCAAGAATACTAGTGCATATAACAAAACAGCGCAATGCTTTTTGGAAAAATGAAGCTATTATAAGACCCAGGTCCTATCACACAATGCAACGCAGGCCGGAGGATAGGGTTTTCCCTTATAATAGCCAAACATGCTTGGTACGTTTAAAACAAATCATTTGATACTATTATAAGTGTATAGTGTCAAAACAATTTCAATCATAAATATCAATCATAGACGGCATGGGTACCATATATCATGTCGCCCTACTAGTTCTACAATTAAAACCGTAATATCACGTATTGGAAATTGGATTTCCGTCATGAGTCGAGGCAAGGGGCAAGCTCCTCTCCGCGTTCGAGACACTCTAGCAAATGTCCCAGGACCCCACTATGATCCTTGAATCTTCAGGGCCGGTCCTCTCTTACTTTTGAGGATTGGCAATTCCTGAACACACGTTTCCCGGTCCTTACAGACCTATATCCGAGAGGCCTCGCATTCCAACAACCACAAAGGTGAAAAGTATATAAATGTCAAGGCTAGTAGGTCATTGACACCACCCTAGCTAGAAAGAAACGTCGTGCTCTCCCAGCAGTCACTATCCCGTTTTTGACTCATACCGAGGTGTGAGGCTCGCGAATTCACGTTATACACAAAGCTACGCCACACAGGCCGTGCTTTGATTATCAACCACAAGACTTTGCTTTTCAACAGAAGCCCTGATCAATTGCCACTTACGCGTGCCACACTGGCAATTCACTCCATTCGACTGATGTCCATTGATATACAACCTCTGAGCTCGTACGTCTCAGAGAAGGGCGTTAAGCAAGATAATAAATTCTCCGCCGCCAAACAGATGTATATTTAATAGAGATCAATCAACACAGAATAAAATCCAATGTCATACACACTATCCATTTACAAGTTCGTTCTGGGTCTGAACTAAACCGGAGGCACTTTCCTCGCATATCCATCGATCTCCAAGTACGTCTGGACGATCACCAACTGTTTCCCTCATCTTGGGTGTACAGCCCAATCGAGATCATCAGTAATCACCCAAACGATGTGAAGACTTCCGGTCTTCAACCACCGTCTTCCTCTTCGACATCTCGTCGAATCGGTTATTCAGAATGGGTATAAACCCGGCCTTTCTGAATAACCCACGTATATGATAAACAAATGTTATACAAACACAACAAACGCCTCATTCCAATTCAGAATATTCTTTTATTCACAAAATCACATCCTTAGGGAAAGGTTCCCATTAATTTTATCCAAGATAAATTCTTTTAAATTTATTCTTTGATCTTCCTTTGGATATCATTTCAAACTAGTCGGGATTAGCGAACCACACCGAAGTAATTATTTATTTTATTTCCCAATCCCAACCTATATATCCCATGGAGAAAACTGGTAATACTCCATATCTAGCACCACGGTGCTATCGGTAAAATTAGTTACCATTTCACGCTCAAATCTAATTAAAGATTTAACTATCGCTTTGGAGTAAAATTGGTGGTACTCCATTCTCGATCACCTTTCGGATTTGATAATTTAAATTATCAATTCACATTTTGATCTAATTAAAGATTCATTAAAACTCTACTTAGTTTTAATCTTTTCAAAAATCAACATCCTGTCTTTAACTGGGTTAAAGAACTAATGTCATCTAAAACACGATTCACGATAAACCCAAAATCACATTCTGTTGTTAATCGGGTTAAAGAAAAGGTGTTGTTCAAAACACCGCTCACGATAAACCCAAAAACCAATTCAATTCTAATTAAATATTATTTAATTGATACACTTCATTAAATCTAAATAGAAAGATTTAATCTTTTTCTCTATTGGGCTTAAGAACAGTGTTAATGTAGACACCATTCACGACAAACCCGAATCACATTTGATATTAAATACAAGGCTCTGAATAGAAAATATACCGGCTTATATTCAATATCGAATCCTGAAACCAACAAATATCGTATTGGAAATAACGATATAAAATATATCTTTCAAATTCCCATAACAATATCTATATAGTCACGAAATCCAATATCGAAATATTCCGAAGATAATTTCGATTCAACTCTAGTCCAATTCACGTATTGGGAATATTGATTATTTTTAAAATCATTTTCAAATTCAATTTATTTATTTCGAAAATAAATTGATTTTAATTCTAGTTCAAAACTAGTTCATTTCGACAAAAATATATTTTTATCCTTTCAAACATGGGGTTTTTTATCCCAGTTCTTTGCAATCCATATATTATGATTTTACACAAATTATCAATATTTTTATCAAGGCCCGTACAGTCGATTTCCATCAACGGCCATCGAACTGCACCTATAGCGACCTTTTTCAAATTTGATTTGGACATAATTCCAAATCCAACCGTTCGATTTCAAATTTCTAGTATTTATTGGAAAGCTCTTTTCGATACGAACCCAACGGTTCCGGTTTTAGGAGAATCCGAAGGTCGGATCTCCCGCAACGTCAATTCGAAGTTAATGGTCGAAATTCACGAACTGCCGCGGCGCGGCGCGTTCTATTCAGGCCATTATATATATAATATATATAATATATAATATATATATATTATATATATATATTTCGTCGATTTCCTTTTATAACGTATTTTATAAATCATTTTAACTTCGTTTTCAAAACCATTTCAACACTATATTCAATTTCTAATCAAAATTGAATGTTTCATATCATTACTATATAAATGATAATATTTTCAAAACGTTATATTTCGAAATCACTACCTTTTCCATATTCATTATAAAAACGAATATAATCGATATAAATATCGTTCACGTCAAAATAGCGCAACTCTAATCAAAACGGCTTTATATATTTCAATAAATTCATTATTCTATTCAACAAATGAATATTTATCTTATTCAACACATGAATCTATATTCCTTTCAACACACGACTAATCTCAACACATGAGTACTGTCAACACACGACTATTTTTGTTATGTAAAATATTTTATAAAACTATGGTATCTATCATTTGATTTTTTTAATTAGACTTCAACCGCAAAGTAGTTCTAATTTTAAATATGATAAAGATGTAAATTTTATTGTTAAAATATTTTACTCAACACATAAATAGTTTCAGCACATGAACATCGTCAACACATGACTATTTTTATATTCAACACATGAATTTTCTTTTATACTATTCATTATTTTCCCGATTGGAATGAGGCCCAATCAATCGCCATATAATGTTAATTATATGGATTCCATACAACACATGTATATAATAGCAATGATAAACAATCAACCATCATCCAAGGTGCACCACACAACTGCATAAGCATCAAATATAAATAATTAACGCTTACACAGCCTGTCGACCAATCGATCGACATACAATTAAATAATTGGGATTAGTGTATGCCAAATTTCATCCCAACACCCGTGCGGGGTTTCAAATCAACAAACACAGTTTTTTATTTGTGCAGTTGGGCGATGTGTAAAATTTATCATCCCAATCAATATCAGTCAAATCAGTGTATATAAACAAATCGGCCGATTTGTTTATAAAAATTTATTTATTCACATTCACGTTAAAAATTATATTTTTAACGATAATTAATTTATTTCAACACATCTACATTTTATTATCAATTTCACATCAACATCACAAACAATTTTCGCAACACATCAATCAAACAAACAAGCCATCCATGGTCTGTGGATGGCGGGTGTCGGGTGCTGCTAAGCACCGTCTGCATCCTAGTATATATATATAACTAGAAAAAGAAATTTAGAGTGAGAAGTTCTCACCAATAGCTATCCCAACTCCACGACACCTCAAATGTAGGGAATCATCACTGTTCTCGCTATTTGTCACTTTCGTTGCCCGTAGCCACTACATATATAAAAATCACATTTTTATATTGTTGCTATGTATATAAAAATCATATTTTTATAATTACTCCATATGGATAAAAATTCTATTTTTATATCGCTACTATATAGACAAAAATTCTATTTTAACATCGCTACTATATAGATAAAAATTCTATTTTTACATTGCTACTATATAGATAAAAATTCTATTTTTACATTGCTACTATATAGATAAAAATTTTATTTTTACATTGCTACTATATAGATAAAAATTCTATTTTTACATCGGTGTTCATATACTATAGATTATATTTTTATCTGGCTATTCTCTATATAAAGATTTCGCCTTTTCAAATATAAAGATTTCACCTTTTCAAATATAAAGATTTCGCCTTTTCAAATATAAAGATTTCACCTTTTCAAATATAAAGATTTCGCCTTTTCAAATATAAAGATTTCGCCTTTTCAAATATAAAGATTTCGCCTTTTCAAATATAAAGATTTCGCCTTTTCAAATATAAAGATTTCGCCTTTTCAAATATAAAGATTACATTTTTAATATGCCACTAGTATAAAAATTATATTTTTATTTTAAAAACATCTTTATAACAAATCACAATCAAATCTTGCCTTTACCCAGATAAAAATCTCGTCTTTAAACATGTAGAAAATCACTTCTTTCTAATGTTTAAAATCTCATCTTTCTGTAGTGTTGTTCATATCAAAATCATGTCTTTCTCTATGCTTTATATATTTCAAAGATCATAGCCTTCTATACATTAACAATCCGTTCTTTTTATAAACAAAAAATCAGCTTTTTTTTCTCAACAACGTTTTAATGTATAAATAAATAAATAAATAAATAAAAAGAATAAAATAATTAAATAAGTAGGAACTTACTACGTTGAAGGGGGGAGGGGAGAAGTCGCAGAAAAGGTGGGGAGACGGGGGAGGCTGCGCGCCGGCGGAGGTGTGGACAAGCGGCGGAAGGGGTTCGAACGGTGGCCAGGGGCTAGGGTTTTGGGTGGTGGCGGCTACAGGGCAGGGGGGCTGCGGTGTCGCGAGGGAGGAGAAGGGAAGAAGGAGGAGGAGGTGAAGATCGGAGGGAGGGGGTGGCGGCTCCCTGGAGGCGGCGGCGGTCGGCCAGTCGGCCAAAGGGGGGGGGGGGGCGACGCGATATCGACGGTTTTTTTTCTTTCTAATTTAATGAAGAACGGGGGGGGGGGGGGGGCTGAGGAGATAGATAAAGGGGCAAGGGGATTTTAATTTTATTTACAAAAAGTTGAATTTTCCATTTGTCCTCTAAATGAGGCCCACCGCCTCTCGTCCATAGCTAATTACCCCCATTCCGAACACAATGGGATATGTACCGTAAGCCGATTCGACTGTTTCGATCAGTTTCCGTTAAAATCAACATATAACTCTATATATTGAATTTGAATGCGCATTTCAATTTACTGGGATCACATAGTAACTCGAAAAATTCCAGAAAAATATTTTCTAGCTTCGTATTGACGATATGGTCCTAACAAAACTAATTTCGTCGAATTCTGAGACCGTTGGAAAAATGGCCATCTTCCAGTCGATTTAAATCAACTGAAACTGGTCAAACGCGTTTTCCTTTGCCACGCTCACATATTGATTCGAAAAATTATGAAATTTGAAACCTAGCAATAATTTGACATCACGGACCCAACAAAAGTGGTTTCGTCGAAATCCGATGTCATTTGCAAAATTTCCATTTTTAAGGGCCTGAATTCCATAGCGACTATTCAGAATTTTCAACTGGACATATCTTTTGATTCCCGCTACGAAATCTCGATTTTTCGGATTCGTTGCAAAGGTGTTCACAAATAGATTCTAATATTTTTGGTTTCGCTAAAATCCGGATTGTTTTGCACCCGGTACATTCAATTGAAGTTTGAAATCGAATTATCAAACTACCTCGCCATTTTCAATTCTACTTATAATTATATGTATTTATTTATATTCTAACAACGACGTATATAAATATATACGTTCTATTTCTATTCAAAATAAATTTCTCGTCGTTATTATTTAAAATAATTCATTTTAAATGTTCAAAATTCGCTAAAATTGCCAAAATAAAAATTTTAAACTGGCCCAGATTTTCGGGTTGTTACAATCTCCCCCACTTGAAACATTTCGTCCCCAAAAAGGAACGAAGATTAAAGTGGTTTGATTAATCAACTCTACGTTCGATCTGGCTTCCATTCTCCAACTTTTCAGTTTCTGAGAATTTTCAAATTCTTCCAAAAATTTGGCTAACACCCGGAATTTTCGAAAAATTTCGCCATAACCTCCTTTGTACGGGGAGAGGTTTGGAAATTTATTGGGCCGTATTAGGTACCCAATAAATCCTAATAAGCATACACATATTTATAGTGATATATTCTGGTGTTTACAGGGGAGCGTGTATTGATAATAACTCCAGAGAATAAATTCTTGTCACCCTGTCAAAGCCTGAGGGAGTGTGTATTTTAAATGCTCCAGAGGATAAATCCTCGTCACCTCGTCCCGTGTGGGAAATAAATAGTCCATGTGTCGTATCTAATAACTAGAGAGACGTGATTATTGACAACTCTAGACCCGTGTGGGGTTTTTATTAATGTAGCAATTTTATCGTTACAATTTAAATAGTCCATATCAGTCATCAGTTCAACCTGTAAAATATAGTCATCGCCATACAAGCCTCTCGCTCGTATGGTAAATCTTCCACCTCGTCACACAAGCTCCAAATGCTTATGTGGTCCATGATGAAGTATGCATATCTTCCAGAAGTATGCCATGTAATGTAGTTCAAAATTAATTGTTGCTATCCTATGGCGATGTTTATTATTTCACACAGAACAACCAGCACTCCGCATCCAATGGCATTCACAGGAGTTGATATAATAATAGAAGTGCGCATCCAACTCATTAAGGTTTACCTATTTGTCGGGCACGCAAATAAAATATTTACTCAACAGCTATTCAATTTCTTGTTCAAATATATATAATGCACAAGTATATATTTCTAACTATTTTCTTATTAGTTCAATGTGTGATTTAATTGAATATATTTGTTCTGGTTTTTATTGATGATATTCTAATCTTCTCTAAATCAAAGGCCGAAAAGGAATGAAGCCGAAAGTTGTTTAACAAATTAACTCAACTTCCATTATTTTGACTACGGCTTAAGTTCTTCAACTTTTCAGTTTCTAAGAACTTTTCAAATTTTTCAAAAATTTGGCTAACACCTTAATTTTTCGAAAAATTTCGCCATAACCTCCCCTGCACCGGGAGCAACGGGAAAATCCCGAAATTGCCATACAGGCCTTCTGATCTCAAAAAGAAAAAGCCAAGCGGCTAGCCAATCGGCTCATAAAATCCTCATCACCCAAACAAAACAGTAAATTATAGTAAACATGTACCTATTTGTCGGGCAAACAAATTTTATTCTCTGCTCTAGCCTCCTTGCTATGACCTGTTCAATGTAAGTACATGTATATGCAAGCAAATGCGACCAATTTTCAATATAATTCAATATTCGAATCTATTAGGCTAAATGGTTCCAAATTATCAAACAAATAAACAAACAACACAACCAGCAATCAATTAGTGAATTAGAGTTTCAAATTCATAATTTTGATATATATGCAAAAATCATGTTTTTGATGTCAATTCACAACAATGTATTCTAGCTATATTTTGGTTCTCACACCAGTCTAATGGAAATATAGAAATCACACCTTCGTCACTCGAAAATAAATACTGGTAACGCTGCAGCATTATCAGAACCATCCCCGGGCAACTAGAGTGTGATCCTATATCTATCTAGTATGTTAAAACTTCGAATATACGTTCATGACGCGTATACGCTAAATATTTATATACTCGATTGTCCATATTCAAAATAAATAAATATTCAAATACGTATAAAGCGATTTAATTTTTCTAAACAAAAATTGTTTTTCATTTGAAAAATATACTCTTCACACTCGTTCTAGGATACCACTGATCCTATCTCTAACGAGTAATTCTAATTGGATATTACTAATCCAATATCTGATGAATTCTTTCGTATGGTTTCAATGTGTCTTGTTCCCGAGCTCTATAAACCAAAGCTCTGATACCAACTGTAAGAACCCGTAACTTCCCCGTGAAGGAAAGAGCGGATACTTTTGAGGACAGGACAAAATAGAACGCAAACAGAAGAACATTTCATTGATATTACAACAATTCCATCAGATACAAGAATATACAGAGTATAAATGAATAAATTACATTTGATAAATATCAGAGATTACAATAAATTACACAGCAGCGGAAAAATATACAAAACACAACTGAAAGTGATACACGGATACAGAGCTTTCCGAGCATCGTTCCAGCTGTAAATCAGGACCCTGTGGATATAAATCTGCAAAACCAAAACTACTAGCTGCCCGTGTCGAAAATAAGGGCACCCAGAGTTTAGGTTAAAACAATAAACTCCAGGTCAGTCATGTGACTGGTGTGAGAACTAAAACAGTTATTTAAAACTTTACTTTAAAGATAGTAATTCAAGGGACCACGCCGTATAACACGGAACGGGTTTCCTCCCAAGAATACTAGTGCATATAACAAAACAACGCAATGATTTTTGGAAAAATGAAGCTATTATAAGACCCAGGTCCCATCACACAATGCAACGCAAGCCGGAGGATAGGGGTTTCCCTTATAATAGCCAAACATGCTTGGTACGTTTAAAACAAATCATTTGATACTATTATAAGTGTATAGTGTCAAAACAATTTCAATCATAAATATCAATCATAGACGGCATGGGTACCATATATCATGTCTCCCTACTAGTTCTACAATTAAAACCGTAATATCACGTATTGGAAATTGGATTCCCGTCATGAGTCGAGGCAAGGGGCAAGCTCCTCTCCGCGTTCGAGACACTCTAGCAAATGTCCCAGGACCCCACTATGATCCTTGGATCTTCAGGACTGGTCCTCTCTTACTTTTGAGGATTGGCAATTCCTGAACACACGTTTCCCGGTCCTTACAGACCTATATCCGAGGCGCCTCACATTCCAATAACCACACAGGTGAAAAGTATATAAATGTCAGGGCTGGTAGGTCACTGACACCACCCTAGCTAGAAAGAAACGTCGTGCTCTCCCTGCAGTCACTATCCCATTTTTGACTCATACCGAGGTGTGAGGCTCGCGAATTCACGTTATACACAAAGCTACGCCACACAGGCCGTGCTTTGATCATCAACCACAAGACTTTGCTTTTCAACAGAAGCCCTGATCAATTGCTACTTACGCGTGCCACATTGGCAATTCACTCCATGCGACTGATGTCCATCGATATACAACCTCTGAGCTCGTACGTCTCAGAGAAGGGCGTTAAGCAAGAGAATAAATTCTCCGTCGCCAAACAGATGTATATTTAATAGAGATCAATCAACACAGAATAAAATCCAATGTCAGACACACTATCCATTTACAAGTTCGTTCTGGGTCTGAACGAAACCGGAGGCACTTTCCTCGCATATCCATCGATCTCCAAGTACGTCTGGACGATCACCAACTGTTTCCCTCATCTTGGGTGTACAGCCCAATCAAGATCATTAGTAATCACCCAAACGATGTGAAGACTTCTGGTCTTCAACCACCGTCTTCCTCTTCGACATCTCGTCGAATCGGTTATTCAGAATGGGTATAAACCCGGCCTTTCTGAATAACCCACGTATATGATAAACAAATGTTATACAAACACAACAAACGCCTCATTCCAATTCAGAATATTCTTTTATTCACAAAATCACATCCTTAGGGAAAGGTTCCCATTAATTTTATCCAAGATAAATTCTTCTAAATTTATTCTTTGATCTTCCTTTGGATATCATTTCAAACTAGTCGGGATTAGCGAACCACACCGAAGTAATTATTTATTTTATTTCCCAATCCCAACCTATATATACCATGGAGAAAACTGGTAATACTCCATATCTAACACCACGGTGCTATCGGTAAAATTAGTTACCATTTCACGCTCAAATCTAATTAAAGATTTAACTATCGCTTTGGAGCAAAACCGGTGGTACTCCATTCTCGATCACCTTTCAGATTTGATAATTTAAATTATCAATTCACATTTTAATCTAATTAAAGATTATTAAAACTCTACTTAGTTTTAATCTTTTCAAAAATCAACATCCTGTCTTTAACTGGGTTAAAGAACCAATGTCATCTAAAACACGATTCACGATAAACCCAAAATCACATTCTATTGTTAATCGGGTTAAAGAACAGGCGTTGTTCAAAACACCGCTCACGATAAACCCAAAAACCAATTCAATTCTAATTAAATATTATTTAATTGATACACTTCATTAAATCTAAATAGAAAGATTTAATCTTTTTCTCTATTGGGCTTAAGAACAGTGTAAATGAAGACACCATTCACGACAAACCCGAATCACATTTGATATTAAATACAAGGCTCTGAATAGAAAATATACCGGCTTATATTCAATATCGAATCCTGAAACCAACAAATATCGTATTGGAAATAACGATATAAAATATATCTTTCAAATTCCCATAACAATATCTATATAGTCACGAAATCCAATATCGAAATATTCCGAAGATAATTTCGATTCAACTCCAGTCCAATTCACGTATTGGGAATATTAATTATTTTTAAAATCACTTTCAAATTCAATTTATTTATTTCGAAAATAAATTGATTTTAATTCTAGTTCAAAACTAGTTCATTTCGACAAAAATATATTTTTATCCTTTCAAACATGGAGTTTTTCACCCCAGTTCTTTCCAATCCATATATTATGATTTTACACAAATTATCAATATTTTTAATAATTTTATCAAGGCCCGTACAGTCGATTTCCATCAACGGCCATCGAACTGCACCTATAGCGACCTTTTTCAAATTTGATTTGGACATAATTCCAAATCCAACCGTTAGATTTCAAATTTCTAATCTTCATTGGAAAGCTCTTTTCGACACGAACCCAACGGTTCCGGTTTTAGGAGAATCCGACGGTCGGATCTCCCGCAACGTCAATTCGAAGTTAATGGTCGAAATTCACGAACTGCCGCGGCGCGGCGCGTTCTATCCAGGCCATTATATATATATATATAATATATATATATATTTCATCGATTTCCTTTTATAACTTATTTTATAAATCGTTTTAACTTCGTTTTCAAAACCATTTCAACACTATATTCAATTTCTAATCAAAATTGAATGTTTCATATCATTACTATATAAATGATAATATTTTCAAAACGTTATATTTCGAAATCACTACCTTTTCCATATTCATTATAAAAACGAATATAATCGATATAAATATCGTTCACATCAAAATAGCGCAACTCTAATCAAAACGGCTTTATATATTTCAATAAATTCGTTATTCTATTCAACAAATGAATATTTATCCCATTCAACACATGAATCTATATTTCTTTCAACACACGACTAGTCTCAACACATGAGTACTGTCAACACACGACTATTTTTGTTATGTAAAATATTTTATAAAACTATGGTATCTATCATTTGATTTTTTTAATTAGACTTCAATCGTAAAGTAGTTCTAATTTTAAATATGATAAAGATGTAAATTTTATTGTTAAAATATTTTACTCAACACATAAATAGTTTCAACACATGAACATCGTCAACACATGACTATTTTTATATTCAACACATGAATTTTCTTTTATACTATTCATTATTTTCCCGATTGGAATGAGGCCCAATCAATCGCCATATAATGTTAATTATATGGATTCCATACAACACATGTATATAATAGCAATGATAAACAATCAACCATCATCCAAGGTGCACCACACAACTCCATAAGCATCAAATATAAATAATTAACGCTTACACAGCCTGTCGACCAATCGATCGACATATAATTAAATAATTGGGATTAGTGTACGCCAAATTTCATCCCAACACCCGTGCGGGGTTTCAAATCAACAAACACAGTTTTTTATTTGTGCAGTTGGGCGATGTGTAAAATTTATCATCCCAATCAATATCAGTCAAATCAGTGTATATAAACAAATCGGCCGATTTGTTTATAAATATTTATTTATTCACATTCACGTTAAAAATTATATTTTTAACGATAATTAATTTATTTCAACACATCTACATTTTATTATCGATTTCACATCAACATCACAAACAATTTTCACAACACATCAATCAAACAAACAAGCCATCCATGGTCTGTGGATGGCGGGTGTCGGGTGTTGCTAAGCACCGTCTGCATCCATAATATATATATATATATATATAACTAGAAAAAGAAATTTAGAGTGAGAAGTTCTCACCAATAGCTATCCCAACTCCACGACACCTCAAATGTAGGGAATCATCACTGTTCTCGCTTTTCGTCACTTTCGTTGCCCGTAGCCACTACATATATAAATATCACATTTTTATATTGTTGCTATGTATATAAAAATCATATTTTTATAATTACTCCATATGGATAAAAATTCTATTTTTATATCGCTGCTATATAGATAAAAATTCTATTTTTACATCACTATTATATAGATAAAAATTCTATTTTTACATTGCTACTATATAGATAAAAATTCTATTTTTACATTGCTACTATATAGATAAAAATTATATTTTTACATGGCTACTATATAGATAAAAATTCTATTTTTACATCGGTGTTCATATACTATAGATTATATTTTTATCCCGCTATTCTCTATATAAAGATTTCGCCTTTTCAAATATAAAGATTTCACCTTTTCAAATATAAAGATTTCGCCTTTTCAAATATAAAGATTTCGCCTTTTCAAATATAAAGATTACATTTTTAATATGCCACTGGTATAAAAATTATATTTTTATTTTAAAAACATCTTTATAACAAATCACAATCAAATTTTGCCTTTACCCAGATAATAATCTCGTATTTAAACATGTAGAAAATCACTTCTTTCTAATGGTAAAAATCTCATCTTTCTGTAGTGTTGTTCATATCAAAATCATGTCTTTCTCTATGCTTTATATATTTCAAAGATCATAGCCTTCTATACATTAACAATCCGTTCTTTTTATAAACAAAAAATCAGTTATTTTTCTCAACAATGTTTTAATGTATAAATAAATAAATAAATAAAAAGAATAAAATAATTAAATAAGTAGGATCTTACTGCGTTGAAGGGGAGGGGGAGAAGTCGCGGCGAAGGTGGGGAGACGGGGGAGGCTTTGCCCCGGCGGAGGTGGGGACAGGCGGCGGAAGGGGTTCGAACGGTGGCCAGGGGTTAGGGTGTTGGGTGGTGGCGGCTACAGGGCAGGGGGGGATGCAGTGTCGCGATGGAGGAGAAGGGAAGAAGGAGGAGGAGGTGAAGATCACAGGGAGGGGGCGGCGGCTCCCTGGACGCGGCGGCGGTCGGCCAAAGGGGGGCGGGCGGCGCGATATCGACGGTTTTTTTTCTTTCTGATTTAATGAAGAACGGGGGGGGGGGGGGGGGCTGAGGAGATAGATAAAGGGGCAAGGGGATTTTTATTTTATTTTATTTTATTTACAAAAAGTTGACTTTTTCATTTGGCCTCTAAACGAGGCCCACCGCCTATCGTCCATATCTAATTACCGCCATTCCGAACACAATGGGATATGTACCGTAAGCTGATTCGACCGTTTCGATCAGTTTCCGTTAAAATCAACATATAACTCTATATATTGAATTTGAACGCGCATTTCGATTTACTGGGGTCACATACTAACTCGAAAAATTCCAGAAAAATATTTTCTAGCTTCGTATTGACGATACGGTCCTAACAAAACTAATTTCGTCGAATTCTGAGACCGTTGGAAAAATGGCCATCTTCCAGTCGATTAAAATCAACTAAAACTGGTCAAACGCAATTTCCTTTGCCACACTCACATATTGATTCGAAAAATTATGAAATTTGAAACCTAGCAATAATTTGACATCACGGACCCAACAAAAGTGGTTTCGTCGAAATCCGAGGTCGTTTGCAAAATTTCCATTTTTAAGGGCCTGAATTCCATTGCGACTATTCAGAATTTTCAACTGGACATATCTTTTGATTCCCGCTATGAAATCTCAATTTTTCGGATTCGTTGCAAAGGTATTCACAAATAGATTCTAATATTTTTGGTTTCGCTAAAATCCGATTTGTTTTGCACCCGGTACATTCAATTGAAGTTTGAAATCGAATTATCGAACTACCGCGCCATTTTCAATTCTATTTATAATTATATATATTTATCTATATTCTAACGACGACGTATATAAATATATACATTCTATTTCTGTTCAAAACAAATTTCTCGTCGTTATTATTTAAAATAATTCATTTTAAATGTTCAAAATTCGCTAATATTGCCAAAACAAAATTTTTAAACTGGCCCAGATTTTTGGGTTGTTACAATATTTAATTTAAATAAATAATATAATAATATATTTAATTTTTGAAATAGTGGAATTCACAAAATAGTGTGAATTGGATCAACTGTGATATTTAATTCAGTTTAGAAGTGAATTAGAATAACGAATATATTATTCGAAAGGCAGTTTGAACGTATAATTATATTATAATTATAATCGAGCTCGAAATGGCGCTGCAGTTTGCTATTTGGCGATTTGAACTTCAGTTGAATGTACAGGGTCCATTTTAAGTCGGATTTCTGTGAAACAAGAAACGTTAGGAGTTTAAAAATCGAGATTACGTCATGTAGATTTTTAGTTATGTCCAAATCAAATTTTAGAAAAGTCGCTATGGAATTCCTTTATAATTTATATCAATTTATTTATATTTTAAAAAGGATTTTTAAATATAAATCAAATATCGATGTAACACTAGATTTTAAATATTGAGTTATAAATCCCAGTGTAACAGTATGATATTCTGTTGTGAATATATACGATAATATTTATTTTTAAACATTAAATTTAAATGTTTTTAAATATATTTATATAGTTAAAGGGGTTATTTATGAGTTTAAAAATAACCAGTTTTGCAAACAACCTCAGAATTCGATGAAACTAATTTTGTTGGATCTGCATTATTAAATTATTGCTAGATTTCAATTTCCGTGATTTTTGAAGTCAGTATGTGGCCGTACGGGATTTTAATGTGAAAAACAGATGATATTTTGATAGTTAAAAATATGCTGTGTGAGCAAACGAAGTCGGAATTCGACAAGACCAGTTTCGTTGGGACCGTAATGTCAAATAGTAGCTACATGTCCATTTTCGTGATTTTTGGGGGTCATGTGTGATCACAGGAATTTTAGAGGACACAGAAAAATAGCAATTTCTTAAAATAAAATAGAATAATCGAATAAAAAAATATTATTTCTATCCTATATAATACCTTTAACTTCTTTAAACCTAATTCAACCCTTTCCACGGTCAAACACATTTCCGCCGTCACTTTTCTGTTTTCTCTCAAGTCAAACGCAAGTTCAAAAAAATCATTAGGAAAGAAATTCAAATTCAATAAATCGCTATATTTAAGTTTTTGGGGTCGTCATGTACTGCTCTTCGATGCAGTATGAATTTCATCTGGTTCGAACAAAGTTTTTGGCGTTGGTATTTTACAGCGTTAAACTTGGGTTAGACGATTTGCGAAATTGGTGTTTGGATTCGCGAATTGGTTAATGTATTCGAGTTTGTGGTTTCGATTAGCTGCTGTTAGAGAAAAATAAGGGAGTTCGGTGCAAATATGGTTTGAATGGTTACGGTGAACGCGAGAAAAGGACAGAGAACAGAATGTGGTTCGTGTGGGAGAAACTGGGAAACTACGACGGTGAGGAGGTCTTTGAGTGCTCAAGGTGGTGACGAGGTGATAGGGGATGAGATTCGGAGTTATTGGGAAAACTGAAGAAATTTTGGTGATATATTTGTTAAATCAGTTCACTGGCGAAATTCGGTCTGAAATCCTTTTTCAGGGAAGCAGGTGTGAGTGTTAACAAATTGGTATGATGATGTAGAGGGCTAAAGAGGAAAGGAGTGGTGATTTTGTTTGGAGTTTAATGAGGTAACGGTGGAGTTTGAGGGATGTAAAGATTCGGCAATGCCAATAGAAGAAGTTGGAGGACGTCGGCTTCTTTTTGAACGAGGAAGATGGATTACGGTTTTGGGCTTGCGCAAGGATAGATTGGGCCGGGTTGGTTTGGGTAAAGCCCGAAGTTAATTAAATTCTAAGTTAATTCTATTTTAGTTAGTATGTTAACTTGTATAATTAATATCTTTTCCGTACGGTACCCAAATTCAGCGAAACAAGATCCGTTGGGATCGTATGGACGGTGGCTACACCATGGAGCTGACTGGAGGTAGATTCGAGCTCGTTACAATTTATGGAAAAATAAATTGTCTGATCAAAATCAACTAACGCAAATCGTTATTTAACGGTTAATGCGAAAGGTGAGCAATCTCACTAACTCTGCTCAGTTTATATTTTTATAAAATATTTTTAGAATCAATAAATGATGGTTGTTTGCTGTGTGTTGGCTGTTTGGTTGAACTGCTAGTCAGTTAATTGAAAATATAGATAACGATATAGATATAAATCGTTAATCGAATATAAATTCTGTTTATCAGAATACTTCACATCCGTGTTATTTATGTTAATTAACATCTGTGGATGCTGGGAAACAGGTCGGAGGGACCCAACTGGGTTCCTCAACATTTATTTTACTGTATTTCATATATCGTGTTATATGATGTGATATGAAATCTGTTGTTGATTTTGTATGTTGGAATGATACTGATCATTGTTATATGGTATGTTAAATACTATAAAGAATACTAGAATGTTAAAAAGGAAATTTTCAGTGTTATATTGAAAAAGGAAAATATTTATAAAATCAAAAGATTTCATTAAAAGAAAACTATTTATTTAGAAAATAAATAGATAAAAAAGGGATATTTATTTGCAAAGTAAATAGATAGAATTGAAGGGAAATATTTGTAAAACATTTACAGATAAAATTGAAAAGAAATATTTGTAACTATTTACAACTAGAATGGGAAAGGAATATTTATTTGAAAAATAAATAGAATATATAATTCGGGAGTAATATAGAGAAGTAAGAATCGATTTCAACATCGATATTTGAAACCGAATAGTCAGTAGAGTTAATCAGTAGGAGTTAATCAATTAGAGTAAATCGATTAGAGTTAGAATTAATCGAATTAGAGTAATTGAACATAGTTAATCAAATTAGGATTTATGGAATATAAGTTATTCAATTAGAATTGATCGAATATAGTTATTTGAGATAGAGTTAGGCAAACAATAACTATTTAGGATGTGTTGCCATTTCGTACGACCGCTAGCGTAATTCGCAAGGCTGCAGATGGCCTACGGCGGTCGGATGTTTCCTGAGGGGATCAGGCGTAACCATTGCGATCGCTACGATCTAGAGTCAAGTGAATGGTGTTAAATTGGATATTAGCCTTTCAAAAGAAAGTTAAAACAACATAGTTATTCAAATATACATTTATCGAATATTAGTTATTAGATAGGAGTTAAATAAGTAGAGTTAAATAAGTTGAGTTAATCGAGTTTAGTTAATCAAACCAAGTTAATCCAAGTGAGTAAATCCAAAGGTGTTATTCGAAATAGTTTATTCGAATAAAATTAAAGGAGTTAATCGAACATAGTTTATTCGAAAGGAGATTAATCGAATGTAAATCTTTCATAGAAGGTTAATCGAATGTGAATCATTCGAAGAGAGATTATCGAATGTAGTAATTCGAAGGAAGAGTTATCGAATATAGTTTATTCGAAAAGGAGCTATCGAATAAAGATTTATCGAAGAAGAGAATTATACGCTGAATTCGATTATATCGAATTTAGGAAAGTAATATTTACTTTCGGATTAATCAAGATTTACTTAATTACTAATAAATTAGTGGTCTAGTTATTTAATTAAATTAAGGAATAAAATTTATATTTTGAAGTGGATATTTAGGAATAAGGGATTATAACGCTTTAGTTATAATCAATGTTTTAAAATAAAGAAGTGGGTTCTAAATAGAATTCGAGAGCTACGTAAGGAAGGTTGTTAAAGTTTTGAAAGGTGAACTTTGTCTATTTCGAAGTTAGAAATGTTGTTCAGTTAAGGTCTGAGAGGTAGTTATACCCTAACTTGATTGACTTCGTTTTTAACTAAGAAATGGTTAAAGTTCGGTAATGAAGGTTGATTAAGTGAATCCAGTTATTAAGTGTAATGGTTTAAATTGGCTTAGTGATGTTTTATTTAAACATCTGTTTGAAATCAAATGAATAAATTTTGGAAACATCTTCCAAATATAATCAGAGATATTTTCTAATCATAGAAAATGAAATGTTAATGAGAAAGAATACTGGAATGACAGTGATACGTGAAACATAGATGGAAATGTTTTCCAGTGATTGATGATGTATATTTTCTAAATTTATAAAATAAGAATTTACCAATATAGAGAGAAATGGGGAATTGGATAAATTAAAGATAATTTAATAGAAAGAGATAAATGTGGAATGTTGATTGATTGATAGAATTCACATCTGGAAATAATATTGTTGGTTGCACACCTGTTTTTCTTTGATAGTTAAATCACCGACTATCGAAGTTTTTGACCATTTTATCGTCGTCGATATGGAGAGACCGGGATCAGATGCATTATCTGAAAACCACTCTGTATGACGTTAGCGTTGCGATCAAATATTGAAGACGGAGTTATGCAAGGGCTATCCTATTTACAGAATAGTGCCTTCGGTTTGTCCAGTCCCAGGACAAACGTGAATGGACGAATGTCTGACAGTATATCTAACGGATCGCGTAAGTTGATCTCTTCAAATGTACTTACGTTAGGGGGTTGAGGAATTCGTTTCTCTTAGCTTTATACCCGTGGTATTTTTGGAGAAATCAATTTATGATTTGACGGGTATGACGATGTGGCATTCAAAGTAAATGAATGTATGATTTGCCAAAGATACGTTATTACCTCAAGCCTCATCAACCAGGAAATGACAGAAATCGGGCAGGCAGCATGGCTAAGTAGGTAGCCCCCATTAGGGTGTATACCAACTATCTAGAGAAAATACATTTCATTCTTTTATCTATAATCGATGCTGTCCCTTTTTGGGAAGACGGTGGGTAGCTCCCAACCGTTGGTGATATACATTCGATACACTCAAGTGAAATGAGTGGTCGGTCATGTGTGGGCCGGGTTGCAAGACGTTCTTGTTAAACCCAGTGTATTCGTCTCTAGAGATACACTATCGGCAGGTGGTCACATACCTTGTCATAGTCGGAATCCAATCTCCAATAAGCGCCCGCGGTTTTGTTTGTATACTATATATATGGAATGTGAGATCCAAGCATTCTACTAGATTCTAATTACTTGTGATTAGACATTATTATAATATCAGAGAAGTATTGATTTCCAAAACCGTTTTGGGTTATCGTAAGGTAAAAACCGTCCGTGTTTATGTGTGGATTGGTCTTATGATTATCTTTTATTTGAAAAGGGTTTTGAAAAGTTAAACCGAATGATTTGAGTTTACTCACACCAGTCCCATGACTGACCTGAAGTCTATTTTGTTTTGTTTTCCCTAAGCTCTTGGGTGCCCAAATTTGTATGGGTAGTCAAGTAGTTCAGGTCTTTACAGATATGCTTGGAGGAGCTTGAAGTAGGAGGTTGTAACGACCTGGGATTTTAGGGCCAATTTAAATTTCTATTTTAATGAATTTAAAGTATTTTTAATGATTTATTTATTTTTAATCAAAGTTAAAACGAACAAATTTAATTTAAATATAAAAGGAGATTAAAACAAGCGCTGCAGTTTGAAATTTTGATTTTAAACTTTAACTGAATGTACAGGATCCAAAATAAAACGAATTTTAGTGAAACCAAAAATATTTAAATCTGTTTAAGATTATCTTTCTAATGAATCTGAAAAATTGAATTTTCACTTTAAAATTTATAAGCTATGTCAAAATTAAAATTTAGAAAGGTCGCTATGAAATGTATATATAATATATAAAGGTCAGAAATGCCACTTTTTGTATACGAAGGAATTTGAACTCGAAACCACTTCCATTGAGTTCAGAATGACGTTTCTGCATTGAAAAACAGTAAACACTTATATGTTTTGAGTTTCAGAAAATATTTGTTTGAAAATGTATTTTTAATATTAAATATATTCGCCTTGAAAATAGCCATTTTTTCAAAAAGGCTCAGAATTGAACGAAACAAATTTTGTTGTGATCGTATTGTCATAAGGAAGCCAAAAACAATTTTTCCGGATTTTTCTGACTTCGTATGTGGTCCCGGTGAATTTCTGAGTACGTTTGAATTTAAAATAATGATTTATATTTAAAACTGAAAAACGGAGGCCAAGATGACAGTTTGGGCTAACAGGACAGGTCCAGATGAGTCCGGAACGGGGGCTAAATGGTATGAACGGTAGTCGTTGGGCCTGAAACGGAGTTCGGACCAAAACGGGCTTAAACGGGCCTTTATTGGATAATTAATTAATAAAATAATAATATAAAAAGGTACGGGTCTTCTTCCTCACGTTCATTTTCAGCCGCCACCCAAACCCACCATTCTTCAGAAATTCAAACTCCGATTCCAACCTCATTTCTCAACGAAAAACTTCGTGTAAATACTCGTTTCAAAGCTCTTCTCGAGCTCTGCAATCTCCGACAAGAATCACCTCGAATCGTCGCCCGAATCTCCGCCACCACCCTCCCGAACCAGCGCCGGACGCAGCCAATCCGGGCCCATACGCCCCCACCGCGCGTCACCCCCCTCTGGCCGAGCATAGCTCTCTCCGAGCCGGTCCTTCTCCAGCAAACGGCGTCCAATTCCGTTAACTACAGCTCACGAAATCACAAACCAAAGTTTTGAACGTTCTAAGGTAAAATTCACTTCAGATTTCCCCACGCTTTTAAGCGTTACACAGCCAGTTGTAAAAAGCTGATTTTGATTTTTCCTATGAATTTGCATTAGAATTGTCCCAGATCCGCAATTGTTTTGAACCCGAACACCAAATCTGACCAAACTCGAGTCTTCCTTTCAGCTCCGGCCTCGGTGAGAATTTAATTTAATTTAATTTAAATTATTTAATTATTAATTCTTTTGTGACTAAAGAATATGGATTGATAAATTCGCTATGTAGTGATATCTTGAATACGGATCTAAGTTGTTTATGACCATATGATGTTAGATCCGCGGATCTAAATATTAGATCTGAAATTATTGGCTAATTAAAATAGATTATTTGTTAATTTTATTTAATCACACCTCGCTGATTTGTCATATGCCAACATATACATCACCCTGTATATGATTTTGATGTGAATTGTTAGATGTATACTTGTTTGGATATTTGAATGTGGTTGTTGGTTGGATGATATAAATTTTACATTTTATTATGTAAATCAATGTTAGAATTTGGCGATGATATAAAATTTACATTTTATTATGTAAATCAAAGTTAGAATTTGGCGATGATATAAAATTTACATTTTATTATGTAAATCAAAGTTAGAATTTGGCGATGATATAAAATTTACATTTTATTATGTAAATCAAAGTTAGAATTTGGCGATGATATAAAATTTACATTTTATTATGTAAATCAAATTTACATTTTATTATGTAAAATTTACATCGTATGAGATATTAACCTTTTTGTTTAATGTTAATAATAAGTAAATTACGTTGTATGAAAAATTAACATTTATTCTGATGTTAACAATAAGTGATTTACATGATTTGAGAAATTAACATTATTTTGATGTAAATAAGAAGTATTTGCAACGTATGAAAATTAACATTGTTTTTGAATGTTAATAAAAAGGTAATTTCACCACATGTATAACTTAACATAGTTTTTATGTTAGTTTTACAAAATTTCAACCGTATGATGTAATTAACATTTTAATGATTAATATTATAAAAAAACTTCAATTGTAGGATAAATGTACATTATCTTTAATGTACATAAGATGAGAAATATACACCGTATGAGAATTTCACATTTTATTTATGTGGATATAAAAAGAAAATTTACTGTATGAACATTTAACATTTTTTTTTAATGTTAACATTAGAATGATTTCACCGTATGAGAATTGCACACTTTATTTATGTTAAATAAAAAGAAATTTACATCGTAGGATAAGTTACATTATTTTCAATGGTATTTAAAAGAGAAGATTCACTGTATGACAAAATTTACTTTTTAATTGTAAAAGTAAAGTAGGAATGTGACATGTATAAAAATTACTTTTTATTTGAAAAATAGTATTTCCACCGTATGATGAAATTAACATTTTTAATGTTAATATAATAAAAGAAATTTCACCATAGGATGTAATTAACATTTTTAATGTTAATATCAAAAGAAATTCAACCGTATGATGACATTAACATTTTTTTAATGTTAATATAATAGAAGAAGTTTAACCGTAGGATGACATTAACATTTATTTTTAGTGTTAATATTAAAAAATTTACACCGTATAGGAAAAATTACATTTTTCTTTGTAATTAAACGGTAAATTTCATCGTATGTCAAAATTTACTTTTTTACATGTAAATTATAAAGTGAAATGATATGGTATGTTAAAATTTACATTTTTCTTTGTAATTAAACGGTAAATATCATCGTATGTCCAGATTTACATTTTTATATGTAAATTATATAGGGAATAACACCGTAGGATAATATTGCAATTAATTTTTTTTTTTTTACAATGTGAATTAGAGGTAGTGTTTACATTGTAATTAAAAAGTATACATTTTTCTTTAATGTAAATGATTAGAATTTCACCGTATGTTAAAATTTACCTTTTCTTTAATGTAAATATATAGAAATGCATCGTATGTTAGAATATACATTTTCTATAATGTAATATAAAAGAAAATGCACGGTATGTTAAATTAACATTATTTTCAATGTTAAATAAAAGAAAATTCATGGTATATTAAATTAACATTTTTATTAATGTAATAAAAAGAGGATTTCCATCGTAGGAAAAAAAATCATTTTGTTAATGTAATAAAAAGAAAATCCACCGTATGCTATTTTACATTATTTTATAATGTAATATAATTGAAATACACCGCATGTTAAGTTAACATTATTTATAATGTTAATATAAAGAGAATTAACTGTAGGATTAATTTGCATTATTTTGTAATGTAAATAAAAAGGAATTTAACCGTAGGATTAAAGTATATTATTCTTAATGTAATAATGAAAAGAAATTCACCGTATGTTATTTTACCTTATCTTATAATGAAATGTAAAAGAATTCCACTGTATGTAAATTTACATTAGAAGAATTGCACCGTATGTAAATTTACATTATATTATAATGTATTATAAAAAGGATTTATACCGTAGAAAATTCACATTATTTTTAATGTAATAAAAAGGGAATTTCACTGTATGATAGTTTACATTATTTTATAATGTGATTAAAAATGAATATACACCGTAGGAAAAAGATTTCATTTTATTTATGTGATATATATAAGAATTTACACCGTAGGTGCAATTTACATTTTTATTTAATGTAAATCAAGAAAGAATGTGTCTAGAGTGGAAATTTACATTTTTGTAAATTGAATAAGAATGGTGATAAGAATGAAAGTTCACATTTATTTTGTATAAATTAAAATAGGAATGTGGCAAGTAAATAAAGATTACATTTTTATATGTAATTAGGAATGGAAATTACATCGTAAAATAAGATTACATTTTTGTCGTGATTGCAATTAAGAATGCACTTAAAGAGAAAATGAATATTTTATCGAATTATAATATAGTGGAAAGATGAAAATAAATAAATTGAACGATGTATTATAATTTACATTTTAATGTAAATTATAATAATATAATAAAAATAAATTAAGAGGAATGATTCATTGACTAATTATAAATTGCATTTTCATGTAATTGTAATTGAAGAGATAAGAGAATGAAAATGTACATAAGAATAATAATTAACGATTTATTTATTAATTTATATATAATATTTAAAATAGAATGAATTGTTAATAAATATAATTATTAACAAATAAGAAGGATTTTCAAAATATATATGTATATATATACGAGGATTGTTTGGGAAGTCCGAGATATTCTCATCCCGAATTAATCCAGCGGCGTTAAAGATCGAAGTAAGAAGACGACGTATGAAGACCGTAAATCTTCCGTCGAATGGACAACGATCGAGATCCTGAATTGACTTGCTACCAATTCATGGGTCAAGGTCATTGCCCAGACGTACGCGTTGATTTCACGGATTTGACTTTCGTTCAGACCCAGAGCATAAGTTTAAATGGATGGTGTGTCTGACATCGTACTTCGTTATATATCATATTGTTGATTTTCTGTTAATATATAAATGTTGGTGGTGAAGAATTTATTCTTTACTTAACACCCATTTATGTATTGATGGATAAGAAATGGTATGGTATGGAGTGACAGTGTGGCATACTAAGATGCGATGATCAAGGTTTCTTGTTGAAAAGCAGAACCTTATGGTGACGATCAAAGCACTGCTTGAATAAGTAGAGCTTTGTGTATTACGTAACTTCACGAGCCTCACACACCGGTTGAGTCTAAAACGGGCGAAGGGAACGCAGGGAAAGCAGCTCGTTTCTTTCTAGCTAGAAGTGGTGTTTGGGTTTTATCACGGCCCGACATTTTACTTATGTGGATGATGGAATGTGGCGCGCCTCGGATAGGTCCTATAGGACCGGGAAACGTGTGCTTAGGAATTGCCAATCCACTAAGCTGTATTTGCGGACCGGCCCTGCCATTTCCAAGGGTTCTCCGCGGGGAATCCTGAGGCACTAGCTAGAGTGTCTCGAATCGGTAAGGAGCTCCGCTCTAGCCTTGACTCATGATGGAAACCAAAATCCAAATACGAACCGACGAATTTGATTGTATTACTAGTATGGAGGCATAGTATATGGTACCTATGCTTCCTAAGATTAATACATTTACTTTGAAATGCTTTCATATACACTAATAATAATATTAGATGCGTATTTGCCATATTTAGCATGTTTAGTCACCATAAGGTAAAACCCTATCCTCTGGTGTGCGTTGCATTGTGTGATGGGACTTGGGTCTTATGGTGATTCCATTTTTTCCAAAAGCATGGCGTTGTTTACGATGTATTTAATTATTTGTTATGACACTTTAAATTATGCACGGCAATCCATTAGAGTAAACCCGTTCCGCGTTAGCGGCGTGGTCTTTGGATTTGCCTTATTTCTAATAGTTATTTTAGTTAAGAATTCTCACACCAGTCCCACGACTGACCCATAGTTTGTTTCACCTTTTTGCAAACTTGGGTGCCCTCTCTTCTACACGGGCAGCCAAGTAGACAGGTTCATTCTTTGCTTGGAGCTTTTCTTTGAAGCTGCTTTTTTTTCTATCTCTTGGATTTGCTTTTGTGGAGAGGTGATGACTTGGAGCTTCGAAGACCCTTTATCTTTTGCTTTATCGCATTTTCCCTTTTCTCTCTGACATCAGACTTATTTCCATTTCATGTTATTTTGGAGTTGGAAATTATTTCTTTTTATAAACTTGTTGTAATAATCTTAGTTTCCTGTGACTGTGGATTTTCTGTGGTTAATGACATTATATTTTTCGCTGCTATGATGTTGTTACTCTATGAATTTCCTATGCTATATTGTATATGTGTTCTGTGTTATTATATTTATGTTGTATTCCAAGTGATTACTCCTACTTTCATTTTCGTGGAAGTTTGGGGTCACCACAGAGGCTTCAGGATTATATAGCTATTGTTAATTCCGCTGTGTGTAAATGTTGTACTCTGATAATGTTATCCTGTATATATACACTGTTTATTGCAAAATTATGTTATGTATTATATTTTATTCGTTCCGCTGTGAGATTCGTGTTTACTCTGATTGGGTTCTTCTTCTTCTTCTATTCTAATTTTCTATCTTATCTATTCTCACCCTCTAACTTCTTCTTATTAATGATCACGAATTTCCGATGTCTGAATAGTCAACATGGTAGTTTTGTGTTGATTTTCGGAGTCGAAAATCCCAGTTCGTTACAGTGGTATCAGAGCTGAAGGTTAAGTGATTACCTTGGCTCTGTGGCGTGACTCAGTAGAGATGGGGTTAGCAATACTCTATATTGAGTGTATATATACGAGTGAACGTATTTGTAGATTTTATAAAATTGTTTTATATTGTGGAGATTTATTGGTTGAGTTGTTTGTAAATTCTGGTCGATCAGTTTGATCCACTGTATCGATAGGGATTACCAAACACTTGAATACGATAAACCGACATAGTATGTTTTGAAAGAGGGTAAATGAGATAATTTTACCCAAAGTATATTTCGATATAAAGAAAATATTTATATTTGAAGTATTATAGTATATTGGATGTGTTGGTTGATTATAGTTGAAATGGTTATATAAATAACCAATTAGAGTTCGTATAATATCGAAATCAGATTAACTAAATCTGAATTAAATCAGGATTGAAATTAAAAATTCTAAAAACTGGAAAAAGGTGTTTGCAAGTGGATTTGAGTTAAGTACAAGAAAATTTTAAGATCTTGGGAGATTTTAAATTGTTTGAAAGTATCCTGAATGATATTTTGAAAAAGATTTCAAAATCGAAGTGTTTAATATGGTTTCGAAAGTGATATAGTATTGAACTCACTTTGATAGCTGGGAAATAACTCTGATGATGCTGGCCACATCATCAGTGTTCATTTTCGAGTTGTAAGTGACGGATTACTACCAAAGAAATTGTTTTTGAAATTGTTTTGAGAAAGGAAGTTGTTTTAAATCCTGAAAGGGGATAATTTATTTTAGAAAAAATAAACTGTTTAAAATCCCCAGGAAGACTATTTAAATTAAAAACAAATTTAAATAAATTTTGAAAGCAAATATAAATTGAATTGAAATCAGTTAACTGGGAATTTAATTGGAATATAATATATCAAGTGGAATCAGTTTTGAATTGCGAGATAGAATCTGAAATAGTACTGGATTGATGAGTTAGGAATTTGGAATCGAGAATGAAACTTGAGTTTGAAATTGTAATTGACTTGTTTAAGCAAATAGCCATGTTAAAGATAAATTGATCAGAGATTGATTGGGATAACTTTGGTATATGCTGAATGGGCAGCAGAATAAAAAGAATATAATGATATGCCCAACAAAAAGGTACACATTTATTTTTATGGATTTGGTGATTTATGGGCTGATTTGGCAAGCCGCTTGGCTGTTTGATTTTCTTTTGGATTGGAGAGGGCCTAGAGAGGCGAGTTGGGGTTTGAACTATTGACCGGTACAAGGGAGGTGTTGGCGAAATTTTTCGAAAATTTCGGGTGTTAGAAAATTTTCAGGATTTTTGAAAAAATTTTTTAGTAGGAATAAATTAATATTTAAATTGAAATTAAATTGGTTCAGTTGAAACTGAAGTTAAAAGTGAACGAATAGTTTTTAAACCAGTTAGTAGGGTTTGTCTTCTACCTTAGCAATTTCGAGGACGAAATTATTTTAAGGGGGGAAGAATGTAACGACCCGCATTTTTCAGCGATATAATTAATTTATTTAATTATATTAATAATGGTTTGGTTATTTAAAATGACCAGAATTAAATAATAGTGAATATTTAATTTGAATAAATAATATAATAATATATTTAATTTTTGAAATAGTCAGAAATAGTGGAATTTACAAAATATTGTGAATTGGATCAACTGTGATATTTAATTCAGTTTAGAAGTGAATTAGAATAACGAATATATTATTCGAACGGTAGTTTGAACGTATAATTATATTATAATTATAATCGAGCTTGAAATGCGCTGCAGTTCACTATTTGGCGATTTGAACTTCAGTTGAATGTACAGGGTCCATTTTAAGTTGGATTTCTGTGAAATAAGAAACGTTAGGAGCTGGTGAAGTATATTTTTCTAGTGGAAGAGAAAAATCAAGATTTCGTCGTGTAGATTTTTAGTTATGTCCAAATCAAATTTTAGAAAAGTCGCTATGGAATTCCTTTATAATTTATATCGATTTATTTATATTATAAAAAGGATTTTTAAATATAAATCGAATATTGATGTAACACTGGATTTGAAATATCGAGTTATAAATCCCAATGTAACAGTATGATATTCTGTTGTGAATATATACGATAATATTTATTTTTAAATATTAAATTTAAATGTTTTTAAATATATTTATATAGTTAAAGGGGTTATTTAGGGGTTTAAAAATAATCAGTTTTGCAAACGACCTTAGAATTCAACGAAACTAATTTTGTTGGATCCGCAATATTGAATTATTGCTAGATTTCGATTTCCGTGATTTTTGAAGTCAGTATGTGGCTGTACGGGATTTTAATGTGAAAAACAGATGATATTTTGACAGTTAAAAATATGCTGTGTGAGCAAACGAAGTCGGAATTCGATGAAACTAGTTTCGTTGGGACCGTAATGTCAAACAGTAGCTACATATCCATTTTTGTGATTTTTGGGGGTCATGTGTGATCATAGGAATTTTAGAGGACACAGAAAATAGCGATTGCTTAAAATAAAATAGAATAATCGAATAAAAAAATATTATTTCTATCCTATATAATACCTTTAACTTCTCTTAACCTAATTCAACCCTTTCCACGGTCAAACACATTTCCGCCGTCACTTTTCTGTTTTCTCTCAAGCAAACGCAAGTTCAAAAAAATCATTAGGAAAGAAAATCAAATTCAATAAATCGCTATATTTATGTTTTTGGGGTCGTCATGTACTGCTCTTCGATGCAGTATGAATTTCATCTGGTTTGAGAAAAGTTTTTGACGTTGGTATTTTACAGCGTTAAACTAGGGTTAGATGATTTGCGAAATTGGTGTTTGGATTCACGAATTGGTTAATGTATTCGAGTTTGTGGTTTCGATTAGCTGTTGTTAGAGAAAAATAAGAGAGTTCGGTGCAAATATGGTTCGAGTGGTTACTGTGAATGCGAGAAAGGGACAGAGAACAGAATGTGGTTCGTGGGGGAGAAACTGGGAAACTGCAATATTGAGGAGGTCTTTGAGTGCTCAAGGTGGCGACGAGGTGATAGGGGATGAGATTCGGAGTTGTAGGGATCCCTTGAGAAATTTTGGTGATATATTTGTTAAATCAGTTCACTGGCGAAATGTGTTCGGTCTGAAATCCTTTTTCAGGGAAGCAGGTGCGAGTGTTAACAAATTGGTATGATGATGTAGAGGGCTAGAAGAGGAAAGGAGTGGTGATTTTTTTTGGAGTTTAATGAGGTAACGGTGGAGTTTGAGGGATGTAAAGATTCGTCAATGGCAATGAAGAAGCTGGAGGACGTCGGCTTCTTTTTGAACGAGGAAGATGGATTATGGTTTTGGGCTTGCGCAAGGATAGATTGGACCGGGTTGGTTTGGGTAAAGCCCGAAGTTAATTAAATTCCAAGATAATTCTATTTTAATTAGTACGTTAACTTGTATAATTAATATCTTTTCCGTACGATACCCAAATTCAGCGAAACAAGATCCGTTGGGATCGTATGGACGGTGGCTACATCAGGAGCTAACTGGAGGTAAATTCGAGCTCGTTACAATTTATGGCAAATAATATGTCTGATCAGAATCAACTAACGCAAATCGTTATTTAACGATTAATGCGAAAGGTGAGCAATCTCACTAACTCTGCTCAGTTTATATTTTTATAAAATATTTTTAGAATAAATAAATGATGGTTGTTTGCTGTGTGTTGGCTGTTTGGTTGAACTGCTAGTCAGTTGATTGAAAATATAGATAACGATATAGATATAAATCGTTAATCGAATATAAATTCTGTTTTTCAGAATACTTCACATCCATGTTATTTATGTTAATTAACATCTGTGGATGCAGGGAAACAGGTCGGAGGGACCCAACTGGGATCCTCAACATTTATTTTACTGTATTTCATATATCGTGTTATATGAAATCTGTTGTTGATTTTGTATGTTGGTATGATACTGATCATTGTTATATGGTATGTTAAATACTATAAAGAATATTGGAATGTTAAAAAGGAAATTTTCATTGTTATAATGAAAAAGGAAAATATTTATAAAATCAAAAGATTTTATTAAAAGAAAACTATTTATTTAGAAAATTAAAAAAAAGGGATATTTATTTGTAAAGTAAATAGATAGAATTGAAGGGAAATATTTGTAAAATATTTACAGATAAAATAGAAAAGAAATATTTGTAACTATTTACAAATAAAATGGGAAAGGGATTTATTTGAAAAATAAATAAAATATATAATTCAGGAGTTATATAGAGAAGTAAGAATCGATTTCAACATCGATATTTGAAACCGAATAGTCAGTAGGGTTAATCAGTAGGAGTTAATCAGTTAGAGTAAATCGATTAGAGTTAGAATTAATTGAATTAGAGTAATTGAACATAGTTAATCAAATTAGGATTTATGGAATATAAGTTATCCAATTAGAATTGATCGAATATAGTTATTTGAGATAGAGCTAGGCAAACAATAGTTATTTAGGATGTGTTGCCATTTCGTACGACTGCTAGCGTAATTCGCAGGGCTGCAGATGGCCTACGGCGGTAAGATGTTTCCTGAGGGAATCAGGCGTAACCATTGTGATCGCTGCGATCTAGAGTCAAGCGAATGGTGTTAAATTGGATATTAGCCTTTCAAAAGAAAGTTAAAACAACATAGTTATTCGAATATACATTTATCGAATATTAGTTATTAGATAGGAGTTAAATAAGTAGAGTTTAATAAGTTGAGTTAATCGAGTTGAGTTAAACAAACCGAGTTAATCCAAGTGAGTAAATCCAAAGGAGTTATTCGAAATAGTTTATTCGAATAAAATTAAAGGAGTTAATCAAATATAGTTTATTCGAAAGGAGATTAATCGAATGTAAATCATTCGTAGAAGGTTAATCGAATGTGAATCATTCGAAGAGAGATTATCGAATGTAGTAATTCAAAGGAAGAGTTATCGAATATAGTTTGTTCAAAAAAGGAGCTATCGAATAGAGATTTCTCGAAGAAGAGTATTATACGCTGAATTCGATTATATCGAATTCAGGAAAGTAATATTTACTTTCGGTTTAATCAAGATTTACTTAATTATTAATAAATTAGTGTTTTAGTTATTTAATTAAATTAAGGAATAAAAGATATATTTTGAAGTGAATATTTAGGAATAAGGGATTATAACGCTTTAGTTATAATCAATGTTTTAAAATAAAGAAGTGGGTTCTAAATGGAACCCGAGAGTTACGTAAGGAAGGTTGTTAAAGTTTTGAAAGGTGAACTTTGTCTATTTCGAAGTTAGAAATGTTGTTCAGTTAAGTTCTGAGAGGTAGTTATACCCCAACTTGATTGACTTCGTTTTTAACTAAGAAATGGTTAAAGTTCGATAATGAAGGTTGATTAAGTGAATTCAGTTATTAAGTGTAACGGTTTAAATTGGCTTAGTGCTGTTTTATTAAAACATCTGTTTGAAATCAAATGAATAAATTTTGGAAACATCTTCCAAATATAATCAGAGATATTTTCTAATCATAGAAAATGGAATGTTAATGAGAAAGAATACTGGAATGATAGTGATACGCGAAACAGAGATGGAAATGTTTTCCAATGATTGATGATGTATATTTTCTAAATTTAGAAATAAGAATTTACCAATATAGAGAGAAATGGGGAATTGGATAAATTAAAGATAATTTAATAGAAAGAGATAAATGTGGAATGTTGAAAGATCGATAGAATTTCCATCTGGAAATAATATCGTTGGTTGCACACCTGTTTTTCTTTGATAGTTAAATCACCGACTATCAAAGTTTTTGACCATTTTATCATCGTCAATATGGAGAGACCGGGATCAGATACATTATCTGAAAACCACTCTGTATGACGTTAGCGTTGCGATCAAATATTGAAGACGGAGTTATGCAAGGGCTATCCTATTTACAGAATAGTGCCTTCGGTTTGTCCAGTCCCAGGACAAACGTGAATGGACGAATGTCTGACAGAGTATATCTAACGGATCGCGTAAGTTGATCTATTCAAATGTACTTATGTTTGGTGGCGGAGGAATTCGTTTCTCTTAGCTTTATACCCGTGGTATTTTTGGAGAAATCAATTTGTGATTTGACGGGTATGATGATGTGGCATTCAAAGTAAATGAATGTATGATCTGTCAAAGATACGTTATGATCTCAAGCCTCATCAACCAAGAAATGACAGAAATCGGGCAGGCAGCATGGCTAAGTGTGTCGCTCCCATTAGGGTGTATACCACCTATCAAGAGAAAATCCATTTCATTCTTTTATCTATGATCGATGCTGTCCCTTTTTGGGAAGACGGTGGGTAGCTCCCAACCGTTGGTGATATACATTCGATACACTCAAGTGAAATGAGTGGTCGGTCATGTGTGGGCCGGGTTGCAAGACGTTCTTGTTGAACCCAGTGTATTCGTCTCTAGAGATACACTATCGGCAGGTGGTCCCATACCTTGTCATAGTCGGAATCCAATCTCCAATAAGCGCTCGCGGTTTTGTCTGTATACTATATATGTGGAACGTGAGATGCAAGCGTTCTGCTAGATTCTAATTACTTGTGATTAGACATTATTATAATATCAGAGAAGTATTGATTTCCAAAACTGTTTTGGGTTATCGTAAGGTTAAAACCGCCCATGTTTATGTGTGGATTGGTCTTATGATTATCTTTTATTTGAAAAGGGTTTTGAAAAGTTAAACCGAATGATTTGAGTTTACTCACACCAGTCCCATGACTGACCCGGAGTTTATTTTGTTTTGTTTTCCCTAAACTCTTGGGTGCCCAAATTTTTACGGGCAGTCAAGTAGTTCAGGTCTTTACAGATATGCTTGGAGGAGCTTGAAGCAGGAGGCTTCAGGATTATATAGCTATTGTTAATTCCGCTGTGTGTAAGTGTTGTACTTTGATAATGTTATCCTGTATATACACACTGTTTATTGCAAAATTATGTTATGCATTATATTTTATTTCGTTCCGCTGTGAGATTCATTTTTACTCTGATTGGGTTCTTCTTCTTCTTCTATTCTAATTTTCTATCTTACCTATTCTCACCCTCTAACTTCTTTCTATTAATGATCAGGAATTTCCGATGTCTGAATAGTCAACATGGTAGTTTTGTGCTGATTTTCGGAGTCGAAAATCCCAGTTCGTTATAGATAATATGCCTAAAGTTTTCATGAAATGGGAATGAATTGTAATGAAATTTTTCGAACATAGCATATATATTATGTTTTGAGGCTTTAATTTGGGAGTGCAATTTTGATATGAACATTAATGATTGAATAAAGATGAATATACCTAGGATTTCAATTAGAAATTGTAACTGCGCGTATGGCACGAGGTTAGGTTGCATTAGTGGCGAAAGTTTGCCCAGACCCGACCGACATATCCTGCAGCCACTAATGTTGAACCTAATGTAAAATGCCTAAGTGCAAAAAAAAAAACGTAATGGTGCTAAGACATGAGGTTAAGTCAACTTTTGGTAGAAGTATGCCCGGACCCGCCCGACAAATCCAGCATCCACAAGTGTAGGCTTAATGTGAGAGGTCTTGTGCTTATATATATAAATATATGTGTATAACAAGATATGAATAAATGACAATAATGGTAATTAAATGTCTAACTCAGAAAATAAGAAAGAAAGGGATGTAATGAACTGAGTTAGTGTGATACGAAGGAAAAGTGATGTATTTCCCTAAATGACCTATTTCTGAGAACGTGGTTGCAAGTAGGCCACAGTAACTAATGTAAGAAGAGTAAAGAAATTACTTGTTACCACAGATTTAGATGGGAATACGTTATGAAAATAAATCACTGATTCCTTCTATCAAACTGATAAGGTGCCTGGAGTGTTTTCCTTAATTAAAATAAGGAATATATATATATTACAGTAAATGAGGATACAGGAATACAATAGTAAAAGAAAATGGTTTAATAGGGGAATGATAATAACCCATTATAAATAAGTAACATTAATGAAAATGTTGTATAATAGGTAGACTTGGCCTAGGGACAAGTGAATATTATAACTTAGGTTATAATAAACTAGTAAGAGGGTGGGATAACTGGTGAATTGAGTTAAGGAACGCTTAATTGGAAATTAAGTAATCAGTAAAAGGGGAAACCTGAAACCAGTTATGAAAAGGGGGAAAATATATTGTAATTAATTATAAATTAAGTGAACTGTAAGCTTGGAAGTCTGAAACCCGTTGATAAGAATGTTTTAGGGACAAGAGGAAATTATAACATAGATTATAATAAACGGGTAGAGAAACTTATTAATGGGCCTTAGTTAATAGAACTAAGTCAATAAGTAAACAACGTTAAGTTGTATTAACAATGTAAAATGGAATTATGATTAAATGAGAAAGAATGAGGAAAACGTATGAAATAAAATAAGTTATATTTAATCATAAATGGTAAGTGACATGTTAATTAGAAAACATATGAATTGGACATACTTAATTACATATTAAGTAAAACATGTTATTGTAATGATGAAATCAAACAAGAATATAAAAGAGATTGTAGATTACAGACCTTGGGCCACAATCTAGAGAATAACATGTTGGGCCTAATTAATAAACTTAAATGGATTAAGTCGTATGACTAAAATTAACAAGCAAGAGAAACTTAGTAATTTCAATAAGAATTCAATATGAATGGGAATAACCAAGTAAACTGGAAACCTGGTGAGGTGGGGTAAGCGCGTAAAAGAATGTTTAGACATAAGGTCTAACAACATGCTAAAGTAAGGAGCTTAGACCAGTCCGTACGGTTGAGGGTGAATAACCCAACGGGGTAGATCATCGAGGTGTTATAAAGCACGAGGGGAGCGCACATTCATCTGATTGTTATGACGGTTCGAAGGGACTGGAAGGGGAAGCACGCGGCTTCCCGAGGTACGTAAGGTGATCCTAGTAGTCCTCTGTGCGGTGAAAGATGTCTTAGGCTGTGCTCGCAGAGGTTGGGTCTGTGCGTAACTACTAGGTGGGTGGGCCTTGACTGCAGATGTAGCTATGCAGTCAGAGTGTTGTGACGTGGTGACACCAGGGTAGTTCGGCGGTTGCCTCACGAGGAGGCAGAGAGAGAAAGGCTACAACCAAATATAGTAGATCGTCGGATACCCATCATCGGCAGCCAGTGGGATGCGGAAAGACTCGAGCTAAACCCAAGATACCATTTAACCCTTCACTATCGGGGTATGGGGTTGAGGGGAGACGCCACATGGATGTTTAGATTGTTTGCCTAGGGCCGTCGCTTAGCTCTGGTAGTCTTTACTAGTTGAGGGAGGGGCCGAGGTGGGGTCATAGCCACCACGAAAACAGACCCTAGGTATCTCTCTATATAGAGGTTCTTTAGAGACAGGCCTGTACAGATATGGAAAAGCTCCCGATCGAGTTCTGTGTTTCTTGTATCGCCCTGCCACGGAACTCGGTGCACATTAGGGGACGTGCGATTGAGGCATCAAGCTACAAATAAAGATATGTATGGTGGACAGTCTAAATACATGCATATCAGCTCTGGGTGGTGTGTCGTAGACTTGAGGGCATTACTCTGTTATGGAGTCTGATTCGAACAAAGGTGGCAGTCTGTATGTTTGCGTAGCATAGTAATGATAGATATATGTGGAACGTAATATTGTTATCCGTATATCACTACGGCATAGGATGAGGGACTGCGTATACTGCGATAGTGTTACGGTGGGGACTGTGCGAGTGGGATTCCATGGGGTGTACCTCGATATTGGGGTAGCTACACATATACTGTATTAGGTTAGTTCACTGTGAAGTAAATGGGTACGACGTGTGTGTAAGCCTTGAGTGCTGTTAACCTAAGTAACCTAATAAATAAGATAATATGATTGAACGTATATATAGGATTATCCAAATTGTATAGTTTAAATCCAGTCACTAGAACTTGTGTTCTGACCCCCTCCACATAACATACTCGCAGGTTAGATTTGTGGCAGGGACATGAGACATTATAGCTTTGGATACTGGTTAGGCAGTATTATTAATACGGTAAGGCTATACTTTGATTTATATTATATTTTATCCATTCCACTGTGAGATGTTTTCTGAGATTTGACATATTTTATGTCTCTATCTTTTCTACAGGATACCAGAGCAAACCAATCCGAGTTTCGATAGATTGGAATTTTGAAAAAAAAATCGACCTATCGAAGTTGGGGTTGTCACAGTTTATATTATGAACAGTTTTAGGGACGTGTGCCTACTTTTCACTAAACTATATATATATACTCGAGGAGAAGATTATAGGATGAGTGTACTATAAAGAGATAATTCGTGTTATTAAAGAACACAAACAGTCTACAAAGTTTCTTTTTTTATTGTGTGAAGTCATTTCTGCTACTCAGGCGCGTCAAGTCCTCTTCGGCTGTTGAGGCGAAATCCTGTTCCGCTGCTCAGGTCCCTATTCCACTGCTCAGGGGTTGTAAAGACCTATTCCTTCAGGTTAAAAGAGGGTTATTGTATATTTGAAATTCCAGAAGGAGTCTGGGACTAGATGTATGACGGTGCTCCAAACTAATGTAAAAAAAATCTGGTGTCGTTTATTTTTATTTACTGCATTACATATTACTTATCTGCGATAACTTAGTATTTACCTCGTTAAATTTTTATTTTCAGTACTATATCAAGTACAGTATATCGCACTACCAAGACTTTCGTATATGCACTCAGTTCCATATTACTTGATTCTATTTTCGTAGTCTTTTTATTTGGTATCAGAGCATGACATCTTATAACTGTAAAACAGTTATTTGGTATTTCGATAATATGGAAAATAACACTAACACAAACACCAACACCAACACAAACACAAGTTTCACAGAAGGTCAATCCACTGCACATCCTCCACTTTTTAATGGCATGAACTATGATTACTGGACTACACGAATGAGAATTTATATGCAAGCCAATGGATTTGAAAATTTAATATTATTCAAAATGAATATACTATTCCTACTAACAATTATTCCGAGTGGTCAAATTCACAAAAAGCTGATGCTACTTCAAATGCAAAGCAATGAATATGTTGCATTGCACCTTGGATAGAAATGAGTTTAACCGTATATGCATGTGGTATCTTCATTTGCAATACTGCATATGAAATATGACGAACACTTAAAGTAACTCAAGACGGAACAGCAAGGCTAAACAAAGTAAGATATCTATGCTTAAATTTTAATTTCATAATTTTAAGATGAATAGAAATGAATCTGCCAATGATATGTACTCTAAGTTTCAAAACATTTATCATTTATTACTAGGATTAGGAGAGAAATATTCTGACTTTGACATAGCATCAAAAATCGTGAACTCTTTAAAGAAAGAATGGGAAAGAAAGGTCTTGGCAACCGAAGAAGCCAATAATCTTTCAATCATGAAAGCAGAAGAGTTAATAGGAAACTTAATGTAACACCCCGTATTTTCTGTGAACATAAAAGTAACAAAACAAAGTATAATTAATTTTTAAGGGAATAATTAAGTGAAACGGTTTACGCCATTGCGTTCGTCTCGGAATTCTACTTGAGATAGAGTCCGAGTTTGCGTAAATCGGACTTCGTATGAAGAAGTTACGACACTTAAAAGTTTCAGGAATTTAAAATAAAAACCGGCCCGAATTCAAATCACACACCCGGGCTGGGCGGGAAAATTCCCGCCCAGGACCCAGGTCGACTAGGGGGTCGACCTGGGTAGAACAGGTCGACCATGGGGTCGACCTGGGGGTCGACCTCCCCCCTTTTCCAGATCCATGGACATATTCGTTTTTCTGTATTTAGATGCCCGTTCTGACCAGATTCGTTGCTCCTAAGCTATTTAAACACCTCCAAACCTCACTTTCGCTCGACACAATTTCATTACGCCCATACTCTGTCCTAATTCATATTAATATAAATCAATGGCGTCATTACTCTGCTGAAACCTAAGCTAGAACAAGTGCTCCTTCTTCTTCCAATCTTAATAGGATTAAAAGAGAACAACTACAACCCTTTTTTTAGAATCCAACCAAGGTGAGTACAGTTATTTTCAGATATGAAATTTAATTATGATCTTGACATTGTTATAAATCCGAATTGGAGATTATGCATATTCTTGTTTATCAGATCTGCTTTCCTGTGCAGATCGATCTTATTCCTGTTTATCAGATATGTTTTTCTGTGTAGATCTATCTTATTATTGTAACTTTTCTGGATCTCTTCCTTCCTTATGTTCTATAGCCGGGCTACCACGAGCCTGAGCCAAATCTCATAAGAGATTGACGGGGGAAAAATAAGGAATGACGCATAATTGGACATGACTGGTTTTTGACTAATTTAAGAAAAGGGCATATGTTGTAATTTAAGATCCAGATCTAGGCATATTATATATGATGGTTTATGATTTGGAAGAAGTAGAATTATTGTATGACAACATATGACTTGTAATTTGGGAACATAATGCAAGTTATTATTCAAGATCTGATTTTGAGGACATAATACATGTCGTAATTTAAGATCTAGATTTGGGGGCATATTTTATATGACGATCTATGACTTGGAAGAAAAAAGATATATGATTTAGGCGTAAAAGATCTATATTAAAATAGGATAACTATTAATTGTGAATACGCCTAAATAGGGATTTTGGATATTTGACATACGCTGTAGTCAAAGGCTATAATTTGGCATAATTCATATTGTATATCATGATTTGGGGTTTTTGGAGAATATTCTGTACTATGTAAATTTAACTAGAAATTTGGGGCATATGTTATATTGTGAATTATGACCATAATTTGAGCATGTAAAATTAGGCTTAATTTTATGATTAAGCGAGGTATGTAAATGGAATTTTAAGGGATGATTAAATCTGTTAAATTGCCTAATCTGCTAAATCTATTGAAATTGAATACGGTGATTTGGGGTATGAAAATCTGTAGGCTCGATCTAAAATCGAGCAAAATATGTTAATAGAACTTTGGATAACCTGATGTAATTTGTAAAGAAGTTAATTTGTTGAATTGGCATAATTAGTCTGATATTGGCATAATCCGTGAATGAATACTTCAGCTAAAATAAGGATGCTGAGACACGAGGTTAGGCTCTGTTTGCGGTAGAAGCCTGCCTGGACCCAACCGACTTAACCAGCAACTGCAAACTATCAGTCTAATGTGAGAGGTCGTAGGTATAAAGATGCTTAGACAGGAGGTTAGGTCTGGCTTGTGGCGGAAGTCTGCCCGGAACTGCCCGACACATCCAGCGGCCACAAGCTACCGACCTAATGTGAGAGGTCTGTGCATTAATATTTAATTAATGCAAATCTAAGATAAATATGATGCCTAAAACGTATTGGGTAGATAAGGTTAAATCAACTGGACTGTTGAATCTTATAAACCCGTTTGAAAATCTGTAGGCCCAATACAAGGTTAGGTGAAACAATCTGTAAGTCTGTTAATCTGTATATCTGATCCGTTAGTCTGAAAACTTGTTAATTTGTATATCTGATTTGAAAACTTGTTAACTTATATGTCTGATCTGAGAACTAGTTAATCTGAACTTTGTACATCTGAAATCTGTAAGCAAGTTAATCTGAAAATCTGTTAGTCTGGGGACACAAGGTTAGGAGGGGCAATTTCTTGTGTCATATGTTGTTTAGGACCCATACTAGTCAGTAACCCTTTCTGGTATCAAAACTATGACCCAACACTAGGTAGGGGTCCAGGGCATGCTTACTAAACTAATTGTAAGAGGTTCACTTTGATAATGGCGAGGGGTGTTGATGGCGCATTCCAACTGGGTTATGTGCGTGCATGGATCCACTCTGCTCTGAGGATGTAAGACACCGTGACATCTGTAAATAGGTCTGTGTCTATAGGTTGCCACTTTAGGGAGTGATACACCCTTCTGTGGGACCGTCACAGGGTATTTATGTATTAGGGAGTCGATCGCTTGGGGTAGAATTTAGGGTACACTTAGTTTTGTCTGTTTCTGTTAGGGTATCGTCTGTTTCTGTTGGGGTGGTAACACCTGTCTATTTCTGTGTGGTACTGTCTGTTAGGGTGGTAAAGGCCCATTACTAGTGTACACCTAATTCTAATATTCTGTTTCCGTCTCTGATTCAATTTATGCTTCTGTTTCTATACCATCTGTCTCTGTTCAGGTGGTAAAGGTCCATTACTAGCATTTTTCTCTGTACATCTGTCTCTGTTAGGGTGGTAACGACCCATTACTAGCACCGTGTTTCTGAAGAGATTGTTCTGTTTTCTGTTTAGATATTAGGACAACACCTAATTCTGTTATACTAGTATTAGTGCAGAAAAGTGAAAACCAAGTAAGAAGCTTAGTTTAGCCTATATCATTCTGTCTCTTTTGTTAACCTTCTACTCCTGTTATGGCTATCTCTCGTCCAGTTTTATTTACATGTCATAATACTGTTATCTTTTTATATGCTGAAAGTCACTGGACTCACCAGACTTATGTCTGACCTAGTTTGTTTCACCTCTTTTCTTCCGTTCCCCCCCCCCCAAGGTTCTCAGGGTGGAAACATAGGAGCTTGATTAAGATTCCATCGGCTTGAAGTGCTATAAGTGCTTGAAATATTGCTTGGCTTTGATTCTACCTATTTATGGCATTCTCTGTTGGTGATTATGGCTTTAAAATTATGCATTCTGAAGGATTTTGTATAAGACTGATATTTGTGTACTTGGGTTTTGGTATTGTGATGTAACCAAACTTATTTTTGTTTCTGCTATAATAAAGTTATAAAATTTTCAAGTAATACTTTACATATCTGTCTTGTAAATTTATGTTCTATTTATTATAACGTTCCACCGAAGTTTAGGCATTCCCTTTGCGAGTGACCTTAACTGAAGTGGGGTGTTACACTTGGTATCAGAGCTGAAGGTTACCAGACTTGATAAAAAGTTTTTGAAAACTGTTTTCAGAAAGGTTTTAAAAAGGAAGTATTTTCAAAAGTAAAGTTTATTTTGAAAAACATAATCCCCAAAATCCATATATTTGTCTTTCGAATTCTCTATTTTGAATCTCTTCATTTTCTTTTCAGCATGTCTGGATTACACGAGATACCCGAGGGCATACCAATACCAACTTCTGGAGGCTAGGGCCACCGCCGCAGGCCCAGCAGATGTTCTTCCTCCCCCCTCCTCCCCCCCCGGTGTTGATACTTTTTCGAAGATATGCAAGGACTTTCGGGTAATGGGCGGGAAACCTTTTCACATATCAGAGACGTTTGTTGAAGCTCGAAATTGGCTTAAGGAGGGGTGGAAGATTTGTTTGGTATCTTCGAGATAGAAGATGGAAGGAAGGTCCAATTAGTTGCTTGGTTAATGAAGGACGAAGCCTCGTTTTGGAGGGAGGTCACGAATGGAGAGCGTCCAGTCGAGACATGGATGGATTTCAGGCGTAGGTTCTAGATGAAATTCCTCTCACGAACGGAAGAGAATTTATACATGGAAAGGTTCTTAGCATTGAAGCAAGAGAATTCATCAGTGAAGGAGTACATCAACAAGGTCAATCAGTTGGCGAGATTCGGCTTAGACTTGGTGAACACACCTGAGAAGAAGGCCTCGATATTCGTTAAAGGTTTGAATGAGCCGCTACATGGGTTGGCTATGACCCCCATTCCTATGGGGGCTACCTTCGAGAAATTGGTTGACATGGCATTAATGCATGAAGAGAAAGCCAAAAGTGAGAAGAAAGAGGAATAGCTCGAAGGACCACAGAACAAGAAAGCGTGGCCCAAAAACGAAACATAAAAGAGGGATGAAAAGTCTGAAGATAAGAAGGAGAAAAAGTTCTTTACTTGCGGAAGCTTGACTCATCTGAACAAGGATTGCAGAAAGAGGAAGGGCGCTTGCTTCAAATGTGGAGAAATGGGACACTTCACTAGGGACTGTCCGAAGAAACGTAGGCAAGGGCAGAGGGCAGAACCTACTTCTGGAGGGCAGGCGACTGCTCTTGTGACTGGTAGATAGGGTAAAGATAGGAAAATTTCTGTAGAAGGATTAATTTCCTTATCTGATTATTGAGTTAAAACTCTCTTTGATTCTGGCATTTTGATTCTGTAATTAAGACGCTGCACTTTAATACTAATCTTGTTTCTGATCCCACTATAGTCTCAAACCCCATAAGGGTTACGACTCATCTGTTTGTGATAAGTTGGGGTTTGAGGGGGTCTGTATTGGGCGTTAAGTTAACTACGATGCATAAATTTTGAGTTTTTGTCGGATATATCATGCTTAGTTTCTTGAGAATCATTTGATAATATGATCTGTACCAGTAATATGTGAGTATCTGAATATTTCTGAAAAGGATAGGGGTTTTTACACAAAGCGTGAAGTAGATTTCAAGTTTTGACATTGTTTAATGGGAGTAATTCTCTGAGCGTCAATCTGATGTTGATTTCGGGGTTGATACTTAGGGATTTATTCTCTTAACCAATTTCTAATGGGAACAGAACTTTTGTACTTGCTTTTATCACTCGGCTGTAACCTATCGATCGATTCTTCAACCTTTAGATAGAAACTAATGGGTGTAAACATGTGTTTGATACATGTTATGTTTGATGATTGCAAGTGGATGAAAGTTGTTGCTAGTGGTTGCTCATGGATGCATATACACACACTAGGCACTAGATCGGATCAAAAGCACTCTCATATTGCATATGGATGAGTGTGCATTTTTCGATTTTTGTGGATGCAAAATGATTGACTCATCACATGGATGTTGCATTTGGATGAATGTGTATGCACTCATATAGAGATGATGTGTATCAAATAGGATTTCTTGCATACATAAGTGGACTCATAGCACTAACATAATTCGCATTAAGGAGGTCAACTAAATCAGTAGACCGCCTGATCTTTGCATTAGATAAGAGACATATACACACACTTTTGCATATGTTCATATAACATTAGAATTTTTATAAGAACAATGGATGCTTGTGGATGATGTTGAGTAGATGGGTGATTGGATGGTAGGACACATTCTTCTTAACTTGAAGATTTCGGGGACGAAATCCTTTAAGGAGGGGAGAATGTAACACCCTGTATTTTCTATAAACATAAAAGTAACAAAATAAAGTATAATTAATTTTTAAGAGAAGAATTAAGGGAAACGGGTTACACCATTGTGTTCGTCTTGGAATTCTGCTTGAGATAGAGTCTGAGTGTGAAGACCCGTAACTTCCCCAGTAAGGAAAGAGCAGATACTTCGAGAACAACACACAAAAGAACGCAGACTGAAGAACATTTCATTGTATATTACAACAATTCCATCAGAATACAAGAATATACAGAGTATGAATAAATATTTCACAGAAAAATATCAGAGATTTAAATTACATTTAAATACATCGCAGGAAAAATAATACAAAACAACTAGAAGTAATACACGGATACAGAGCTTTCCGAGTATCATTCCAGCTGTAAATCAGGATCCTGTGAATATAAATCTGCAAAATCAAAACTACTAGCTGCCCATCTCGAAAATAAGGGCACCCAGAGTTTAGGTTAAAACAATAAACTCCAGGTCAGTCATGTGACTGGTGTGAGAACTAAAACAGTTATTAATCTTTATTTTAAAGTTAGGTAAATCAAGGGACCACGCCGCTAATGCGGAACGGGTTTCCTCCCAAGAATACCAAGCTATTATAAGACCCTGGTCCCATCACACAATACAACACAAGCCAGAGGATAAGGTTTTACCTTATAATAGCCAAAGAATGCTTGATACGTTTAAAACAGATTATTTTGATAGTACTATAAGTGTATAGTGTCAAAAACAATTTCAATCATAAGTATCAATCATAGGCGACATGAATGCCCCATACCACTATGTCGCCATATATAGGTTTACAACTAAAACCTCAAAGTGTCGTATTGGAAGTTGGATTTCATTTATGATATAAACCCAGGCTAGGGATCGTCCTCACCGATTCGAGACCCTCTAGTCCGTCCCTCAGGAACAGAGCGCATCGTCCCCTGGACTTAGGGTCGGTCCACCGATGTGGATTATAATTCCTGAACACTGCGTTTCCCCGCCTTATGGGGCGTAAATGAGTCAACAAATGACTCCATCGGCTCCACATAGTCACCGATATATCCAAGGCGCTTGTCAACAGCAACAACCACATAAGTCAAACTCGTCAGGGCGTGTAAAACCACTGACGCCAATTCTAACTAGAAAGAAATGCATGCCCCGCTGATATCCGCCTCCCGTTTTTGGTTCATACCTGGTGTGAAACTCGCGAATTAAACGCTACACAAAGCTATGCCACAAAGGCCGTGCTTTGATCATCAACCATAAGACTTTGCTTTTCAACAAAAGCCTTGATCATTTGCATCTTAGCATGCCACACAGGCAAACCACTCCATGCAACCGATATCCATCAATCACACAGAATGATATCCAATGTCAGACACACAGTCCATTTGCAAGTCCGTTCCGGGTCTGAACGAAACCGGAGGCACCTTGTACCTCGCATATCCATCGATCTCCAAGTACGTATGGACGATTACCAACTGATTCCCTCCTCTTGGGTGTACAACCCAAATAAGATCATCAGTAATCACCCAAAGGACGTGAAGACCTACGGTCTTCAACACCGTCTTCACCTTCGACTTATCGTCGTATCAGTTATTCAGAATGGGTTAAACCCGGTCTTTCCGAATAACTCGCGTATATAATAAACAAGTGTTACACAAACACAACATACGCCTCATTCCAATTCATCAGTCACTAACCGTAAACTAGTAAGAGAATAACTCCCCAAATATTAACCCCGAAGGCCGAAACCAACATCAAATCAATACCCAGGAAATCATTCTTCTTAGCTTACCTACAGTTAGTTTCTAAATTTAACATTCTTAGGGAAAGGTTCCCATTAATTTTATCAAAGATAAATTCTTTTAAATTTATTCTTTAATCTTCCTTTGAATATCACTTCAAACTAGTCGTGATTAACGAACCTTACCGAAGTAATCATTTGTTTTAATTTCCCAGTCCCAACCTATTCATCCCATGAAGTAAAACTTGTAATACTTCATATCTAACACCACGGTGTTATCGGTAAATTTAATTACCATTTCACGTTCAAATCTAATTAAAGATTTAACTATCGCCTAGAGAAAAATTGGTGATACTCCATTCTCGATCTTTTCAATCTAATTAAAGATTCATTAAAACTCCACTTAGTTTTAATATTTAACTGGGTTAAAGAACCGATGTCATTTAAAACACAGTTCACGATAAACCCAAAATCACATTCCATTCTATCAGCCTTTAACTGTAAAATAGCAAGTGAGCAATTCCCTAAGTATTAACCCTGAAGGCCGAAACCAACATCAGATACATACCCAAGAAACCATTCAACTTAACTAATCTCCAATTAGTTTCTGATTTTCTTAGCTTAGTTGGGGTCTAAGAACAGTATTATTTAAGATACCATTCACGACAACCCAAAATCACATTCAATTAATTATCGGGTTAAAGAACAAGTGTTATTTAAAACACCGTTCACGATAAACCCAAGAATCAATTCAAATTCAATTCCAATTAAATACCATTTAATTGGTACACTTCATTAAATCCAAATAAAAAGATTTAATCTTTTTCTCAACTCGGTTTAAGAACAGTGTTTATGAAGACACCATTCACGACAAACCCAAATCCCATTTGATATTAAATACCAGGCTCTGAATAGAAAATGTATCGACTTATATTCAATATCAAATTCTACGACCAACAAATATCACATGGGAAATAACGATATAAATATATCTTTCAAATTTCCATAACAATATCTGTATAATCACGAAATCCAACATCGAAATATTCCAAAGACAATTTCGATTCAAATCCATTCCAATTCAATTATTGGAAGTCCTGGTTATTTTCAAAACCATTTCAAATCCAATTTATTTATTTTAAAAATAAATAAATTATTATTATTGTTCAAAAGTAGTTCATTTTGATAAAAATCTATTTTTATCTTTTCAAATATGGATTTTTTCATCCCAATTCTTCACAAATCATTTCTTATGATTTTACACAAATTATTACTATTTTTAATAATTTTATCAAGGCCCACACAGTCGATTTCCGCCAACGGCCATCGAACTGCACTTACAACGACCTTTTCCAAATTGATTTGGACATAATTACAAATCCAACCGTTAGATTTCTAATTTCAAATATTCGTTAGAATGCTCTTTTCGATATGAACCCAATGGTTCTGGTTTTAGGAGAATCCGACGGTCGGATCTCCCGCAATGTCCATTCGAAGTCAATGGTCAAAATTCGCGAACTACCGCAGCGCGACGCATTCTATTCAGGCCATTATATATATAATATATATATATATTATATATTTCATCGATTTCCTTTTAAAACGTATTTTATAAATCGTTTTAAATTCGTTTTCAAAACGATTTCAACTTCATATTCAATTTCTAATCAAAATTGAAAATTCCACTTCATCGATATACAAATGATAATATTTTCAAAATGTTGTATTTTGAAATCAATTCCTTTTCTATATTCATTATAAAAATGAATAAAATTGATATAAATATCGTTCACATCAAAATGGCGTCAATCTAATCAACACGGCTTTTTATATTTCAATAACTTAATTATTCTATTCAACAAATGAATTTTCTTTACTATTCAACAAATGAATTTTCTTTACAATTCAACAAATGAATTTTCTTTACAATTCAACGTTTTCTTTCTATTTTCCAAATTGGAATGAGGCCCAATCAATTACCATGTAACGTTAATTATATGGATTCCCTACAACACATGTATATAATAGCAACGATAAATCATCAACCATCATCTAGGGTGCATTCTACACTGTATAAGCATCAAATATAAATATTCAACGCTTATAACAGCCTATCAATCAACCGATCGACATACAGCTAATTATTGGGAATAGTGTATGTCCAATTTCATCCCAACCCCGTGTGGGGTTTCAAACAATCAAACACAGATTTTATTTGTGCAGTTGGGCAATGTGTAAAATTTATCGTCCCAATCAATATCAGTCAAATCAGTGTATATAAACAAATCGTCCGATTTGTTTATAAATATTTATTTTATATACACGTTAAAAATTATATTTTTAACTATAAAATATTTTCCACTATAAAATATTTTATTTCATTTCACATCACACAATCAAATTTCACAACATAGCAACCAAACAAACAAGTCATCCATGGTCTTTGGACGACGGGTGTCAGGTGCTACTAAACACCGTCTACATCCTAGTATATATTTCAACTAGAAATTAATTAAAGGTGAGGTGTTCTCGCCTAGGGTTCTACTCCACCGTTTTATTCTGAATTTCTGATCGATTTGATTTGCCTGAAACTCCTACGCCATCCTTTTTCACGCTGTTCATATTAAAAATCATATTTTTAATATGATGTTCTATATATTAAAAATCATACTTTTATCGCTACTTCATATATATAAAAATCGAATTTTTATCTTCACTTCATATATATAAAAATCGAATTTTTATTTTCACTTCATATATATATAAATTGTATTTTTCTTTGCTATATGAATTTATAAAAATCATATTTTTTTCCCTATATGAATATATAAAAATCATATTTTTTTATATACTTAAAAATCGTATTTTTACTAAATTAAAAATCATATCTTATCTAGATAAAAATCAAATCTCTTTACATATGAAAATCAAACCGTTCTACATAAGAGAATCAAAATTTTCTACATAGTTATTATATTTTCAAATTGAAAATAATGTAAAATAAATGGAGATAAATAGAAAAACTCACTTCTTTTCGGATCTAGGGGTTGGAGGAGGGTTACTCAGGGTCAGTGGAGGGCGTGACTGAGGTGGGGGAGGTCGCGCAGGCTAGCGTTGGGCCCACAGGCGCGGCAGCGATCTCCGATGATGGGGCTCGTGGTTTACAGCGGAGAGGAAGGAGAGAGAGAAGGAAACTGGAGATGCCCGGGGGTTTTTGAATTGAGCATTTTAGAGCGTTGAATACTGAAGAGCAGCTGCTCCTAAGATGGAGTTGAACACGCAAATGAAAAGGAGGGGTTTGACCCCTTGGACCCTTTACATTATTTATTTTTAATTTTTAATTCATTTTAAAACACAACATCGTCACGAACTCCAAATCAAACCTAACGACTTTCGCCCCTAGCTAAATACCCCCATTCCGAACACAATGGGATATGTTTCGCAAGCCAATTCGATCATTATGATTAGTTTTCGCTAAAATTAAAATATAATTCTTTATAAATTCAGTTTAAACACACATTTCAATTTACCGGGGCCACATACAGTCTCTAAAAATTTTAGAAAAATTATTTCTAGCTTCTTATTGACGATACGGTCCTAACGAAACTAATTTCATCGAATTCTGAGACTGTTTCAAAAATGGCCATTTTCTAGTCGATTAAATTCAACTGAAACTGGTCAAACGCGTTTAAATTCGCCACGCCCACATATTGATTCGAAAAATTAAGAATTTTGGAATCTAGCAGTAACTTGACATCCCGGATCCAACAAAAGTGGTTTCGTCGAAAACAGAGATTGTTTGCAAAATTTCCATTGTTAAGGGCTGGAATTCCATAACGACTATTCTGAAATTTCAACTGGACGTAGCTTTCGATTCCCGCTATGAGATTTCAATTATTCGGATTCGTTGGAAAGATATTCTCAATTAGATTCTAATATTTTTAGTTTCGCTAAAATCCGGTTTATTTTGAATCCTATACATTCGTTTGAACTTTGAAATTGAAATTTCAAACTACCGCATCATTTTCAATTCCTTTTATAATTTGAAATAAATATTTATATTCTAATGACGATCTATATAAATATATACGTTCGAATTCATTTTCGATTCTCGTCGTTATTATTTAAAAGAATTCATTTTAAATATTCAAAATTCACTAAAATTGCCAAAATAAAAAATTTAAATTGGCTCAGATTTCCGGGTTATTACAATCTCCCCCACTTAAAACTTTTCGTCCCCAAAAAGGAACGAAGTCGAAAGTTGTTTAACTAATCAACTCAACTTTCATTATTTTCATTACGGCTTAAGTTCTTCAACTTTTCAGTTTCTAAGAACTTTACAAATTTTTCAAAAATTTGGCTAACACCCTAAATTTTCGAAACATTTCGCCATAACCTCCCCTGAATCGGGGACTTCGGGATATTTCATATAGCCTCCCATGGCCTTCTTCAATCCAAAAGAAAAGGAAAAAGCCAAGCGGCTCATAAAATCATCATCACCCAAACAAAACAGTAAATTATGGTAAACATGTACCTATTTGTCGGGCAAACAATTTTATTCTTCTGCTCTAGCCTCCTTGCTATCACTTGTTCAATGTAAATACATGTACATGCATGTAAATGCTATAAATTTTCAATACAATTCACTATTTGATTTAATTTGGTTATAGGTTCAACATTTTAATTAATCAAACAATAATCAAACAACACAACCAGTAATCAATTAGTTGATTAGCTTTTCAAATTCATAATTTTGATATATAGTCAAAAAATCAGATTTTTGATGCCAAATCACAACAATAAGCCCTATCTAATTTTGGTTCTCACACCAGTCAATTGGAATCATATAGAAATCCCACTTTCGAAATTCGAATATAAATTCTGATGATGTACGTACTATTGCGATCATCAGAACCATCTCCGAGGGACTAGAGTGTGATTCTATATCTATCCAGTATATTAAACTTCGAATACACGCAGATCAGATGTATACGTAAAATCTTTATATACTGGACTGTCCAAATCCAATACAAATAAATATTCAAATACGTATAAAACGATTTAAATTTCAAAACAAAATCTGTTTTCATTTTCAAAAATATACTCTTCACACTCGTTCTAGGGTACTACTGATCCCATCTCTATCGAGTCATTCCCATTGGATATTACTAATCCAACATCTAATGAATTCTTTCATATGGTTCTAATGTGTCTTGTTCTCTGAGCTTTGTAAACCAAAGCTCTGATACCAACTGTGAAGACCCGTAACTTCCCCGATAAGGAAAGAGCGGATACTTCGAGAACAACACACAAAAGAACGCAGACAAAAGAACATTTCATAGTATATTAAAACAATTCCATCAAAATACAAGAATATACAGAGTAAGAATAAATATTACACAGAAAAATATCAGAGATTTAAATTACATTTAAATACATTGCAGCGAAAAATAATACAAAACACAACTCGAAGTAATACACGGATACAGAGCTTTCCGAGTATCGTTCCAGCTGTAAATCTGGATCCTGTCAATATAAATCTGCAAAACCAAAACTACTAGCTGTCCCTGTCGAAAATAAGGGCACCCAGAGTTTAGGTTAAAATAATAAACTCCAGGTCAGTCATGTGATTGGTATGAGAACTAAAACAGTTATTAATCTTTGTTTTAAAGTTAGGAAAATCAAGGGACCACGCCGCTAACGTGGAACGGGTTTCCTCCCAAGAATACTAGTGCATAAAAATAACAGCGCAGTGCTAAATAAAGAACAATGAAGCTATTATAAGACCCAGGTCCCATCACACAATGCAACACAAGCCGGAGGATTGGGTTTTACCTTATAATAGCCAAAGAATGCTTGATACGTTTAAAATGGATTATTTTGATAGTACTATAAATGTATAGTGTCAAAAACAATTTCAATCATAAGTATAAATCATAGGCGGCATGAATGCCCCATTCCACTATGTCGCCATATATAGGTTTACAACTAAAACCGCAAAGTGTCGTATTGGAAGTTGGATTTCATTTATGATATGAACTGAGGCTAGGGATCGTCCTCACCGATTCGAGAGCCTCTAGTCCGCCCCTCAGGAATAGAACGCATCGTCCCTTGGACTCAGGGCCAGTCCACTGATATGGATTATAATTCCTGAACACTACGTTTCCCCGCCCTATGGGGCGTAAATGAGCCAACAAATGACTCCATCGGCTCCACATAGTCACCGATATATCCGAGGCGCCTCGCAACAGCAACAACCACATAAGTCAAACTCATCAGGGCGTGTAAAACCACTGACGCCACTTCTAACTAGAAAGAAACGCATGGCCTCCTGATATCCGTCTCCCGTTTTTGGTTCATACCTGGTGTGAAACTCCCGAATTAAACGCTACACAAAGCTATGCCACAAAGGCCGTGCTTTGATCATCAACCACAAGACTTTGCTTTTCAACAAAAGCCTTAATCATTTGCATCTTAGCATGCCACATAGGCAAACCACTCTATGCAACTGATATCCATCAATCACACAGAATGATATCCAATGTCAGACACACAGTCAATTTACAAGTCCGTTCTGGGTCTGAACGAAACCGGAGGCACCTTGTACCTCGCATATCCATCGATCTCCAAGTACGTCTGGACGATCACCAACTGATTCCCTCCTCTTGGGTGTACAACCCAATCAAGATCATCAGTAATCACCCAAACGACGTGAAGACCTCTGGTCTTCAACCACTGTCTTCATCCTCGACTTATCGTCGTATCAGTTATTCAGAATGGGATAAATCCGGTCTTTCCGAATTACTCGCGTATATAATAAACAAGTGTTACTCAAACACAACATATGCCTCACTCCAATTCATCAGTCACTAACCGTAAACTAGTAAGAGAACATTTCCCCAAATATTAACCCCGAAGGCCGAAACCAACATCAGATCAATACCCAGGAAACCATTCTTCTTAGCTAACATACAGTTAGCTTCTAAATTTCACATTCTTAGAGAAAGGTTCCCATTAATTTTATCAAAGATAAATTCTTTTAAATTTATTCTTTAATCTTCCTTTGAATATCACTACAAACTAGTCGGGATTAACGAACCTTATCGAAGTAATCATTTGTTTTAATTTCCCAATCCCAACCTATACATCCCATGAAGTAAAACTGGTATTACGTCATATCTATCACCAAGGTGTTATCGGTAAATTTAATTACCATTTCATGTTTAAATCTAATTAAAGATTTAACTATCGCCTGGAGCAAAACTGGTGATACTCCATTCTCGATCTTTTCAATCTAATTAAAGATTCAATAAAACTCCACTTAGTTTTAATCTTTAACTAGGTTAAAGAACCGATGTCATTTAAAACACAGTTCACGATAAACCCAAATCACATTCCATTCTATCAGCCTTTAACTGTAAAATAGCAAGTGAGCAATTCCCTAAGTATTAACCCCGAAGGCCGAAACCAACATCAGATCAATACCCCAGAAACCATTCAACTTAACTAATCTCCGGTTAGTTTCTGATTTTCTTAGCTCAGTTGGGTCTAAGAATAGTATTATTGAAGACACCGTTCACGACAACCCAAAATCACATTCCATTAATTATCGGGTTAAAGAACAAGCGTTAGTTAAAACACCATTCACGATAAACCCAAGAATCAATTCAAATTCAATTCCAATTAAATACCATTTAATTGGTACACTTCATTAAATCCAAACAAAAAGATTTAATCTTTTTCTCAACTGGGTTTAAGAACAGTGTTAATGAAGACACCATTCACAACAAACCCAAATCCTATTTGATATTAAATACAAGGCTCTGAATAGAAAAAAATATTGGCTTATATTCAATATCAAATTCTACGACCAACAAATATCGTATGGGAAATAATGGTATAAATATATCTTTCAAATTTCCATAACAATATCTGTATAATCACTAAATCCAACATTGAAATATTCCAAAGACAATTTCGATTCAAGTCCGTTCCAATTCAATTATTGGAAATTCAAGTTATTTTCAAAACCATTTCAAATCCAATTTATTTATTTTAAAAATAAATAAATTATTATTCTAGTTCAAAACTAGTTCATTTCAATAAAAATCTATTTTCACCTTTTCAAATACGGAGTTTTTCATCCCAAATCTTCACAAATCATTTCTTATGATTTTACACAAATTATTACTATTTTTAATAATTTTATCAAGGCCCGTACAGTCGATTTCTGCCAACGGCCATCGAACTGCACTTACAACGACCTTTTCCAAATTTTATTTGGACATAATTCCAAATCCAACTGTTAGATTTCTAATTTCAAACATTCGTTAGAAAGCTCTTTTCGATACGAACCCAACGGTTCTAGTTTTAGGAGAATTTGACGGTCGGATCTCCCGCAATGTCCATTCGAAGTCAATGGTCGAAATTCGCGAACTACCGCAGCGCGGCGCATTCTATTCAGGCCATTGTATATATAATATATGTATTATATATATTTCGTCGATTTCCTTTTAAAACGTATTTTATAAATCGTTTTAAATTCGTTTTCAAAACGATTTCAACTTCATATTCAATTTCTAATCAAAATTGAATATTCCATATCATCGATATACAAATGATAATATTTTCAAAACGTTGTATTTTGAAATCAACTCCTTTTCTATATTCATTATAAAAATGAGTAAAATTGATATAAATATCGTTCACATCAAAATGGCATCAATCTAATCAACACGGCTTTTTATATTTCAATAACTTCGTTATTCTATTCAACAAATGAATATTCTTTACTCTTCAACAAATGAATTTTCTTTACAATTCAACAAATGAATTTTATTTACATTTCAACAAATGAATTTTCTTTACAATTCAACAAATGAATTTTCTTTCTATTTTCCAAATTGGAATGAGGCCCAATCAATTACCATATAATGTTAATTATATGGATTCCCTACAACACATGTATATAATAGCAACGATAAATCATCAACCATCATCTAGGGTGCATTCTACACTGTATAAGCATCAAATATAAATATTCAACGCTTATAACAGCCTGTCAATCAACCGATCGAATACAACTAATTATTGGAATTAGTGTATGTCCAATTCCATCCCAACACCCGTGTGGGGTTTCAAACAATCAAACACAGATTTTATTTGTGCAGTTGGGCGAGGTGTAAAATTTATCATCCCAATCAGTATCAGTCAAATCAGTGTATATAAACAAATCGTCCAATTTGTTTATAAATATTTATTTTATATACACGTTAAAAATTATATTTTTAACTATAAAATATGTTATTTCATTTCACATCACACAATCAAATTTTACAACATAGCAACCAAACAAACAAGTCATCCAAGGTCTTTGGACGACGGGTGTCAGGTGCTACTAAACACCGTCTACATCCTAGTATATATTTCAACTAGAAATTAATTAAAGGTGAGGAGTTCCCACCGAGGGTTCTACTCCGCCGTTTTATTCTGAATTTCTGATCGATTTGATTTGCCTGAAACTCCTACGCCATTCTTTTTCACGCTGTTCATATTAAAAATCATATTTTTAATATGATGTTCTATATATTAAAAATCATAAATTTATCGCTACTTCATATATATAAAAATCGAATTTTTATCTTCACTTCATATATATAAAAATCGAATTTTTATTTTCACTTCATATATATATAAATTGTATTTTTCTTTGCTATATGAATTTATAAAAATCATATTTTTCCCCATATGAATATATAAAAATCATATTTTTTATATATACTTAAAAATCGTATTTTTACTGAATTAAAAATCATATCTTATCTAGATTAAAAATCAAATCTCTTTACATAAGAAAATCAAACCATTCTACACAAGAGAATCAAAATTTTCTTCATAGTTATTATATTTTCAAACTGAAAATAAAGTAAAATAAATGGAGATAAATAGAAAAACTCACTTCTTTTCGGATCTAGGGGTTGGAGGAGGGTTGCTCGGGGTCAGTGGTGGTCAGTGGAGGGCGTGACTGAGGTGGGGGAGGTCGCGCAGGCTAGCGGTGGGCCCACAGGCGCGGCGACAGCGGTCTCCGATGATGGGGCTCGTGGTTTACAACGGAAAGGAAGGAGAGAGAGAGAAGGAAGATAGAGATGCACGGGGGTTTTTGAATCGAGCATTTTAGGGTGTTGAATACTGAAGAGTGGTTGCTCCTAAGATGGAGTTGACCACGCAAATGAAAAGGAGGGGTTTGACCACTTGGACCCTTTATATTATTTACTTTTAATTTTTAATTCATTTTAAAACACAACATCGTCATGAACTCCAAATCAAACCTAACGACTGTCGCCCCTAGCTAAATACCCCCATTCCGAACACAATGGGATATGTTTCGCAAGCCAATTCGATCATTACGATCAGTTTTTTCTAAAATTAAAATATAATTCTTTATAAATTCAGTTTAAACGCACATTTCAATTTACCGGGGCCACATACAGTCTCTTAAAATTCTAGAAAACTTATTTATAGCTTCATATTGACGATACGGTCCTAACGAAACTAATTTCACCGAATTCTGAGACCGTTTCAAAAATGGCCATTTTCCAGTCGATTAAATTCAAGTGAAACTGGTCAAACGCGTTTAAATTCTCCACGCCCACATATTGATTCGAAAAATTACGAATTTTGGAATCTAGCAATAACTTGACATCCCGGATCCAACAAAAGTGGTTTCGTCGAAAATAGAGATTGTTTGCAAAATTTCCATTTTTAAGGGCTGGAATTCCATAACGACTATTCTGAAATTTCAACTGGATGTAGCTTTTGATTCCCGCTATGAAATTTCAATTATTCGGATTCGTTGGAAAGATATTCTCAGTTAGATTCTAATATTTTTAGTTTCGCTAAAATCTGATTTATTTTGAATCCTGTACATTCATTTGAACTTTGAAATTGAATTTTCAAATTACCGCGCCATTTTCAATTCCTTTTATAATTTAAAATAAATATTTATATTCTAACGACGATCTATATAAATATATACGTTCGAATTCTATTCAAAATAAATTTCTCGTCGTTATTATTTAAAAGAATTCATTTTAAATATTCAAAATTCACTAAAATTGCCAAAATAGAAATTTTAAACTGGCTCGGATTTCCGGGTTATTACACTGAGTTTGCATAAATCGGACTCCGTATGAAGAAGTTATGACACTTAGAAGTTTCAGGAATTTATAATAAAAACCGGTCCGAATTCAAATTCAAAGTTTCGAAATTCAAATCACACACCCCGGCTGGGCGGGAAAATTCCCGCCCAGGACCCAGGTCGACCAGGGGGTCGACCTGGGGGCTGACCTTCCCCCCTTTTCCAGATCCGTGGACAGATTCGTTTTTCTACATTTAGACGTCCGTTCTGACCAGATTCATTGCTCCTAAGCTATTTAAACACCCCCAAACCTCACTTTCTCTCCACACAATTTCCTTACGCCCATACTCTATCCTAATTCATATTAATATAAATCAATGGCGTCGTTACTCTGCTAAAACCTAAGCTAGAACAAGTGCTCCTTCTTCCAATCTGAATAGGATTAAAAGAGAACAAATACAACCTTTTTTTTAAATCCAACGAAGGTAAGTACAGTTATTTTCAGATATGAAATTTAATTATGATCTTGACATGGTTATAAATCTGAATTGGAGATTATGCATATTCTTGTTTATCAAATCTGTTTTCCTATGTAGATCTGTCTTATTCCTGTTTATCAGATATGTTTTTCTATGTAGATCTATCTTATTATTGTAACTATTATGGATCTCTTCCTTCCTTCTGTTCTATAGCCAGGCTACCACGATCCTGAGCCAAATCTCATAAGAGATTGATGCACGAATGCTAAATTTGGGAAAAATAATGAATGATACATAATTGGACATGACTAATTTGTGACTGATTTAAGAAAATGGCATATGTTGTAATTTAAGATCTAGATCTAGGCATACTATATATGATGGTTTATGATTTGGAAGAAGGAGAATTATTGTATGATAACGTATGACTTGTAATTTGGGAACATAATGCAAGTTATAATTTAAGATCTGATTTTGAGGACATAATACATGCTGTAATTTAAGATCTAGATTTGGGGGCGTATTTTATATGACGATCTATGACTTGGAAGAAAAAAGATATATGATTTAGGCGTAAAAGGTCTATATTAAAATAGGATAAATATTAATTGTGAATACGCCTAAATGGGGATTTTGGATATTTGACATACACTGAAATCAAAGTCTATAATTTGGCATAATTCATATTGTATATCATGATTTGGGTTTTTGGAGAATATTATGTACTATGTAAATTTAACTAGAAATTTGGGGCATATGTTGTATTGTGAATTATGACCATAATTTGAGCATGTAAAATTTGGCTTAATTTTATGATTAAGCGAGGTATGTCAATGGAATTTTAAGGGATGATTTAAATCTGTTAATAGCCTAATCTGCTAAATTTGTTGAAACTGAATACGGTAATTTGGGGTATGAAAATCTGTAGGCTCGATCTAAAATTGAGCAAAACATGTTAACAGAACTTTGGATAATCTATTGTAACTTGTAAAGATGTTAATTTGTTGAATTGACATAATTAGTCTGATATTGGCATAATCTGTGAATGAATACTTTAGCTAAAATAAGGATGCTGAGACACGAGGTTAGACTCTGTTTGCGGTAGAAGCCTGCTCGGACCCAGCCGGCTTAACCAGCAACCACAAATTGTCAGTCTAATGTAAGAGGTCGTAGGCATAAAGATGCTTAGACATGAGGTTAGGTCTGGCTTGTGGCAGAAGTCTTCCCGGAACCACCCGACACATCTAGCGGCCACAAGCTACCGACCTAATGTGAGAGGTCTGTGCATTAATATTTATTAATGCAAATCTAAGATAAATATGATGCCTAAAACGTATTGGGTTGATAAGGTTAAATCAACTGGACTGATGAATCTAATAAACCCATTTGAAAATCTGTAGGCCCAATACAAGGTTAGGTGAAACAATCTGTAAGTCTGTTAACTGTATATCTGATCCATTAGTCTGAAAACTTGTTAATCTATATATCTGATGTGAAAACTTGTTAACTTATGTGTCTGATCTGAGAACTAGTTAATCTGAACTTTGTACATCTGAAATCCGTAAGCAAGTTAATCTGAAAATCTGTTAGTCTGGGGACACAAGGTTAGGAGGGGTAATTTCTTGTGTCATTTGTTGTTCGGGACCTATACTAGTTAGTAACCCTTTCTGGTATCAAAACTGTGACCCAACACTAGGTAGGGGTCCAGGGCACGCTTATTGAACTAATTGTAAGAGGTTCACTCTGATAATTGCGAGGGGTGTTGATGGCGCATTCCAACCGGGTCATGTACCTGCATGGATCCGGTCTTGTCTGAGGATGTAAGACACCATGACACATGTAAATAGGTTTGTGTCTATAGGTTTCCACTTTAGGGGGTGATACACCCTTCTGTGGAGCCGGCACAGGGTATTTATGTATTAGGGAGCCGATCGTTTGGGGTAGAATTTAGGGTACACTTAGTTTTGTCTGTTTCTGTTAGGGTACCGTCTGTTTCTGTTGGGGTGGTAACACCTATCTGTTTCTGTGTGGTACTGTCTGTTAGGGTGGTAAAGGCCCATTACTAGTGTACACCTAATTCTAACATTCTGTTTCCGTAGGGAATATTCTGTTTCTGTCTCTGATTCAGTTTCTTCTTTTGTTTCTATGTCGTCTGTCTCTGTTCGGGTGGTAAAGGCCCATTACTAGCATTTTGTTTCTGTACATCTGTCTCTGTTAGGGTGGTAAAGGCCCATTACTAGCACTATGTTTCTGAAGAGATCATTCTATTTTCTGTTTAGATATTAGGACAACACCTAATTCTGTTATACTAGTATTAGTGCAGAGAAGTGAAAACCAAGAAAGAAGCTTAGTTTATCCTATATCATTATGTCTCTTCTGTTAACCTGCTACTCCTGTTATGGCTATCTCTCATCCAGTTTTATTTACATGTCATGATATTGTTATCTATTTATGTGCTGAAAGTCACTGGACTCACCAGACTTATGTCTGACCTAGTTTGTTTCGCCTCTTTTCTTCCGTTCCCCTCCGGTTCTCAGGGTGGAAACATAGGAGCTTGATTCAGGTTCCATCTGCTTGAAGTGCTAGAAGTGCTTGAAATATTGCTTGGCTTTGATTCTACCTATTTATGGCATTCTCTGTTGGGGATTATGGCTTTAAAATTATGCATTCTGAAGGATTTTGTATAAGACTAATATTTGTGTACTTGGGTTTTGGTATTGTGATGTAACCAAACTTATTTTGTTTCTGCTGTAATAAAGTTATAAATTTTTCAAGTACTACTTTACATATCTGTCTTGTAAATTTTTGTTCTGTTTACTTATAACGTTCTACCGAAGTTAAGGCATTCCCTTTGCAAGTGACCTTAACGGAAATGGGGTGTTACACTTAATGTCTAATCAGGTTAACTTGCAGGTAAAACAAACAAGATAAAAAGAATGTAGCATTCAATGCAGAACAATGAGAACCGAAATCAGACAACGATGATCCATCATTCATTGCCAAAACTTTCAAATAAAATTGAAATACAGAAAGAGCAACAAAAATAATGGCAAGAAAAGTACCAACTCAAATAAACCATCGTCATCAGTAATACAATGCTATAACTGTCATAAGAAGGGGCACATATCAAAAGATTGTCTAGAACAAAATAAGGAACATTGTAATAAACACAAAAAGGACAGATATAAAAAGAAGGCATTTTCAGTTACTTGGGATGATTCAGACCTTCTTTAGAAAGTGATAGCAACAGTCATAGTGAACAAGCAAATGTATGCTTCATAGCCAAAGAAAGCGAGGTTAGTGATTTTTGTTTTGAAGATATGGCAGAAACCAATGCAGAATAACTAGAATTTAGAAACATTTTCAAGAGAAAATATAAATAAGCTAATGACGATAAAAAGTCAGAATTTGAAAGAGGTATGCTGAAAGATGAAATAGACATATTAAAAGATGAAATTAGAAAACTTCAAGAATCTCTTGCTCATGCAAATTCTTAACTTTCTTTATTGAGTCAAGAGAATGAAACTCAAAAGGAAAAGAATGATATGCTTCTTTTTGAAAATATGAGTTAAAAACCAAGATCAAACTAGTAGAATTAGATAATTCAAGTCCGAAAACTAAATAGGATGGAATCACTAAAAATGTCACTAATCTTAACAAAGGTAGAGGGAATTTATCTAGAATTATAAAAAACCCTCGACCTGCATCCAACAAAAAGGGACTAGGATATAAGTCGAATGCTAATATTTCAAAGAAATCAAATAGAAAGAAATCTAACAAGGTTAAACCTAGCAATTCATTAATATCTCCCAGAAAGAAAAAGGTTTCTAAAACTGTTAATATATGGGTTCCTAAAAATGAATAATTATTTGATTAGGAATAAATATATAAAACATTCTTAGAAACTGTACATAATAATAAGGATTATATTCATAAAGAGGACACTGAACTCTCCTGAATTTGGTTTCTTAGGGACTAACTCTTAGGACCCTAACGGAGGAAGTGGGTATTAACGTCATTACATATTTTTTGCAGGTACCACTTAAGAAAAGAGGTAAATGGATACTTGACATTGGTTGCTCAAAATATATGGCAAGAGACCAAGACACGTTGATTAACATTACTTACTCGGATATAGGATCTGTCACTTATGACGACAATTTCGAGGGATACATCATCTGAAAATGTGATGTAAGTAATTACGGTACATCTAATTTACCTCTTATTTCGAATGTTTTGCTAGTTAAGGATCTTAAACATAATTTATTAAGTATTAGTCAATTATCTAATAAGGTTTTAAAATCACGTTTTCAAAAAATAAATGCGACACCCCTCGTCCGTTAATGTCACTCACAAAGGGAATGCATTAAGTTTCGTGAAGCGTTATAAGTAAACAGACACAGAATATTACAAGACAGGTATAAATAAGAAAGCAGCAGAAATTCAGATTTTTATTTCAAACAAAAATCATACATCGTCGTCCAAAATACCATAAGTCACAAAAACCATTACAATAACATAACTTCTGTCTTGTACCACCAGAGTACATAAATATAAAAAGCATAACATAATTCCTCAAGAAAAGGAGCTAAGCCATAGTAGAGACAAGAACTTGAGCCATACTTCGAAAGCAGCTCTAGCAAGATGATAACTTAGTCCTGACTAAGCCTGAGTGTTTCCTCCCTAAGAAGCTGGGGGAGGAGGGGGGAACGGAAGAAAGAAGAGGAAACAAAAGGGTCACACATGAAGTCTGGCGAGTCTAGTTACTTTTAGCAAGTAAATAAATAAAAGTAACATGACAGACATATAAAGTGGATAAGAGAGATCACTACATAAATGGCAGGTGTGACAAGGTAGACAGGATAAGGTGTATACGCTTCTGTAATGATTACTCTGCACTATTACTAGTATAACCAGAATGAGATGATCCCTTCCACTATAAGGTGGTAGACTTAGGCATACGTCCAAATGTACCCTAACTACTACCCTAATCGATCGGCTCCCTACTCCGTATATACTCTGTGCCGGCCCCACAGTAGGATGTATCATGTCCTAAAGCGGCAACACCTCACTGATAAGCACAGCCCCATACCTACAGGTGTCACGTCGTCTTATCCCTTTCTGCCCGGCTCATGCACGCACATGGCCCGGTCGGTTTGTATCGCCCACGCCGTCCTCTACGTTTGGATCTCTTACAATCAGTCCAGTAAGCGTGCCCCTTCTCTGACCTAGTGCGAGGCACATGTTTTGATACCTACTCCGGGTTACTAGATGAAACGGATCCCAAACAATATGATACAAGCTCTACCATTTGTCTTGTATCCCCCACTAGTTTTTCTTTGGCTATGTATACCACTATGTGTCTTTAATTACATAACCCTATCATTTCTACAAGTTATGTTTACCCTAAAAGGTGTCTTTAATTACATAACTTTATTATTCCAACCGGTCATGTATACCACTTGGTGTCTTTAATTACATAACCTTATCGGGTTAAGTTTGTGGGCCTATATGTAAATATTACTCACTCCCTCTAGATTTGCTTAACCCATCCACTATCCAATTAATTTTACTTAATCCTAAATTTAGTTCACAATCATGCAAACCCTATGGATTAGATTTGGTTAAGTAGTCCAATTTATTTCCATGTCCATTTATGGTTTATAATGGGGTAGACCTCCCACATTAGGCCTACAACTTGTGGATGCTGGATATGCCGGTCGGGTCCGGGCGGTCTTATTCCACAAGTTGGGCCTAACCTCGTGTCAAAGCCCAATTCATATTTGCGCACTTAGACCCCCTTTCATTAGGTTCAACATTAGTGGCTACTGGATATGCCGGTCGGGTCCGGGCAGACTTCCACCACTAATGCAACCTAACCTCACGTCATAAGCGCTATTACAATTTCTAATTGTAATCCTAGGAATTCATTATTAATTAATCAATTAATTAAACTTATGCCTTTATAGGTGTTAATACCCATTTTACACAATAATTTGAATTATAAGTCCAATGATGTTTATATTCAAATTATGCCAATATTAAGCTTTTTCCCCCATTCCTTAACTAGCACACCCACAAAATTGGCGGCATGCCTAGGCTAGATAATTGTCTAGTCATAAACAATAAAAGGGAAAAATAATAGGATATAACCAAAGTGATTGTTTCAACATAACTTGGTATAAACATATACTAGCATAGTGATAAGGTGGACATATGAGCATAAATCTAATGAACTTGTAGCAATGACTAGTTCTAACATAACTATGATGTAATAGTGAGCATAGTAAGATCTAAATTAACCATTTAGATGTTCAACTATCTAGATCTAACATAATAGTCACAAGATGATGATCTAGATCTGGTTAACAAATTAAATGTCCACACAATTTAGATTCAATAGCTTAAAAGTAGATCTGCTCAATTAAGGTTTAAGATTCACATCATGGCATGTCATAGAAGTTACAATAGATCCGACTAGATAGAGATTTAGATTGAAATCCTAACCAATTCAGAATGTCATATAATCACAATTTACAATGGATCTGATATAGTCTAGGCATATGAACAAATCTAAGTCATAATCGTGTCATATTTACTTTTAAATATTCAAATCAAAAAGCAACTAGAAACTTACAGAGTTTGGACAAGAAGATAGAACTAGAAAAGATTGGATCTTGAATCACTAATTGATTTGCTTTAGTTGAAGAAGATAACGGATCCAGATCAGTTCAGATACTGGCAGAGTTTGGCCACCATGAATTCTCAATGAAGAAAACAAGAGAAATGACCACGTATATATAACTGCCAGACCCTCTGAAACCGACTGCCATGTCAGCCCTAGGGGTGTCGACATCCCTGTGGGTGGGTCGACCCTGGTGTCGACACCCCTTAAAGGGGGTCGACCCCGGTGTTGACACCCCTCTAAGGGTTCGACCCCCTAGAGCAGGAAAACTGCCGCCACTTTTTATTTTTCAAATTTGAACAGTTTTGGATAAAATTCTGACTCATCTCTAACTCGTGTGTGTGTATATATATAATCTTTCTATGCATATACAAACTTAAAACCATCATAACTTCTTCATATGGTGTCCGTTTTATGAATCCAAATGTCTATCTTGACCAGAATTTCGAGACGGGCGCAATGGCACAGTCCATTTTCCTTAATTATGAAGTCCATTTTCCTTAATTATGAATATTAAATTAATTTTTTTTAGTTTATCCTCTTTTAGTGTTGTTTGAAATTCGGGGTGTTACATTCTCCCCTACTCAAAGGATTTCATCCCCGAAATCCCTAAGTTGAGAAGAATGCATATCCAACTATCCATCACCCATCTACTCATCCATCAATCACTGGCATCCATTGTTCTTAAAGACTTCTAATGCTTATATGAATATATGCAGAGGTTTATGTGTATGTCCCAACACGAATGCGAAGTTCAGGCAGTCTACTGATTCAGTTGACCTCCTTAATGCAATGTATATTAGTGCCATGAATCCAATATGTATGCAAATAATCCTATTATATGTGAGTTCTATATATGTGCACACTCATTCGTCCAAATGCAACATCCATATGGTAATACATCCATTTCTATCCATAAAAGAAAAGAAAATGCACACACATCCATATGCAATATGAGAGTGATTGAGTCGATCTAGTGCCTAATGTTTGTACATGCATCAACAGCCAGCCACTAGCAAACACTTGCATCCACTTGCATCCATCAAACATAACATGTCTCAAACACATGTTTACATCCATAGGATTCCTATCTAAATGTCGAAAATACTATGGATAAGATGTATTCAAATGATAGAAACAAGCACAAATAAAACTTTAGAAAAAGGAGTTAAGAACATACCCTCAAAAAGGAAAGGATATGAAGCACGAATCTTGTCTGCGGTCTCCCAAGTCGTATCCTCTGGGTTATCTCCCCAGTGAACCTTTAGCAACTTGATCTCTTTATTGCGTAGCTTCTTAACCTATCTGGTTGTCGCCTCCCCTTCCATTTCTACCTCTTCCAATACACTCGGCTCAACAACTTCTGTGGTGTCATGCAGGCACTTTCACAGATGAGAAATATGGAAAACGTCATGAACACTGGATAGATTTTCTGGGAGCTTTACTCTATAGGCCATTTGGCCAAACCTCTCAGTTATGGGAATTGGTCCCACAAACCTAGGTGCCAACTTCCCTGCTGATCCGAAGCAAACCACATTCCTCAGAGGAAATACTTTGATAAAACTAAGTCTCCCACTTCAAATTCGATGTCAGTCCTTCTCTTGTCTGCATAGGACTTCTACCTATCTTGAGCTGTCTTCATCCACCGTCAAACAAGGTCAATATTTTGGGATATTTCTCTAACCATATCTTGTCCAAGTAATAATCTTTTTGTAGATTCCCACCAACAAGTTGGTGATCTACAGGGTCGCCCATACAGTGCTTCGAAGGGTGCTACGCCGATGCTGGATTGATAGAATTGTTATAGGCAAACTCTACTAAAGGAAGGTGCTCTTCCCAAGTCCCTCCGAAAACTAGGATACACAACCTCAAAAGATCCTCTAGAATTTTGTTCACCCTCTCTGTCAACCCATCGGTCTGAGGATGATAAGCGGTGCTCAAACACAACTGTGTACCTAACACTTCTTGCAAGCTCCTCCAAAATTCACTGGTAAAGATAGGGTCACAATCGCTCACGATGCTTGAAGGTACTCCATGAAGATGAACTATCCGACGAACACAAATTGCTGCCAACCATGATATCGTCCTCTTACTCTTAACTAAAATAAAGTGAGCGCTCTTAGTGAGTCTATCTACCACAACCTAGATACCGGTGTTGCCTTTCTTTGATCTAGGCAAACCATCTATGAAATCCGTAGAGACGCTCTCCCATTTCCACTGAGGAACCTCCAAAGGATGAAGTAAACCTCCGGGCTTCTTTTGCTCAGCTTTTACTTGCTGACAATCTAGACATTAGGAAACAAATTCGGCCACATCTTTCTTCATCCCAGCCCAAAAGAAAACCCTTTTCATGTCTCTGTACATCTTATCACTACTTGGATGAATAGTCACCTTAGAACGGTGGGCTTCTTCTAGGACTGCTCTTATCAAGCTTCCAGTTTGAGGAACACAAAGCCTTCCATCTCGTCGCAACCACCCCTTTTCATCTATGGCATATCTACCGAGGTGACTAGAAGTATCCCCTTTTCTGAGCTTTTCCATGATGTATAAAATTTGTGGGTCACCTTGTTGCGAATCTCCTATTTGATTCATAAGAGTTGGTCGTATCTCCAAGGATGCAAATAAATTAGGCAAAATCTCGACTGAGGGTCTAAAATCAAAAACTGATATGAAATTCAAGCTCTTTCTCTCCACAAACAGAGGACTTAAGGCCATCCTCTGCCTACTTAGTGCGTCTACCACCACATTACCCTTGCCAGGGGTATAAGCAATCTCTAAATCATAAGAAGCTAGGAACTCCATCCACCGTTGTTGCTTTAAATTGGGATCCTTTTGCGAGAACATATACTTGAGAGATTTATGATCGGTGTATAACTCGAACTTCTCTCCAAATAAATAATGGCGCCACATCTTAAGCGTGGATATTATAGTTGCTAGCTCTAGATCATGGTTGGGGTAGTTCTTCTCATGAACTTTCGACTGTCTACCGCCATAACACACCAGTTTCCCTTCTTGCATCAGAACTGTACTAATCCCTGTACCACACGCATCAGTGTAAACGGTAAAAACTTTACTTCCATCAGGCAAGGTCAAGACTGGGGCTGTTGTCAGAACCCTATTCAGTTGTTGGAAAGCAACATCACAATCTATATCCCATGAAAATGCCAAGTTCTTCTTCGTCGGCCTAGTGAGTGGGGCTGATATCTTTGCGAAGTCCTTAATGAACTTCCTATAATAACCTGCCAATCCAAGAAAGCTTCTCACCTCGGTTGCATTTTTAGGAATCTGCCAATTTTGCATGCTCTTCTTCGCTCTTGGACAAGATCAAAATATCGTCAACAAAGACTGCGACAAATTTATTTAGGTACTCCTGAAACACCCTACTCATCAGATCAACAAAATAGGCGGGTGCACTCGTCAGCCCAAAAGGCATAACTAGCCATTCAAAGAAACCATTCGGATTCCTAAAAACATTCTTATCTATGCTGTCCTCAGCCACCCTCAACTGATGAAACCCCGTAGCCAAGTCTAACTGGGAAAATACCGAGGCACCAACAAGCTGATCAAATAAATCATTAATCCTCGCGAGCGGAGCCTATTCTTCTTGGTGAGTTTATTCATCTCTCTATAGTCAACACACAAACGAAGTGAACCATCCACCTTAGTTGCGAATACTACTGGAGCACCCCATTCAGATATGCTTCGTCTGATAAATCCTTTCTCAAGTAGCTCCCCTACTTGCTTACTCAGCTCCCTCCTTTCCCTTAGAGCCATATGGTGCACTGGTAATGCAACTGGCTTTGCGTTGTCCACCAGATATATACGAAAATCGTCTTCGCGCCTCGGAGGTAAGCCCCTACCTCATCAAAAACATCAAAATAATCTCGGACCACTGGAACAGATTGCATATCATCGATAGATGCATCCAGAGACCCTAGGAAACTAAGCATAACCGGCCCTTGCGGGTCACAAGAAATCTCAAGGGTCCTCCTATGACAAGTCAGAAGCCTAATGACCCTCCTCTCGCAATTTAGAATGGCACCATATGTGGTAAGCCAATCCATTCCTAGAATAAACCCATAGCCCATAAACCCGAGCACATACGCGTCGCATTCAAACACGATGCCTAACATAGATATTTTCAAACCCCGACAAATCATAGATAAATGACCGAACCACTAATGGGGTTTGAAACAACTACGGGATCCGCTACCATACTAGTAACTAAATGCAGAGATTCAACCACATAACTAGATATAAATGAATGTGAAGCGCCAGAATCAAAAAGTGTTCTAATAGGATGGTTTGAAAGAGAAATTTAACCTTACACAGAAATTTTCTACCTCTATCAGGAGCACTGATCGCGAGAGCATGCACCTGTCCTCCATAAGTTCTTGCCCTTTGACCTTGTCCCTACGATCCCTGTTTCTTTGGGCACTCCCTAGCAAAGTGTCCAACCTCTCCATAATGGTAGCAAGAATTCTTCCTTCGCTTACAGTCTTTGACCAAGTGACCCTCTTTCCCACAACTGTGACATTTTCTCTTATCCTTGCCTTTTCATTCTTTCCAACTTTCTTCTGCTGGTGTTGTTGTTGTCCCTTCTTGGGCCACGCCTTCTTATTTTGCGATGTTTCCTCAGCCTTTACTTCCTTCTTTTCTCCCTTTTCTTCCTCACGCATTAGGGCCATATCGACAAGCTTTTCAAAAGTGGCTCCCATTGGAATATGGGACATGGCTAACTCATGAAGGGTTTATTTAGCCCTTTAGCAAACCACAACGCCTTTTTGTGCGGAGTATCCACCAATTCTAAACCAAACATTGCTAACTGGTTGAATTTGTTCACATATTCTTTCACCGTCAAGTTCCCTTGTCTGAGTGCCAAGAACCTCCCCATCTGCATGCTTTTCTCGGCTTGGGAAAGAAACTTTATTTCAAATCTTAGTCTAAAATCCTCCCAAGTTTCCACCGGACGTCCAGCTTGGGTAACTTCCCACCAAAATGAGGCTTCGTCTTTTAGTAGCCAGGTGGCAAACTGAACCTTCCTTCTATCCTCTACTTCAAAGATTACGAACAAGTCCTCGATCTCCTTGAGCCAATCCTACGCTTCTACAAGTGTCTCGTTCCCATGAAATGGCCTCTCTCCTATAGCACAGAAGTCTTTACAGATCTTAGCGAAATTATCTGCTCTTAGAGGGGGGAGGAGGAGGAATGAGTGGTGTAGCAGGGGGAGGAACATTTCCTTGGCCTTCGGCGGGTGTCGTGGCTTCCAGATACCTATGGAACCATCCGGGTATTGTAACGCCCTCCGGGATACTAAGAATGTTTGGTTCCCCAGACATGCTGGAATGAAAAAGGGAAGAGATTTAGACAACGGACCGAAGGATATTACATATGGCTTCTTGAGGAATGTCTTTCAAAACAAACTTTTCTTTTTGAAAAAGCTTTCTTATAAACCTTTTTGAAAATAATTTTCAAAAACTTTATCTAATCTAGTAACCTTCAACTTTGATACCAAGTGTGACACCCCACGTCTGTTAATGTCACTCACAAAGGTAATGCATTAAGTTTTGTGAAGCGTTATAGTAAACAGACATAGAATATTACAAGGCAAGTATAAATAAGATAGCAGCGGAAATTTAAATATTTATTTCATACACAAATCATACATCATGGTCCAAAATACCATAAGTCACAAAAACCATTACGATAACATAACTTCTGTCTTGTACCATCAGAGTACATAAATATAAAAAGCATAACATAATTCCCCAAGAAAAAGAGCTAAGCCATAGTAGAGATAAGAACTTGAGCCATACTTTAAAAGCAGCTCTAACAAGATGATAACTAAGTCGTGACTAAGCCTGAGTGTTTCCTCCCTGAGACCCTGGAGGGGGGCGGAAGAAAGAAGAGGAAACAAATAGTCAGACATGAAGTTTGGCGAGTCTAGTTGCTTTTAGCAAGTAAATAAATAAAATTAGCATGACATGCATATAAAGTGGATAAGAGAGATCACTACATAAATGGCAGGTGTCACAAGGTAGACATGATAAGGTGTATACGCTTCTCTAATGATTACTATGCATTATTACTAGTATAACCAGAATGAGATGATCCCTTCCACTATAAGGCGGTAGACTTAGGCATACGTCCAAATGTACCCTAACTACTACCCTAACCGATCGGCTCCCAACTCCGTAGATACTATGTGCAAGCCCCACAGTAGGATGTATCATGTCCTAAAGTGGCAACCCCTCGTTGATATGCACAACCCCATATCTACAGGTGTCACGTCGTCTTATCCCCTTCTGCCCGGCTCATGCATGCACATGGCCTGGTCGGTTTGTGTAGCCCACACAGTCCTCCACGTTTGGATCTCTTACAATTAGTCCAGTAAGTGTGCCCCTTCTCCGACCAAGTACGGAGTACATGTTTTAATACCTATCCGGGTTATTGTATGAAACAGATCCCATACAATATGATACAAGCTCTCCCCTTTGTCTTGTATCCCCCACTAGGTTTTCTTTGGCTATGTATACCACTAGGTGTCTTTAATTACATAACCCTATCATTTCTACAAGTTATGTTTACCCTAAAAGGTGTCTTTAATTACATAACTTTATTATTCCAACCAGTCATGTATACCACTAGGTGTCTTTAATTACATAACCTTATCGGGTTAAGTTTGTGGGCCTATATGTAAATATTACCCACCCCCTCTAGATTTGCTTAACCCATCCACTATCCAATCAATTTTACTTAACCCTAACTTTTGTTCACAATCATACAATCCCTATGGATTAGATTTGGTTAAGTAGTCCAATTTATTACCTTGTCCATTTATGGTTCATAATGGGCTAGACCTCCCACATTAGCCCTACAACTTATGGATGTTGGATATGTCGGTCGGGTCCGGGCAGTTTTATTCCACAAGTTGGGCCTAACCTCGTGTCATATCCCGATTCGTTTTTGTTCACTTAGACCCCTTACATAATGTTCAACATTAGTGGTTGCTGGATATGCCGGCCGGGTCTGGGCAGACTTCCACCACTAATGCAACCTAACCTCGTGTCATAAGCGCCATTACAATTGCTAATTGTAATCCTAGGCATTCATTATTAATTAATTAATCAAACCTATGCCTTTATAGGTGTTAATACCCATTTTACCCAATAATTTAAATTATATGTCCAATGATGTCTATATTCAAATTATGCCAATATTAACCTTTTTCCCCCATTCCTTAACTAGTGCACTCACAAAATTGGTGGCATGCCTAGGCTAGATAACAGCCTAGTCATAAACGATAAACGGAAAAAATAATAGGAATATAACCAAAGTGATTGTTTTAACATAACTTGGCATAACATAAACTAGCGTTGTGATAAGGTGGACATATGAGCATAAATCTGATGAACTTGTAGCAATTACTAGTTCTAACATGACTATGATGTCATAGTGGGCATAATAAGATCTAAATTAACCACTTAGATGTCCAACTATTCATATATAATAGGCACAAGATGATAATCTAGATCTGATCAACAAATTATATGTCCACACAATTTAGATCCAATAGCTTAAAAGTAGATCTACATAATTAAGGTTTAAGATTCACATCATGGCATGTCATAGAAGTTACAATAGATCCGACTAGATTGAGATTTAGATCCAAATCCTAACCAATTCAGAATGTCATATAATCATAATTTACAATGGATCTGATATAATATAGGCATATGAACAAATCCAAGTCATAGTCGTGTCATATTTACTTTTAAGTATTCAAATCTAAAAGCAACTAGAAACTCACAGAGTTTGGACAAGAAGATAGAACTAGAAATGATTGGATCTTGAATCTCCAATTGATTTGCTTTATTTGAAGAAGATAACGGATCCAGACCAGTTCAGCTATCGGTGGAGTTTGGCCTCCATGAATTCTCAATGAAGAAAATAAGAGAACTGACCATGTATACATAGCTGCCAGACCCTCTGAAACCGATTGCCACGTAAGCCCTAGGGGTGTCGAAAACCCTGTGGGTGGGTCAACCTGGTGTCAACAACCCTTAAGGGGGGGACCCTGGTGTCGACACCCCTGGGGTCGACCCCTTAGAGCGGGAAAACTGCCGCCACTTTTTATTTTTCAAATTGGAACAGTTTTTGAAAAAAAATCTAACTCATCTCTGACTCATGTGTGTATATATATCATTTTTCTACGCATATACAAACTTAAAACCCTCATAACTTCTTCATACGGTGCCCGTTTTACGCAAACCAAATGTCTATCTTGACCAAAATTTCGAGATGGACGTAATGGCGCAGTATGTTTTCCTTAATTCTGAATATTTAATTAATTATTATTTAATTTATCTTTTTTAGTGTAATTAGAAATTCGGGGTGTTACAAGAAATGTACTATTCTCGATCAAAATAACAATCTTATTTTCGAAGTTAATAGAGATAGAAACATTTATATTTTAAATATGAAAGTCAATAATAAATCGGAAATCTGTTTATTAGCCAGAGAAAATGATCCTCGGCTATGGCACAAAAGGTTTTGTCACATAAATTTTAAAACAATCAATAAAATTTTGAAAAATGAAGTTGTAGAAAGATTATCTAAAATGAATTATAAAGTTAGTAATCTATGTGATGCTCCATAATGAGGAAAATTAACAAAATCTTCATTTAAATCTAAAAAGGTCATTTCAACATTACAATCATTAGAATTACTACATATGGATTTATTTAGGCCAACTCAAATTCAGTCCATGAATCATAGTAGATACATGTTTGTGATAGTTGACGATTTTTCTAGATATACCTGGACAGTTTTTTTGATAAATAAAATTGACTCCTTTGATCATTTTAAAATGTTTGTTAAACAAGTTCAGAATTTGAAAGACTTGAAAATAAAAATATAAGAAGTGATCATGGAGGAGAATACGAAAATGAAAAATTGGATCAATATAGTAAAAAAAGGAATTTTTCATAATTTCTCGTTCCCTAGAACTCCGCAACAAAATGGAGTTGAAACGGGATAGTCGAACATTACAAGATGTGCCAGAACGTTGCTGAATGGAAGCACGTTACCAAAACATTTATGGGCAAAAGCAGTTATGATGACCTATTATGTATTGAATCGTGTTTCTATTCTACCTCTTATGAAAAAACACTCTATGTGAACTTTTTAACGGTAGAAAACTAAATATTTCATATTTTAGAGTTTTTGGATTAAAATGTTTTATATTAAATACGAAAGATAAGCTTGGAAAATTCGATTTAAAATCCGATGAATGAATATATCTAGGATATTCAAATCGAAGTAAAGCTTATCGTATTTTAAATAAAAGATCAAATAAAATCAAAGAATCTCTCTATGTTTCATTTGATGAAAATTTTATTCAAAATACCTATGATAATGAGTTTATGAAAATAAAAATTCTCAAGATGATTATAACATTAATTATTATTTTTAGAGAAGATGAAAACGTTATTCATAACAATAATAATGAAAATATTACTAAAAACCAAGATATTTCCGAAGATAATAATCAAAGTGAAAACACTTCCACGGAGAATGATAATATTGATAATTATAGAGAAGATGAAAACATTATTCATAATAATAATGAAGTAAGATCTCCACCAAGAATATTACGAGACCATCCAGTTCAAAATATTTGGTAAGATAAATTCAAATATAAGAACTAGAAATCAATTGAATTTAGTAAGTCACGCTGCATTTTTATCAACACTGAACCTAAAAATTCTGAAGAAGCATCTTCTGATGCAAATTGGATTATTGTTATGCAAGAAGAACTAAATCAGTTTGAACGCAATCAAATATGGGAATTAGTTCCTAGACCAAGTAATCAAGCTATTATTGGAACAAAATAGGTTTTCAAAAATAAAACCGACAAATTAAGTAACATAACTAGATAAAGTTAGATTAGTTGCACAAGGCTATAATCAGGAAGAAGGAATTGATTATGAAGAAACGTTTTCTCTGGTCGCTAGACTAGAAGAAATACTAATTTAATTAACTTATACTTGTTTCAATAATTTCAAACTCTATCAAATAGAAGTTAAAAGTGCATTTTAAATGGTTATACCAAAGAAAATGTTTATGTTAAATAACCACCTGTATTTGTTCATGAAAATATCATGATCATGTTTATAAACTCATGAAAGCTTTATATGGTCTAAAACAAGCTCCACGAGCTTGGTATGAACGACTCAAAAGCTGTTTAATTAAATCTAGTTTTGAAATTGGTAAAGTTGATCAAACTCTTTTTAAAAAACATTCTAAAAATGATATATTAATAGTTTAAATATATGTAGGTGATATTATTTCCAGATCAACAAATAAAAAATCATGTAAAAAAATTCCAATATATATGATTGAAGAATTTGAGATGTCACACATGGGTGAATTATCTTATTTTCTAGGTCTTCGAATCAAGCAATTACAAAATAGTATTATTATAAATCAAGAAAAATATTATTATAATTTAATAAAATGTTCTGGAATGGAAAATACTTCTTGTAAACTAACTTCTATGAGTACACCAACATATTTAGATAAAGATGAAAATGGAAAAAATGTTGATAAAAAATTACATCGTAGCTTAATAGGGTCTCTATTATATTTAGCAGCAAGTAGACCAGATATAATGATGAGTGTTTGTATGTGTACACGATTTACACTCCATAATTTGAGTGTAATATTCACCAATTCTCAAAATGCCCAAAATCCCCCTTTTGACATTCTTTCTGTATTATTTCAATTTTTATGCAAATTAAACGTTAAAGACCTAGGCTCTCGCTGGCCTAGGTTCAGCACAAAAAAAATGGAAAAATTGATCTAGGCTACCTGTAAGGTCTAGACTCAGAAATGAACAAAATAAATATATAGGGAGTTGCAAGATTGTAAATAAAATAACAACAAAAAAGGGATAAAGAAGAAGAATTTGTTTATAAATAAATAACAACTGAAAAGGAATAGACAGTAAATAAATTAAATAATAACTTGTAAAAGACAAACTTATAAACACTGTAATTGTCAAATTTTCGGATCCAATCTATTTACTATCTTAATCATTATTATTTAGATTGTTGATCTAAAAAAAACTTAAAACTCACAGAGAAATGTTGTAGATCCAGAAAAGTCCTTTGAAAGAGAAGAACAAGAATATCCTTTTAGATCTACAATTTGATAGCACTCTAACTTATTCCCCAATTTTATTTAATTTTAGAGCATAATGGAGTGGAGACTAAGAAGATGAAGAAGAGGTATTGGGGAAATAGTGAAGAGTAGTAGTCTATTTATAGGTGTGGAAGTATAATTTAGGCCTTAGGATTTTAGGTTTTAAATCTCAACTATAGAAGATACCTCAGCAGCACATCAGCAAAGAATATTCCAAAAGCAGGCTCGACATCGTCCGGGAACAGTTTCGTGTCTGGCTCGCAGTGGGTCGATCCACCTTGTATGTGGGTCGACACATGTGTTGACCCATGGGTTGACACATGGGTAAACCCATATACGGGATGGGTCACCCATTTACCGTTGCTTTATTTCTGTTTATTAATTAAAATATCTAATTTAATTTCAAACTTTGATTGATCATAACTTATTCATTTTTTGTCTGATTTAGGCAAACTAAAAGTCTAGCCAAATTAGAATTTCAAAACGGACGCAACGATGAATTCATTTTAGCTCAATTCTGAATATTATATTAATTAATATTGGTTTTATTACTTTTCTTAATTTAAATCGTTTATTAAAATTTGGAGTGTTACATTCTCCCTTTCTTAAAGGTTTTCGTGCCCGAAATCTCTAAGGCTAGAAGAATGTTATAAATATTATCAACCATTATCTACATCCATCTACTCAACCATCAACTGTTGATATACATTATCCTTAAAATTTCTAATTCTTTGTATGAACATATGCAAAGGTGTTGTGTATATGTCCCTAAGTTAATGCGGAAATCAGGCGGTCTACTGATTCAGTTGACCTTCTGAATGCAATTCATGTTTGTGTCATGCATCCAATATGTATGCAAAAAGAGTCCTAATGATACATATAAATTATATATGTGTGCAACAACCATTCACCAAAATGCAACATCCGAGTGATGAGTCAGCCGCTTTTCATCCATATCTACAATAAATAAAAATGCTCACACTATTGGAGAATGGAATGTTGATGATGTTTTGATGACAACAACCTTGTTTTAATCATTATTGATTTAAAATATATACTAACATTTTTATCTAGAATATATATATATATATATATATGCAGGAATTATATGTAGGTAATAAATATTGAAGACTATACAATTTAGAGATTCAAGATTTCAAAGGAGAATCAAGACTCATGAGTATCAAGATATCAAGATTTCAAGAGATCAAGATTTCAAGAGATCAACATTATCAGAGTAATAGAGTCTAGTTAGTATGTAAAACTCTGATTAGAACTCTCAAATTGTCTTTTCAAATTATACTATTAAATTGATTAGTTCAAACTCCTTTCAAAATGATTTTAAATCATCTAAAGATTTTTTTACTTATGATTTCAAATATATATAAGTTTCTTATATTGTTGATATATATTATAAAGTGGTACAATTATACTATACATGTGTTTATAATTATATTATATATCTTTATATCATTTATATATAGTTTTTATATCATATGGTTAAATAATTTTTTTATGTTTTTATACTTTAGATATTATATTTAAAACAACTAGTTTTGTTTCTAGAATTTCCAAAATATATATATGTTGATTTAAATACTTGAAAAATGATTTAAAAATCAAAATTCAATACATATGTCGACATACACTTTTGTACATGTCAACATATAACTGTTACAAATTTTTAAATTTAAAAAGATGTGTCTTTTCATATTTAAAACGTTCCAGGAATGATTGTGTCTCTTGGAACACTATATAAAGGGTCTGATTTCGATTTTTTTACAATATTATCTTCTCCTTCTTCCTCTTTTATCAGACTGCCATTATTCTTCTTAATTTTCTAAGCTTCTACACTTATACTCTGCCAATTTCAAATCAAATTATATCATTCTTCTTCTACTTTCATTCTCTATAAAATACTCTTTGTTTGGAAGTCTACCCAATAGTTCTAGGGCAATTGTAATCGATAAGGAAAGGGTGTGTTCCTTGTAGCCCGTAAATCAAGGAAAAGGATCGGTGTTAACCTTGTAGCCACAAAAGGGTGTTGAATCAGTACTAACATTGTAGCCGTGATGTCAAGGGTGTTGTAATTGGATACTAATATTAATAAAACTCTGCGCAATTCAGCATTGCGTGGGACTGGGTGTAAGAGTAATCTGAACCACTATAAAATTCGGTGTGTTCTTTCCTTTTCTACATTTTACTTTTGAATGTATATGCATCTATGATTGTTTCTGTTGTGATATTCATTATGTGATTCATATAGTAGTTTCAGTATTTGTTAATTGTTTAAGATTTCTATAAATCCACTAAAACACTACTCACCCCCCTTTAGTGTTAGTTTTTCCTTAAGAACCTTGATCCTCATCCCTAACACACACCTCCGTATTTAATATGCAAGTGTCCTAGTCTAGCCGATCCCTAATCTAGTGCCCAATGTGTGTATATGCATCCATTGAATCCACTTGCATCCATATGAATCCATTCAGCCATAACATGTTCTATTAACATGTTTTAAACCATTCCTATCATTCATAGGCTTCTACCTAAGAATCGAGATTCAGATGATAGGAAAAATAGATTTAAATTCAAAAGCTTGGAAAGGAATTAGAATATACTCTCAAAGAGAAAAGGAAAAGAAGCGTAAAACCTATCTTCAAGTTCTCAAGTTGCATCGTCGCTACCTTCTCCCCACTGTACCTTAATTAGCTTGATCTCCTAATTCCGTAGCTTCTTAACCTCCGATCATAGTATCGAAATGGGAACTCTTCTGATTGATGCCTCTTTCTCTACCTCAATATCCTCAAGGGTACTCGGCTCTACTACCAGCGCGAAATCATGTAGACATTTCCTCAAGTGTGAAACATGAAACACATCATGAGCTTGTGCCAGTCTTTTCCATAGTCTAACTCTGTAGGCTATCTGACCTATCATCTCTCTACTATTGGGAATGACCCTACGAACCTTGGCGTCAATTTCCCTACCGAGCTGAATCGAACAACACTCCTAAAATGTGACACCTTAATAAAGACCATATCTCCTACCTTGAACTCTAGGTCTTTCCTCCTCCAATCAGCATACAGCTTCTGCATGTCATGAGTTGCTTTCATTTGCCTCTGAATCAAGTCTATCTTCTCAAAAGTTTCTCTAACCATCTCAGATCCAAGTAGAAGTCTGTCCGTAGACTCCTACTAACTTGTAGGTGATTTGTAGAATCATCCATAAAGCGCCTTGAAGGAAGCCATACAAATGCTCGTCTTATAACTGTTATTGTATGTGAACTCTACAAATGTAAGATGCTCCTCCCAAGTCCCTCCGAAGTCTAGGATACACAGCCATAATAAATCCTCGATAATCTTATTAACCCTTTCTGTTTGTCCATCCATCTGAGGGTGATAGGCGGTAATACGTCACAACTGTGTCCCAAATGCCTCCGGCATGCTCCTCCAAAACTCACACGTAAAGATGGGGTCTCAGTCACTAATAATACTAGGGGATACCCCATAAAGTCGGACGATTTCTCTAAGATATACAAGTGTCAACCAAGTCGTCGTCCTCTTGCTCTTGACTGGGATAAATTGAGCGCTCTTAGTCAATCTGTCAACTATAACCCAGATACTGGTGCTTCCCCTCCTCGGCCCAGGCCAACCATCTATAAAATCCGTAGAGACGTTCTCCCGCTTCCACTGTAGTACGTCTAAAGGCTGAAGCAATCCACCGGGCTTTCTCTGTTCAACCTTTAGTTGCTAGAAAAGATACATCGGGCTACATACTTTACCACGTCTTCCTTCATTCCAAACCAATAAAAAAACTTCTCATATCTCTATACATCCTATTACCGCCCGAATGGATATTCATCCTAGAGTGATGAGCCTCCTCTAGAAATAGTCTCAACAAATCACCAACTCTAGGAACACACAATCTCCCATCTCGACCACCCTATCTCATCCATAGAATATCTAGCAAGGTGACCAGATGTCTCTCCTCCACTGAGTCTATCCATGATGTCCACTACTTGCTTATATTCACGCTAACTGGATCCAATGCGCTCTAAAAGAGTAGGTCTCACCTCAAACGATGCCAACAATCCGGGTGCAAAATTCATCGATGGTCTAAAATCGAACGATGAGATAAACTCCAAGCTCTGCCACTCAACGAATAATACTCAAAGTCATCCTCTGCCTAATCACTGCATCTGCAACCACATTCCCCTTCCCGGGTATATGCTATCTCAAAGTCATAGGCGCAAGGAATTCCATCCAATGCTGTTATTGCAAATTGCAATCTTTCTGCGAGAATAAGTACTTAAAGCGACTTATGATCAGTATAAAGCTTGAACCTCTCACCTAGTTAATAGTGTCTCCAAGACTTGAGTGTAAACATTATCGCCGCTATCTCTAAATCATGGGTTGGGTTGTTCTTCTCGTGTACCCTCAATTGTCTACTCCCGTAGCAGACAACCCTACCTTCTTGCATCAACACTGCACCTAAACCCATGTCGTATGCATCCTGTAAACGGTAAACATCTTGGAACCATTAGAAAGAGTCAAAACTGGAGTTGATGTAAGATCCTTCTTCAATCTCAAGAATGCATCCTCGCAATCTACATCCCAAGCAAAAATTAGGTTCTTCTTCGTCAGACGGGTAAGCGGAGCAGAGATCCATGCTAAATGCTTAATACACATTTTGTAAAAACCCTCCAATCCCAAGAAACTCTTAACCTCCATCACATTCTTAGGGAATTTCCAATCCTTAACTACAAAAACTTTAGCAAGGACCACCTCTATATAATATTTAGAGACAACATGCCCCAAGAACCTTACTTCCTTTTGCTAGAAATGGCACTTAGAAAACTTAGCCTTCAGCTAATGTGCTCGAAGAGTATGGAGAACCTCTACCTAGTGCATGGCTTACTCTTCCTCTCTCCTCGGTAAAACCAATATATCATCAACAAAAACCACCGCAAACTTATTAAGGTACTTCCTAAATACTCAGCTTATTATATCCACAAAATAAGTCGGTTCATTGACCAACCCAAAAGGCATAACCAGCCACTCAAAGAATCTGTCAGAGTCTTAAAGAAGTCTTGTTTATGTTGTCATATGCTACCCTAAGTTAATGAAAATCTGTAGCTAGATCTAACTATGAGAAAATCAAAGTGCCCACTAATTGGTCAAACAAGTCATTTATCCATGAGAGTGGGTGCCTATTCTTCTTAGTGAGCTTGTTCAACTCCCGATATTCCTCATAGATGGAGAGAGTTGTCTGCCTTGGTCGCAACGATGACTGGTGCTCCCCACTCAGAAATGCTCCATCCAATGAATCCCTTTTGGAACAACTCACCCACTTGCTTACCGAGCTCCCTTCTCTCCCTCAGATGCATATTTCGCACTGGTAAACCGATACGCTTAGCATTATCCACCAAGTATATCCAAAAAAATATCTCGAAAATCTGTCTCACACCTGGGAGGTAACCCTCTCACCTCCTCGAAAATGACTGAAAAGTCTCTAACTATGGGTACCAAACTGAGATCGTCAACAGAAGCATCTAAAGAATCTAAGGAATTGAGCATAACCGACCCTCGTGGGTCATAAGAAATCTCGAGAGTCCTACCATGGCATGTGAAAATCCTAACAATTCTCCTCTCGCAATCAAGGATGGCACCATACATGGCTACCCAATCCATCCCTAGAATAAGCCCATAACCTATAAAACTCAGTACATATGCATCACACTCAAACTCGACACGAAAAATGAAAATCCTTAAACTCCTACATATCATAGATAGGTGAGCCATACCTCCTATGGGGTTAGAGACAGCTACTGGATCAGAAACTATAGAAGTATCTAGGTGTAGACTATCAACAACAGAACTGGATATGAAAAAAAGAAGCACCTGAATCTAACAAAGTCCTAATAGAAGAGTCAAAAAGAGAAATCAACCCTTCTACGGTGACTTTCCTTACCTCTATCTTTATTGTTACCACCAGTTAGAGTCGCCTCCAGCGCATGGACTTGTGCTTTGGATGATCCTGCCCTTTGACCCTGCTTCTGAGGGAATTGCTTGCTGTAATGTCCCATCTTTCTGTAACCATGATACTTACCATCCTTCTTAATTTGCGCCTACTCGAATTTCTCTCCCTTCTTTACTGCATCCTTCTTGGGCCACCACTTTTTGTTTTCACTACTAGGCTTGGCCTCTTCGGCCTTATCCTCTTGCTGCCCACTTTTCCATCCTCATTCATCAGGGCCATATCCACAAGAATCTCAAATGTAGATCCCATAGGGATATGTGTCATTGCTAGTCCTTGGAGTGGTTAGTTCAGCCCCTCGCAAATCTCAAAGCCTTCTTGTGAGCGTTATTAACTAGAACCAAGCCAAATCTTGAAAATTCATTAAATCTATTCACATACTCCTTCACTATCATACTTCCTTGCTTCAGACTCAAGAAATTTACCAATTGCATTCCTTTCTCAGCTTGTGATAAGAACTTCACCTCGAATCTATCCTTACACTCGTCCCATACGATGCTTCCCCTTTTAGTTGCCAAACGGCCAACTGAACCCTCCACCTATCATCAAGTGCTAACAATCCAAACACACGATCTGTCTTCCTAAGCCAATTAGGAGCCTCTAAGTAATTCTCCGTTCCAAGAAATGGCTTGCTGCCCATTGTTCGGAAATACTTACAGAGCTTAGAGAAGTTAACTACTGGATTAGGTGGAATTACCACGGTTGCAGCTAGGGGTGGGGCATTTCCTTGCGCTTCGGCCGGTGCTGTAACTTCTACATATCTATGGAACCATGTCAGAATGGGAATGCCCTCTGGGAAATTGGGAGCCCAGACATGCTGAAAAGAGAAGAGACAAGGGTTCAAAAAGTGATCAAAGGAATATTGTAATTGACTTGAGGGGATTTTTTTAAAATAGGTTTTACTTGAAAATTCTCTACTTTGGAAATACATTTTCAAAAGCTTTTTCTATGATCTTGTAACCGTATGCTCACCCCACATCCCCTAAAGTCACCCATATGGGGATGCACTATGTTTTGTGAAGCACAATAAGTATAAAGTAACAATACATAGACTAAAATTCACAAGATAGAATGTAAAACACTGCGGAAACTTTATAAACATTTATTATTAAATAAGCAACAACATTGATTACAATTCAAAATACTATGTAATCATCATCATAAAAAATTGTCTCGTGGAAAGAAAAACATCAGAGTACAAGAATAAAACCACAAGAGTCATCTCTCTCATGATTTATTACAATAGTCATAAACCAAGTACTGAAATAATACATGAAGCAAGAAATATTTTGAATCCAAGCCGAGTCAAAAGATCAAAAGTCAATACTGCGATCCTCCATCCTGAGAACTTGGAGGAGAAAGGAAGAAAGAGAAAAATAAAACTAGGTCAGACATAAGTCTGCCGAGTTTTAGTAATTTTTAGCATGAGCATAAGATAAAGAAGTACTTAGACAGATGAATAGTAATGGACACAAAAATATAGTAAAGTAGAAAACACAAAATAAGATAGGCTTCTCATTCATATCCAAAATTTCTGCACCGACTACCAACATATCATAATTAGGCTTTACCCAATTTCTATCCATTGATCGGCTTCTTTACCCAGATGTGAAATACCTGTGCCGACTATGGAATTCTGGGTTATCACTACCGAACCCATCAACTATAAAGACGCAGCCTTAATCACAGGCATTAAAATGTCTTATCTTCCCTGTTCTGATTAATGCACGCACATGGTTCTACCGGAACGCACCCGTACCCGCCTCGTTTTTGAACCTCTTACCTTCTAGATCAGTAAAGTGTGCCCTAGCCTCTACCTGGTGCGAGATTCCGATGATAACAACAGGGATACTGATTGATACAGGTTCCCACACAAAATGCACTTGACACAAGTCACACCTAGACTTGGTCCCCAATTTATAACTGGGATTTCTACGAGCCCCTTATATCCTAATGGAATGGACCCCCCTCTATTTTAACTTATTAATTTGACAGTTTTAACTTAACCCATTTAAGTTCATTAATAAGCGTAATATAATCATATGTTATGTCCTTACGTTGTAAATTACATTTGTAATTAAACATAATCTTTTTATGCAACCCTTTCCAAATGTCACTTAATATCCAATAAGTCCCATCTATCACTCTTTACAAGTTTCGCAATTACATGTTACTTAATGTTCAATTAAGTGTATTTTATCCCAATTCATATGTTTTCTAATCGTATATTACTTAATGTCCGATTAAGTATAATTTATTCAATTCATAAGTTTGAATATTCTTCCATTAGAATTTATGCCAATTTATAATTCATAATTTGAATGTAATATTCACTAATTCTCAATATGCCCAAAATCCGATTTTAACACACTTCTTGTATTATTTCAATTTCTAAGCAAATTAAATGATGAAGGCCTAGGCTCTCTTTGGCCTATGCTCATCGCAAAAAAAGAAGAAGGGAAAATTGGTCTAGGTTACTCATAAGGCCTAGACTCAGAAATGAACAAAATAAATAAATAGGGCACTGTAAGACTGTAAATAAAATAATAACAGAGAAGAGGGTAAAGAAGAAGAATTTTCTTATAAATAAATAACAACTGAAAAGGAATAGACAGTAAATAATCGAACGATAACTTGTAAAAGAAAAACTTATAAACATTGTAAATGTCAAATGTGACATCTAATCTATTTTAATGTCTTGATCCTTTATATTTAGATTGCTAATCTAAAAATAACATAGAACTCATAGAGAAATGTTGTATATCTAGAAAAAGGACTTTGAAAGAGAAGAAGAAGAAGATCCTTTCAGATCTACAATTTGACAGCACTCTGACTTGTTCCCTAATTTTATTTCATTTTAGAGCATAATGGATTAAAGGCTAAGAAGATGAAGAAGAAGAAGAAGAGTGGAGAAATAGTGAAGAGTAGAAGTCTATTTCTCGGTGTGGAAGGTTAATTTAGGACATAGGATTTTAGGTTTTAAATCTCAACCTTAAAAGACACCTCAACAACACATCGGCAAAGAATAATCCAGAAGCAAGCTCGACATCGGCCAAGCACAGTTGCGTGCCTGGCTCCTACTGGGTCGACCTACCTTGCATGTGCATTGACACATGTATCGAACTGTGGGTCGACATATAGGTCGACCCATATATGGGCTGGGTCGCCCATTTACCATTGATTTATTTTTGATTATTAATTAAATTTTCTGAATTGATTTAAAGTTTTGATTAATCATAACTTATTCGTTTTTCGTTCGATTTACCCAAACTAAAGGTCTGTCTGAATCAAAAATTCATAATGGACGCAAGGTGAAATCCTTTTAGCCCAAGTTTGAATGTTATATCAATCAATATTATTTTATTACTTTTCCTTATTTAATTATTTTTTATTAAAATTTGAGGTGTTACAAATAATATATAATATATAACAAGATTTTACAAAATAAATCTGAATTATTTTAATATAGAAAACATATCAGAGTAACCAACTAGTATTACTTTAGATAGTAATAACAATCTGTTTGAATCAACTTAGATAACAACAAAGAATACTGACACAGTGGAAAATAAGAATCTATAGAAGTACGTTATAAGCTTCCACCCCTCTTCCAAACTCCAAGCATATATTTTAACCTATCAAATATATTCGGTCTGACTCGAGCATTATCGTGAAATTACTCCTAGGTCAGCCTGTAAAACCAATGTAAAAAAGAAATCATGTAACATGAAACATATTTTGTATATATTGAAAACCATTAGAAATGAAGAGTATCTCATAAGACTACGCTGTATATAAACATGGACAAAATGTTACCTTACGATAATCAAAACACTTTTTATTACAAATATAGTGATATTGTAATAATGCCTACATAATCACAAATAAAATATAAAAGTAGTTGAAATAAATGCATCTTGCACTTCAACATAGCTTCGTACAACACTTATCGGATTTTGGATTCCATACTATGATCAGGCAAGCAGTGTATGCCAGTCATGGTACACCTTTAGATAGGCGTATCGAGGTCGTAAGAATATCTTGCACCCCTGCTAACATATAACTGGCATATCACTCAAATTGATAGTACTGAATATTCCACCACCATGGTTATGATCAGAAACTGTACCAAAGCATACCATAATCAAAGGATTAAATATTCTAGATTGGTGATAAACATAATCTAATGGATGTGAACCACATAGTTGCTGCATATCCTATTTTTTTGATGTTAACAGTGGATGAGGCCTAAGGTTACATTATTTAACATTTCTTTCACTCCGAACACTCATTGTTCTCCACTGGTAATGTATTGGTGACATTCGTTCATACAAGTCATTCAAGAATAAAATGAGCTACAGGCATTACCTATACTACATCCAGAGGATTAGTAATAAGTAAACCTTATCCTTCAAATAACATTTCTAATCCCAGTCTCTTCAAATGTTTTTTCAATAATTATCAGTAAACTCAACCCCGGTTCTTTAGAAAACAAATAGCCAAGGATAAGAGCACAATTCACCTCCTGACTATTAGTAGACATATTTCCTTATCACTTGTCGTAGAGAAGAAAATGAGGCTAACATGCATAGTGAAATTTTAACAGGGAGGATTGTTCCGTATAACCCATGCACTTCCCCTATATGATTTATGGTATATATTAGATAGTCAATTATTTTACTATCAAATAACACAAACAATAATTTAGGGTATTGATTTCCTAGGGTAACTCACTAAGTCTCACTAAATTAATTTCTTATTAAATAAATTTATTATCCCTTACCCAAACATTTACATAATTAACCCTCCTATAAAAGTACATATTTAAAAAAAATCAAGATGGTTTCTCATTTCTAATTCACCTTTGATGCATTTCTACCCAAATCACTTTATTTCACTTCAAAAACTTTCCCTTTTTAAGTACCAAACCGTTTATGGTAACAATGATTTATATTCCAAAATCAACTCACAATCGCAAACTAATACTATCCCTCGGATAAAAATGAAGTCGTCCAAGTTGAGGTATTTATTTATCTCTTGGATCTTGAATCAAAATTACCCACATCTTTGAAATAATAAATGTTTACTATCTCAAGTTCTAAATTTCTAACCTAAGTTGACCAAATTTCATATGCAGTTCATTCCAAAATGAACTCTGCAAACCTATCTTACATTTCTTTCGAATTCATAATATATTTTACTTTATTCATCCCATTCAGATAAATCTTTTTGTCAAATTCGATTCACTCTCACTAAATCCAAAATTCAAGTTCAAATTTAAAGCTTATTCTAAGATTAATTGAACTAACTTAAACCTTACTAGTTAATAAATTAATTAATTAAAAAGTACTTATCTTGAATACATCTAATAATATGATTCATTTAAGTCAAAATCCCACTATTAAAAAATTGATTAGCTTTCAAAGCACATTTAAAATTAATTAAGAAGTCTAATCCTTGTTATTAAATAGATAATTAATTTAAATCCATTATTTAAAATAATTATTTAACTTTAAAACTTCATCAGTTAATAAATTAATTTACTTATAATATCATGTATAAAATGAAATCAACTTAATCACGTTTAAAATAAGATAATAATGATCTTAAATAATTATTAATGAAATAATAATTAACTACCAAAATAATAATAAAACAATTATTTTTTGGCTAGGCCGACCTATTTTTATAGTGATACGTAACACTAATTATTATAATAGATAATAATTATAACAAAGTATAAGACATTGGCAGAAGGGTAACCTACTAAATTCGGTATTTGTAGTGGATCGTCCACTGCAATTAATCTAGATAAAAAAGCTGGAGCTAGACCAAATATATAGACTATAATACCTAACACCACGTAGAGTGTACCATTGCAACACAAACCTAGTCACATTCGACAGTTGCCCGTAAGCAACCACATTACATAAAAGAGAACTCCAAGCAAGGAGAAAACTCTCACTAAATTACATGAATGCCACAACGATAGAGCATGGACACACTCACTCCAATAATACCTACTACATGAATTCTAACCAAAAGAAAAAACACTGCATGAAGCCAAGCTCAAGAGCAATAAGGTGTGACGTGAGGAGATTACCATCCAAAATTCCAACAGGTTAAACATGGTCTAATATAACAAGATGCCTAAAGCAACACAGAAAAATTGCAACTCCATACAGGGAGGGTAGGTACACATACAAGCATCATTCTAACATAAAAAGCTACCCAACAATGACCTGTAAAAAAGCAAGCATAATGGCCTAAACATATCGTAACATCAGGCCAGACAAACCAGAGACCCTTGCAAGGCATCCGTGACTAGCATAACTAACCAAAGACCATCACATAAGAGAAACATGACATTGAAATCTTCGCATTGGACCGTTACAGTGAGAGGAGATGGTAATGAGATAGAGAAAACATCATCTACACAACCAACTAAACTCTGTAGCAAGCTATCACTGGGTTGTAGATAAGTAGGTGTTAAACCAACATGAAACACGACCATAACCCCTAAACTCAACAGAAACAGTGAAAAGCATATCCAGACAAATGAAACAACCTAAAGGCCAATCCAAAGGAGACACAAACCAAAAGGAAAAGATACACATAGTAAAACAACGAATCTCATCAACAAATCAAAAACATGGATGACCCATATTTGACTTCGGAGGCTAGTAACTGTAACACTGTGTAGACAAACATTAATATTTTTGTATTTATACTTAAATAGTAAAACATCGAGCCTCATCAGTAAATCAGAAGCATGGATGATCCAAATCCAACCTCGACTATGACCACTATCTTTGTATTTATACTCATGTGTCATCTTCATATCTTTTCCGCCTTAGTGATGGGAATATCTGTGTCTGGCTCTGACTTTATTGTTATGTATTTTATATTACTTTCCAAATTATATATAGCCACTGTGTAGTAGATTTGGACTTGAGTTAGATGTATCAGATTTCCTCACGAGATATAAATAGTAAGACTATATTATTTTACACATTTATCACTAGTTTAAAGCTAATATACAGATAGTCACTCGTCAACAACCTTATTCTTCGGTTTAGTTGACACCATTGCTTGCAATGGCCTTGGCTAACGCGAGTATAGAGGTGGGGGATTACACCTGGTATCAGAGCTAAGTTTGGAACAATATAATATATTATGGCGAGGGTCATTGTCCTAAGTCTATCTTAGGAGATCATGTTTTATGACCCATCATATCCTATCTTATATCATGATCCTTGTTTGACCAACCAAATTTAATTGACTTCATCTTTGTGAACTCTTGGCCTAGACAAACTTGGAGTCCCATCCCTTTCCTTGTGTAGGAATTCAAATTGTTTTCAATTTGAAATAACTTTTGGGACTTATTTTTGATGATTTCTAAATTATTTTATAGAATGGTTTAATAAAATAATTTTGGTCAAGTAAAATACTAATCCGCTTGAGATTAGCTTTATGAGTTGAAAACGAATAAATTATTTCCGCTAAGCACTATGAAATGATTTCATTTATTCATTTATGATCACAAATTTAGTTCGTAAATAAATGGTTGCACTATGATTATTTATTTACAAATTTGCGCCCCTATTTGGACGTAATTGGTTTTATTGTGTTGAGTTGCCCATTGAGTATAGTAGTAATATTAATCAAGAAGTGGGAAACCATGATATTAATATGAGTTTCTAAACACTTCGATGAGATTATTCTAACACAACACTTATGTAAATATTTATGTTGTGCATCGCCATTAAATCTTAGCATTAGCAACTTTATGTAAATAAATGGCAAGGCAAATCATTAGTATTGATTTTTAATTTGCAACCATAGAGATTTTAATAAGATAATGAATTGATAAGGGGATATGTATGACCATCATAAATATCCTTTACACCTATCGTAGTTTGAAATTTCAACTATGAAATGTGAGCTATCTTATTTTGGTAAGGAAACTAATGTCCATAAGTGCACCATCCTCTTTATTCTCTATGATGATGATTACCATGAACGCCTCTTTTGAGTTCTTTTGATTTATAATTATCTTCCTTCTTTGCATCCTATGAACTTGGGGATACCATGTCCTTAGGAATTAGAGGGCGCTTATTTTATATCTAAGTATGTAGATTTTCTAAACCTATGTTTTGTGGGAATTCCTACATGATACCTTGAGTTTTCGTTACCCATTTATTTTTCTATCGAGATGATGTTAGATCTCTTTGGATAATGATTTAGTATTCTCTTTTATTTTTGATGTGTTACTTGCTTCAAACAAGTAATTTCGTCTTTTCGATTGAGTAAGGAATTTAATTAAACATCTTGATAAAAATGAGTGGGTTGGCATACTTGTATTTAATTTATTGGTTAATTTCTGGACTTAGTTAGTTGAAATTTGATCTTAATTTTTGCATATTTAGTGGAATGTACAACTTGTTCATAAATATTCGAGAAGAGCAAGTGGTTATGGGACATATAGCTGAACTCTTATATTTACTAGCTTGGTGTAGTTGCACTATATTTGATATTCAGATCATTCTGACCTTCGGGTTATCTTGAGTGTTGTGTAGTCACCTCTTGTGACGGAATATGTGACGACCCAAACTTCTGGTACCTTTTGTGTAACAACCCGGATTTTCAGAACCAATTTAAAAATTTTATTTTAGCTATTTTGAATATTTAAAATGGTTTATTTTAAATAATAATGAATAAAAATTTATTTTATACGTAGGTAAAACGTATAAATTTATTTTAATTATAAAAAGAGTTTAAAATGGCGCGGTAGTTTGAAAATTCGATTTTAAATTTTAAATGAATGTACATGATTCAAAATAAACCGGATTTCAGTAAAACCAGAAATATTTGAATCTGTTTAATTATATCTTTCTAACGAATGTGAAAATCAAGATTTCATAACGAGAATTGAAAGTTATGTCCAGTTTAAAATTTAGAATAGTCGCTATGGAATTTATATATATTTTATATAATATATAGCCCTTAAAAATAGCCATTTTGCAAACGATCTCCGTTTTCGACAAAACCACTTTTGTAGTATCCGGAATGTCACATTATTGCTATATTCCAATTTTCATAATTTTTGGAATTAATATGTGAGCGTGGTGAATTTAAACGTGTTTGGTCAATTCAGTTTGAATTCAATCAACTAGAAAATGGCCATTTTTTAAACGACCCCGAATTCGATGAAATTAGTTTTGTTAGGACCGTATCGTCAAAACACAACTAGATTTATTTTTCGGGAATTTTTAGAGTTAGCCCCAGCAAATTAAAATGTATGTTGAAACCAATTTTCAACGTTATATTAATTTATATTTAAATTTTGAAAAAAACTTATTGTAACAGTCGAATTGGCTTACCGGAAATATTTCATTGTGTTCGGAATGGGGGTATTTATTTATGGATGATAGTCGATGGGTTCGATTTGGAGTTCGAATTAAAAGGTTTACTTTTTGGAATTAAATAATTAAATAAAGTCAACCCCCCTTATATCTCCATCGTTCAGATCTAAAAAAGAAAATAAAAAAACAAAACCTGCGTTCCCTCCCCGTGGCTCCTTCGATCCATCCCCGCCACCCACCTTCAGGCCGCCGCCGACCGCACCGCCACACTCCCACCCCATTGCGTCGCCGAGGCTCTAGCCTCCACAGTCGCGCCTCCTTCCTCTAACCCTAAACCTGCACCCAGTCACCATACAGCCGCCGTGGGTCCTGCCTCTGACCGCAGCCGGTCACTACACCGCCCTGGCCACCTCCCCTTAGCCCAACGTCCCTCTTCAACCCCTAACTCTGGCTGTAGGTCCCCCCGTCTATAAAAACCCAATTTTCAATAACACCCCATTGCGTCGCCGAGGCTCTAGCCTCCACAGTCGCGCCTCCTTCCTCTAATCCTAAACCCGCACCCAGTCACCATACAGCCGCCGTGGGTCCTGCCTCCGACCGCAACCGGTCACCACACCGCCCTCGCCACCTCCCCTCAGCCCAACGTCCCTCTTCAGCCCCTAACTCTGGCCGTAGGTCCCCCCGTCTATAAAAACCCAATTTTCAATAATTTCCCATTTTACATTTAACACCGTGAACTTCCATAGCGAATATCTTCCAAACCAAAACACTTTTGGCCAAAACTCCACATACCAAAATCGAAGAGCACGATTTTCTCTTTGATTTGAGTATATGGAAGTGAGATTTTGGATTGTGGAGTTATTCAGAAAAACCGTCCAAAGTCTGTTGTCCAAATACTATTTTTTCGCGATTTCTAGCGAAATGGACCAATTTCGGGAAAAGTCCATTAGGGGAAAGTTGTCCAGAATGGCGCGCTTAAGCTAGAAAACAAGGCGGCATGAAGATTGGAGCTCATTTGTAATTTTGGAACCAGAACATCAGGTCGAAGCGTTAGAAAAGCACGATGGAGTGGATCCCAATGTGAGAACTCCTTCTCACTCTAATTATTTTACAATTAAAAATATATTAGGATGCAGACGGGGCTTAGTATCCCTCGACACTATTTATTGTACAAACCACGATTGTTTGTTTGGGTTGTATTATGGTTATTGATTGTATTGTGGTTTGGTTGATTGGATTGAATATTTTGTATGGCACGAGCATGTATCAAGAGAGGGGTAATGCTAAACATTACTCCGGTTTTAATATCGCGTCGTTATAATGCCGAAATTTTCTAAAATAAATATTTATTCATTTAAAAATCTCATTTTTAATGTGTATATGAACTGTATAAAATATTCATGTGTTGAAATAAATATTTTATCGTTCAAAATATAATTGTTAACGTATATATGAACTACATAATATTCTCCTGAAATGAAAATAAATATTCATTTACATATTGGACGATTTGTTTATGTACACCCATTTAGCTGTTATGGATTGAGACGTTAAATTTTACACATTGCCTAACTGCACAAATAATGGTTGAAATCTCACATGAGTATTGGGATGATATTTGACGTACACTAATCCCAATTGTTTAGTTGTATGTCAATCGATTGGTTGAGAGACTGTTGTAAGCGTTAATTATTTATATTTAATGCTTATGCAGTTGTGTAATGCACTCTGGATGATGGTTGACTGTGTATAATCATTGTTGTGTACATGTGTGTATGAAATCCATATAAATAACATTATACAGTAATTGAATGTGTTTGATTCCAATTCAAAAAGAACGAATATTTTAAAATATCGAATATTTTAAAATAATATTCCGTAAAGGATTAAAATATGATTTTGATGTCCAATTTGGGATGGACACGAAAATATTGAAATGTGTGAAGCCGTGTTGGTTAGATTTGCGCCATTTTAATGCAAACGATATTTACATCAATTTTATTCATTTTTATAATGAATATCGAAAAGGAAATGATTCCAAAATCTGATATTTTAAAAATATTATCATTTAAATATTATAATGATAAGGAATATTCAATTTTGATTTAAAATTGAAATGAAAGTGGGAATCGTTTTAAAATGAATTTATAAACGATTTATAAAATGCGTTTTAAATGGAAATCGACGAAATATGTATTATATATACACATTTAATTGCCTGAATAGAACACGCCGCGACCATTCGCGAATTTCAACCATTGACATCGAATTGACATTACAAGAGATCCGACCGTCGGATTCTCCTAAAACCAGAATCGTTGGGTTCATATCGAAAAGAGTTTTCCAATGAATATAAGCGATTTGAAATCAAACGGTTGGATTTGGAATTATGTCCTAATCAAATTTGGAAAAGGTCATTGTAAGTGCAGTTCGATGACTGTTTATGGAAATCGAATTTACGGGCCTTGATAAAATTATTAAAAATATTAATAATTTGTGTAAAATCATAATAAATGATTTGGAAAGAATTTAGATTAAAAACTCCACGTTTGTAAAGATAAAAATATATTTTTATCAAAGTGAACTAGTTATTAACTAGAAGGATAATCCAATAATTTATAAATAAATAAATTGGATTTATAATGGGTTTCAATATAACTAGGATTTTCCAATGTATGAATTGGAATGGATTTGAATAGAAATCATCTTCGGGAGATTTCAATATTGGATTCCGTGACTATACGGATATTGTGGAGGAATTTGGAAGATTGATATATATCGTTATTCCCTATACGAGGTTTCTTAATTTGATATTGAATATAAGCCAATATAATTTCTATTCAGAGCCTTATATTTAATATTAAATTGGATTTTGCGTTTGTTGTGAATGGTGTCTTTAGTAACACTGTTCTTAAACCCCGTGTGAAAAGAATAAATCGTTTAATTAAGATTATTAGAGTTCCAGTTATATTTGGTAATTGGAATAAAATGGAATGTGAATTGGGTTTATTGTGAACTGTGTTTTTAATGACATTCATTCTTTAACCCAATTAACATTGAAATGTGATTTGGAATTTATAAAATTTTAATTAAAATTAATGGAAATTTTCCAAAGTAAGTTTTCCAATTTAATATATTAAATTGGAACTGAATGGAATTTGATTTGGTAATAATCGAAGTGAGTTTCTGTGGAGGAAGACTTTTTATTTATATGGAATTTAAAAGGCTTTATCGTTATTCCATTTATATTATTAGTCGGATATGGAAATTGATATCAATTTTAAATTGATTTGGTTTCCATGAAGATTCCATAATTAATGGAATGTGATTTTGGGTTTATCGTGAACTGTGTTTTAAATGACACTGGTTCTTTTAACCCAGTTAAAGACAGGATTACATGTCTAACATTGTATTTCGAACTGTATTGTTGATCTCTGCTAAATATATATTTGTTTGGTAGCGGAGAATTTAGTCTCTTGCTTAATACCCTTCTCTGAGACGTATGAGCTTAGAGGTTGTATATTGGCAGAAATCAATGGTACAGTGTGGATTGTCGATGCAGCATGTTTGATTTCCCGAAGTTAAATAATCATTGATAATGATTGTTAAAAGATTAAAACTAAGTGGAGTTTTAATGAATCTTTAAATAGATTAAAAATGAGAATGTGATAATTTAAATTATCAAATTTGGGAAATGATTGAGAATGGAGTACCACCAGTTTTACTCCAGGCGATTGTTAAATCTTTAATTAGATTTGAATGTGAAATGGTAATTAAATTTATCGATAACAACGTGCTATTAGATATATAGTATTACTAGTTTTGCTTCATGGGAGGAGTAGGTTAGGATTGGGAAATAAAACAAATGACTACTTTGGTAAGGTGCGCTAATCCCGACTAGTTTGGATAAACCTTAATTTGGTTTGGATTGATATCCAAAGGAAGATTAAAGTATAAATTTAAAAGAAATTATATTTGATAAAATTAATGGGAACATTTCCCAACGGATGTGAATACTTGAATCAAATAATATTCTGAATTGAAATGAGGCGTATGCTGTGTTTATATATCACTTGATTATAAAATACATGAATTATTCAGAAAGGCCGGGTTTATACCCATTCTGAATAATTGATTCGATGATAATCGATGATGAAGATGGTGGTTGAAGGCCGAAGTTCTTCACATTGTTTGGATGATTACTGATGTCTTGATTGGGTTGTACACCCAAGAAAAGGTAATAAGTGGTGATCATCCAGACGTACTTGGAGATCGACCGGATATGCGAGGACCTCTCTCTTGTATTGGACATATGGGACGAGTAATAAGGTGCCTCTGGTTTCATTCAGACCCAGAACGAACTAGTAAATGGATGTGTGTCTGACATTGGATTTTATTCTGTGTTGATTGATTTCTATTAAATATATATATATCTGTTTGGTGGCAGAGATTATTCTCTTGCTTAACACCCTTCTCTAAGACATACATCTTAGAGGTTATATATCGATAGACATCAGTCGCATGGCATGAATTGCCTGTGTGGCATGCTGAGATACAAATGATTAAGGTTTCTGTTGAAAAGCAGAGTCTTATGTTAATGATCAAAGCACGACTTTAAATAGCATAGCTTTGTGTATAGCGGGAATTCGCAAGCCTCACACCCCGGTATGAGTCTAAAATGGGATTAAGGATGCAAGGATAACACGACGTTTCTTTCTAGCTATGGGTGGTGTGATGGTATGGAGCCCAGACATTTATATTTTTACCTATGTGGACGATGGATTGTGAGGTGCTTCGGATATATCGGTTACTACGGAGACGATGGATAGGTCTTATAGGGCCGAGAAATGTGTGTTCAGGAATAACTAATCCACTAACGTAAGTGTGGACCGGCCCTGCAGGAACTAAGGGTCCACTATGGGGGATCCTGAGGCATTTGTTAGAGTGTCTTGAATCGGAAGGAGCCATCGCTAGCCTTGAGTCATGACGGAAATCCAACTTCTAATACGTGACATTTCGGTTTTAATTGTAGAGCCTAGTATGACGACATGATATATGGTACCCATACCGTCTATGATTGATACATTTATATTTGAAGTTGTTTATACACTATGCACTTATAATAGTATCAAATGATTTTTGTTTTAAACATATCAAGCATATTTGGCTATTATAAGGGAAAACTCTATCCTCGTCTTGCGTTGCATTGTGTGATGGGACCTGAGTCTTATAATAGCTTCATTTTTCGAAAAGCATTGCGCTATTTATAAACTGGTTTATGCACTGGTATTTTTGGGAGAAAACTCGTTCCGTGTTATACAGCGTGGTCCCTTGATTTACTTTATGTCTAAAGTAAAGTTTTAAATAACTATTTTAGTTCTCACACCAGTCCCACGACTGACCTAGAGTTTATTGTTTTAATCTAAACTCTGGGTGCCCTTATTTTCTACATGGGAAGCTAGTAGTTTTGGTTTTGCAGATATTATATTCACATGATCTTGGATTTACAGCTGGAACTATATTCGGAAAGCTCTGTATCCGTATATTTATTTCAGTTGTGTTATGTATTATTTTTCCACTGCCTTGTAATTTTCATTCTTTGATATTTCTCTGATGTATATTATTCATTCATACTTTGTTATATTCTTGTACTCTGATGTAATTAATGTAACAGCAATGAAATGTTCTTCTGTTTGTGTCCTGATTTGTCGTATTCTCAACTCGATCCGGCCTTTTTCGTCTCTTTGAAGATTGGGCGACTTCGGATCGCTTCAGTTTGGTATCAGAGCTTTTGTTTACAGAGCTCAAGAACATGACACATTAGAACCAAACGAAAGACTCATCAGAGATTGGATTAGTAATATCCAATGAGAATGACTCGTTAGAGATGGGATCAGTAGTATCCTAGAATGAGTTAGAAGAGTATTATTTATTAAAAACAAATTTAATTGAAAATTTAAACCTTATTATACATTGAATATTTTATTTTAAATTGATTTGGACAATCGAGTATATATAGATTTTGCATATACGCCTAGCTAGCGTGTATACGAAGCCTCAAATATACTGGATAGATATAGAATCACACTCTAGTCACCTTAGGATGATTCTACTGATGACTACGTAGCATCTGTAGTTTATTTTCGAGTTTCGAATGTGAGATATCTGTATAATTCCAATTGACTAGTGTGAGAACCAAAACCTAGATAGGGTTAGTATTTGTGATTTGACACTAAAAACATGATTTTTGAATATATATATATATAAGTTATATGTTTTGGAAATTTAATTCGCAAATTGATTGTTAGTTGTGATGTTTGATTATTAGTTTAACCAATAAAAATATTGGAATAATAATTAATTTAACCAATATGTGAATGAAAGGTAAACTAAGCCAAATTGAATCAAATTATTGAACTGAATTGAAAATTGATTTGAATCGCATACATGTACATATATATTTGGCATGGACGCTAAGAAGAGGAATAAAATTGTATGCCCAACAAATAGGTACATTTTTACTGTATTTCTTGGGTTTTGATGATTTTATGTGCCGACTGGCTAGTCGCTTGGCTTTTTCTTTTTTCTTTTGGATGACGAGGGCCCTGTGAGGCAAGATGCGGTTTTAAAGGTCTCCCCGTATGAAGAAGGTTAGGGCGAAATTTTTCGAAAATTTAGGGTGTTAGCCAAATTTTTGAGAAATTTGAAAATTCTTAGAAATTGAAAAGTTGAAGAATGAGAGCCAGAATGAAAGTTGAGTTGGTTAGTTAAACAGCTTTCAGCTTCGTTCCTTTTCGAGGATGAAAAGATTTTAAGTGGGGAGATTGTAATGGCTAGGATTTTCAGAACCAATTTAAAGTTTTTATTTTAGCTATTTTAATGGGTTTTGAATATTTAAAATGGTTTATTTTAAATAATAATGGCTAAAAATTTATTTTGAACGTATTTAGAACGTATAAAATTATTTTAATTATAAAACAAGTTTAAAATGGCGCGGTAGTTTGAAAATTTGATTTTAAATTTCAAATGAATTTACAGGATTCAAAATAAATCGGATTTCAGTAAAAACCAAAAATATTTGAATCTGTTTAATTACATCTTTCTAACGAATGTGAAAAATCCATATTTCATAACGAGAACTGAAAGTTATGTCCAGTTTAAAATTCAGAATAGTCGCTATGGAATTTATATGTAATTTATATAATATAGAGCCCTTAAAATCAGCCATTTTGCAAACGACCTCCGTTTTAGATGAAACCACTTTTGTTAGATCTAGAATGTCAAATTATAGCTATATTCCAATTTTCATAATTTTTGGAATTAATATGTGAGCGTGGTGAATTTAAACACATTTGGTCAATTCAGTTTGAATTTAATCGACTGGAAAATGACCATTTTTCAAACGGCCTTTAAATTGGACGAAATTAGTTTTGTTAGGACCGTATCATCAAAACATAGCTAGATTTATTTTTTGGGAATTTTGGTGTCAGTATGTGGCTTAGGTAAATTAAAATGTACGTTTAAACCAATTTTGAATTTTATATTAATTAAGGTTTTAATTTTGATAAAAATTGATCATAATAGTCGAATTAGCTTATCGGATGTATCCCATTGTGTCCGTAATGGGGGTATTTGGTTAGGGATGACAGTCGATGGGTTCAATTTGGAGTTCAAATTAAAAAGTTACTTTTTGGAATTAAATAATTAAATAAAGTCAACCCCCTTTTTATCTCCATCGTTCAGATCTAAAAAAGAAAAAAAAAACCGCGTTCCCTCCCCGTTGTTCCTCCGATCCACCCCCACCACTGTAACGACCCAGAAAATCTGAACCAATTTAAATTTTTTAAATTGGCTAAAATAATGGATTTAAAATATTTAAAATAAATATTTTAAATAATTGAGATGAAAACTGAGTTTGAATCGACAATTGAAAATGAATATAATTAATTATAATTATATACAAGGCCTGAAATGGCGCTGTAGTTTCAAAAATTGAATTCAAACTTTGTCGGACTGTACCGGGTGCAAACCAAAACGGATTTTAGTGAAACCAAAAATATTTAAATCTGTTAGTGAATACCTTTCTAACGAACCTGAAAAATCGAATTTTCATAGCGGAAAGCAAAAGTTATGGCCGAATGAATTTTCAGAACGGTCGCTATGGAATTTATATAGCCCCTAAAATTGGCCATTTTGCATATGACCTCGGAATTCGACGAAACCACTTTTATTGGATCCGGGATGTGAAGTTATTGCTAGGTTTCAAATTTCATAATTTTTGAAGCTAGTATGTGAGCGTGGCAAAGGAAAACGTGTTTTGATCAATTACAGTTAAATTGGATCGACCAGAAATGGGCCTTTTTGCAAACGGTCTCAGAATTTGACGAAACTAGTTTTGTTGGGACAGTATCGTCAAAACATAGCTAGATTTATTTTTCTGGAATTTTTCGAATCAATTTTTGGCCCTGGCAAATTGAAATGTACGTTCAAACAGAATATTGAATGTTTTATATTTTAATTTGAAGGAAAACTGACTGAAACATTCGAATGGACCTTCGAAACATATCCCATTGTGTTTGGAATAGGGGTAAAACGCTAGGGACGACAGTCGTTGGGTTTGAATTGGTGTTCGTACGAGATAAGGGGTATTTTCGAAAATAATTAAATTAAAAATTTAATATAAATGGGTCAAACCCTAGGAAAATGGTCCAACTGGTTTTCCCTGGTCAACGCTGTTTCCATCCTCCCTCTCGCGTTTCACGGCAGCGATTATCCCAACCATTTGCCCTTCGATCTTCCAATCCATTCAGTGGATTTCGAAACTTCAAAAACGAAATTGAAGATCCCCTCAAGACCTTTAAGCTGAACGGTGGAGATTGATTTTAGCTTCCTAAATTGCTCGATTTTCCACCTCAAAGGAGGCGCGCCTCGTGGATGATTTGAGGCGATTGGGGCCACCGGAGTTCTTGGTATTCGTGGCGCAGGTCAAGTAGGGGATGGGCTTCGTCGTGGACGGGTCTGATCGACGAACGACGGCTCCTAGGCGGCGCAAGGAGGAGAGAGAATGACGGTGTGGTGGGTTCTTCATCTCCAGATAACATTAGGGGAAAAGGTAGCATTTTTTTTACGCTATAAATTTAATTAATTACGTTTTTAAATTATTTGATGTTTGAAATTACATATCTTTTTGCTATGTTAACGAAATTCGATGAAACAGGAAACATCGTGACCGTGTGGACGTCTTCTACATTTTATAAGAGACCGCATATTTTTCTAAGCCTTCTGCTATTTTTGGTGGAGTGGAACCCAATGTGAGATTTCTAATTTAAAAACAATATGGAAAATGACGATGTATAAATTATATAGTCGATGTATGAGTTATATAAGCGTTGTACACCTCTTGTATAAGCGTTGTATAAGTTGTATGTTCGATGTATAAGTTATATATGCATTGTAAAAATTATATATGTGTTGAAATAAAAGTGAATTGCTATATATAAATATATCTATATATATACGCCCCTCGTCCACAAACCATGGACGATATTTATTGATTGTGATTGGTGTGAAAATTGATTGATAGCGAATGGTTGTTTGGGATTGTTTGTGGTTGATATTGATTGATTGTGGTTGAAAAATACCCATTTATGGTTGAAAAATATTTGGTTGAAACCACATAGGATTAGTTTGTGGAAATGAAATAAATATATACATGCCGCCTGCGTGCGAACTAGATGCATGATCCCCATTGTCAAAAACCACGAGGTTTTAAGGTAGAGCGAGGAGCCGTACTAGGGACGGTCCCGGTTTTAACTACCCTACCGTTATGCTGCCGAAATTTTGAATAATATTCGTGTGTTTGAATTATTTTCATTTGCTTAAACTATATTTATTCATTGAATAGAAAACCTTCATGTGTTGAATTGATATTCATTCGTTGATTAGAAATTCATGTGTTGAATGGTATTCGCGTTTTAAAAATAAAAATCACATTTCTATCTATATATAGAAACTATAGAAAACCTTCATGTGTTGAATCAATATTCATTCGTTGAATTGAAATTCATGTGTTGAATGGTATTCATATTTTGAAATAAATTGTTTGATAATAAAAATCACCTTTTATCGACTATATGAACTGTGTAAAATAATCTCGTTTTGAAAGAAATTGTTTTATAAGAAAAATCCTATTTTTATCACCGATATAAACAATATAAAATAATAGTGTTTTGAAATGAATTGTTTTACAATAAAAAAAATCACATTTTTATTATATGCACGAATCGTTGAAATGTGAAGTGTTAAAAATAGCCACTTGTTCAAATAAATATATATGAGTTGAAATATTCATTAATTAGCTAATGATATGATGTGTGCCTATACATGCAACATTAGCATGAATGGTGTTTTTAAACCAAAAGAAATCGGATATGAAGTTGAATAGAAAATGATAAGTGATAAGAACTATATATATGTACATGCATATTTATTGAACAGGTTATAGCGAAGGGGCTAGAGAAGAGGAATAAAATTTTGTGCCCGACAAATAGGTACACATTTACTGTTTTGTTTGGGTGATGATTTTATGAGCCTGTTGGCTAGCCGCTTGGCTTTTCTTTTTTCTTTTTGACATGAGACGCCCGTGTGGCTATTTGGGAATTTTCCCAGCCCTCCCGTACAAAGGAGGTTATGGCGAAATTTTCCAAAATTTTAAGGCATTAGTGAAATATTTGAAGTGAGAACGATATTGAAATTGTTGAATGAACTATATTTATATAAATATATAAATATAAATAAAATTAAAACGAAACGAGGCCGTGCAGTTCGTATTTTGAAACCGTGATTTCAAACAACTAGTGCGGGAAATCCGACCATTGGATTTTCCCGAAACCACAACCGTCGGGTTCGCCTTGGAAATATCTTTCCAACGGCACCAACTTTGTAAAAATCCAACGGTTGGATTGTCTGGAATGTTTAATTCAAATCTGAGGAAAAACAGCGCCAGAAACGATTATATTTATATATATATAAATATAATTATATTTAAGCGAATAACGACGCTGCAGTTCGTATTTTGAAATCGAAACTTCAAACGATTGTACTGGGAGATCCGACCGTCGGATTTTCCCGAAACTGGAACCGTTGGAATCGTTTTGAAAAGACCTATCTAATGATGTAAATTTTGTGAAGATCCAACGGTTAGATTTTCATATATGTGTAAATAAAATCTGAAGAAAAACAGCGCCAAGGCCGCGTTATGGCCCGAAGCGTCGTTTTGAATAAATTGGCTATTTTAAAATAAATAAAAATAGCGATAAATCGTTATAAAATATCTTGAACGATATGGAATGGAAATAAACTGAATTTTCTCGATTTATGTGGTATTTGATGGTTGAATGTGTTTGGTGTGAAAATTACATTAAAGAAAAAAATTGCTGTTGTCGAATGATTTAACCATTAGAATAAATTGATTTGAAATTCTAAATATACGTGAATTATTTGAGAAGGCCGAGTTAATTCTCATTTCAAATAATTGATTGACGATTGAAAGTCGAAGATGAAGACGGTGGTCGAAGAGAGGAGATCTTCACCTCGTTTGAATGGTAACCGAGGTCCTGATTGGGAGGCATCCCGAAATATGGATAATGAGTGGTGATCGTCTAAACGTACATGGTGATCGATGGGTTTGCGAGGTATTTAGTGCCTCTGGTTTTGTTCAGACCCAGAACGGACTTGTAAATGGACTGTGTGTCTGACATTGGATTTTATTGTGTGTTGATTGATCTCTATTAAATATACAACTGTTTGGCGGCGGAGAATTTATTCTTTTGCTTAACGCCCTTCTTTGAAACGCACGAGCTCAGAGGTTGTATATCGATGGACATCAGTCGCATGGCATGAATTGCCTGTGTGGCATGCTAAGATGCAGTGATCAGGGCTTCTGTTGAAAAGAAAAGTCTTGTGGTGATGATCAAAGCCCCGCCTGTGTGGCGTAGCTTTGTGTATAACGTAAAATCGCGAGCCTCACACCCCGGTATGAACCAGAAATGGGAGAGGACATCAGGGAGGGCCTGCGTTTCCTCCTAGCTAGGGTGGTGTCAGTGACCTACCAGCCCTGACATTTATATACTTTTCACCTATGTGGTTGTTGCTGTTGCGAGGTGCCTCGGTTAGATCGGACGATCCGGGTCCGATGGAGTCACTTGTTGGCTCGCTTACGCCCCAAAGGGCAGCGAAACGTAGTGCTCAGGCATTTTAATCCACTCCGTGTGGACCGGCCCTGACGATCTAAGGGTCGATGCGTTCTGATCCTGAGACTCGGGCTAGGCAGTCTCGAATTCGGTAAGGACTATCTTTTGCCTTGGTTCATGATGGAAATCCAATTTCCAAATACGACATCGTGCTGTTTTGATTGTATATATATATGGCGACATGATATATGGTACCCATGCCGTCTATGATTGATAGTTATGATTTGAAATAGTTTTCAAAACATATAAACACTAGCAATAATATCAAATGCCTTTGTTTTATTCGTATCAAGCATATTTTGGTCGTTATAAGGTAAAAACTCTATCCTCCGGTTTGCGTTGCATTGTGTGATGGGAACTGAGTCTTATAACGGCTTCATTTTTATAAAAAGCATAGCGAGGTTTAAAAGAAAGATTTGTTTTAAAGCACTGGCAATCCAATGGAGTAAACCCGTTCCACGAAAGTGGCGTGGTCCTATGATTTGCCATATTATATATGTGTTGAATAGATTTCTCATACCAGTCCCATGACTGACTCGTAGTTTGTTTCACTCTCAAACTCGGGTGCCCCTTTTTCCGCACAGGCAGCCTTGTATTCAGGTTTAGCTGGTTCTTTCTGGATAGCTGGAGCTGAAGATGGATTCTATTATTTATCTCTTTTTATGTTGTTCATCTCCTATTGTACATATTTTGTTTATTTCCGCTGTAGACATTTATGTATAGCTGAACTGTAATTGTACTAAGTATGATCCTATATACTGTGTAACTCTGATGATTACTTTTATCCAGTATATTCTATTGTTCATTATCTGGTGTATTTATTTAATTCTGTTCTGCTATTATATGTTTCTGTGTTATATTCCAAAGATAACCCTTGCCGCCGTCAGAACGGGGTTTGGGGTCGTCATAGCCACCCACCTTCAGGTCACCCCCGGCGGCGTCGCCGCACCCCCACCCCCTTGCGTCGCAGAGCCTACCCACAGACCACAGACCCCCAACCCCTTGTGGCGCCGCCACCTCCACAGACCGCCTACCCGCGATCTGACACCATCCAAAGTGCGCCCAAGGCTACTTGACCCACTCCTGAACCACGTTGTGACCGGCTTCCCTGGTCACTCTTCAAACCATTCGCACCGCTGTCGCTTCGAAGAGAGATCCACGCCACCCTGAAACTCCGTAGTCGATCATTGCCGGTCAGAAGGAAGGCCTCTCGAAGACGAGTATTATTATAGTTGAAAATTCTAGCCAATGGTGAACAAATTTGGAAGAATTAGAGGGAATGGCTGACGAGATTCAGGCCATTCATTTTTATTTGTGGCGGCAGGCTGAATACGTTGACCAGAGGAATGATTTAGGGTTAGTTGCTCAATTTATAAGAGATGTGATGAAATAATAATATTTTATTCTTATAAAACTTCAACGGGAAGTATGTCTCAAAATGCCATCATTCGACCTCCATTTTTGACAACCAAATGTAGTCCTAGCATAAAAATAATATTCCGGACCTAATAGGACAGGTTTCGTCGAATTCCGAGGTCGTTTGTGAAAAGTCTTTTATAAATATCTATGAAAAATCAAGTGTTTAAAATTCCTATGATTACAGAAAAAATCCAATAAATTTGAGGCCTTGACATTTTACTAGACCTCTTCCTAGCGGATCCAATGAAATTTATTTCGTCAAATTTGGAGTTTGTTTGGCTAGTCGTTTATTCCTTAAAAGTTACCCCTGTCTGAATTGTATAAACAATTAAATAGAAACAGGGACGTTTTTGGCCTCCGAAGTCACATACGACATCGGTTTGCCATGGAATTTGATTTTCTTACAGTAGTTTAATGATATGGTTCCAAACTAATTTCATCAAAAATTGAGACCGTTTGCAAAATTGGCTATTTTTAATGATAAATATAATATTAATAAAATATTATATAAATTCTCAAATAAATCAATTAAATAATAATAAATTATTTTTTCGTATATATACAACTCAATATTGTCAATTTCGAGTTAAACGATTTGAATTTCCCTATTAAATACACTATGCCATATATGGCCTACAGCAATCCCAGAGAAATGATGCAGTAGGTGCCAAAAAGTGTTGCTATAGGCAAGAAATGATCTGTGATAATACATTTTTAGGGTTGCCTTTTTCCGCGTTGCCTTAGAGTCAAATGCAACACATTTGCGACCTTAAGGCAACATCAGCACAGGTGTTGCCACAGGTACTAAATTTACAAAAATGTGGGGTCCACTAAAATCTGTAACCCGGGTTCTCGGAATCCTGTTGTGGCTACAGCCCGGGTTCACGGAATCCTGTTGTAGGGCCCATATGCTTTAATCTATGCAACACTTTTACCATCCAATGACAACACCATATCATAGCAATGACAATAGTTCACATTGCATACAACAATATTATATAAGAGCTATGGTAACATTAAATCACATACTGCAACATTACAGAGTTTAACATCACACTGAATTAAACTACTAACTATCTCGGATTCACAATCAACACAAATATAAGTACTGATAAACATACTGACAAACATAGCCAGAAAAATCATGTTCACAGAGCATACTTACAAACACAGCAAGTACATACTAAATATCAATTTATGTTCACTGCAGTTGCATACAAAGATCCCAAATATCAATAACTAAGAGCGTGAGCCTCCACTGCGTTCACTGCTTTCAGTTTTAGTGCCTTCACTGTGAATTGCCACACAAAGATCCTCAATATAAATGTGCATGTGTCGGTTTTCTTTACCCAATTTCTTAAGCATCCGTGTCAAGTTCTCCTGAACTTTTTCTTCACCTTTGCATCAAATTCACTTTGGACCATCTTGTTCACCTTTACTTCGACTTCGTCAGCTATATCTTCCCTTATCTTCGTTGCCAGCTCCTGTATGTATGTGCGTGCTATTGGAGCAGCTTATGAAACTTTTGGAGACTTTGTGTGTCGTCCGATAAGCCATGAGGACCATGCGACTTTCCATCAGAAACCAGTTCATGAACAACTCCATCATTGCCTCCTTCACCAATTGCTTTTTCAATCTTCTCTTGCAAAATACAGTAGTTTTAAAATGTGACATTAAATAAAATTAACAATTTTTAAACAGGTTTCTTAAACAAGAATTGCGGCATATAACACATTGAAACCCAAAGTAAAAGATCACACCCATTGCTATGATCGATTCTGCTATCGGTTTCAACAAAACAGGATCTAATTCTACAATAATTATGATCATGTGCAAAATGAAGCATTGTTTTTGACGCCTGATTGAAGAGAAAATAAAATTCTTACAATTCTGTAGTTCGTTATTGAAGCATCAGTCTTGTACACCTTTCCTTCTTTCCGCTTGCGAGTTTTAACATAAAGTTCTCCATCTGATTGATTGGACTGGTACAAAAAACATTAGATAGTAAAAGGATATCAAACCAATTGTTCCAGAACATATATCACTAATATTGCTAAACAAGTTAACAAGGATATGCAGTTTATTCACAAGTTAAACAAGGATACTGCGTTCGAGTTAAACAAGCATACCTCCATATGACCTATAGTGTTAAACTAGCCAACCATAAAAATAAGCAAAATACATACCATCTTATGCCGAATTTGGGAAAAAAGTTTTGGACTAGCAGCGTGTGTTTCAGTATATGATTTCCGATTTGCAGAATTTGTAAGGGCCTTGAACTACAAAACAACATGAAATAAATATGTTTATCTGACTGATTTGAATGAATAAAAAGGGGGGAAAATTCTGGGATAAAACTTAAAATTATACATGAACTTTTTCATCTCCCCAGTACTGCAAGAGTACTTTGAAATCCTGAAGTGGAATTTCGTTCGGCCTATTTTCAAGCCTCCCTTCATTAGTTTCATAAGCTGTATAGTGTGCCTTTTTAATATGACTCTTGTACCCCCTCCAAGCGTCACGAATTGACCTCAAAGCCCAATATTCACATTCATTCGGAATAATATACCATTGCTTAAATACAAATCAAACATTAAAAAGAATAGTCATGCTACTTTTGTGACAAGTTTCATATATTTAATTAGTAAAGTTTAGCTAAATTTGCAAATTACCTTCACATAGCTCCATAGCGTGTCTTTCAAACTTGCTGGAACATTAAACCAAGACTTGTAAGTAAGTGGAACACTCTTCTTCAGTGTCCTAAAAAATAACTCAGTTCGGTCATTACTTGGTCATCGTCTCAAATAGGTTGGCCCCAATCATTCATTTGGATTACCACACTTTTGTCATATGGCCTTGAATGAACTTTATCCATCTTTGTTTTCCCCTGAGCCTTTTGGGAGCTCCGACTACGGTTACAAAGTACATACAATAGTAATGAGAAGGTTAGGCAAAACATAAGTGAGAACTAAACTATTAAAATCAGAACTCAATCAAATACTACTTTCATCTTCTGCTACTTCATCTTCTTCGTTTTCGATATTTGTCGAGACATTTCCGACAACAGCCTTATTCCTTACACTTCCACTTCCACTACTGTTAATCTTCTGGCATTCTTGCATAGCCAAATAAGCTGCCATTGTTCCTATTCTTTCATAGTGTGGTAACTCAACGCTACTTGGTGGACCATCAAATTGCATACGAACTGGTACTTCCCCTGCCTTCGGAGTTGTATTCTTATTGGTTGCAGATTCAACATTGGCTCGTAAAAGAGTTGTTGGTCTAGACAAAGGCTTTGTAACCCTATCTTTTTTGGTTCTCTAAAATACGCACACAAAAACAATAAAATAAAAAAATAATGAAGCTAGTCTATGATTACCAACATAAAAGTAATTCTTCAGCTATAACGCACCTTTGACTGATTTTTTGAAGTATCATCTTCAAATTCTGGAACATAATCTTCGCTTTCCTCATCAAGCATCTTTGACGTTGCTTTATTTTTACCAAATTCATTTCTCATTCCAGAAACTAATTTAGGCATCCCAAGTTTTTCAAAAACACTATTCTTCTGTGAGACATTTTTATCTCTCTCCTTTTCATACTCTGTAAGCGGTGGAGGTGGCAGAGGTGATAGATCATCATTCTGAAAGTAATTAAACAAGACATTATTGTAAATATTAGCAAAATATGTAGATCATATATTAGAAGATCAAATTGTGGTCTTCTTACCAGAAACTCATTTTCATTTGTATTTTCCTCTTCATCATGTGGAGAATTATTGAAATCCAATTTACTCCTGACACCTTTTGAGTTGATATTCAAAGTTTCATCACTGACTTCAGCTGGATTTTCCTTCTCGGGTAACTTCATCGAACTACTGAATCTAGTGGACTTCTTGCTGACACCCTTTTTCTTCTTCATACGTGGACTCGCAGCGGTTTTGCTGATCACTTCTTGATTGCTCATAACTGGATTATTTAGCCGTGCCGACTTTCTAGAAGTACTAAAGACTTCAGTCTGCTTGTTGTTTATAGGTGGACTCATAGCAACTTCGCTGATCATTTGGGAATTGTTTAGCCGTGTCGACTGTGACGGCCCGCTCTGCACCAGCCTGCATTTCCTCCGGAAGTGCGCTGTACACATGCCCGACTAGCACGGAACGGTCGCCAAAGAAAGGAAAGAAGGGAACAAACTAATCATTGAACCTGTAGAATGTCTCACAGCGCATGGAATAAAATATAATAATAATAACATACTTGACATAAAACAGGTGAGACAGTGCATAAGCTGATAACTAAAATCAACATCAATCATCAGAGCAGCGGAAATCCAAATACAGCTTATTACAATTTTCCAAATTTACTGTCTCTAAACAAAAGAAAACTAAAATAGAAGATACACCACCAATGCCCAAGCAGTGATCTTCAACAACACAGGGAGAATACTATATATGTATATTACGTGGAAGCCTCCTGCCCGTCTCCGGATCATCTACCCGTGCATCACCAGCTAACCTGTCTCTAGTCTGCTCGTGTGAGCACCCAGAGTAATAAGAGAAGACATAAAACTCTGGGTCAGACATAAAGCCTGGTATGAGCGATAAACATCTAAACAGAATAATAACAGGTATACTAAACCATACCTGAACCTGGACCTGCAACCAAAGAGTTAGTACCACATACCATACAATACTCTAAGGTGCCATAAAATAGTGTAAGAATACGGGGGTGGGGTGTGCATGTCACAATGATAGCAAACATATCATCCATAGCAACCATCCTCACGTCTCTCACTCAGTGCGTATAGCGTACGACATCTACCACTTTGGAACACTAGACAAATTGAGGTAACGACGAATCCCGACTTGTAGAAACCCTGCTATGACCAAGCTAAACATATGGAGTCATGACCAAACATTTCAATGACTCACTTCGTTGGTTGTAGCCCTTGGTCCTACCTATGCCATAATGGCCCTGAATCCGCCTTCGTACCTCCTACCATAGTGGTCCAAAGCTATAGACGTCGATAACCCCTTGGCACGCGTCCCGCAGCAAAGCCCAATCATGAAGCGAACTCGCTGATTCCCATCTAAATCTTGAGCTCTAACTTCTCATTTGGACTTCCTTTGCATCTCGGGTTTGGTCGAATTGGAGTGGGTCTTCAGAAGAGTTGTCGCGCAGTAACAGTCCTAGAACTCGGTTCGGTTCGGTAGTCATCATCTTCGTCGGTTCGGTTCGGTAGTCATCATCTTCGTCGGTTCGGTTCGGAAGTGTAGTGCCTATTCTCTGCTTGGTTCGGTGGTTGCTCCCTTCTATGTTCCCATACCCGATCCTGTCCTTCTCCAATTGCCGATCCGCTCCGCCCCCTTAGCTTACCCCGATCCGATCTGCTCCGATCCGATCCGCTCCACAGCTCCGATCCGATCCGCTCCCCAGTTCCGATCCGATCCCCCTTGTCCACTCCAACTCTAAGCAAACAGCCTTCCTTCTCGCCGATCCTCCTCCAGTGACAAGCTCCGATCCAGTTCAGATTTCCTTGGTCAGTTCACAAATCCGATCCGACCCTCTACTCCGATCCGATCCGGTTCGGAACCTGCACATTTCTGCAACTTTCCAGCGAGCTTCCTACGCCATTCGACGACGTTTTCGAGCAATCTAACTATTCTAACCAATCATAAAACACACTATAGAGTCATAGCAACATGTAATAGCAACCACAAACAGCAACCAACAATTCAAATGAATCAAAATGGATCAAAAGTGGCTAAAACTTCATATTTTCCCAAAATCCTTCTTAATCATGTTTAAGCACATACTTAGTAAAACTTAATCAAATCGTCTAAATTTTCTAACAGAGGCATGAAATATTATTTGAGAATTTCTAAACATTTTTTCCAGAATTTATTAGTGTATAAATTCGCTAATCTTCACTAATTACCCTTAATTAACTGTAATTAGTGTCAAAACGATGCTATCACTCACCTTGGCCACAAAGTAAATCACCAAATCTGAAATATTCTCTGTTTGGGTCGAATTCCTATGTATAGCAGCAGCTCTAACCTTGTTTTGTTGCTATTTGGCCTTGTTTTGGTGTAGTTTAGGCTTAATCTTCACTAAAAATGTGCTTTGGAGTGGTTTTAGAGGATGGAAGCCATTACTAAGGTCTCAAGAAGGTTTGTGGCGGCTCAAAACTGAAATGAAAGTGATAACCTAACCCTAATCAGTCCTCCTATACCTCTAAACCCGAAATTCCCCTTGGGCTTAGCTGTTAATCACCCGGTTAAGCCCAATTAAGCTGTTTTTCACCATCTGAAACTTGTTTCAGCCATATCTCCCAAATGGTAAGCCCGTTTGGCTAATGTGACCACTCTACGGAAAGAGAAACCATCATCCGAAGCCAATGAAAGTGGTTTCAGGTCAAAATTCATTTCCAGTCAAAAGTTATGGCCAAAACAGTGCCAACTAGGGGTAAAATGGTCATTTAAAAATCGGGAAAAATCATGAACATGGGAAATGACCACAATAGTCGTCTCCCAATGTTACATGACCATATGACTTCGTATGTGAAAGAAATAAATATCCTATGATCCTATGATGCGTAGAATGCGGGTCGTTACACTCTTCCCCCCTTAAGAAATTTCGTCCCCGAAATTCCTTAACCCAAAACATACACAAGATCCCGCATGCCTAACAACCATATACAACAATCAAACATGCAAAACAAGCAAAACAAACCTATCCTAGCATGCGGAAAACTAAATCGAAGTCAAAATCTTACCAGGCAAAGAGTTCTGGGTGCGTCTTCCTAATGTTCTCCTCCGTCTCCCAAGTACAGTCATTCTCGTCCTCGCCCCACTGAACCTTGACTAGCTTCACCGCCTTTCTTCGAAGTTGCTTCATGTCGTGCTCGACAATACGGGCCGGCTTGCGGTTCCCAACCGCCTCGGGTTCTACTTCGAAGTCCTCTAACTGGTCAGGTGAAATAGTCGTATCTGAGTCGTGAACGAACTTCCTTAGTTGGGAAACATGAAATACGTTGTGAACTCCCGCCATCTTCTCCGGTAAGTCAATTCTATATGCCAAATTCCCGACTAGTTCAAGAACAGGGAATGGACCCACAAATCTTGGTGCTAATTTGCCTCTCCTGCCAAATCGTATTACGCTCTTCAACGGAGAAATCTTAACAAACACCAAGTCACCCACGAAGAATTTTAAGTCTCTTCTTCTCTTATCAGCATAACTTTTCTGCCTATCTTGGGCAGCCTTCATTCGTTGTTGAATGATCTTGATTTTATCTGAAGTTTCCCTCACCATATCTGGTCCAAGCATATACTTCTCGCCAGTCTCTATCCAACATGATGGTGAGTTACACGGTCTTCCATACAAAGCTTCAAACGTAGCCATACCGATACTGGATTGGTAGCTATTATTATATGCAAACTCTACTAGATGCAAATGGTCATCCCATGATTCACCAAATTCCAATATACACGCTCTCAAGAGATCTTCCAAAATACGATTCACCCTCTCCGTCTGACCGTCGGTCTGAGGATGATATGCGGTACTGAGATGTAACTCTGACCCTAGCGCCTCTTGCAAGCTCCTCCAAAACCCACTAGTGAACAACGGGTCTCGGTCACTCACAATGCTTTTAGGTACTCCATGAAATCTCACTACCCACTTCATATACAATTCTGCTAATTTAGCTGCCGTTCTGGTCAATTTAACTGGTATAAATCTTGCACTTTTAGTCAGTCGATCTACAATTACCCAAATGCCGTCATATCCCGATCTAGTCCTTGGTAACCCATCGATGAAATCCATCGAGACTTGCTCCCATTTCCATTCGGGAATTTCTAAGGGCTGTAACAACCCACTAGGCTTCTTTTGCTCGGCTTTAACTAGCTGGCAATTCATGCACTTGGATATAAACTTCCCAACGTCTCTTTTCATCCCTTCCCAGTTGTAGGTCTGCTTCATATCTCGATACATCTTATTGCCACCGGGGTGTATAGTCAGCTTTGAGTGATGACATTCTCTAAGCACTTCATCTCTCAATCCATTGACATTGGGCACAACAAGCTTTCCATTCTTTCTAAGCCATCTATCTCGATCAAGCCCATACTTGTTCATCTCCTCATCAATACCCATCTCTAATTTGGAGATGATTTCCAATAGGTTAGGATCGTCCCTCTGACTAGAGCCGATCCGTTCAATTAAAGTGGGTCTGATCGTCAAACTTTAACATTTCTGGATCCAATTCGCACTTTGGTCTGAAATCAAACCCCGCGATAAACTCCAGTTGCTTCCATTCAAGGAACATAGCCCCTAAGCTGGCATGTCTTCTACTCAATGCATCAGCCACCGCATTACCCTTTCCCGGTGTGTATGCGATGTCAAAATCATAGGAAGCTAAGAACTCTAACCATCTCTGCTGACGGAGATTCAGATCTTTCTGAGAGAAGAGATACTTTAATGACTTATGATCAGTAAACAACTCAAATCTTTCTCCCAAGAGATAGTGTCTCCACATCTTTAACGCGAACACGATTGCTGCCAATTCTAAATCATGGGTAGGGTATCTTCTCTCGTGCGGTTTCAATTGCCGACTTGCATAAGCTACAACCCTACCGCCTTGCATCAATACAGCACCCAGTCCGGTACCGCAGGCATCCGTGTATACCGTCATCTCTTCATCCCCCTTAGGAATGACTAACACTGGTGCGCTTGTCAACTTTTCCTTTAGACTTTTAAATGCATTCTCGCACCTTTCATCCCAGACAAAAGCTTGATTCTTCTTGGTCAACTGGGTCAATGGTGCTGCTAACTTGGAGAAACCTTGGATAAACTTACGATAATATCCAGCTAATCCCAAGAAACTCCTTACATCTGTTGCATTCTTGGGCGTAGGCCAATCCTGTACCGTAGCCACCTTCGCCGGGTCCACGGCAATACCATTCTCTGATACAACATGGCCCAAGAACCTCACTTCCCTCTTCCAGAAGTGACACTTAGAAAACTTTGCTTTCAATTGGTGTTTTCTCAACACCTCCATCGCTACTCTTAAATGTTCCTTGTGTTCTTCCTCTGTCCTCGAATAGACCAAAATATCATCAACGAACACAAGGACAGACTTATTCAACTGATCTCTGAATACCCTATTCATAAGATCCACAAAATATGCCGGGGCATTTGTCAGCCCAAATGGCATAACCAACCATTCATAAAATCCAGACGGCGTTCGAAATGCCGTTTTAGCTATACTCTCAGCTTCCACTCTAAGCTGATGAAAACCTGTCGCGAGATCCAACTGAGAAAATATTCTCGCGCCACTCAACTGATCGAACAAATCATCTATCCGCGGTAGAGGATACTTATTCTTCCTCGTCACTTTATTCAATTCGCGGTAGTCTACACACAAACGAAGGGAACCGTCCGCCTTGGTAGCAAACACAACTGGTGCTCCCCATTCAGAAACACTCCTTCTGATAAATCCCTTCTTCAAAAGATCGCTGACTTGCACCCCGAGCTCTCGCTGCTCTCTTGGTGCCATACGACGAAGTGGCATCACTATAGGTCTGGCATCTTTTACCAAATCAATACGAAACTCAATCTCTCGGTGTGGTGGAAGTCCGGTCACTTCTTCGAAAACATCCGGATACTGGCCAACCACGGGCAAACCTGACAACTCACTATGCGGAATGTCAAGGGAGTTTAGAAAACTAGCCAATACCCCCTTACTGGGTAGACCACCAAACACTATCCTCCGCCTATCATCCGCTCTAGCTGTCACTAAAAAGCCCTCACAGTCTACCACCACCCCATACCTTCGGAGCCAATCTACTCCCAAAATAATGCCAAACCCAGTAAAGCCCAAAACAAAGCAATCACAAACAAACATGCATCCATGACTCGATAGGACCACATTACGACAAATCATGCTAAGGCTAGTCGAACCACCAATCGGGTTCGTCACTACTAAAGGTCTATCGACAATCTCGGGCTCCAATCCCAACCTATCTACCAGGTCACTAGATATGAAAGAACTGGAAGCTCCGGTATCAAACAACTCTAACAGGAACATCATAAACAGAAAGCATACCTTGAATGACGACATTCTTTCCCTTCTCCGTCGCTGTTGGGGCATTCGACGAAGAAGGAATAGCATTAAGAGCATATGCTTTCACCATTTGCTTTTCCTTAGGGGGCTGTGGACACTTGTCCTTGTGATGTCCCATTTGGCCACAGTTGAAGCACTTCCTATCCGCTGGCTTGGCCCGACAATTACTAGCATAATGGCCCTTCTTACCACAGCTGAAGCACTCCACATCTTGCTTATTCTTTTTCTTCTGGCCCTCCTTAGCCTGATTCTGCTTTCTCTTATTCTGGGAACCACTTTTGCCTCCACCACTAGCTTGTGGCTTTGGCTCATCTGCGGATGCAACCTCAGTCTTCGGCTTAGGGTAGAGACTTTCTGACCTTAACGCTTTCCCCACAATCGATTCAAACGTCTCATCGATGTGGTTAATAAGTTTTTCCCCCAAGTACTGATCCAAACCAGTTATGAATTTCTCATTCTTTTTCTCGGCAGTATCTATAAGAGATAACCCATATTTTGACAAAGTGTCAAATTCAGCAATATACTCTGAGACAGCTCTGCCATTCTGCTTGAGCTCCAAGAATTTCTTAAACAACATTGACTTCTGAGCAGCTGGAATGAACTTCTCACTAAAGCGAGCCTTAAACTGCTCCCAAGTAATCTGGTCTTCGGGAGTAGCTGCCTTTATAGCATTCCACCAATTCATTGCCCGCCCTTACAGCTGACGGGACGCTAGCTTTCTCTTCATCGCATCCTCGATACCCAAGTCCTCGAAGATACGTTCGCAACTATCCACCCAATCCTGAACATCCGTGGCCGACTCCATTCCGTGAAACGGCTTCCCACCAAGGCTAGTATAATCCTTATTCAGCTTGGCGAAATCGACCCTCGGCGCCTGCACTATTGGACCACCACCATTTCCACCATTGGGAGCTGCCCTCTGTACATCTCTAAGCATATCTCTCATGAGGTCAGTAAACATCGTCCTCATGTCAGCAGCATTCCCATTATTGGCCCCTCTACCGGTACCTCTAACATATCGGCTCATCGTCAATCTGAAAAAGGAAATGATTAATGATTCCATAGTGGTGCTAGTGCAGCACAACTTCATCCTTATACTACTAATAGTATATATATAACTTTTAAAAACCAAAATAATCACAAATACGCTCTCTCGTATACGTATATTATCTCTCCCTGATGACTTCCCTAGGTTAACTACGCAACCTAGAGCTCTGATACCAAGTGTGACGGCCCGCTCTGCACCAGCCTGCATTTCCTCCGGAAGTGCGCTGTACTCATGCCCGACTAGCACGGAACGGTCGCCAAAGAAAGGAAAGAAGGGAACAAACTAATCAATGAACCTGTAGAATGTCTCACAGCGCATGGAATAAAATATAATAATAATAACATACTTGACATAAAACAGGTGAGACAGTGCATAAGCTGATAACTAAAATCAACATCAATCATCAAAGCAGCGGAAATCCAAATACAGCTTATTACAATTTTCCAAATTTACTGTCTCTAAACAAAAGAAAACTAAAATAGAAGATACACCACCAATGCCCAAGCAGTGATCTTCAACAACACAGGGAGAATACTATATATGTATATTACGTGGAAGCCTCCTGCCCGTCTCCGGATCATCTACCCGTGCATCACCAGCTAACCTGTCTCTAGTCTGCTCGTGTGAGCACCCAGAGTAATAAGAGAAGACATAAAACTCTGGGTCAGACATAAAGCCTGGTATGAGCGATAAACATCTAAACAGAATAATAACAGGTATACTAAACCATACCTGAACCTGGACCTGCAACCAAAGAGTTAGTACCACATACCGTACAATACTCTAAGGTGCCATAAAATAGTGTAAGAATACGGGGGTGGGGTGTGCATGTCACAATGATAGCAAACAAATCATCCATAACAACCATCCTCACGTCTCTCACTCAGTGCGTAAAGCGTACGACATCTACCACTTTGGAACACTAGACAAATTGAGGTAACGACGAATCCCGACTTGTAGAAACCCTGCTATGACCAAGCTAAACATATGGAGTCATGACCAAACATTTCAATGACTCACTTCGTTGGTTGTAGCCCTTGGTCCTACCTATGCCATAATGGCCCTGAATCCGCCTTCGTACCTCCTACCATAGTGGTCCAAAGCTATAGACGTCGATAACCCCTTGGCACGCGTCCCGCAGCAAAGCCCAATCATGAAGCGAACTCGCTGATTCCCATCTAAATCTTGAGCTCTAACTTCTCATTTGGACTTCCTTTGCATCTTGGGTTAGGTCGAATTGGAGTGGGTCTTCAGAAGAGTTGTCGCGCAGTAACAGTCCTAGAACTCGGTTCGGTTCGGTAGTCATCATCTTCGTCGGTTCGGTTCGGTAGTCATCATCCTCGTCGGTTCGGTTCGGTAGTCATCATCTTCGTCGGTTCGGTTCGGAAGTGTAGTGCCTATTCTCTGCTTGGTTCGGTGGTTGCTCCCTTCTAAGTTCCCATACCCGATCCTGTCCTTCTCCAATTGCCGATCCGCTCCGCCCCCTTAGCTTACCCCGATCCGATCTGCTCCGATCCGATCCGCTCCACAGCTCCGATCCGATCCGCTCCCCAGTTCCGATCCGATCCCCCTTGTCCACTCCAACTCTAAGCGAATAGCCTTCCTTCTCGCCGATCCTCCTCCAGTGACAAGCTCCGATCCAGTTCAGATTTCCTTGGTCAGTTCACAAATCCGATCCGACCCTCTACTCCGATCCGATCCGGTTCGGAACCTGCACATTTCTGCAACTTTCCAGCGAGCTTCCTACGCCATTCGACGACGTTTTCGAGCAATCTAACTATTCTAACCAATCATAAAACACACTATAGAGTCATAGCAACATGTAATAGCAACCACAAACAGCAACCAACAATTCAAATGAATCAAAATGGATCAAAAGTGGCTAAAACTTCATATTTTCCCAAAATCCTTCTTAATCATGTTTAAGCACATACTTAGTAAAACTTAATCAAATCGTCTAAATTTTCCAACAGAGGCATGAAATATTATTTGAGAATTTCTAAACATTTTTTTCCAGAATTTATTAGTGTATAAATTCGCTAATCTTCACTAATTACCCCTAATTAACTGTAATTAGTGTCAAAACGATGCTATCACTCACCTTGGCCACAAAATAAATCACCAAATCTGAAATATTCTCTGTTTGGGTCGAATTCCTATATATAGCAGCAGCTCCAACCTTGTTTTGTTGCTATTTGGCCTTGTTTTGGTGTAGTTTAGGCTTAATCTTCACTAAAAATGTGCTTTGGAGTGGTTTTAGAGGATGGAAGCCATTACTAAGGTCTCAAGAAGGTTTGTGGCGGCTCAAAACTGAAATGAAAGTGATAACCTAACCCTAATCAGTCCTCCTATACCTCTAAACCCGAAATTCCCCTTGGGCTTAGCTGTTAATCACCCGGTTAAGCCCAATTAAGCTGTTTTTCACCATCTGAAACTTGTTTCAGCCATATCTCCCAAATGGTAAGCCCGTTTGGCTAATGTGACCACTCTACGGAAAGAGAAACCATCATCCGAAGCCAATGAAAGTGGTTTCAGGTCAAAATTCATTTCCAGTCAAAAGTTATGGCCAAAACAGTGCCAACTAGGGGTAAAATGGTCATTTAAAAATCGGGAAAAATCATGAACATGGGAAATGACCACAATAGTCGTCTCCCAATATTACATGACCATATGACTTCGTATGTGAAAGAAATAAATATCCTACGATCCTATGATGCGTAGAATGCGGGTCGTTACATCGACTTTCTACGAGTAGAGACTTGATCGGTCTGCTGCTTCTTTTTTGCTATCTATTGCAGATGGTGAGCGGTGACAAACTACCATTTCTGTGATTTCGCAGCTGCAACATACAAGTTCCTTATTATTCTAATAAGTGCACTAAAAAGAAAACAAGTCCTAAATGAAGAACATACTCAGCAAAATGACCAAATTCATCAAAATAGTACAAATGAGAAGACATGTTTATACTTGGAAACAGATTCTTCTTTGGGCGTACGATGACATGTGGCTGCATTTGTTTAATTGGCTCAGTACTATCCTCGATGACAGTGTCGACATAGAAATCAATGTAATCACCATTATTTTTAATTTGCATCAAAAACAACAGCTCTACATCATTAGGCACTAATTTCCACCCACTCATTGGAACTTTCCATGCATATATTCCTCCAATTTTGGTGTACTATAGCTCTTCCTTGACAAACTCTATCAGTACTGTGTACGAAAATCTATCCAGATCAACTCCCTTGATAATAGCCTCTTCTCCACCAACATATCCATTCTTCCCAAATTTTCGCTTGTGGTGGACCTAAGATTTGCCTCCATCTTACACAAAATGGAGAAATTAACATTAGATTGAAATAATTACAAAATAAAATAAACCAACCACATTATAAAATAAAATAGCAGCTTCACTAACATGTAATATAGGCAGAAACAACAAAAAAAGATACAAAAAAAGCCTCAAATATGATACATCAGTTACAACATTTAATCAAGGCAAAAACAGCATTTTCTTAGTAAAATAGCATGCAGTTATTTTCCTTGAAACACCACAAGTTTTGTAGTTATTTTCCTTTTCACTTTTGCCCAATATAGCGTGCAGTCATTTGGACATGCACGTATTCTTTGGTAATCGAGGTCTAAATTTACACACAAATAACATACAGCTATCTGAACTTAGAAAATTCTGCCTATATTTTTTCCTCATTCATCACTAATTTACACGCAAATAACATACACAAATATTATTTAGCCATGACTATAAGGAAAAAAACATAATAATATCATATAAGCACTGCTCAACATTAGTTTGTTGCAAAAATAAACATAATAATAAAATCAAGAATATGATTACACTGGAATACACAATTAAATCCGTAAATTATGCAACACAACAATCAAATTAGGAAATACTTGAAATATACACTGAGTGATACTTTAAGCAGCAGATTAAATCGAATCCCTAACTGAAATTTGAGACCCAAACGAACCCCAGTTGAAGAACTAATTGAAACACCAAAGCCCTGATTGAACTTGAACTCGAACTTGCCATAATCGAACCCCAATTAAGCTTGTAAACTTGAACTTTTAGCCCTAATTGAAATTGCGAGTAAGAGTCTTTAACAGGTTGAGCAGCGGCGTATTTTGTTAAGTTTTCGATTGAAACCCTTAAAAATTTTGCTATTTTTTTTGCTGCTTTGTTTTTTGTTTTTGCTTCCCGCGTTAAAGATTATTTCACGTCACGCGGATTGCCAACATGGACTGTTGGATCGTAATCACCCGAATTGATAAATTTAGTCATGTGGCTACTACAACACCCTGGATTTTCTATGTAACACTGTATTGCAATAGACAAAAATAGCATACCTATAGTTACATTGTAGCTAGCAAAACCTTGGATTTTCGTTGCGGTAGGCCATCCATGGCATAGTGATATATTAAATAAACATTATATTTTAATAACGATTTCCATAGCGACTATTTTAAAATTTGAATTGGACATAATTAATAATCTATAACACAAAATCTGGAATTTTCTCTTTCATATGAAAATTATTATCAACATGATTCACACGTTTCTTGTTTCACAGGATTCCGACTTATATCGGATCTTGTATATCCAATCAAAGTTCAAAACTCCATATTACGAACTGCAGTGCCATTTCGAGCTCGTTTATAATTAATTATAATTTATATATATTCAATCGTCGTTTTATTAATGAATTCAATATTAAAATCGATTAATATTCCAAATATAATATTTAAAATAATAAAATATATTAAATATTTGATGATAAAAAAAATGGGACATTACAGATTACTATGAGTGGTGTATAGTCACCTCTTCTAACGGAATACTATGAGGGGTGTTGTCACCTCGTCGGACGAAATACTATGAGTGGTGTGTAGTTACCTCGTCTTTGGACGGAATAGTATGAGTGGTATGTAGTCACCTCGCAGATAAAATACTATGAGTGGTGTGTAGTCACCTTATTGGAAGGAATACTATGGGCAGTGTATAGTAACCTCGTCGGAAGGAATACTACGAGCGATGTGGAGCCACCTCGTAATCGTATGAAATTCTTAGTTGAATTTTTTTTGGTCTTCAGACCACTTGAGGATCTTCGGCTCAACTGAGGATCTTCTGATCGTTTTGGTCATTGTACCGTATTGGTAATGATCTCCAGATCATTGTAAATTAGCTACCTAGAGATGTCTTATGTGTTTTTTTAGCTTTATATACAACGATATTGATCAAATTTCTTTGAGATCACATTAGTTAATTCTCTTTGTGGTGTGAAGCCACCACGTCTGTATGACGAAAAGCTTAGTTGAATCTCCTTGCAGTGTGAAGCCACCACGTTGGTATAACAGAAGGCTTAGTTTGAGTTCTTTGCGATGTTGGACAATCTTGTCAAATGACTAAAAGTTCCATGTGTTGATTTGTAACCTCATGGTGAACATAGTTGCTTATCCTTCCACCAAGTTTAAAAATAATAACTTGGTGAATTTTGATTTGGAATCGACCATTTCGTTCTTTTGGCTAATTTCATGTTTGCGGATGTTCAAACTCTTTTCCTTGAGGAGTGATCATCCTATACATGCCTTTTTGCATGCCTTGTAATTCAGGGCTTGTAGTGATATTCTTTTGGAAAGAATTGGCCTAATCACTTTGAGGTCCGTACTTTATTTTCCAAAAGAATCATCCATATTTGACATCTCCTTTTTACGACATATATTTATTATATGTTCATCTTTGGAGCCGTGTTCTCATTTGAGAATTATAGCGGATTTTTGCAATTTTTTCATAAATTCTTGAGTTAATTCAGTGGTTATGGGACATTTGGCTAAACTCGCTTACTTACTAACTTAATGTAAAATTTTGCATTTCTTGTTGATTGTTTATGGCCACTTTGTTATTTATCGAATTTGTACGCTCTCACTTGTTATTGTTCGAGCATCTTTCCATTTTATATTTTTCTAGATTTCTTTTGTGATTTCTAGAACTTGAGCGATTTGAGTTTTCAAATTATCTCAAATCATCTTTTTAAAAGTGATAAGCTTAATTCGGCTTATTGATCGTAGCCTTTTGTTTTTAGATTTTGATTCGCAATTTTCAGGTTTCGCGATTTTCGGATAAACACATATTCCAATTTATTTTTTTAATTTTAATAAACTAGAAATTTTCGAGTTCATAACTCGAATGGTTTGACTTCATCCTTGTGGTGGTCTCTTTATGAATTTGAATTTTCGAGTTCCATGAAATTCTTTTGACTTCTACCATTTATCATGTTTTCATGATTTAGAAGTTATTTGTGAGATATTAATGGACGTGTTAATATTTCAAATTTTGATATTTTTGGGGTTTATTGGAAATTTAAAAGTTCTAATTTATTTGTTTTCAAAATATTAGAGAATGTGATAATATTTCCAATTTAAACCCAAATTTTTATTTCATGATCTTGTTTCCCCAACGGGATCGCTTGTCCTTGTGAATGGGATATATATGACCATCATATACATCATATTCAATGTAAGAAAAATTTTGTAAGCTAGAATACTTTTAAGAAATTTCATAAGGGATAAAATTTTCTAGCTAAAACGTGATAAGGAATGTTCAACGATTTTGGATAGTCGATATTTCCAACTTTTAATTTGATTGATTAATTAGCTTGTGCTAAAAACATAAGAGTATAGGTTTATAATTTATAAACTTATTGAACGTTAAACGAATTAATTAAATTTTATTAAAACGAGCTTGCTGCATGGCAGTAGTTCGTAATTTTCAATTTGAGTTACGAATGAGTGTGTACGGTCCAATACAAGTCGGAATTCTTTGTGACAAGAATTATCTGGATCTATTGGATTATAGTTTTTTAATGAAAGAAAAAGATTTCAATTTCATCTTATAAATTTTGAGATATGTCTAAACCAAATTTTCAGAAAAATCATGGTTAAGTAGTTTGTGATTTAAAGTTTAAATGATTATTAAAATTAAGGTTTAGAATAAATAGAATTTGAGTAAGAAAAAACTAATTTCTTAAAAACAGTTATGAAAAAAAGTTAGTTGTTCGTATATGTTCGTGACTTTTATTTGAACATTATATGTGTATAAACTTAAGTTATATACTGAATTATAACTCAAAATAAAATTTTATCTGAAAGCGAGTTTTGAGTTAATTTATCTTTAAATAGATCTTGTTGATGCATGGTTGTTATTTGTATTGATTTCTTCCTGAACTAATTGCGAGGATGCAATTTCTTTAAGGGGGGAAGTCTGTAACAACCCGCATATTTAAGGATAATATATTTAAATATTTTATTCAAATACAACGTCGTTAATCATAAATCGATATAGGTCCAAAAAGTCATATTTTGCATACAGATGAATTTGGACTCGAAACCACTTTCATTGAATTCAAAATGTCGTTTACGTGATTGAAAACTATAAAATTCGATATATTTCTAGTTTATGAAAATTGGCACTTGGATTCGGGTTTAGGTTAGCCTACGTAGCCTACTTACTTAACAACCCCCATCAGCCCACTCTCCCTCGTTCTCTTCCTCTTTTCAAAACAAAAGTAAAAATGCTGGAAAAGATGGGAAATTAAAATTCCTAAGCTAGGTTTTGCAATTAGAAACTCCATTCAAGAGGAAATCAAGCATAGAAGCTCAGGTAAGGCTCCCCTTCATCTTCTCCATCTTCTCCTACTTGCTTTCTCTCCAATTTCTGAAATTTCCTATGACCTAATTATTAAGAAACTCATTTATTTGTGTTTAGATTTGAAGATTAGCAAGCCATATTGGAAGTGAGGTTGTTCTTGCCTGCTTTTGGATAGAATTTTTGCTTCTAACAAGAAAAGGTGAGTTCTTTATGAACTCACGTCTACGCCACAAGCTATTAGCTTGTAAAAGGGTAATTCAATGTTCATTTGAGTTTGCATATGCTAGTGAATCAGGTAGGCTAGTGTAACTTAGCCGATTTCATGTATTTATGTTTCATTGAATTGAAAATTATGATTAGGATTGTCCACAAAATCTAATTCATATGCCACTAGTTGATTTGGTGATCTTATGAAGCTCCATTGTCACCCTGGCAAAGTCCGAAGTCTTTACAAGTCGCTTGAATCATGTTTGCATGCTTTGGTTTGGAATTTAGTTCACATTTGAATTTGTAAGCAAAATCATTGCAATCTCATGTATACATGTTCATACATGTGAATTTTTGTGTTGTGAGTTGCTTCGACAAGCTATATAAGCCTCATTTTCATGTATATAACATTATGGGCCTTCAGGCGTTTGCCGATATATTTTGAACATTTTATCTAGGAAAAATAGTGCTCAAGCTCAAATTTAGACGTCTGAATATTTTGGATCTTATGTCTAACCTGCTAAAAATAATTATAAAAAAAGACAGAGCACAATTCAAAAGTCTTAATTTTTCATTCAGACGTCTGAATTCCAATTTAGATGTTTAAATTTTCTAATTCAAAAGTCTGAATCTTAGATAGAGACTTATGTCTCTTGAAAACCCAATTTAGACATCTGGATTTTTATTTCAGACGTCCGATTCTTGTTTTTTGTTGTTGACCGATGGAGAGCACGGTCAACAATTTAGGTTGTTTCAAGCTCGCTCCTGGCCAAGTTTCGGCCCATTTCGACTTTTTCTCTGGCTTTTCAGTTTCTCTAATATACAAATTTTTGTATTTTGATTTGATGGACTTTCGATCGATTCATGGTGAACGAATTTATAATCGATAGTCATGAGATTAAATTTACCTTATTAAAATATGAATTCTTTATTCGATCGTTATTTCGATCGATATTACATGAGATTTGTCACTTCGAAATTATATAAGAAGGGTTTTTAACTATTAGTAGATACCAGTCTTTTACTAAACAATTTTTAATCCTACTTCATTATATGAAGTTATTTTCCAAATTATTTTACTATCTACTAGTATATGATTTCATAAACCTTTTTCTCATTCCTATGAGAAATCTAATTAAACGCCTTAATAAAAACAAGGACTATGACCTCTTGTGTTTGCTTTGACGGTTAATTCTTAGACTCATTCGATTGGACATTGTGGCACTAATCATTTCGTATTTCTAGTGGAATATACAACTTGTTAGTAAATATTCAAGTAAAGCATGTAGTGATGGCACATGTAGCTCGACTCTTATATTTACTAGCTTAGCGTAGTTTGCACTATACTTGATCAAATTTGATTATATCGATGATTTCCAGATCATCCTGAGGAACATCGATTCATTTGATTATATCGATGATCTTCAGATCATTTCGTAACAGCGAGGTACGCGATATAATATTTATTTTCATGTAAACTTGATGGGAGTCATCATTTTTCATGAATATTCTTTTGTTGAGACCATGTTATCTATTGTCATGTAGACTTGATGGGGCACATCATTTCTCATGAATGTTCTTTTGTTGAGATTGTGTTATCTATTTTCATGTTAACTTGATGGGAGACATCATTTCTCATAAATATTCTTTTGTTGAGATCATGTTATCTATTTTCATGTAGGCTTAGTGGGAGACATCATTTCTCATTAATATTTATTTGTTGAGATCGTATTTTCCATTTCATGTAGATTTGGCAGGTGATAACATTTCTCGTCATCTTTCCGAGCCTTCACATTTTTTTATGTGAACCTTGTTATCTTTGCACATATGTCATATTCTGTTTATATCTCTATTTCTATCTCAGTTTATTTGATGAGTATACCTAGATTGATTCATTTATTGTTTATTCTTATAAATAATACTCGGGTCAGACCGAGTATTACAGGTGCATATAATGGACTTCTAGCAGGGACCATCGGTTGGCTTTTGCATCTACATTATTATTGTAGTAAGTTAGGCTTTATGTATATGAGACATCTTTGTATACATATTCTTTTGGCTAGGACATGTACCTATTCTTTTGATGTATAATGGATCGACTATGACCACAATCTTTGTATTTATACTCATGTGTTATATTCATATCTTTTCCGCCTTAGTGATGTGAATATATGTGTCTGACTTTGATTTTATTGTTATGTATGCTTTCTGAATTGTATATAGCCAATGTGTAGTAGATTTGGACTTGAATTAGATGTGTCAGATTTTTCATGAGATTTAAATAGTAAGACCATATTATCTGACACATTTAACACTCATTCAAAGCTAATATATAGATGGTCGCTCCTCAACAGCCTTATTCTACGGGTTAGTTGACACCATTGCTTGCAATGGCCTTGGCTAACAAAGTACAGAGGTAGAGCGTTACACAGGGGTTGACCCAGTACTGATAAAATTGGGGTGCTTTTAACAATTTGTAAGGCTTTGATTTTTATTTTATTCGATCCGACGAACAAGATTTTTCTATACACCTATAAATAGACTAGTAGAGCCTGGCTTTAAACTTATATTTTCTGAAACAACGCCAAGGCTCTGCCATTTTCTCTCACCTCAAAATCCTTCGAAAATAAAAATATATTATTTTAGGATTCTGATTCAAGATTTAGAAACAAAGAGTATAGATCAAGCTACAGGTACGTCAGTTTCTCGTCTGAGATAAGTTCTATGGATCTTGATTTTTGTGATTCTTCTTCTTTTAGCATTTGATTTGTAAATCAGTGGTTATTTCAATAATAGGTCCTATTAGGAAAACCAGTGGTAGTGGATTTGATTCAGATTCAAGAGTTGCACGCAGTCAGGTGGGTGGATTTAAATTATATTTTCCAGTAATGATATAATATATCATTTGATTTCTGTTGAAAATTATGATATTCTCTTCTTCTTTTTCCCTTCTTCTATGTTTTAATATATAGTCAATGTTATACTTCAATCGTGTGCCAATTAATGAAAATCATGACTATGTGCTAATTTTATTGAATTATGGTTATGCTTAACTTAATTAAAATGTTATTAAGCGCAAATGAAGTGAGATGTAGTTATGTGCAAAATAAGAAAACTTTGGTTAAGCACAAATTAATTAAATCATAGTTATGCCTAAATTTCTAGGGATTTGTAATAAGATGGTGAAAATAATATAAAAATCGGAATCAATGAATATTAAATTAATTAGGAATTTAGTAGTAGCCTACATTAATTGGTTAGTAAAAATAGGATATATTTCAATAGTTTGGCTCTTAAGAAAAAGTGAAAAATGTAATTGCAAGTTTAAAAATAGATTGAGATGTGTAACAATGTGGAATAAGGATCTTTACCGTATTGTGAACTGTTCAATAACATAAAATGTTTGAAAATAAATGACTTGTAGTTGTGGATTTCCATTGTTGTAATTACCTTAAGCTATGGGAATGGGTTGTACAGTTCTTAGTACCCAATCATTTAGGGGTAAGTCTAACTTCCTAAAGAATAAATTATAAATATGAAAATAAAAAGGAAAAGAATGAAGTGGGCTTATTATAAATAAACTTATAATTGAGGGATTAAGTTTAATGAATATAACCATAAGTAACCAATTGATGCTAATAAATAAATAACTGGGATACAGAATAAACAAGTAAAATGTTGAAGTTAGTTAGAAATGTAGTAAGTAAAACAGGCGCGTAATTAAGGGTTCGACATAGGGTCTAGAAACGTAATGATGAGATCAGTCTGTACGTTTCGGGATAAAGAGATTAGCGGGGCAGATCGTCGTGGGTGTTTGAGGGCACAAGAGGAGCACGTTCAACTTATTATTCGATGGGACTAGAAGGAAGTGCGGGACTTCTAGGGACATAAAGATACTCTGTGATGACCCTCTGTGTTAGGCTTAATGAAGTTGTGCCAATTAAAGTATGGTCTATACGATTCAATCTGATGAGTATGCCTTGGTTGCATCTTGGATGATGGACAACCTGAAGACTAATAAGAGGGTGACTTTAGGGTGATTCGGCTGCTGCCTTCGTGGTCAGTACCCAACAAAGGGTAGTAGGTTGTCAGATATCTGTCATCGTCAATCGAGCGTGTAAAAGAAAGACTAGAGCTAAGACAAGAGGCCAATAATCTTTTACTATCGGGTCATTAGTTGATGGGCAACACATTTGTTTTACATTGGATGGTAGGGCGGTCCTTTAGCTCATTTGAATAGTCTTTCATTAGATCGGGGGTAGGCTGGAGTGGGGCCTTGAAGAACCACCGAAAAGAAGCAAACCTATCTGTGGATATCTGTATTGTAGGACTAATGAGGATGTCCTTTACAGATATGTAGAAAGCCCCCAACCGAGTTCTGTCGAGGAACTCAGGTATTAGGGTGCCCCTATGTAGTGATATAGTCTTATTTGCTATCGCAGCTTAGCCTAGTATGCTTTGTGGCATAGCATTGGAGATCCAATACGTTTCATAGTGCGACGATGGGGACCACTCGAGGAGGGTACCATAGGAAGTGCCTCAGCATATCGGGCATATAGTTACATACACACACACACATATACATACATACATACATATATATATATATATTAGGTTAATATACTAGGGAGTACATGAGTACGTTTTGTGCTGAGAAAGCGGGGTATATTGTGAGATAAACCTAAATAACTTAATAATATAAAATAGTGATAAAATGGTATATATATAGTGTTATTTGTAGAAAGTATAAATTATCCATTCACCAGAACTTTTGTTCTGACCCATACTATTCATAACAAACACGTAGGTTAAACAGGTGATTAAGATTCTGTAGCTTAGAAACACTTGTGAGATAGTGTCATTATATTGGTGAGTATTTACTTACATATTGTATTTTATTCCCTTCCACTGTGAAATTTCTATTATGAGGTCTGATATATTTATCTTTTACTTTTTGCAGGATACCAGATAAACTAGCTCAAGCTTTGATAGATTTGGATTTTTGAATAAAATTCAGTTTGCCGAAGTTCAGGTTATTACAATAACAGTCTCGTATGACGCATAGTAAGAAGATCAAATGGCTGATTTGAATACAGAAGGGATCCGTGAAACCACGCATGTATCAAACCTTAGAGCGTCATAAAAACAGATAGAAAAAACAAAAGGGTCAAAACAGAAGTAGGTCTGAGATGAAAATAGGTTTAGTGTAAAGCGGAAGCTATGTATATGCAGGCATCGCAAAAGCTAGATCAAAAAGGGAAGAGAAGCGGTGGGATGGAAGAAAAGAGTGAACGAAAATGAAAGAAGAAGAGAAAAGGGGAACTAGTCACCTTTACCAAGTATACAAGAGCTTGAAATCTTATGCTCGTAATTAAACAATTAGTAATCCTTTGAATAAATAACCAAATATTAATTTAACTTTTTAAATAATTAATTAAATAATAATTCATCCTTAAATAGATAATTTTGGACATAAAATATTTTTTTTAATAATTAGATAACAATTCAAACCCTTATTAGTTATTTAACAACGATGTAAAAACCCAATTTAAATAAACTATTAATTTTAAACCTTAATCAAACAATTTAAATAATAATTAATCCTTTAATAAACTATTAAAAGAAATTTAATTTCAATTAATTATAATAATTACTATTAACATCTTAATTAAAATTTAAGTATAAATTACGTTTAAAACATCATTACTAAGTAATCAGTAAATTAAAATACAATCAAATTAAACTAGTTCTTAAGTTTTAAACCATTACGAATTAGTAATTATTAACTTTAACACTTAATTAATAAAACTAATCTTAAATAATTAAATCAATTTAAACCATTTTAGATATATATAATTAATTCTTAAAATCATTGATGTGTACTTTTTAAAGTAATTTAAATGGAATAGTTAGTTGTTAAAAACTAATCCCGTTAAGGAACTTAAATAACTAAAAATGGTTTCAAATTTGAGGCTTAATGATAATAATGGTACTTAAATAAGTCATTATAAATCTCTACATCCAAATGGGTTAACACGTAAATATCACATATAATATAGCAATGTTAAAAGATTATACCACTCAATAATTAATAATCCACGGTTAAATAACTATTCACTCCATAATAATCAATATTGATAACAATTAATTTAACAATTTAACATATCACTTAGCAAGAACAGCATGGGGTTTTATTTTGCTCAATAGATGTCCATAATAATCTACACAATTCAAATTAATTTGATAGTATTTTAGCTAACTAAATAAAAGACATAGATTCAAGAAGTGTGATTCACATGACGTTATTATTTAAAAATAATGCTATTTAAAACCTTTTCATTTAAATATGTTATAAATTTTTGCTTTACCAAATTTAACAATAAACTATATTAGGATGTGATGCTCATGGATATGAATACAATGCAAAAATTCATGCGTTAAACGAATGGGCAAGTTACTGTGTTTTAAACATACAAGTATACTTAAAATTGAATAACTTAAAAGCTTAGAAATTTCCCACCATTAAGCCCAAACGGGCCGAGCCTAAAACATCACGCACCCAAAATCTCTTATTTCTCCTCCTCCCTCTACTTCTTTAGTTCAAAACTCCTTGAACCCAAAAACATGCACAGTTTTGTACACGTGCACCTCCAAACACTAGACAAAATCTGTGACAATCATATGACCCAAACCCCCAACCTTCTAGAAAGCAACATCACGCACTAACCACTATGCTAAAAGATCTTTGTGCTAGCTTTTTGATAGGGGTGTTATAGGATCATCATCGCTCACCACTTAGGCATTGTGCATATAACCTACATATGTACCACACTGACTGACATCCATAGCATTACATGCATAATTCCAACTGGGTATAGGCTCCGATACCAAATGTGATAATCGTGCGACTCAAACCCCTGACCTCCCCACACAATAACCACCATGCTAAAGGATGTTTGTGTCAACTTTCCGAAAGGGGTGTTGCAAAACCATCGGTGATTCCGCCTATGATCCCCATCACCTTCTCTCCACTTAGGCCTGCTCGACGTCTCCTTCTTACCACCAAATCAAAATCTGACCAATCTACCAGTAAACGACAATCCACTGTCACTTTCTACTCTAAAACAAAAAAAACATATCGTAGCGCTAGCTGCGTCCTCCCGTGTTGAATCACAAATCCGACATCTATTTTACCTACCGCTACCTCCAACGTCTGTAAACCTTAATCCCAACACCATTTGCATTTGTTGTGGCTACGACACATTTCTAAAAACACCATAACCCAGTCAAACCACTCCAAAATCACACAGATTCAATGAATACTCGAAAATAAACTCAATCAGGCTCGAACCAAGATTTTATACCAAGCATGCACCATGATTCATCTTTTTAATCTTTCTACATTTCCAACTTTTTTTTACTACTCTACTTCTTTTTCTTGTTTTCTAGTTTTTTCTCCTTTTTTGATGACTTTGTTTAACAAATATGTCATTGATAAGTTTGGGAAGGAGGAAACAAGAGAAAGAAGAAGGTGAATTTTAAAGGAAGGAGAAGCACATGTATGTTTATATATTTAAAACGTGAAATATTACAAAAATATAATTAAATTAATCAAAAAGACATATTTTCCCTAATAAACATGTCAAGCATGTTTCATAACCTAAGTTGAATAAAGCATTTAATGCTTTCCTTGGAAATGAGCTTATACCACGTGCTTATACGTCATTATGTTTCCATTTCTTTTTATTTGTTAAGCATCACTTCAAGTTGTAGCATTATAATAATATACATTTTAATATATATATATATATATATATATATATATACTAGTTAAACTTTTAAATGTCAAATTAAGATTTTTATTTTATAAAACTATAAATGTACAAATACTCTACTTGTATTATATGTAAACATCAAATAATATCTTTTAAAGTATAAATAATTAATACTTATTATTATATCAAACAACATTATTTTATATAAAAATAACTTTATTAACTTAAAATCTGATTACATTATCATATATATATATATATATATGTTTTCAAAATAATTTTTACTTCAGAATACATATCTATATTTATAACAAAATAAAAAATAAGTTTTATATTTCAAATTAAATAAATTTCAAGAAGGTTATAAAATCATAAAAACCATTAAAACCATTATTTAGAAGATCAAAACGAAATTCTCTAACATAAGCTAACATTTCAAAAGGAATTTAATGATTAAAAATACAAATTGAATATTTAAATAAGTTAAGTATTCTCAAGTTTAATTAATAAAATTATAAATTGTTACATTCTTCCTTAATTTGAAGAAATTTGTCCCTCATCCCATTTAGAAAATAATCCCAAAATTACTTAGCAACCTCTTAACCTCGTATAATGAACATAGATCATCCGTACGCGATATCTAATTCGATTATTACTTAAATACAAAACTTCTTCCTGAACTAGTATCGCTCATTCAACGTTTCTAGTGTGGAATCAGATCAAGCTCCATGTACTACGATAAATAATTTCAATTTCGTACTAAGAATTCTCACCAAATGTTTGCTATTGAGAATTGAGCGATTAATCCTTATTCGGATCAGTGTGCAACACCTCAAATCCCTATACTCGAACCTTAGATCAAAACAAAATTGCGATTATCTAAGTACAAATTACGCACTTATTTTCATTGGTTAACAGTAGAAATTACAATTTATTGTCCTTTCAAATTCAACAAGTTATTGAAACATACTTCCCCATAATTCACCAAACACTTAGTTCAATTTTCTATATATACTTGGAAATCGTTATCGTCCAAAATCGTTAAAGTTTCCATCTCATTTATCTAATTCAACTATCAATCAATTCATCATTCAATACTCAAAAATAACTTATCTAATACATAGGCAATATGTGAGTCCATGTAATAGTTCTTAACCAAAATTTTAAGAACTCAAGCACTTAGGTTTTTATCAATATGAAATTATTCTCCACATATTTATACTTTACTAAGTATATTAAATCAGAATGCTTCATTCAAAACAACCTGAATCAAATTTTCTTTTATTGTAGCGGTCCTTACATAGAAACCCGAAAACAAACACCGATGATGCCATGATCATCATCAGAATTATTTTTTAGCAACCAAAGTGAGTTTAACACTTTTTCATAAAATTCAATTTTAGAATATCCAAACCATCAAATAATGTCATCATTATTTCTTAAAACTTTGAAAATAATTTTTCAAGAGTACCAAGATTTAAATTTCCTGTTAAATTCATTTATAACAATTACTTAAAATTTATTCCCTATGAATTTAACTTTTAACCCAACATCGATATTGAATGTCGTTTAGCCGAATTACGAAACTTAGTTCACAAGGTGTTCACTTCAATGTCCATCAAAATCTATTATCTTCACAACCCATGTACAAAAAACGAGATTTTCCCATGTAACAACACTGGTTTTCCGATTACCTATCGATAACAATAATAATAAATTATAATGGGATTATAATTTATTAATTAAGAAATAAATATAATATAGGGTAAATAATTTAAATAAATTATCTAAGATTGAGTTTAGAATTTGATTTTTTGGAATTTACTGGGAAAATGTTTGAGAAAGTGATTGTTTAATCATTAAACAATGATTAGAGACAGTTTCTCGAACCAAGAAATGAAAGTCAACTTGCTGACGCGATTTGACGTTTTACTCAAGGTGGATTGTATTTATCAGACTTGGACCATGTCACTCACATCCCATTTTCCCAAGAAATCACGAATTCTCAGAACCTACCGAACTTAAAATTACCAGTATTGGAGGTTTTTGATGGTAGGTGGGATCCTACCATTCACTTAATGCGTTATATGCGCCTCATAGAAGTACTTACAGCTACAAATAACGTTGTGGAAAAGTGCTTTCCTCTCTATCTCACTAGCATCGCCGTTATGTAGTTCAGGCAATTGGAATCAGAATCTATTAATAGCTGGAATGTCTTGGTTGGAAAATTCATCGAGCAGTTTAAGGTTCACGTCGCTCATCCCAAGAATGTCACGAATCTCACAATAATCAAACAAGGCACAGGCAAGAATTTGTGCATATTTGTGGAAAGATTCAGCGCTATGGTGGCTTCGATCGACAGACTAGACCCATCCATGGTTCTAATGGTTGTTGTTTCAGGCATTCTTGATAAAACCGACTTCAAAGTCCCACTACAACCCGCCGAGGGATCGTGTAGAATTTTATTTTAAGGCAGAGAGGTTTTTGCGAGAAGAAGGCTCTCGAGGTGAAAAACAAGTTAACTAAGCCAACATGGCAATGGACAGAGAAACCTCCGACCCCGAAAAAGGAAAAGGAATTTGACAATCAAAATGTACGACCATGGATGGAGCCAAAATTCCCCTCTTATACCAAACTCACTCAGAGATTAGAAAGAATTTATCTCGAGGTTCATGGGACTGCTCCTTTTCAAAATCCTCTAAGAGGGAGCCAACTGGAAAACAAACAAATTCTGGTAAGTACTATATGTTCCATGAATTGGCAGGCCATGACACTGACCAGTGCAGGCTACTTCGTGATCAAATCGAAGAACGTATCAGGCAAGGCGAGCTCGAGTAGTACGTCAAGAATCGGGTGACCACCGTAGCACAGAATCAGCTCCCTACTGCCTCCGAGGATTGGAGTGCATCAGAACTAGCCCTCGCGGCATCATAATAAACTAATCTTGCTCCTTGGATGTTTTTAGCTTTTAGACTCGATCAATTACTTTTGGTTTTTTATTTTGCATCTTTTTTAGTTTAACAACTTATAACAAAACGAGGTTACGTCAATTCACACACATACAGAATCGGGCAGTGATCTCTAGACGTGCTCTGAATTCGGCTATAAATCTTTGTATATTCTTAGCTTTACTAAAGAATTTATGAACTTGGTCCGCCAAGTACAAAAATCCTCTCTTGCTCCGCCAAGTGTAAAAATTCCTCTCTTGGCCTGCCAAGTATGAAAATTCCTACCTTGGTCCTCCTAGGACTTAATCCGTCAAGTATAAAAATTCTTCTCTTGGTCCGCCAAGTATAAAAATTCCTACCTTGGTCCACCAAGGACTTGATCCGTCAAGTATAAAAAACTCCTACCTTGGTCCACCAAGGACTTGGTTCGCCAAGTACAAAAACCACGAAACTTGGTCCTCCAAGTATAAAAACTCCTTAACCTGATCCATCAAGTATATAATTCTTACTAGCTTGGTCTGCTAAGTCTATAATATCTTAATAACTTGATCCGTCAAGTGTATAATATCTTAAAATTTTGATCCATCAAGTATATGAAATCTAAATAACTTGGTCCGCCAAGTATACAATACCTCATAACTTGGTCCGCCTAGTGTGAAACTCTCATGTAGGAACATACTTGCTCGGGCAAGGCCTACCGAGCCCACGACTTCTGCTTTTCTGGATTTCATGCTCTCCAGATTCGGTGTTATCGCAATACGATCCATGGCAATCATCCAATTTGTATTTGAATATGATCCACAATGATCATCTACTTCCATTCAATATGATCCGTAGCAGTCGTCGAGTTCCTTAGCCTCAACATTATGGTTCCCTATCTACTACGATTTGGCGCGATCGTGCTGTCTTGGTTTTTTGGCTATTCATGTTTTTCTGGCTATTCATGTTCTACTTGGACTTCTCTCAAATCTCGGCTTACAAATTTACAAGTTTTAGATTATCGCAAAACACATCTCCCTTCTCAAACAGGCCTTCTCAAGAAGGCATTTTTGGGGGGCAAAGTGTTGACCCACATTTTGGTCAAGGCAGTCACACAACGATTTCATGACTGTCGAGGTGCTCACAATTCAAGTATAGTATTATATAGGCACACAAAGATTTGGTCGAAGTCGCGAAGTGCACTAAATCAGGTTGGAAACATATTCAACCCCCGAATTGATATTCATTGACTCAATCTTCGGATCGGCATTTGTCATCACGAGTCCTCGGATTGTACACCATATACACAGGCATGTGAGCACATCATATTTCGAATTGTGAAATTATGATCAAACTCGACGTGCGCACTCAATATTTGTGATCGGATCAGAAAGACCATGGTTTTGGCAATAAAACACTTAGATCAGATCAGTAGGAAAATTTCGTATCCCCTGGATATGAAATTCACTCACACCAAAAAACACGTGTAACACCCCGTATTTCTGTTAACATTAAAGTTGCTAATACAAAAATAAATGTGTAAAAGGGAGATGTATCTAATGTGCATACAAAAATAATAAAAAATGTGTAAAGGGGAGATGTATCTAATGCGTACGTATTTATATGGATTGACAAATAATAGTAAATGTACATTAAGAAAGAAATGGTGAACATAATTGGCTTCTCTTTACAACGGACGGCTCTGGTTAACCCTAGCTTCATTGATGGCTCAAATTAACTTGCAACTCTATAAAAAGACCCTAGGTCTCAAACTAAAAATTCACAAAAAAAAAAGAATTGGAGCCACCATGCTGTCTACTGAGAACTAGAGGGAGCCTCCACTTGAAAGAGACGAACAACATAGCGAATACAAACTAAAAGATTAAAAAGCAACAACAAATTAGAATCAAAGCAACGTCTACCCAAAGGAAAGCTTTGCAAATTCAGAATTTTAGAACTCAGAAAACAAGACCGTCTACGATTGTAAGTTTAGCTACATTTTTAGAATGCGAATTAATATGAATATCATGTGTTGCGATGAAATGATAATAGTACGATACTCGTTATGTTATTAATACACGTTTATGATTTGATTCTATTATCATATTGAATTGAGAATTATTAAGTATGATGTTTATTATGTTTTATAATATTAATCTATGCCAGTGACTTGATTCTATTATCATGTTAAATTTAGGATTATTGGATTAGATTATTTGTATAAGCATGGACTTGGATTGTAACATCTTATGAGAATTGTGTAGTTTATTATGCAAGTTTATGTAGTGAAGTTATGTGACCAATTGTCAAATCTATAAGTTCATGTTTATGCAAAACTTATGCCATGTTCACACTTATCATATGTTGGGATTAATTTGCAAGTATGCTTAAATCTATGTTACTAATTAACACAGTGTATGTTGATTAGCCTATGTTGCTAACTCACATATACGTATGTTGATTTGCCTATGTTGCAAATTAACATATGTATATGGATTAGTTCATATTGCTAATTCTCATGTATGTTGTTAATATGGCCTATGTTAAAAACACATATATGTTGAGTTAGCCTATAAGTGCAAGTTCATACCTATGACATTATAATGTTTATGTTAGTCTTTTTGCAAGTTTGTACCTATGACATTATAATGTTCATTTTAGTTATTTTGCAAGTTCACCCCTAAATTGTTCATGTCAGTTATTTTGCAAGTACACCCTATTATGTTCATATTGATTATGACATCAATACCAAAGTTATACCCTTGTCACGTTTATGCTAATTTATGCCAATTTGCGTATATTAAATTAGGCTAAGTTTTTAGCCTAATACTTTACACCAAAAATCATGCGAACGTAAATTAGGCTGAGATGGTTAGCCTAATATTGGACGGGGTAACGTTGGGTTAAAATGATAATTTTAGGAAAACTTGCCATAAATTGGTCATTAATCACATAAGTGATTTATGGAATAAAAAGGCATTAATTACCTTAATTAATGAGATTAATTGGAATGTGACAGTAATTTGAATATTTTCTAATTTACATATTGGTCATTAATCACATAAGTGATTTGTGGCATAAAAAGGCATTAATTACCTTAATTAATGAGATTAATTGGAAATAAATGTGACAATAATTTGAATTTGAATAATTTAAATGATTAAAATGTAAATTAGAAAATACGAACGCGCTTAACCCGAGGTTGGATTGAGTTGTGACGTAAACCTGTCCGGACCCGCCTGGCTGTCCAGTTGTCACAACAATAGCTATCCAATGTGAGAGGTTAAGGCATGGGACCCAATAAAGACCCGAGGTTAAACTGAGTTGTGGCGTAAGACTGCCCGGACCCAACCAGCATACAGGCAGGCACAACAATATCTGTCTAATCTGAGAGGTTGGTGCTCTAATAAGACAATTAGAGCTGAGTTAGGACTGATAGAGTTAAGTCAATTTAATAAATACTTAACCAAATTCAACATGTTAAATAATTTGGATGGGTGGGGGTTAGGTTCATTCAGACACTTAACCACTTAACATTTTTGACTAGAAAACCTAGTAACGGGGACCCGTTTCAGCAGTAACCCAATTAGGTATCATGGTAACCTGAACTAGGCAGGGTGGGGCACGATTACTGGGCTGATTGTAAGCGGTCAAAAGCGACGGCGGTTGGTGCACAGTGCGGGTTCTAACAGAATGCGGGCGTGCACCCACTCTTGAACAGACAAGTCAGGGCACTGGAGCATCAGTAATATACCCTATGCATGCTAGAATTGTGTCGGGGCCGCCACCATGGGACTTGATGCACCCCATGGTAGGACCAGCATAGGTATCTACCATATAGGGCCGTAGGACACATGTGAATATACGAATAGGAGCCGATCTTTTAAAGAACGAGAAAGGGATCACTTCACCCCAATCACAGGGTGCCTGTTGGTATAAGAATTAGTAGGTGCAGAGATAGAGATTTAAAATAGGGTGTGAAGGGATGTTCGTTTTAGGACACCTTATCTAGTTCTAGGATAGTCTATTATCCTGATATCGTCCTGTTCTCACTTTATGCTAGTCATGATCTTTTTATTATTAACATTCTAGGAATATAGCTATACTTACCAGACTTATGTCTGATCCATTTTCCTTTCGTCTTCTTTTCTTCCGTTCCCCCCCCCCCCAGGTCCACAGGGAGGAAACACCGCAGTTTAGTCAGTTTTTCATCCAGCATGAAGAGAGAGAATGTATTGCTTGGATTTCTTTCATTTGGACCATGGCTTTGGATATCATTTATGGGGATTATGCAGCTTTATTTATGTTTCATGCTTCTTTAACTTTTAAAATCAAGACAGTATTATGGTTGTAATAATTGGAAGTTTGTTTTGAGACAATGTTGGAAATGTTCTGTATGAACACGTATTTATGATAATAAAAGTCTGTTGGTTTTTCCGCTGCTTATTTATATGTGTTTATATTTGTCTTGTGTTTTATCTGTGTCTTTTACTTATAAACCTCCACCAAAATTAAGGCATTCCCTTTGTGAGTGACCTTAACAGAGGTGGGGTGTTTCACTTGGTATCAGAGCATAGGTTTACCAGACCAGATAAAAAGTTTTTGAAACTATATTCAAATTAAAATTTAAAGAAGCATTTTTCAAGAAAAAGAATTGTTTTATAGTTTTAGAAAGGCATAATCCCCCAAATCCATGTGAATTATCTATCCTTCGTTTTGAATCTTTCCTTTTTCGTTTCAGCATGTCGGGAGAATTTAACCTTCCAAAAGGTGTGACTGTACCTGGTTGGTTTAGAAGGTACTTGGAAGCTAGGGCCAATGAGGCGGGCCCAGCGAATCTTCCTTCCCCAGCTGCAGCAATTCCTCCTCCTCCTCCCCCAGTTGCTGAAATTCCCCCTCCTCCTCCGAGAGGAAATGCTTTTGCCATGACTTGTAGAGATTTTTAAGCTATGGGTGGGAAAGAATTTCATGGAACCGAGTCCTTCGTAGCAGCCAGGAACAGGCTGAAAGAGACCGAAGATCTTTTCGTTATCTTCGAGGTAGAAGACAGTCAGAAGGTAAGACTGGCAGTGTGGTTGCTCAAAGGAGAGGCTTCCTATTGGTGGGAAGTCACCAATGCAGAAAGACCAGTAGAAACATGGGAAAATTTCAGATTTAGATTTGAGCTGAAGTTCCTTTCGGAAGCTGAGAGAAGTCTTCAAATGGAGAGGTTCCTATCCCTTAAGCAAGGAAGTATGACCGTCAAAGAGTACGTCAACTAGTTTGATCAGCTGGCTAGGTTCGGACTGGACCTAGTCAACACCCAACACAAGAAGGCTCTCCGCTTTGTCAAGGGACTGAATGAGCCGCTTCATAGCCTGGCCATGACCCATATACCTATGGGAGCTACGTATGAAAGGCTGGTACAGATGGCGTTACTACATGAGGAGGATAAAGGCAAGATGGAGACAAAGGCGGAAGGGTCTCAGGGAAAGAAAGAAGCTTTACAGCCTAAGAAAACAGACTTTAAGAAGGACGGAAAAAACAACAAAGCTCGCGAAACAAGAAAGTTTAATTTCTGTGGTGTGGTTGGACATGTGGTAAAAGACTGCAGGAAGAAGAAGGCAAAGATGAATGGTGGTTGCTTTCATTGTGGAGAAATAGGACATATAGCTAAGGACTGCCCTAAGAGGCGAGGGCAGGCGCAGAAAGCTGCATCCACTTCGGGTGGACAAGTTCATGCACTGGAGGCACCTCCTCTGCAACAGCGAGGTAGAAATACTTCTGTAGAAAGTGTAGTTTATCTTTATGATCACCCAGTTCGCACTTTATTTGATTCTGGTGCATCACACTCCTTTATTTCATCTGCTTTAGTAGAATCTCTGCACCTAGAAACTAGTATGGTAGAGGATCCCTTGGTTGTCTCAAATCCAATTGGAGGCCCAACTTATTTGTCAATGATCTGTATGAATTTGAAAATCTCTATTCTAAGTGTAGAATTTAGATGTAGTACCTTTGTTTTGGGCTTCTCGGGGTATGGATTGATTTTGGGCACGGACTGGCTATCCAGTAATGGTGCCATCCTTGATTGCGAGAAAAGAGTGGTTAGGCTCTTAACCCAACTCGGTAACACTCTGGAAATTACTTGTAATCCCTCGAATGTGGTTATGATTAGTTATCTTGAATCGCTTGACGCTTCTGTTGAGAATTTGCAGTCAGTTAAGGTGGTCCGAGAATATTCGGATGTCTTTGATGAGGTGAAGGGCTTACCTCTGAAATGGGAAATAGACTTCCGCATCTATCTTGTTGACAATGCGAAGCCCGTTGCTTTGCCTGTTAGGCACATGGCTCCTAGGGAAAGGAAAGAGCTAAGTAAGCAGATTAAAGAGCTTTTAGAAAAGGGGTTCATTAGGCGGAGCATTTCAGAATGGGGCGGTCCAGTGGTGTTCGCTACAAAGGCGGATGGTTCACTCCGTCTATGTGTTGACTATAGGGAGCTAAACAAGCTGACTAAAAAGAATAGGCACCCTCTCCCCAGAATTGACGATTTGTTTGACCAGCTTGTAGGAGCGTCGGTTTTCTCCCAACTTGATTTGGCGACCAGATTTCATCAGCTAAGGGTAGCTGATGATAGCATCGATAAGACAGCTTTCAGAACCCCAGACGGATTCTTTAAGTGGCTTGTCATTCCTTTCGGCTTGACAAACGCACCCGCTTACTTCGTTGACCTAATGAGTAGGGTGTTCAGAGATTTCCTCAATAAATTCGTGGTGGTCTTCGTAGACGATATTTTGATCTTCTCAAAAAATGAGGAAGAGCATGCTCAACACCTAAAGGCAATCATGGAGACTCTTAGAACACATCAGTTAAAAGCTAAATTCTCCAAGTGCCACTTTTGGAGAGAAGAAGTGATATTTCTTGGGCATATAGTGTCCAAAGAGGGGTTAGATGTAGACCCCGCAAAATAGTAGAGGTGCAAGATTGGAAGGCACCAAGGAATGCAACCGAGGTCCGAAGCTTCCCCGGGCTTGCAGGCTTTTATCGGAAGTTCATCAGAGATTTTGCAAAAAATCTCAGCTCCTCTTACAAGTCTAACAAAGAAGAATCTAGTTTTCTCTTGGGATTTGGATTGTGAGTTTGCTTTCCAACGCTTAAAAAGGGCTCTTACAACAGCCCCAGTTATGACCTTGCCGGATGGAAGCAAAATGTTTACAGTATACATGGATGCATGCGGGACAGGACTAGGCATTGTCCTAATGCAAGAAGGAAGGGTAGTAGCTTATGGTGGAAGACAGTTGAAAGTTCATGAAAGGAACTACCCAACCCACGACCTTGAGTTGGCCGCCATCGTCTTTGCGCTTAAGTCTTGGCGCCACTATCTCCTAGGTGAGAAATTTGAATTGTATACTGACCATAAATCTTTGAAGTATCTCTTCTCACAGAAGGACCTTAACTTAAGGCAACTAAGGTGGATGGAGTTTCTTGCCTCGTATGATTTCGAGATTTCCTACACTCCTGGCAAGGGCAACGTAGTCGCAGATGCCTTGAGTAGAAACAAGCTAACGTTGAGCCTGCTATTTGTTGAAAGGCGAAGCCTAGAGTTTATAGCCAGTTTTGACTTTAGGCCCTCCTCTGATTTTGTACCTGGTCTGTTATCATCGCTAGATGTGCGGCCCACTCTCTTAGACTCAATAGGGACCGCACAACGAGAAGACCCTCAGCTTGTAGAAGTGGTTGATAAGCTCGTTAGGGGTGAGACTTCTAGTCACCTCGATAGATACACCATCGACGACAAAGGGTGGTTAAGACGGGATGGAAGACTATGCGTCCCACAGGCAAAGGAGTTGGTGAAGAAAGTTCTTGAGGAGGCACATCATTCCAAGATGACAATACATCCAGGCGGGGACAAAATGTACAAGGAATTAAAGAGATTTTTCTATTGGAGTGGCATGAAGAAGGACGTGACATATTTTGTTTCTAAGTGCATGATTTGCCAACAAGTCAAGGCGGAGCAGAAGAAGCCTGGCGGTCTTCTCCATCCTCTAGAGGTCCCACAGTGGAAGTGGGATAGCATTTCAATGGACTTCATTGATGGGCTACCTAGGTCTAGAAGAGGCAACACTAGCATTTGGGTAATAGTGGATAGGCTTACTAAAAGCGCCCACTTTTTACCTGTCAAGAGTATAAGGACTGCCTCGTCTCTAGCATCTCTTTATCTTAAGGAGATAGTTCGACTCCATGGAATACCTTCCAGCATTATTAGCGACAGAGATCCTATCTTCACAAGCGAGTTTTGGCGGAGTCTGCAAGAAGCTGTAGGCACACAGTTATGTTTGAGCACGGCCCATCACCCCCAAACCGATGGTCAGACGGAAAGGGTGAACAGGATTTTGGAAGACCTTTTGATACTTTGCGTCCTTGACTTTGGAGGGACTTGGGAGGACCATCTTCCTTTGGTGGAATTTTCCTACAACAACAACTACCAAGCCACCCTCGGGATGGCGCCCTTCGAAGCTTTATATGGAAGACCGTGCCGATCGCCCACTTGTTGGTGGGAGTCTACTGACAAGCTCATACTTGGACTAGATATGATCCGAGAGACTTCAGAGAAAGTAGACTTAATACGGAGAAGAATGAAGACAGCCCAAGACAGACAAAAATCCTACGCAGACAAGAGAAGGACCGACCTTGAATTTGAGGTTGGGGACAGGGTTTTCCTTAAGGTATCTCCTTTAAGGAACGTCGTTTGCTTTGGACCCACAGGGAAGCTAGCACCAAGATTTGTCTGTTTCCTATCATCGAGAAGATTGGGAAGATGGCATACAAGTTAGAGTTACCCGAGAGACTGGCCGGAGTTCACAACATCTTTCATGTTTCTCACCTCCGGAAGTATCTACATGAGTCAGCGGAAGTGGTAGAGCCAAACATTCTAGAAGAAGCTGAAGTAGAATGTGAAGCAACTGTGAGGAAAGTTCCAACTCGCATCTTAGGAACTGAAGTAGAATGTGAAGCAACTGTGAGGAAAGTTCCAACTCGCATCTTAGGAACTGAAGTGAAAAAGCTACGCAACCGCGAAGTCAAACTCGTCAAAGTTCAGTGGAGCGACGCCGAGGAAGACGCGACTTGGGAAACTAAGGATAGAATACGCACAGCCTACCCTTTTCTTTTTTAGGGTACATTTTTGATCTCTCTTTTTCCTTAAAGTCATGTTAGTATCTATCTTTTTAGGTATATCTCCCCGACCTTACCCTTTTATCCTTAGGTGGAAACCCCTTTGGATGTAAACATGTAATTGAAACATGTTATGGATGATGGTTGCAAGTGGTTGCAAATGTTTGCTAGTGGTTGCTCGTGGATGCATATACACATACAATCTAGGGTTTTAAATCGGCTCAGTCACTTCATATTGCATATGCATATATGTGTTTATGTTTGTATATGGTTGAAGCTTAATATGTTGTCATATGGATGTCGCATTTGTTTGAATGATTGCGCACTCATGTAGAATTATGAATAGGAAAATTTTTGCATACATAATGGATTCATGACACTTACATAATTTGCATTAAGGAGGTCAACTGAATCAGTAGACCGCCTGATTTTTGCATTAGATAAGGACATGTACACACATGATGCATATGATCGTGAAGCATTAGAAGTCTTTTAAGGACAATGGACGCTCGTATTTGATGATTGAGTAGATGGACATTTGGATGGTAGGATATATGTTCTCCTAGACTTGGAGATTTCGGGGACGAAATCCTTTAAGGAGGGGAGAATGTAACACCCCGTATTTCTGTTAACACTAAAGTTGCTAATACAAAAATAAATGTGTAACGGGGAGATGTATCTAATGTGCATACAAAAATAATAATAAATGTGTAAAGGGGAGATGTATCTAATGCATACGTATTTATATGGATTGACAAATAATAGTAAATGTACATTAAGAAAGAAATGGTGAATATAATTGGCTTCTCTTTACAACGGACGGCTCCGGTTAACCCTAGCTTCATTGACGGCTCAAATTAACTTGCAACTCTATAAAAAGACCCTAGGTCTCAAACTAAAAATTCACAACAAAAAAAAAATGGAGCCACCATGTTGTCTGCTGAGAACTAGAGGGAGCCTCCACTTGAAAGAGACGAACAACATAGCGAATACAAACTAAAAGATTAAAAAGCAACAACAAATTAGAATCAAAGCAACGTCTTCCCAAAGGAAAGCTTTGCAAATTCAGAATTTCAGAACTCAGAAAACAAGACCGTCTACGATTGTAAGTCTAGCTACATTTTTAGAATGCGAATTAATATGAATATCTTGTGTTGCGATGAAATGACAATAGTACGATACTCGTTATGTTATTAATATACGTTTGTGATTTGATTCTATTATCATATTGAATTGAGAATTATTAAGTATGATGTTTATTATGTTTTATAATATTAATCTATGCCAGTGACTTGATTCTATTATCATGTTAAATTTGGGATTATTGGATTAGATTATTTGTATAAGCATGGACTTGGATTGTAACATCTTATGAGAATTATGTAGTTTGTTATGCAAGTTTATGTAGTGAAGTTATGCGACCAATTGTCAAATCTATATGTTCATGTTTATGCAAAACTTATGCCATGTTCACACTTATCATATGTTGGGATTAATTTGCAAGTATGTTTAAATCTATGTTACTAATTAACACATGTGTATATTGATTAGCCTATGTTGCTAACTCACATATACGTATGTTGATTTGCCTATGCTGCAAATTAACATATGTATATGGATTAGTTCATATTGCTAATTCTCATGTACGTTGTTAGTATGGCCTATGTTGAAAACACATATATGTTGAGTTAGCCTATAAGTGCAAGTTCATACCTATGACATTATAATGTTTATGTTAGTCTTTTTGCAAGTTTGTACCTATGACATTATAATGTTCATGTTAGTTATTTTGCAAGTTCACCCCTAAAATGTTTATGTTAGTTATTTTGCAAGTACACCCTATTATGTTCATATTGATTATGCCATAAATACCAAAGTTATACTCTTGTCATGTTTATGCTAATTTATGCCAATTTGCGTATATTACATTAGGCTAAGTTTTTAGCCTAATACTTTACACCAAAAATCATGCGAACGTAAATTAGGCTGAGATGGTTAGCCTAATATTGGACGGGGTAACGTTGGGTTAAAATGATAATTTTAGGAAAACTTGCCATAAATTGGTCATTAATCACATAAGTGATTTATGGCATAAAAAGGCATTAATTACCTTAATTAATGAGATTAATTGGAAATGAATGTGACAGTAATTTGAATATTTTCTAATTTACATATTGGTCATTAATCACATAAGTGATTTATGGCATAAAAAGGCATTAATTACCTTAATTAATGAGATTAATTGGAAATGAATGTGACAATAATTTGAATTTGAATAATTTAAATGATTAAAATGTAAATTAGAAAATACGAACGCGCTTAACCCAAGGTTGGATTGAGTTGTGACGTAAACCTGCCTGGACCCGCCCGGATGTCCAATTGTCACAACAATAGCTATCCAATGTGAGAGGTTAAGGCATGGGGCCCAATAAAGACCCGAGGTTAAACAGAGTTGTGGCGTAAGGCTGCCCGGACCCAACCGGCATACAGGCAGCCACAACAATATCTGTCTAATCTGAGAGGTTGGTGCTCTAATAAGACAATTAGAGCTGAGTTAGGACTGATAGGGTTAAGTCAATTTAATAAATACTTAACTAAATTCAACATGTTAAATAATTTGGATGGGTGGGGGTTTAGGTTCATTCAGACACTTAACCACTTAACATGTTCGACTAGAAAACCTAGTAACGGGGACCTGTTTCAGCAGTAACCCAATTAGGTATCATGGTACCCTGAACTAGGCAGGGTGGGACACGATTACTGGGCAGATTGTAAGCGGTCAAAAGCGACGGCGGTTGGTGCACAGTGTGGGTTCTAACAGAGTGCGGGCGTGCACACACTCTGGAGCAGACAAGTCAGGGCACTGGAGCATCAGTAGTATACCCTATGCATGCTAGAATTGTGTCAGGGCCACCACCATGGGACTTGATATACCCCATGGTGGGACCAGCATAGGTATCTACCATATAGGGCCATAGGACACATGTGAATATACGAGTAGGAACCGATCTTTTAAAGAAAGAGAAAGGGATCACTTCACCCCAATCATGGGGTGCTTGTTGGTATAAGAATTAGTAGGTGCAGAGATAGAGATTTAAAATAGGGTGCGAAGGGATGTTCGTTTTAGGACACCTTATCTAGTTATAGGATAGTCTATTATCCTGATATCGTCCTATTCTCACTTTATACAAGTCATGATCTTTTTATTATTAATATTCTAGGAATATAGCTAGACTTACCAGACTTATGTCTGACCCATTTTCCTTTCGTCTTCTTTTCTTCCGTTCCCTCCCCCCCCCCCAGGTCCACAGGGAGGAAACACCGCAGCTTAGTCAGTTTTTCATCCAGCTTGAAGAGAGAGAATGTATTGCTTGGATTTCTTTCATTTGGACCATGGCTTTGGATATCATTTATGGGGATTATGCAGCTTTATTTATGTTTCATGCTTCTTTAACTTTTAAAATCAAGACAGTACTATGGTTGTAATAATTGGAAGTTTGTTTTGAGACAATGTTGGAAACGTTCTGTATGAACACGTATTTATGATAATAAAAGTCTGTTGGTTTTTCCGCTGCTTATTTATATGTGTTTATATCTGTCTTATGTTTTATCTGTGTCTTTTACTTATAAACCTCCACCAAAATTAAGGCATTCCCTTTGTGAGTGACCTTAACGGAGGTGGGGTGCTTCAACACGTGCCTGACTCAGGCGGATCACCTCAAAACGCTTGATCGCACTAAGTAGATCACTCAAGAAAATATGAAAGCATTAGGATCGGATAAGAAAAGTTGGGAGATGATCCCACACTTTTCATATCCCCACTAAATGCTTGTCAAGGCTGGGCCGATCACGAAATAAGCACGTCGTGCATTAGTGGATTCGAAGCACAGGAAAGATCCGATCCCACGATCGGTATCTTGCAATACAAATTTTGCGTGGATTTGGAAAGTTCACAACTTGCTTGCCCAAGGCATGTGTATCACTAAAAAACACGGAGCACGCATCTAGGATTTGCACTTCCTATCCCAGGATCGGAATTATCTTTGGATACGAAACCTGCATAGATTTAGCAAATTCAGCAACATCTCTAAGGAAGAGCAGATCACTGGTTTTTGGCTGAGCAACATGAGTGGATTGCCCATTTTAAGGATACGAAATGTAGACTGGACGAAGACACTTTGGGAGAAGCACTTGGATTTTTAGCTAACTCCCGGGAGTCATGTTGATCCCGCGGTCGGCACAACTCCCGAGATACAAAATTTTAGGCTTTAGCCCATCAACTCCACCTATAAATAAATACCCCATTGATGTGTTGAGGGACCTTTTTGACTGTTAATTTTGGCACATGGAAAACTTGGAGAAAAACTCATTAATGGCTTCCACCATGGACTTTTTGGCCTAGAATGCACTTTCTGGACTTGGCACTTTACATAGAAGATTTCCTTCAATGTTTAAGCACTCAGATTGGCTTTTGGTTTGCTTTTGGACATTGGAACTGTCATAAAACATTTTGGCATATCTCAAACATATTGACATGGGAAGATGACCATTGTTGTAGGGAATTGATAAGGACATTGTAATTTTCACTTTAAAATTTTGTAACCTAAAGACTTATGCCCGACGAAACTTGTAAATTTAATGTATACGATGAATGGCTACGACAAAATGGACATAGGCGTTCGTGTCGAACCAATATAAATTCTGCATGTCCCTTTACTTGTATATTCTACATGGATTTACAATTTAACTCATACAACATGGATGTTGGCGTTGAGTTGACCAATTTCTCACGTCGATATATATATATATATATATATATATATATATATATATCGACATATTTGATACTTGTGCCAACATAGTGGAAAGACATGTTCCTGCCTAGTAAGAGGTCAAGAGTTTGAGGCCTACTCTGACCACCATGTTAATATATTAACCAATTTTCAAAATAAATTGAAACTTTTTTAATATAAGATTACGAATTGTCGCCCCTAACCAGCTTAGTTCTTCATTTACAAATGACTTCATTAATGTTTTTTGTTAGTTATGAGTCTCGGGTGGGGGTGTCACAGCTCGTAAACTGGTCGAGTAGAGAAAATCAACCAATTTATGACAATAAATGTATATTATCATTCCTGTCAGATAAATGTTTCCTAAATCTACATAATAGAAAGTGGAACCCTATGCAATGCACACGCGTTTCGTGATATGGTTTTGACAGCTTATTTTTTGAATCCCAAGTTATTAAATTGGCATTTCGTGGATTGTAATTCTTTTGATTAGCTTTTCCATGAACACAATCAATACAAGTTTTTTGATAAATTTGATAGAATAATCTGAATTCATATGAATTGAAATTCAATGTTTTGATGGGAGTAGTTTTATACAATGACCAATAACCTTAAAAAGTTGTTTCTAATTTGATACATATTACATTACCTAAGCATAAACACTTGTCAATTTTCAAATGTAAGCAATACGAGTCAGTATAATTTTATCTTATGTTTAATAAATAAAGTTAAACACATATATAATTTAGTTTTAAAATAGTATTCTAAACCTACAATAGTAAATTTCTTACAAATTGAAATGATGTAAAAGTTAGGTTCAAAGAAATTACATCCACCCTTCATTATTATATTTTTGATATTATGCATGATAATGACATTTGAGAAAAATTTATATTATATTCTATGCAATTAAAGCCCGTCAAAGCCCTGCAAATTCCATTTATAGTGCACAATGCTCTTGGACCGCTATGCCTTTTGAATTTGGCTCCAATGAATAACAGATTTTTTTAAGCCCCGTGCTATTTTCCATTTAAAACAATCATTCTATCCTATACATAAATTTATAAAATCATTTAACTTTCAGTAAGAAAAGTAAAGAGAACTATATCCACAATCCCCAAGACTTTAAATTAAGCCTCAAATTTGACACTAGAACTAAAAAGTATAACAAAAGCTACAAATTTTGCATCACATTAATTAAAAAAAGTAATAAAATAGTCAAACTTTTTCATCAAGATTGATCAAACTAGTAATACAAGTTTTTTTTGGAGTCTTCACACAATTTTTCCAGAACAACCGTAACGGTGCAAGCTTGAAGTTGGAAAACAAATGCTACATAATATTAGTAGAGTCTTAAATAATTCGAGACGAACACGAACTGAAAAATTAATGATAAATTTAATCAAAATCAAATCAGGTTGAAAATTTTGAAGTGGTAGACCAAAAATTGTTTGAAAACAAATTTTTAATTTTATTTAGTTAGGGATTTTTTAGTCCTACCATACACATAAAATAAAAAAGGATGGGAAGATATTATGAGAAAATGAGATGGAAATGAAAGAATTAGTATATGATAAATGCCTCCATATAAGTAAATAATAAATAAATAATGAATGTGTGATTATGGTATATGGAAGTAAGAATACAAAAGTTCTAAATTTATGTGTAATTATATAACATAAAAGATACGTATAACATACAAACATTTATGATATAATTATATATTATAGGCATTAATGGTATCTTTAATGTTTAATAAATAAGTGTTACTACCAAATTTCGACATAGATACCAAGTATTGTGAAGGGGTATCGGAGCACAACTGACACAAAGAAAGTGATTCGGAAGCACTTGATCGACACCAAACCATCGAAAATACGAAGGGAAATAATCCAAGATATGTGCTATCGGTACCAACATAAGCAGGAAATATTGGTACCGACACCTGAAGATAGTGACAAATCGGTTTCGACACCGAAAGCAGTCAACTTAGAAATAATGGGAAACCAAGAGTGGTATCCGCACCATCGATAAAGGCACTCAAACGGGTTTTGATTCCAAAAGCACACATTCCGACACCAAATTCCAGAGACATAAATTCGGGTTGAGAGGAAGCATAGGGCTATCGATACCAATTTACTTGATACTAATTCTAACACCATGAAATAGTTCTGAAGATACCAAAAATAGCCCGGAAACCGTGCTATTGAAGAACCGATACCAGGTCAAAAGAGGTTGTAGAAAGAAAAGTCCATGAGAAGATAGGCTATCCACACTAACATGCTTAATGTCAATACCATAACTAAGGAGGATGATAAAGCAAAGGCGATACGCAAGTGTCATCAAAGTAAGGCAAAGTTCAAGATTTGCTATTGAAACTATAGGTTAATATCGAAACCGAGAGCAGATAGGGAGGTTATCCGTACCAATCTACTTGGCATCAATACACTATCAGAAGCAGTACTTGAATCGCAGGTCACCATGGATCAAGACAGACACCCCAAAAGAAAGATAAAGCTGGTAGCAAAGCCCATAAATGGAAAGAAGGACGAAACCAGAGGCTAGCACCAAAACCCACCAAGGCGGTCGATACCACACTTCATTACTGAACCCGAAAGTTGTTTCCACTGAATGATATTGAAAGGGGGCCCATTTTGCCTATAAATAAGACCTTAGGTCTCATTTTAGGGAACTTTTCTCATTCTCAAAATTTGTAGTCTTTTCTGATAGATTAAACCCTAATTTCTAAATTGATTTGGGGATTTTACTTAGAAACTTCTATGTACTCAATAATGTGATCAATAAAGAGAGAAACAAAATTTGAGATGGATTTCATGAATTTCCTTATCACTTATGCTGGTAATTTCCTTATTGCTTCCCCACGACAAAGCTTCATGCATAAACCTTTTTACGAATATACCCTTCCATAAGCCGTTTGGCTTCCTAACTAGTGTTGCGCTTAGGGAACCCTTATCCTAAGGTAATTATTGGTTCTTGAGTCTCGTAAGCATTATACTCACCTCTATAAGGAAGAGTGACTAATATTTGGGCTCGAAACCTTGATATCTAGGAAAAGGTGAACTAACTCAAGCTCGTTGGAACTAAACAATCCCTTTGATCTCCATAGATCCACATCCATAGTACTAATTCTGGTGTTGACGAAAAATATCGTTAATATTTTGGCGCTAAAAGGAGGGCTTGAACCTCCGACCTTGTGGTTAACAGCCACATCCCTAGCTGTTCCGTCCTAGCTTGGACATAGCTTTGAAGAGGCAGAAATCATGAATAGAGGTTCCCTACGAGTAACTCCTGAATTTCCAATGGTTACATCAGATATTGATGAACCAGGGATTAATTGAAGAATAAAGAACTAAGTTACAAGCCTTGCAAATCCGAAACAAGGGTAAAGAAGTAGAGCCTTATGATCCTGACCATTGGAGCACTAACCCTTTCCACAATGGACCAACCCCAATCATTGCTCTAAGAAATTCTACATCAACGGGATATAACCGATTCACTCACATGAAAGAAGCCATTCATGAACAAGCTAAGGGAACTATATTTAAGCAAATAATAGTAGAGGAATTCAATTACTTTACCTCGAGATGGTCCAAAAAGGTTATACCTCAACCTCGCAACATAGTAAAACGGAAGCTTGAAGACAAAGAGGAACCAAAAAGATTAAGTAACAAAAGGGTTAAACTCCGACACCGAAAGGAGTCTTTGAGTTGAGATTGGCTGAAGAATGCAAGCTTACCATGTCAATTGAGAATATCTATTCCCTAAGTAAACATGTGCTTAATTTATGGCTATCACAAAGGAAGGAACCTAACAATGTGGTTGTTGGCAGGGCCCTACTTATATTATCACATGATGAATGGACATGAAACTAATCTCTACCGAGTCCTCGAATGGATGATCACCAAAATTTTCAATCAAGGCCAACTATATAGATATGTAAAGAAAGCTTAATCAACAACAACAATGGATTCTTTGAAGTAAGAATGTCTACATGGTTGGGGGTATGATCTTCCTAGAAATTTGAAACCACCCGAAATGGATGAAGCTATCTGCGATGGTAGAAAACCCTTGTAACCGCCAAGATGGCCAGGGAAAGGCACCACTCGGAGGGGGTGGTGTGTGAGCCTTTATCCACGCCCAAATCAGAAAGGGTCAGGTTAAAGCATCGAAATTGTAAGCCTCCTCCCTCATGATGAAGCAGATAAAACCCATACTCCCGCCTATGATAGCCTGGGTAAGGCACCCCTTGGAGGGGGTGGTGTAACCCTTTATCCACATCCAAATCAGGCAGGGTGTGACGGCAGGGAATTTCGCTCGGTCCGAACCAGTCGCTAAACCGACCCAGACCGTTCGAAAATGCCCTATCGTTTGAGAACACGACAAATCAGAACGCATACAGAAGAACGTTTCATTGTATATTTCAACAATGCATCAGATTACAAGAATACACAGAGTATAAAAGAATAAATATTACACAGAAATAACAGAGATTTAATTTACATTTAAGAACATCGCAGCGGAAAATAATACAATACACAACTAGAAAGAGATATACGGATACAAAGCTTTCCGGATATCGTTCCAGCTGTAAACCAGGATCCTGTGAATATAAATCTGCAAAACCAAAACTACTAGCTGCCCGTGTCAAAATAGGGGCACCCAGAGTTTAGGTTAAAACAATAAACTCCAGGTCAGTCATGTGACTGGTGTGAGAACTAAAACAGTTATTAATCTTTATTTTTAAAGTTAGGTAAATCAAGGGACCACGCCGTATAACACGGAACGGGTTTCCTCCCAAGAATACCAGTGCATAAAACAAACAGCGCAATGCTAAATAAAGAAAAATGAAGCTGTTATAAGACCCAGGTCCCATCACACAATGCAACGCAGCCGAGGATAGGGTTTTCCCTTATAACAGCCAAAGAATGCTTGATACGTTTAAAACAAATCATTTGATACTATAATAAGTGCATAGTGTATAAAACAACTTCAAATCATAAGTATCAATCATAGGCGACATGAGCGTCCCATGCCACTATGTCGCCATATATAGGTTTACAAATAAAACCGCAAATGTCACGTATTTGGAAATTGGATTTCCATCTATGAACCGAGGCAAAAGATAGTCCTCAACCGATTCGAGACGCTCTAGCCCGTGTCTCAGGAACAGCCGCAACTGCCCCTTGGAGCGACAGGGCCGGTCCACACGGAGTGGATTATTATGCCTGAACAATACGTCTCCCCACCCTATGGGGTGTAAGTCTGGTCCGTCAGCCGACCAGAATGCATTCGGCCGAAACCGATATAACCGAGGCGCCTCGCAAACGCAACAACCACATAAGTCAAACTCGTCAGGGCGTGTAAAACCACTGACGCCACTTCTAGCTAGAAAGAAACGCAAGTCCTCCCTGAGGTCCGTCTCCCGTTTTTGGTTCATACCGGGTGTGAAACACGCGAGGTAAACGTTACACAAAGCTACGCCACAAAGGCCGTGCTTTGATCATCACCACAAGACTTTGCTTTTCAACAGAAGTCTCGATCAATTGCCACTTAGGCATGCCACACAAGCAATTCACTCCATGCGTTTGATATCCATCAATATATAACCCCTGAGCTCGTACGTCTCAGAGAAGGGCGTTAAGCAAGAGAATAAATTCTCCGCCGCCAAACAGATATATATTTAATAGAGATCAATCACACGGACTAAAATCCAATGTCAGACACACAGTCCATTTACAAGTCCGTTCTGGGTCTGAACGAAACCGGAGGCACCTAGTACCCCGCATATCCATCGATCTCCAAGTACGTCTGGACGATCACCAACTGTTTCCATCTTCTTGGGTGTACAGCCCAATCAAGATCATCAGTAATTATCCAAACGACGTGAAGACCTCCGGTCTTCGACCATCGTCTTCATCTTCGACTTATCGTCGTATCAGTTATTCAGAATGGGATAAACCCGGTCTTTCCGAATAACTCGCGTATACTTTGAATAAGTGTTACACAAACACAACATACGCCTCATTCCAATTCATTAGTCACTAACCGTAAATTAATCAAGAGAATAATTCCCCAAATATTAACCCCGAAGGCCGAAACCAACATCAGATCAATATCCAGAAAACCATTCTGCTTAGCTAACCGACAGTTAGTTTCTAAATTTCACATTCATAGGGAAAGGTTCCCATTAATTTTATCCAAGATAAATTTCTTGAATTTATTCTTCTTTCTATTCTTTTGAATTTCGATTCAACTAGCCGGGATTAACGGAACTTACCGAAGTAATCATTTGTTTTAATTTCCCAATCCCAACCTATTTATCCCATGAAGTAAAACTGGTAATACTTCATATCTAACACCACAGTGTTATCGGTAAATTCAATTACCATTTCACGTTCAAATCTAATTAAAGATTTAGCTATCGCCTGGAGCAAAACTGGTGATACTCCATCCTCGATTCTTTCAATCTAATTAAAGATTCATTAAAACTCCACTTAGTTTTAATCTGTGACTGGGTTAAAGAATCAGTGTCATTTAAAAACACGGTTCACGATAAACCCAAAATCACATCTCAATCAGTCCCTAATTGTAAATTAGCAAGTGAGCAATTCCCTAAGTATTAATCCCGAAGGCCGAAACCAACATCAGATCAATACCGCGGAAACTATTCAACTTAACTAATCTCCAGTTAGTTTCTGATTTTCTTAACTCCTTTAGGTCTAAGAACTGTATTATTGAAGATACCGTTCACGACAACCCAAAATCACATTTCATCAATGATCGGGTTAAAGAACGAGTGTTATTTAAAACACTGTCCACGATAAACCCAAAAATCAATATCGATTCAATTCCAATTAAATATTATTTAATTGGTACACTTCATTAAATCTAAATAAAAAGATTTAATCTTTTCTCAACTGGGTTCAAGAACAGTGTTAGTGAAGACACCATTCACGACAAACCCAAATCACATTTGATATTAAATACAAGGCTCTGAATAGAAAATATCCCGGCTTATATTCAATATCAAATTCTACGATTAACAAATGTCGTATTGGAAATAACGATATAAATATATATCTTTCAAATTTCCATAACAACATCTGTATAATCACGAATTCCAACATCGAAATATTCCGAAGACAATTTCGATTCAAATCCACTCCAATGCAATCATTGGATATTTTGGTTATTTTCAAAACCCTTTTCAAATTCAATTTATTTACTTAAAAATAAATAGAATTATATTTCTAGTTCAAAACTAGTTCATTTCGATAAAAATCTATTTTTATCTTTTCAAATATGGAGTTTTTCATCCCAAATCTTTCTAAATCATTTCTTATGATTTTACACAAATTATTACCATTTTTAATAATTTTATCAAGGCCCGTACAGTCGATTTCCACCAATGGCCATCGAACTGCACTTACAGCGACCTTTTTCGAATTTGATTTGGACATAATTCCAAATCCAACCGTTAGATTTCAAATTTCTAACATTCATTAGAAAGCTCTTTTCGATATGAACCCAACGGTTCCGGTTTTAGGAGAATCCGACGGTCGGATCTCCCGTAATGTCCGTTTGAAATAAATGGTCGAAATTTACGAACTGCCGTGGCGCGGCGCGTTCTATTCAGGCCATTATATTATATATATAATATATATAATATATACTTCGTCGATTTCTATTTAAAGCGAATTATATAAATAGTTTTAAAATTCGTTTCAAAAGCAATTTCAACTTCCGTTTCAATTCTAATCAAAATCGAATTCTTCTTTATAAATTCGTTTTAAAAATTCATTTCTATTCAATTCAAATTTTAGTTCAATTTGAATTCATTTCAATTTGCTTTCAATTCAATTTGAATTCGTTTTCAATTCATTTCGAAATCGTTTTCAATTCAATTCATTTCGAAATCGTTTTCAATTCAATTCATTTCGAAATCGTTTTCAGTTCAATTCATTTCGAAATCGTTTTCAATTTAATTCATTTCGAAATCGTTTTCAATTTAATTCATTTCGAAATCGTTTTCAATTTAATTCATTTCGAAATCGATAAAATCGATATAAATATCGTTCACGTCAAAATGGCGTCAATCTAATCAACACGGCTTCATAAATTTCTATTTTCAAATATTCTATTTCAAATATTTCTTTTTCAAAATAGTTGTTATTATCAAAATATTTCGTTCAACACATGACCAATCTCAATGGATGAGTACTGTCAACACATGAACCTTTATTTTATATTGATAAAGATGTATACTTTATTATTAAAATATTTGGTTCAACACATGACCAATCTCAATGGATGAGTACTGTCAACACATGAACCTTTATTTTATATTGATAAAGATGTAAACTTTATTACTAAAATATTTGGTTCAACACATGACCAATCTCAATGGATGAGACTGTCAACACATGAACCTTTATTTATAATATTCTTTATTTTTCAAATTGGAATGAGGCCCAATCAATTACCATATAAAGTTAATTATATGGATTTTCATACAACACATGTATATAATAGCATGGAAAAATAATCAACCATCAACCAAAGTGCACTACACTGTGTAAGCATCAAATATAGATATCTAACGCTTAAAACAGCCTGTCAATCAACCGATCGACATATTTAATAAATCAGGATGAGTGAACTTCAAATTTCATCCCAACACCCGTGTGGGGTTTCAAACAATCAAACACATATTTTGTTTGTGCTGTTGGGCGATGTGTAAAATTTATCGACCCAATCAATGTCCTTCAAATAGGTGTACATAAACAAACCGTCTGGTTTGTAAATGAATATTTATTTTATTTACTTTCACTATATTCATATTCACGTTAAAAATTATATTTTTAACGATAAAACATTTTATTCCAACATATGAATTTCTATTATTCATTTACACAAATAAAATGATATTTTTATTTTCTAACATATTTTAGAAAATTTCGGCGGCATAACGGCACGATACTAGAAACAGGACGAGGCCTAGCCTTATCCCCGGTCTAGTGAAGGCCCACGCCATTCACACATCAATCAAATCAATTTCATCTCACCAAACAATTCAATTCAAACAAATAATTCAACTAATCTATGCAACCAAACAAACAAGTCCATGGTCTGTGGACGATTGTGTCGGGTGCTACTAAGCACCGTCTGCATCCTAGTATATATATGTATAACTAGAAAATGAAATTGAAAGGTGAGAAATTCTCACCAAAAGCTATCCAAGCTCCACGGCTCTTCCTTTGCAGAAGTCTTCGTCGTTTCGCCTTTTTGTCACCTTCGTTGCTGCTTTCACTACATACGTAAAAATCACATTTTTACTTCGCTATTCAATATATAAAAATCGAATTTTTACTTCGCTATTCACTATATAAAAATCGAATTTTCACTTCGATATTCAATATATAAAAATCGAATTTTCACTTCGATATTCAATATATAAAAATCGAATTTTTACTTCGCTATTCAATATATAAAAATCCCATTTTTAACTCGAAGTTCAATATATAAAAATCACATTTTTAATTCGAAGTTCAATATATAAAAATCACATTCTTAATTCGAAGTTCAATATATAAAAATCACATTTTTACTATTTAAAAATCTCGTCTTTTCCCTTTTTAAAATCTCAAATCTTTTTCTTTTACAAATTCAGTTTTTAATCTTTTCAAAATAAAAATTCAGTTTTTACTCTTCTCAAAATAAAAATTCAGTTTTCACCTTAAATAAAAATCAGTTTTCACATTTTAGAAAATTCAGTTTTAAAATCCCTAAATAAAAAAAAAATCAGTCTTCTTTTTACTAATATAAAATAAAAATAAAATAAATAAGTAAAAAAAAGAAAAAAAATCTTACAGTGTTGATTTGGCGAAGAAAAGAGGAGAATGCGGCTGTTGACTTTGGATCGGAGGTGGAGGGTGGCGAGAATGGCGCGGCTAACGGAGGGAGGAACGGATGGGAGGTGGCAAGGCGGAGATGAGGACCGGCGGCGGGTCTTCCCTGTGGATGGCGGTGGATTAGGGTTTAGGGGGGGGCGCTTGGGTGATGAACGGTGCTTTGGGTATCTCGAATTGGAAGAAGGAGGAGGGGGTTGCGCTCACGGCTGGGCGACGACGGGGAGGGGGTGAGGTCGGTGGTAGCGGGGTCGATGGCGATCGCCAGGGAGGGTGGAGGCGGCAGGAATCGAACGGTTTTTTTTTCTTTTTCTTTTTTTCCTGTTCGGTTTGATTTTGAAAGGGGGGGGCCAGAATGAATTAAGGGGAGGAGAGAAGATATTATATATTTTTTTTTTATCCTAAAGAGTTGACTTTCACATACGACCTCGAAACGAGGCCCACCGCCTGTCGTCCATAGCGTTTTACCCCCATTCCGAACACAATGGGATATGTATCGCAAGCTGATTCGATTGTTACAATCAGTTTTCGTTAAATTTACATTTAAATCACTATATTGAATTTTAAACGTACATTTCAAATTACCGGGGTCACATACTAACTCTATAAATCTCAGAAAAATATTTTCTAGCTTCGTATTGACGATGCGGTCCTAACAAAACTAGTTTCGTCGAATTCTGAGACCGTTTGAAAAATGGCCAATTTCCAGTCGATTAAAATCAACTGAAACTGGTCAAACGCGTTTTCCTTTGCCACGCTCACATATTGATTCGAAAAATTATGAAATTTGAAATCTAGCAATAACTTTACATCCCGGACCCAACAAAACTGGTTTCATCGAAATCCGAGGTCGTTTGCAAAATGTCCATTTTTAAGGGCCTGAATTCCATAGCGACTATTCAGAATTTTCAACTGGACATATCTTTTGATTCCCGCTATGAAACTTTGATTTTCCGGATTCGTTGGAAAGATATTATCAATTAGATCCTATCATTTTTGGTTTCACTAAAATCCGGATTGTTTTGCACCCGGTACATTCAATTGAAGTTTGAAATCGAATTATCGAACTACCGCGCCATTTTCAATTCTATTTATAATTATATATAAATATTTATATTCTAACGACGACGCGTATAAATATATACGTTCGAATTATATTCAAAATAAATTTCTCGTCGATATTATTTAAAATAATTCATTTTAAATAATCAAAATTCGCTAAAATCGCCAAAATAAAAATTTTAAACTGGCCCAGATTTTACGGGTTGTTACAATCTCCCCCACTTAAAACTTTTCGTCCCCGAAAAGGAACAAAGTCGAAGGTGGTTTGATTAATAAGCTGTACGCTCGATCTGGCTTCTATTCTCCAACTGTTCAGTTTCTGAGAATTTTCAAATTTTCAAAAATTTGGCTAACACCCTAAATTTTCGAAAAATTTCGCCATAACCTCCCCTGCACTGGGAGCATCGGGGAATTTCAAATAGCTTCCCCGGTCCTTCAGATCTCAAAAAGAAAAAGAAAAAGCCAAGCGGCTAGCCAATAGGCTCACAAAATCATCATCACCCAAACAAAACAGGAAATTATGTAGTAAACATGTACCTATTTGTCGGGCAAACAAATTTTATTCTCTGGCTCTAGCCTCCTTGCTATGACCTGTTCAATGATATATTTGTATATGCAAGCAAATGCAACCAATTTTCAATATAATTCAATATTTGGTTCAATTAGGCATAATGGTTAAAAATTAGCAAACAAACAAACAAACAACACAAACATCAATCAATTAGTTGATTATCCTTTGAAATTCATAACTTTGATATATAGTCAAAAATCTCATTTTTGATGCCAAATCACAACAATAGGCCCTACCTAATTTTGGTTCTCACACCAGTCAATAGGAGATATATAGATATCACACCTTCGTTACTCGAACATGAATACTAATGACGACTAGTCAATCATCAGAATCGTCTTCGGGCCACTAGAGTATGATTCTATATCTATCCAGTATATTAAAATTTCGAATACACGCGGATCAGACGTATACGCAAAATCTATATATACTGGATTGTCCACATCAATATAAATAGATAATCAAATACGAATAATTGATTTAAATTTTCAAAACAAAAATTTGTTTTCACTTTCAAAATTATACTCTTCACACTCGTTCTAGGATACTACTGATCCTATCTCTAACGAGTCATTCCTATTGGATATTACTAATCCAATATCTGATGAATTCTTTCGTATGGTTCTAATGTGCCTTGTTCTCTGAGCTTTGCAAACCAAAGCTCTGATACCAACTGTGACGGCAGGGAATTTCGCTCGGTCCGAACCAGTCGCTAAACCGACCCAGACCGTTCGAAAATTCCCTATCGTTTGAGAACACAACAAATCAGAACGCATACAGAAGAACGTTTCATTGTATATTTCAACAATGCATCAGATTACAAGAATACACAGAGTATAAAAGAATAAATATTACACAGAAATAACAGAGATTTAAATTACATTTAAGAACATCGCAGCGGAAAATAATACAATACACAACTAAAAAGAGATATACGGATACAAAGCTTTCCGGATATCGTTCCAGCTGTAAACCAGGATCCTGTGAATATAAATCTGCAAAACCAAAACTACTAGCTGCCCGTGTCAAAATAGGGGCACCCAGAGTTTAGGTTAAAACAATAAACTCCAGGTCAGTCATGTGACTGGTGTGAGAACTAAAACAGTTATTAATCTTTATTTTTAAAGTTAGGTAAATCAAGGGACCACGCCGTATAACACGGAACGGGTTTCCTCCCAAGAATACCAGTGCATAAAACAAACAGCGCAATGCTAAATAAAGAAAAATGAAGCTGTTATAAGACCCAGGTCCCATCACACAATGCAACGCAGCCGAGGATAGGGTTTTCCCTTATAACAGCCAAAGAATGCTTGATACGTTTAAAACAAATCATTTGATACTATAATAAGTGCATAGTGTATAAAACAACTTCAAATCATAAGTATCAATCATAGGCGACATGAGCGTCCCATGCCACTATGTCGCCATATATAGGTTTACAAATAAAACCGCAAATGTCACGTATTTGGAAATTGGATTTCCATCTATGAACCGAGGCAAAAAATAGTCCTCAACCGATTCGAGACGCTCTAGCCCGTGTCTCAGGAACAGCCGCAACTGCCCCTTGGAGCGACAGGGCCGGTCCACACGGAGTGGATTATTATGCCTGAACAATACGTCTCCCCACCCTATGGGGTGTAAGTCTGGTCCGTCAGCCGACCAGAATGCATTCGGCCGAAACCGATATAACCGAGGCGCCTCGCAACCGCAACAACCACATAAGTCAAACTCGTCAGGGCGTGTAAAACCACTGACGCCACTTCTAGCTAGAAAGAAACGCAAGTCCTCCCTGAGGTCCGTCTCCCGTTTTTGGTTCATACCGGGTGTGAAACACGCGAGGTAAACGTTACACAAAGCTACGCCACAAAGGCCGTGCTTTGATCATCACCACAAGGCTTTGCTTTTCAACAGAAGTCTCGATCAATTGCCACTTAGGCATGCCACACAGGCAATTCACTCCATGCGTTTGATATCCATCAATATATAACCCCTGAGCTCGTACGTCTCAGAGAAGGGCGTTAAGCAAGAGAATAAATTCTCCGCCGCCAAACAGATATATATTTAATAGAGATCAATCACACGGACTAAAATCCAATGTCAGACACACAGTCCATTTACAAGTCCGTTCTGGGTCTGAACGAAACCGGAGGCACCTAGTACCCCGCATATCCATCGATCTCCAAGTACGTCTGGATGATCACCAACTGTTTCCATCTTCTTGGGTGTACAGCCCAATCAAGATCATCAGTAATTATCCAAACGACGTGAAGACCTCCGGTCTTCGACCATCGTCTTCATCTTCGACTTATCGTCGTATCAGTTATTCAGAATGGGATAAACCCGGTCTTTCCGAATAACTCGCGTATACTTTGAATAAGTGTTACACAAACACAACATACGCCTCATTCCAATTCATTAGTCACTAACCGTAAATTAATCAAGAGAATAATTCCCCAAATATTAACCCCGAAGGCCGAAACCAACATCAGATCAATATCCAGAAAACCATTCTGCTTAGCTAACCGACAGTTAGTTTCTAAATTTCACATTCATAGGGAAAGGTTCCCATTAATTTTATCCAAGATAAATTTCTTGAATTTATTCTTCTTTCTATTCTTTTGAATTTCGATTCAACTAGCCGGGATTAACGGAACTTACCGAAGTAATCATTTGTTTTAATTTCCCAATCCCAACCTATTTATCCCATGAAGTAAAACTGGTAATACTTCATATCTAACACCACAGTGTTATCGGTAAATTCAATTACCATTTCACGTTCAAATCTAATTAAAGATTTAGCTATCGCCTGGAGCAAAACTGGTGATACTCCATCCTCGATTCTTTCAATCTAATTAAAGATTCATTAAAACTCCACTTAGTTTTAATCTGTGACTGGGTTAAAGAATCAGTGTCATTTAAAAACACGGTTCACGATAAACCCAAAATCACATCTCAATCAGTCCCTAATTGTAAATTAGCAAGTGAGCAATTCCCTAAGTATTAATCCCGAAGGCCGAAACCAACATCAGATCAATACCGCGGAAACTATTCAACTTAACTAATCTCCAGTTAGTTTCTGATTTTCTTAACTCCTTTAGGTCTAAGAACTGTATTATTGAAGATACCGTTCACGACAACCCAAAATCACATTTCATCAATGATCGGGTTAAAGAACGAGTGTTATTTAAAACACTGTCCACGATAAACCCAAAAATCAATATCGATTCAATTCCAATTAAATATTATTTAATTGGTACACTTCATTAAATCTAAATAAAAAGATTTAATCTTTTCTCAACTGGGTTCAAGAACAGTGTTAGTGAAGACACCATTCACGACAAACCCAAATCACATTTGATATTAAATACAAGGCTCTGAATAGAAAATATCCCGGCTTATATTCAATATCAAATTCTACGATTAACAAATGTCGTATTGGAAATAACGATATAAATATATATCTTTCAAATTTCCATAACAACATCTGTATAATCACGAATTCCAACATCGAAATATTCCGAAGACAATTTCGATTCAAATCCACTCCAATGCAATCATTGGATATTTTGGTTATTTTCAAAACCCTTTTCAAATTCAATTTATTTACTTAAAAATAAATAGAATTATATTTCTAGTTCAAAACTAGTTCATTTCGATAAAAATCTATTTTTATCTTTTCAAATATGGAGTTTTTCATCCCAAATCTTTCTAAATCATTTCTTATGATTTTACACAAATTATTACCATTTTTAATAATTTTATCAAGGCCCGTACAGTCGATTTCCACCAATGGCCATCGAACTGCACTTACAGCGACCTTTTTCGAATTTGATTTGGACATAATTCCAAATCCAACCGTTAGATTTCAAATTTCTAACATTCATTAGAAAGCTCTTTTCGATATGAACCCAATGGTTCCGGTTTTAGGAGAATCCGACGGTCGGATCTCCCGTAATGTCCGTTTGAAATAAATGGTCGAAATTTACGAACTGCCGCGGCGCGGCGCGTTCTATTCAGGCCATTATATTATATATATAATATATATAATATATACTTCGTCGATTTCTATTTAAAGCGAATTATATAAATAGTTTTAAAATTCGTTTCAAAAGCAATTTCAACTTCCGTTTCAATTCTAATCAAAATCGAATTCTTCTTTATAAATTCGTTTTAAAAATTCATTTCTATTCAATTCAAATTTTAGTTCAATTTGAATTCATTTCAATTTGCTTTCAATTCAATTTGAATTCGTTTTCAATTCATTTCGAAATCGTTTTCAATTCAATTCATTTCGAAATCGTTTTCAATTCAATTCATTTCGAAATCGTTTTCAATTCAATTCATTTCGAAATCGTTTTCAATTTAATTCATTTCGAAATCGTTTTCAATTTAATTCATTTCGAAATCGATAAAATCGATATAAATATCGTTCACGTCAAAATGGCGTCAATCTAATCAACACGGCTTCATAAATTTCTATTTTCAAATATTCTATTTCAAATATTTCTTTTTCAAAATAGTTGTTATTATCAAAATATTTCGTTCAACACATGACCAATCTCAATGGATGAGTACTGTCAACACATGAACCTTTATTTTATATTGATAAAGATGTATACTTTATTATTAAAATATTTGGTTCAACACATGACCAATCTCAATGGATGAGTATTGTCAACACATGAACCTTTATTTTATATTGATAAAGATGTAAACTTTATTACTAAAATATTTGGTTCAACACATGACCAATCTCAATGGATGAGACTGTCAACACATGAACCTTTATTTATAATATTCTTTATTTTTCAAATTGGAATGAGGCCCAATCAATTACCATATAAAGTTAATTATATGGATTTTCATACAACACATGTATATAATAGCATGGAAAAATAATCAACCATCAACCAAAGTGCACTACACTGTGTAAGCATCAAATATAGATATCTAACGCTTAAAACAGCCTGTCAATCAACCGATCGACATATTTAATAAATCAGGATGAGTGAACTTCAAATTTCATCCCAACACCCGTGTGGGGTTTCAAACAATCAAACACATATTTTGTTTGTGCTGTTGGGCGATGTGTAAAATTTATCGACCCAATCAATGTCCTTCAAATAGGTGTACATAAACAAACCGTCTGGTTTGTAAATGAATATTTATTTTATTTACTTTCACTATATTCATATTCACGTTAAAAATTATATTTTTAACGATAAAACATTTTATTCCAACATATGAATTTCTATTATTCATTTACACAAATAAAATGATATTTTTATTTTCTAACATATTTTAGAAAATTTCGGCGGCATAACGGCACGATACTAGAAACAGGACGAGGCCTAGCCTTATCGTCGGTCTAGTGAAGGCCCACGCCATTCACACATCAATCAAATCAATTTCATCTCACCAAACAATTCAATTCAAACAAATAATTCAACTAATCTATGCAACCAAACAAACAAGTCCATGGTCTGTGGACGATTGTGTCGGGTGCTACTAAGCACCGTCTGCATCCTAGTATATATATGTATAACTAGAAAATGAAATTGAAAGGTGAGAAATTCTCACCGAAAGCTATCCAAGCTCCACGGCTCTTCCTTTGCAGAAGTCTTCGTCGTTTCGCCTTTTTGTCACCTTCGTTGCTGCTTTCACTACATACGTAAAAATCACATTTTTACTTCGCTATTCAATATATAAAAATCGAATTTTTACTTCGCTATTCACTATATAAAAATCGAATTTTCACTTCGATATTCAATATATAAAAATCGAATTTTCACTTCGATATTCAATATATAAAAATCGAATTTTTACTTCGCTATTCAATATATAAAAATCCCATTTTTAACTCGAAGTTCAATATATAAAAATCACATTTTTAATTCGAAGTTCAATATATAAAAATCACATTCTTAATTCGAAGTTCAATATATAAAAATCACATTTTTACTATTTAAAAATCTCGTCTTTTCCCTTTTTAAAATCTCAAATCTTTTTCTTTTACAAATTCAGTTTTTAATCTTTTCAAAATAAAAATTCAGTTTTTACTCTTCTCAAAATAAAAATTCAGTTTTCACCTTAAATAAAAATCAGTTTTCACATTTTAGAAAATTCAGTTTTAAAATCCCTAAATAAATAAAAAAAAAATCAGTCTTCTTTTTACTAATATAAAATAAAAATAAAATAAATAAGTAAAAAAAAAAGAAAAAAAATCTTACAGTGTTGATTTGGCGAAGAAAAGAGGAGAATGCGGCTGTTGACTTTGGATCGGAGGTGGAGGGTGGCGAGAATGGCGCGGCTAACGGAGGGAGGAACGGATGGGAGGTGGCAAGGCGGAGATGAGGACCGGCGGCGGGTCTTCCCTGTGGATGGCGGCGGATTAGGGTTTAGGGGGGGCGCTTGGGTGATGAACGGTGCTTTGGGTATCTCGAATTGGAAGAAAGAGGAGGGGGTTGCGCTCACGGCTGGGCGACGACGGGGAGGGGGTGAGGTCGGTGGTAGCGGGGTCGATGGCGATCGCCAGGGAGGGTGGAGGCGGCAGGAATCGAACGGTTTTTTTTCTTTTTTTTTTTCCTGTTCGGTTTGATTTTGAAAGGGGGGGCCAGAATGAATTAAGGGGAGGAGAGAAGATATTATATATATATATTTTATACTAAAGAGTTGACTTTCACATACGACCTCGAAATGAGGCCCACCGCCTGTCGTCCATAGCGTTTTACCCCCATTCCGAACACAATGGGATATGTATCGCAAGCTGATTTGATTGTTACAATCAGTTTCCGTTAAATTTACATTTAAATCACTATATTGAATTTTAAACGTACATTTCAAATTACCGGGGTCACATACTAACTCTATAAATCTCAGAAAAATATTTTCTAGCTTCGTATTGACGATGCGGTCCTAACAAAACTAGTTTCGTCGAATTCTGAGACCGTTTGAAAAATGGCCAATTTCCAGTCGATTAAAATCAACTGAAACTGGTCAAACGCGTTTTCCTTTGCCACGCTCACATATTGATTCGAAAAATTATGAAATTTGAAATCTAGCAATAACTTTACATCCCGGACCCAACAAAACTGGTTTAATCGAAATCCGAGGTCGTTTGCAAAATGTCCATTTTTAAGGGCCTGAATTCCATAGCGACTATTCAGAATTTTCAACTGGACATATCTTTTGATTCCCGCTATGAAACTTTGATTTTCCGGATTCGTTGGAAAGATATTATCAATTAGATCCTATCATTTTTGGTTTCACTAAAATCCGGATTGTTTTGCACCCGGTACATTCAATTGAAGTTTGAAATCGAATTATCGAACTACCGCGCCATTTTCAATTCTATTTATAATTATATATAAATATTTATATTCTAACGACGACGCGTATAAATATATACGTTCGAATTATATTCAAAATAAATTTCTCGTCGATATTATTTAAAATAATTCATTTTAAATAATCAAAATTCGCTAAAATCGCCAAAATAAAAATTTTAAACTGGCCCAGATTTTACGGGTTGTTACACAGGGCCAGGTTAAAGCATCAAAAACCCATATCCGCATCTACGATGGCTAGGTTAAGGCACCCCTTGGAGGTGGTGGAGTGTAAACCTCTATCACCGCCTACGATAGCCGGGGTAGAGCATCGAAAGAGTAAGCCTTTAGTCGCGCTTACAATGGCTAGGTTAAAGCATCTATGCCCTTATCACCACCTACGATGGCCAGGGTAAGGTGCCTCCTTGATGGAGGTCAGGTAAGTCCTAAGTCCCTGCTTAAGAATAAGATAGCCAAGTGCACTCCCAGAGAGTGGCCAACAAAGCATGTACAACCTCTGCTTTGAAAATCATAAGCCATGGAGTGGATACCAAAGCACGTACATCCTCTGGTTTGCAAATCAAACCCAAAGGGGTAACAAAACTATAAATTCCCATAAGTGGATTTCTGGTCTTCTATCAAATACCTAAATCTGGGTCATGGTTCGGGACTTCTATTATTACCAGATGTGGATATCTGGTATTCTGCTCAAATATCTGAACTTGGGTTATGGTTCGGTACTTCTAATTATGAGTTGTCGGATGTGAATATCCGACCTTGTATTAAAAAAACCTTAATCTGGGTTATGGTTTTGGACTTCTAATTACCGACGGAAGCGTATATCTAGAATTCTATCACTAATACCCGAATCTGGGTTTTAGAGCTTCTAACTGCTATTGCTATATATGTATTTCGGTCTTCTCTTACGAAATTCTCGAATGTGGGTTCCAATGATTCTATTCATGCTTCCAAAAAAAGGTCCTGGACTTCAAACCAAGTACCCTAATCTGGGTCGAGAGACTCTAATTCTGATCCTTAGTAAAAGGATTTTCCATCAATACTCGGCATGGTGACGCGAGCCTACTACATAAAAGCCTTCAAATGGAGATCATGATCTTCCACCATGCTCAGGGAGATTTTCTTAACCCATATACACAAAGTCATTCCTCGTCATCATGACAAAATATGTAGTGCAAATAATCACATTACTCTATTTATAAAAAGCAATGCAATAAGACCCCTAATAAAGGGGTACCCAAAAACACAAACTCAAATTATAAACTTCTTATTCTAGATAAGATTATAGGATTATCCCCAGAATTGGTATGGTTCAAACATCTAAAGCCATGTGGAAATTTTCCAATCCCAATTTCCGGGGAAAGAAGGATATACAGACTCCTATTACTATGCCCAAATAAGGAGCTCCAAAATATCATCTTATTTTTAAAAAGAAGATTTTATCAATAAATACTCATGCAGGTACCTTGAGTTTTCCGGTGAGAACCGTATAGTAAGGGTAATATTTCTCCAACACCTCACACATCGAGTTTCTTAAAGAACTTCTATTAAACATAATAACTATACCCAAAACATGAAATGTGAATAAAATTATTACCCTATCATGCATTCATTTGTTATTTAATTGCAATACAAATACTGTCTCATGGAGAATAAGAAGGTTACCATATATATATATATATATATATATATATATATATATATCATACAAGGTTAACACGAAATAGTGTGTGTTAAATTTGTGAAGGATAGTGCAATAGGACTCCTGGAATATCCACATAATCTACAAACTTGTTTACAATTCATTTCACAAGCTACAATGTACAAAATATTGTTACATCAAGTGTGTTACATTTGTATCATTAAAGTACCATGCCACAATTATCAAATAAAGAAGCTTCATAATAACTAAGCCTTTTAATCTGAGTTAGGGTCCTTTAAGGCATATTCCAAAGATTTACAACTTGCTTTAGTATCCTCCAATTCAACTTCTAATTCATAGATTCATCAAAATTTTGTATCCTCGCACCGAGATATAAAGTTATGTATCCCCGCATGGGATACGAAAATCTCGTATCCCCGCATGGAATACGAAAATATCATGTCCCATGTGCAGGGGTACAAGAAAAATGATAATAATGATAAATAAAATGATAATAATGAATAATAATATAGGTATACATGTAAGCATACGCGATAACGTGAACTCATGTGTTCGTGCGAATATGCATATGTGTTTATTTATAGTATGTGAGCAAGTAAGTTCGGTATGTGTGCATTTGCGCAGCGATATTGTATACGTGTATACCTTCCAAACAATCGAATACTTGCAAGTGTATACTCACATGTATTCTCATTCACTCATACATATACTTATTTATAGTCCATTCTCATATTCCATATCGCATCATGTAGAAACGTGTTAACGTATCCACGACATTACGTCGACAATAACTCGTTTACATTTTAACGTAAACGAGAGTCGATAAGTAATGTTTACATTCATGAGTTAACAAGAATTTGACGACTCAACCAAAAAGCGGTCCTATCAACTCAAAGCACATCATGTCATGACAATACGCACATTAGGGTGTAAATGGTAACTGACCTTTTGGTCTGGTTCCGAAAACTATACCAGACATGCCTGACTCCGCACATCGTGTGACGATAAAGTTTGAAGTGTCGCCAAATAACCAAGGGTACAAGCTTAGAAGAAGTCGTGTGAGCGAGAGACTCGCAACTCCTTAAAAACATGCTTGAACAACATTTTCATATCCCTTGCATTAAGGGGCTTCGAGTCCCTCACTTCCACAAAGCTTCGGACCCCTCGGGTAATAGGACTCTCGTGTTCCTCACTTTCGTATCTAAACAGCTCGAACCCCTCACCTTCGTACCTGAACCTCCTATATCCCTTTACTTTGGATCTCTCAATTTTGGACCCATCATATACAAGAGTTTCGAACCCTTATGGTTAGAATCCCTCAGTAGTTAAACGCCTCATATTCCCCTAACTTCCAGTTCCTTTCGTATCCCTTATGCTTGTCTCTACGACTCCGACTCCCTCTACCGTAGATCTTCGAACCCGCCTGCATATGCCAACCACCATATCCCTTGAGGGATATACTATTTTGTATCCCACCGAAGGGATACGTACTCTCTGCACATGTAGGCAAAGGGGGGATCAAAATTCCAGAAACAGGCTCCCTAGGATACGCAAATCTATGTTGTGGTCCCCAAATCCTACCTACTCCCACTTAACCTCTCCACTATAAATACCCCTAAGTTCACACTTCAAAAGGGTTAGATTTTGGGCTGATTTGACATCCCATAAAGCTTCAAGAGACTCATTATTAGCATCCTTTCTTTGAGGAAGAAGGAGCACAAAAATGACTTTTTCTTAATATTCATACATGACAATTATGACTCCAAATTACATGGAAATTCCTATAACCAAATGCCTAGACGATGTTTGTAGCTTGTAATCCATTATTGTGAATAAAATATCAACAACTCTTCCAAAGTGGACATAGGCCCCTCACAGGACCGAACCACTATAGATCTACTATGTCATTTACTTCTTTTCTGTATTTACTTTCCCACGTGAAATGATATTCTTAAGTAACTAAGAATCTTTGGGTGTTACGACATTTTTTCCCATCAATAATTACATCTCCTGAATAAAACAACAATAGAAGGAGAGATACGATTTGTAGAAGCGTTCCTTTGATTTGAAGAAAGAGAATAAAACATGAAAAGCTACGGGTAAAGCTTTCAATAGAGCTCTAAAGTTTCAAGTTACATCTGTAGACCGTTCTAGCGAAATTAGGAAAAAGAAAAGAAAGTGTAAAGAGCTTCTATGTATCGCAATTTGTCATGCTGTTAATCCTCCTATAACTGATAATGATGTAGACAAGGAGATGTAAAATGTTTAATTTAAATGTAATATTGAGATTCAACTTCTATACTTGACAATTATGGAATGATGTTGTAAATAAATTCGTAAAATGACTATGCAAATTGTGTAGATATCACTTGATGTCTAATCCTTGTCTATGTTTAGAATATCCTCATCTATGTTTTCTTTTGCGTTATTCTGCATAAAACTCAACACATAACATTTGAGTGTTAGTCTTTGCTTATAGTGGAATGTATATAATGATTGGCTCAACTTATATGAGACACCATCTGGATTGTAACCCAGTAATAAATGAAACTTGCGACAAAGTAATATGATCATTCGTATTTTATGTTCTTGCAGAATAATGAATAGCAATTTTGTGCATATAAGTTTAGAAAATCTCCTTGTGTGAAGTATTGAGAAATCATAACCTTCATCAGATGATTTTAGATAGTAGACTCGAGATGCCAACCCAAGTATTGATCTACATATCCTCCTTCGGAAATGAGAATGGAAAATCCATAACTTAGTTTCAGGTATTAGAATAAATACAAGAATCCTTCTCAGAATATCCATATGGAAACATAAATAGAAGCTCTAAAACCCTATATTCGGGAATTTACAATTATAGACCAGAAATCCACTTCTAACAATAATAAAGTCCTGAAACCCAGATTCGGATATTAATAATAGAAGACTAGAAATATGTATCTGGCAATAATAGATAAAGACCTGAAACCCGGATTCGGGTTTTAATAATAGAAGACTATAAATCTATATCTGGCAATAATAGATAAAAGACCCAAAACCCAGATTCAGGTATTCATAATAGAAGACTAGAAATTCGCATCTGGCAAAAATAGAAATCCTGAAACTCAGATTCGTAGTATTTGCTTTGAATTTCCATTTTGACTTTGTGAGCGAGCCACTCTCCGAGCTCTAATTTGATTTATGAGCCACTATTGGGCTTTGATTTGTTGTTTCAGCCTTGTGAACCACTCTCTGTGCTTTGTGTATCCGATGCGCTTAGCTAGCTTATTCTCAAGCAGGACCCAAGGACTTACCCGACCTCCCTCAAAGAGGCGCCTTATCTTGGCCATCATAGATAGTGATAAGGGATTAGATTCTATACCCTGACCATCGTAGGCGCGGATGAAGGCTTACTCTTTTGATGTTCTTCCCTAGCCATCGTAGGCGTGGATAAAGGCTTACACACCACCCTCCTTCAAGGGGTGTCATGCCCTTGCCATCGTAGATGTGGATAAGGATTTTTGATGCTTTACCCTGACCCTTTCTGATTAAGATGTGGACAAAGTCTTACACCCACCTCCTCCGAGAGATGCCTTACTGTAATGACCCAAACTTTTAGTCAAATTAAAATATGAATTTTTAATTGATTTTGGTGGGTTTTAAAAGGTCAAATGTTAAATTTAGACTTGATATAACTGAAAATAAATTCTAAACTTGGTTTTATATTTTTACTGGGATTAAAACAAGGTCAGTTAACTTTTAAAATCAATTTAAATGGGAAATACTGAAAATCAATAATTTAACATTATTTTGATGACCTAAAAACAGATCAGTTTTAAAACAATCTCGGATTTCGACAAAACCAATTGTATCTGCTCTGTAACATTAAAATATGGTATGGTTTCAAATTTCAAGTCAGTCCGAGTTAATACCAGTTAGAATTCAATAAAAGCTAGAAATAAGGCCATTTTCAAACGGTCTCTAAACTTGATGAGACTAGGCTCGTTGGAACCGTATTTTTGAAATGTAGCAGGATTTCAATTTTCTTATCGATTGGACTTACGGTTTGATCATACGAGTTGAAACCGCGTACAGTCGTTTTATTGAAATTCGATTGAAGTTAAGCAGTTTGGGTAATATTAAACAATTTGAAAATATTGATAAAAGGGTAAATAACAACATTGATGATTTATTAACATGTACTAATGGTTTTATAGAGATTAAATAATTGGAATGGAGATAAAACCTTCTTATCATAAACCTAAAGTATTAAGTTACACTTTAATTAAAAAGAATTCACTTCCTTTTTATACAAGTTCCCATCCTCCCCTAAATCAGACAACTCATGTCCTTCCCCTATCACTTGTCCATTTATTCCATTTGCCTCTTTTCCATGGTACCATAGCCATGTGAATTGCCTTTAGATGTATCTTCCTCTAATTACTTTCTCCTTTTCCTAAAGACAACAGTTCTCTTCCCCTTTCATTTCATTTCTCCACTTTCCTCTTTTTTCTTCCACGCTCCAAAAGACAAAAAAATGGCCTCCCTCCTCTCATTCTCACAACCATGGCATACTTCCCGATTCATCTCCACTTAAAATACTTTAAAATTACTCTTAATCTTCTTATTTCCTTCCTACTAGCCTACATTTTCAATCTCTTCCCTTCCACTTGAAGGTCGTGCCCTAAAACCCTCCTAGGCCAAGCCTATTTTTCATAAAAAAAAAACTCACCTTATCCACTTTAAAACACTCTCACTCCTCATTCCTTCATAGATCTAGGCTTTATTCAACTAAAAATCAAAGCTTTGGCATCTTAAACCTCAAAAAGATACTTACTTTTCAATTTATTTTCGAGTTAGTAAGCACTGGAAAATTTAACTTAAATCTTGAGTAACCGATTGCTCGTGGCACCGGAGAGCTGTCGGATAGGACTTATTGCTTTAGAGAACGAAGGAGTGGATCCCTCGGTGAGAACTTATGAACCGAATAAGGGTTGGTTAATTATTGATTAATGTTTGTGAACTCGATTGAGTTATATATTGACTTGTGGTTAATAATATGAGTCGATAATATGGTTTGATGATAATTAGCATGGAAAAGGTTCGATTTTTAATTAAATTACATGCAGTTACTTGGGTATAGAACACTTAGAACTGTTTTGACTTGAACCTTAAGTGGTCATTTAATGGAAGTTAACTAAGTGATTAGTTGTTGGATATCAACATGAAATATATGTGACGATAATGATATAATTGTGATGAATATTTATTTTGATTGATGCCTGTATATTGCAGTTAATCTGTTGATTGACAAAACCATATAAGCGTTAATGGTTTAAGCCTTATATTATATATAGCATGATATATGGATTGGATGTTATATTAGTTGTTGATATGTGGTATATAGTTAATAAATTGTTATAAATTATGGTAGATTCGATTTTCTTTAAGGATCGAAGTTCGGTCGCTATAGAACCAATCGCGCAGCGATAGTTCGTGAATATCGACCATTAACTTCAAACAGATATACAGGGAGATCCGACCATCGAATATTCCTAAAACAAAAAATGTTGGGTTCGAAATGAAAAGAGTTTTCAAATGATATGTAGAGTTTTAAACTCCAATTGTCAAATTTTGAGATAAGTCAAAATCATTTTTTTAGGAAAATACAAATTTTGTAGTCCAAGACCCGAAACTAGATTTTTAAGGAATGAGATATTTTTAAATTATTAAAAATAGAGATAAATTATGATAAATCATACTAGATGGTTTGAAAGTGATTTGAATTGATAAAATGAAGTAAGGGATGATATTAAGTCATTTTGACTAAATTAGCCGATATAAGCCTATTCTAGCGATTTTTGTGACGTTATTGATTTAATTAATTATGAACGAGAATCTAAATGAATGATTTTGAAAGATGATTTCATAAACGAATATGAAATGAATGTTTGATTTTGAGGAACTAGAAAATATTTTGAAATAAATATTTTAAAGTGATGAATGGTTTATAATAGATGTTTTATGAACGAAGAGAATTCTGAGGGCTTAAACCCCCAATGTTTAAATGATTTGGAAAGAAAAAATACTATGATTTGAAAGTACTTATGATTACTATTGCGAAACGATTTATCACTTCGGGATATAAATGATTAGATATGTTACCTATGATCGGGTAACCCGTGACTAAAAACTTAGGCAAACAGATATGCGTATCTCTTCTGTGGAAGGGACATACCGTATAGGACTCCTCTTGCGAGAGGGACATACACAGAATTATTGATGATATGAAGAAGCTGGGACTCGGTCGCCTTGTTATCGAGAGAAACCTCCCAATCTGGTTGCATATGTTTTGATATGTTGTATTATAGATAGTTGAGATTTCCAAAGTGATTTGTTTCGAAATTTTGAAGTAAAGTATGATTTGATATGAAAGAAATATCTAGTATTTCAATGATTTGAAATGAAATGGGGATTTAAGTCCAAAGAGATTATTTTCAAAACAAATGGTTTTGAAAAAATAAATTAGATTTGATAAATCTAAAAGCGAAGATAAAACTATTTTGGTTTTGAGTTTTAATTGGTATTCATGTATAGGAAACCCATTCCATGATATATGTGATATGCCTTACTTTTGAATAAGTTAAGGTTAACTGATTTGAGTTCTCACACCAGCCGCATGACTGACTCACAGTTTGTTTTTCCCTTGCAAACTCGGGTTCCCATATTTCCACATGAGCAGTTGGGTAGTTTTGTTTTGTAGATATTTTATAGAGAAGGATTCTGGATTGAAGCTAGAGCTGTGTCCAGAGAATTTGATAGTCTTCCACTGAATGTAATTATGTGTTTCCATTGTGCATTATATTTATTATACTATGTGTTTGTTATGTACTCTGATATTCTTGTACTCTGATGTAATATCGATATGGTATTAATGAAAAGGTCTTTTCTTTTTCTCTGATGTGTTGTATGCCCAAAGTTAATATCTCGAGGGTTTCTGCCATTTTGGATCAGACTTGTGCGATTTACGATCGATTCAAAAGGTAGGAATTTTTGGGCAATTACACTTACCCAGGCCATCGTAGGTGAAAGCATGGGTTTAAATGCTCTGGCCCGGGGATAGAGGTTTACCCTTTTGATGCTTTAACCGGCCCTTTCTGGTTTGGTGTGATTAAAGGCTTACACACTGCCTCCCCCCAGGAGACGCCTTTCTCTGACCATCTTGGCATATACAAGGGTTTTCTACAATCGTAGGTAGCTTCACCCATTTCAGATGGTTCCAAATTTTAAGGAGTTTCTCATACTCCCGATCATATAAACATTCTTTATTCGAGGAATCATTTGTTAGAACTAGTTTAGTCTTTTTACAAATCTGTGCAATTGGCTTTGATTAAAGAACTTGATAATCATTCCTTCGAGAACCCAGCAGTGGTTGGTTTCATATCCACTCATCATATGATAGTGGCAGTATTGCCCATCAAATTTCCTTCCGTATTTAGGTTTCTTCTTTGAAGATTGCCGAAAGTCTATCTCATGTTTGGTTAGTAAATAGATATTCTCAATTGATGTGTTAAGGTTGCATTCTTTAGGTAGTTTTGCTCAGATATTCCATTTCCACGTCGGAACTTAGCCCTTTTGTTACTTAACTTTGTTGCTTCATCTATATTTTTGAATCATTTTTTCAACGTTTCTTGAAGCTGAAGTGCAATTCTTTTAGACCATTCTGAAGTAAAGCGGTTGAAATATTTCAATATTCCTTGCTCGAATATAATTCCCTTAGCCTGTGCATGGATGGCTTCTTTTTTGTGAGGTAGTAGGTTATATTCCTTTGGTGTAGGACCATTTATAGCAAAGATGGGGGTTGGCCCTAAATGGAAAGGGTTAATGCTCTAACGATCGGGTTCGTACTGTTCAACTTCCATTTCTGATTTATGATTCTCAAGACTTCCATTCTTAATCTTTGTTCTTCTATAATTCTAGGATCAATGATGTCTGAAGTATAAGACTCTTTTTGAGACCTTCTATCCATAGTCTAGCTCTTCAATGTTTAACCAACATGGTGGAATAACTAGGGATGCGGTAGTTTATCCAAAAGTTTCGAGGTTCAGCCCTTCTTCTAGCGCCAAAATGTTAACAATAAAAACCATCAACACCGGAATATTGGGTTATGGTCGTGGACCTAGGGAAACCTAGGGGTATTCTAGTTCCTTCAAGCTTAACCTAATCTGCCGTTTCCTAGATATCGATGTCCAAAGCCCAAAGATTAGTTACTCTTCCTTCACGAGGTGAGTATCACAATTTAAAACACTTAGTAAAAGATTATCTAGGTTAAGGACTTCATAAAATAATTTCTAATAAGAACTAAAATAATTATCGTGGTTGATTTGGTAATCATTTTCGACTTACAGGTTTGGATTCGAAATAGAAGTAGAAAAGCAAGTGGAATAGATTGCAAGTGCTCAATCTTCAACTATGATACCACATTGTAACGATCCAATTTTTCAACCCTTGGAGTCGATATAAAACGTCTACGTATTTACGTGTTGAACATACTAGTGCTAGAAAACGAAAAAATTAGGACCTAAAGAAAAAGACACAGAATAGATTCTCATAATCATAGCTGATAACATATAGTAAAACTTTATAAAAGAGAACTGTATTCTTTAAATATACAAACATTATCTAAGTAACCAATTAGTACTAAACTAAAAATTTATAATAGTATGTCTAGATACTTAGATACCAACAAAGAACGCCAGCACAGCAGAAAATAAGAATCTATGGAAGTACGTCTCAAGCTGCAATTCCTCTTTCAAGCTTCAGCATCTATTCTAACCTGTAAAATGTGCTCAGTCTAACCCGAGTATTATCGTGAAATAATGCCTAGGTAAGTCAGAAAACCAGCGTGAGAAATTCAAGTAATAGGAAACTTATTTCTTAAATATTGGGAATATCATAGAAATAAAGTGAATCTCATAAGACCAAGTCATACATGAACACAGATAGGTTTTTACCTTATGATAACCAAAATCTTTTTATTACAAATCTAGTAAAATTATTATAATGTCTAAAAAAATCATAAATAAACATGAAAGTAGCTGAGATGTTTGCATCACACATTTCAACATAATTGGATATAACTAAGTCCATACAACACTTACTTCCATACATGACTGGGCTACAAGGGTACGTCCATCACATTATCTCTCTAGATAAGCGTATCAAGGTTGCAAGAATGTTTTGCACTCCTGCTAACAGAGAATCAACCTACCACTCAACTTGATAGAATCACATATGTCACCACTATGGTTGTGACCAAAAACTACACCAAAGCATACAATAATCATAGGGTCAACCATTATAGATTGCTGATAAACATACCTTAAAGGGTGTGACCCACATAGCCCTATTTCATATATCATGTTTTTAGTCATTACTAGTTGATGAGGCCTAGGCAGTGTTTTTTTACCTTTATTCAATATGTTTCACTTTGAATATTCATTTCCCTCTAATGGCGTTGTACTGGTAAGATGCATTCAAACAACTCATTCAGGAATTGAACGAAACGAAGGCATTGCCTCCACTACAACTGTAGGATTAGTTGAAAGTAATCCTTGCACTTTACAACTCTATCTTTGATTTTGTGCTCCTCAACATGATTCAGGTCGAACACTAGAGTTGAATCAAAGTGGTTTTCTGATAACTTATCTGATCCCAGTCACTTCGAAACAACTTTCTTTAATTTACGGTAAACTCAACCCCTTTTCTTTAGAAAACAAATTCAAAGATAAGAACATGCCTAACCATTAGTAGGTAGATTTCCTTATCATTTATCATAGAAGAAGAAAATGAGATTTATACACACAATGAATCATTAACGGTGATGACTATGCTGTATAACTCACGTGTTCCCCCCAAATATTTCCATAGTAAGATTTATGATCCATATTTGATAGTCAATTATTTTACTATCAAATAACACATGCAATAAAACCATTCAAGGTACTTATTTCCCATACCAACTCACTAAGCCTTATTGAATTAATCTCTTGTTGATTAAATTTCTTATCTCTTATCCCAAAACATTCACATACTTGACCCTCTAATATAACTATGTATTTCGACACTAACTCAAATTGTTTTTCATTTTAAAGTCACCTTTTGTGGGTTTTAAGTAACAAATAATTTATGGAAATAATGGTTTAAAATCCAAAATCAACTCTTGATCTCAAACTAATACTATCCCTCGGGTAAAAATGAAGTTTTCCAAGTTGGGGTAGCCTTTTGGTCTTGGACCTTGATTTGCCATCACCCCCATCTTTAGAGTAAGAGAAGTCTACTAGCTGAAGTACTAAATATCTAACTTAACTTGACCATTTTTATATGCAATTCATTCGAAAATAAACCCGTCTTTCCTTTTCTTTCAAATTCATAACATAATGTACTTTATTCATTCCATTTAAGTAAACCCCTTTGTCATATTTGACTCATTAGCTTTAAATCAAAGTTTCAAAATCCAATATTAAAATTAAATCTTAATCTTAAATAAATTGTATTAACTTGAACATTACTATTAATGAATAATTAACTAAAACAAAATTACTTATCGTGAATACATTTAGTAAAATGATTCATTCAAATCCAAACCTCGTTAGTAAATAAAATAATTAGCTTTCAAAGAAAATTTAAAAGTAATTAAAAATATTTACTCCTTGTTATCTAACAATTAATTAATATATAAAACTTGAAAAAATGGCTACTTTTATGGATTCTTCCTCTGACTTTATCTGAGCCATTTTTTCCTTCTCTTATTTTTTTTTGAATTCTGTTGCTGTATTTTTTCTTTGATTTCTCTACTAGCTAATTCGGCTCCTTTAGGGGTCGCCCATTCTTCTTCGAGTTTGGCCTGTTGTTATGGTCGATGTCGTCTTTCGGTAGAGATAGCTTCTTGACCATTGGTTTGTTTATTGGGCTTTTTCCTTCGATTGGCTTGATTATTTCTGCTATAAGGTTGGACGTTAGTGTTCTCTCTTTGGTAGCAGTGATTTCCCTAATTTGGTTTTATTAGGGTTTGCTCATCGTGTGATTTCTCTGCTCTAGTGAGGAATCGTTTCTCTATTATTGAAGGGGTTTTCATGGAATTGAACCTGCTGTTCCTCTCTTCGGATCTTCAAACTAGGAACATTAACATAACTTTGCACTATTTTCGTTTCGAGGAAGGAAGATTGTTTGGACTGTTGCCTCCTTGTTAAGTGTCTTTGCCAGAGGTTGTTGTTAAGAATGAATTGGTTTCTCCAATTTGATTTCTTCCTGTAATAACCCGAAAATCCGAGCCAATTTAAAAATTTTATTTTGGCAATTTTAGGTAATTTTGAATATTTAAAATGATTATTTTAAATAATAACGACGAGAAATTTATTTTGAATAGAATTAGAACGTATATATTAATTCGAATTGACGTTAGTATATAAATAACTGTTTATAATTATAAAAGGAATTGAAAACGGCGCGATAGTTTGAAAATTCGATTTCAAAGTTCAATTGAATGTACAGGATTCAAAATAAACCGGATTTTAGCAAAACCAAAAATATTAGAATCTATTTGAAAGTATATTTCCAACGAATCCGAAAAATTGAAATTTCATAGCGGGGATAAAAAGTTATGCCCAGTTGAAATTTCAGAATGGTCGCTATGGAATTTTAGGCCCTTAAAAATGGAAATTTTGCAAACACCTCTGTTTTCGGCGAAACCACTTTTGTTGGATCCGGGATGTCGAATTATTGCTATATCCCCAAATTCATAATTTTTTGAATCAATATGTGAGCGTGGCGAAAGAAAATGTGTTTTGACAGTTTCAGTCAATTTCGATCGACCAGAAAACGACCATTTTTCAAACGATCTCGGAATTTGATGAAACTAGTTTTGTTAGAACTATATCGTCAATACGAAGCTAGAAATAATTTTTTTGGAATTTTTAGAATCAGTATGTGGCCCCAGTAAATTGAAATGTGCGTTTAAAATTGAATATATAGATTTAAATTTTAATCTGAGTGGAAACTGATCGAAACGAGGGAATTGGCTTACGAAACATATCCCATTGTGTTCGGAGTGGGGGTAATACGCTAGGGACGATAGTCGTTGGGTCTCGATTGTAGTCCGAACAAAAAGTCAACTCTATTTTGAAAATAAAGAAAATTAAATATATATTTTATATAAAACCCCCTCCCTATACACTCCATCCTCCACGTTTTCTCAGATCGAATAAAAAAAGAAAAGGGAGGGACGACGGAAGCACGCCAGCCGCCGACGTAGCCTCCGTCGCGCCACCAGAGGCCAGCCACCAGCACCGCGCCTCCCCCATACCCCCCTCTCCGACTTGTCTCTCCCCCCTTCCCCAGTTGATCGACGCATCCCCCCCCCCTCGCAACCCTAAAGCGACTGCCACTAGATGCCGCCTTCCCCGACGCGCTGAACTCCCCACCACCTCTGACCGCTGAAGTGGAGCCTCTTCCGACCAACGTAGTGAGTTTTTTTATTTTAACCTTATAGAAGATCTGAATTTTATTTTGATTTTTACAACATTGTAATGCTATGATTTTATACATAAAGGTTTGAAATAAAAATCTAATTTTTATATGTACAACTTCATGATTTTTGTTCATACTAAAAGTTATAATTTTTAATCGAAGAAATGAAATGATTTTTGTTTATGAAATGATTTTTATTTAAGTAGAGTAATAATAATATAATCTTTGTTGGAATAAAAATATAATCTTTGTTTGAATGAAAATATAATCTTTTTTTGAATAAAAATATAATCTTTGTTTGAATAAAAATATAATCTTTATATATTTACCGAAATAAAAATATGATTTTTATTATATACATAGTAAGATAAAAATGTGATTTTTAATGTGAACAGCGTGAAAAAGATTACATTGGAATTTCGGGCTGATTCAAGCCATTCAGAAATTCAGAAATGAAACGGCAGAGTGGAACCCTCGGTGAGAACTCCTCACTTTTAATTTATTTTCTAGTTGAAATATATACTAGGATGCAGACGGTGCTTAGCAGCACCCGACACCCGTTGTCCACAGACAATGGACGACTTGTGTGATAGTTTGTGTTGTGAAAATTGAATGTTAGTTGTGAAATAAAATATATATTCTTGTGTTGAAGTAAAATATATATTCATGTGTTGAAATAAAATATATATTCATGTGTTGAAATAAAATATATATTCATGTGTTGAAATATAATATATATTCATGTGTTGGAATAAAATATATATTCATGTGTTGGAATAATATATATATTCATGTGTTGAAATAAAATATATATTCATGTGTTGAAGTAAAATAAATACTCATTTACAAATTGATCGATTTGCTTATGTACACCGATTTGCCTAATATGGATTGGGACAATATTTACACATCGCCCAACTGCACAAATAAAACCTGTGTTTGATTGTTTGAAAACCCCACACGGGTGTTGTGATGAAATTGGTCATACACTAATCCCAACAATTAGCTGTATGTCGATCGATTGATTGACAGGTTGTTGTAAGCGTTAATTATGTATATTTAATGCTTATGCAGTTGTGTGGTGCACTCTGGATGATGGTTGATGATTTATCGTTGCTAATATATGCATGTGTTGTATGGAATCCATATAACTAACGTTATATGGCAATTGATTGGGCCTCATTCCAATTTGGGAGAATAAGGAATATTATAAAAGAAAATTCATGCGCTGAATAGAATAAAAATATATTTTCATGTGTTGAATATTCATGTGTTGAATAAAAATATGAATTCATGTGTAATAAAAATATATATTCATGTGTCGAATAGAATAAAATTCATGTGTTGAATAGAATAAATATTCATGTGTTGAATCGAAAGAAAATTCATGTGTTGAATAGAATAAATATTCATTGTTGAATAGAATAACGAAGTTATTGAGATATATAAAGCCGGGTTGATTAGATATGCGCCATTTTGACGCGAACGATGTTTATATCGATTATATTCGTTTTTAGAATGAATATAGAAAAGGAAATAATTTCAAAATATAACGTTTGAAAATATTATCATTTGTATATCGATGATGTGGAATATTCAATTTTGATTAGAAATTGAATATGAAGTTGAAATCATTTCGAAAATGAATTTAAAACGATTTATAAAATACGTTTTAAAAGGAAATCGACGAAATATATATAATATAAATATTATATATATTAAATGGCCTGAATAGAATGCGCCGCGCTGCGGCAGTTCGCGAATTTTGACCATTGACTTCGAATGGATATTATGGGAGATCCGAACGTCGGATTCTCCTAAAACCGGAACCATTGGGTTCGTATCGAAAAGAGCTTTCTAACGAATATTAGAGATTTGAAATCTAACGGTTGGATTTGGAATTATATCCAAATCAAATTTGGAAAAGGTCGATGTAAGTGCAGTTCGATGGCCGTTGATGGAATTCGAATGTACGGGGCTTATAAAATTATTAAAAATAGTAATAATTTGTGTAAAATCATAAGAAATGATTTGTGAAGAATTGAGATGAAAAATTCCAAATTTGAAAAGATAAAAATAGATTTTTATCGAAATGAACTAGTTTTGAACTAGAATAATAATTTATTTATTTTAAATAAATAAATTGGATTTGAAAGGGTATTAAAAGTAACCAGAAGTTTCAACAATTGAATTGGAATGGAATGTGATTTGGGTTTATAGTGAACCGTGTTTTAAATGACATTGGTCCTTTCACCCAGTTAAAGACAGGATATGATTTCCCAAGTTAAATAATCATTGATAGTGATTTTTGGGAAGATTAAAACCAAGTAGAGTTTTAATGAATCTTTAATTAGATTGAAATGATCGAGAATGGAGTATCACCAGTTTTGCTCCAGGTGATAGTAAAATCTTTAATTAGATTTGAATGTGAAATGGTAATTAAATTTACCGATAACACCGTGGTGTTAGATATGAAGTATGACCAGTTTTACTTCATGGGATGAATAGATTTTGAAATAAAATAAATGATTACTTCGGTGTGGTTCACTAATCCCGACTAGTTTGAATTGGTATTCAAAAGAAGATTAAAGAATAAATTTAAAGAATTTATCTTTGATAAAATTAATGGGAACCTTTCCTAAAGTATAAGAATATTTGAATAAAAGAATATTCTGAATAGGAATGAGGTGTATGTTGTGTTTGTGTAACACTTTTTTATTATATACGCGAGTTATTCAGAAAGACCGGGTTTATCCCATTCTGAATAACTGATTCGACGTGGTGTCGAGGATGAAGACGGTGGTCGAAGACCGGAGGTCTTCACATCGTTTGGGTGATTACTGATGATCTTGATTGGGATGTACACCCAAGAGGAGGGAATCAGTTGGTGATCGTCCATACGTACTTGGAGATTGATGGATATGCGAGGTACAAGGTGCCTCCGGTTTCGTTCAGACCCAGAACGAACTTGTAAATGGATTGTGTGTCTAACATTGGATTTTATTCTGTGTGATTGATTTCTATAAAATATATATCTGTTTGGCGGTGGAAAATTTATTCTCTTGCTTAACGCCCTTCTCTGAGACGTACGAGCTCAGGGGTTATCTATTGATGGATATCAGTCGCATGGAGTGAATTGCCTATGTTGCATGCCTAAGTGGCAAATGATCAAGGCTTTTGTTGAAAAGCAGAGTCTTGTGGTTGATGATCAAAGCACGGCCTCTGTGGCATAGCTTTGTGTAGCGTTGATTCGCGAGCCTCACACCCCGGTTGTGAACCAGAAACGGGAGAGGACATCAGGGAGGACATGCGTTTCTTTCTAGCTGGGGAGGTGTCAGTGACCTACCGGCCCTGACATTTATATTATTTTCACCTGTGTGGTTGTTGCTGTTGCGAGGCGCCTCGGATATATCGGTGACTATGTGGAGCCGATGGAGTCATTAGACTCATTGACACCCTAGAGGGTGGCGAAATGCAGTGTTCAGGCATAATAATCCACATCGATGGACCGGCCCTGACGACCCAAGGCTTTCCTGCGCGCTTGCCTGAGGGGCGGGCTAGAGCGTCTCGAATTCGGTAGAGGACGATCCCTTGCCTCGGTTCACATACGGAAATCCAATTTCCAAACACGACATCATGCGGTTTTGATTGTATACCTATATATGGCGACATAGTGGTATGGGGGCACTTATGCCGTCTATGATTGATACTTATGATTGAAATTGTTTTAACACTATACACTTATAGTAATAACAAAAGATGAAATTTCACGAACCAAGCATTCTTGGCTATTATAAGGTAAAAACCCTATCCTCCGGCTTGCGTTGCATTGTGTGATGGGACTTGGGTCTTATAATAGCTTCATTTTTCTTTATTTAGCATTACACTGTTGTTTTATGCACTGGTATTCTTGGGAGGAAACCCGTTCCGTGTTATACGGCATGGTCCCTTGATTTACCTAACTTTAAAATAAAGATTAATAACTGTTTTAGTTCTCACACTAGTCACATGACTGACCTGGAGTTTATTGTTTTAACCTAAACTCTGGGTGCCCCTATTTTCTGCACGGGCAGCTAGTAGTTTTGGTTTTGTATATTTATATTCACAGGATCCTGATTTACGGCTGGAACGATATCCGGAAAGCTCTATATCCGTATATCTCTTTCAGTTGTGTTATGTATTATTTTTCCGCTGCGATGTATTTAAATGTAATTTAAATCTCTGATATTTTATGTGTAATATTTATTCATACTCTGTAATATTCTTGTATTCTGATGGAATTGTTGTAATAAGCAATGAAATGTTCTTCTGTTTGCGTTTTGATTCGTCTTGTTCTCAAAGTATCCGCTCTTTCCTTACCAGGGAAATTATGGGCTACTACACTTCCAAAGTATACATCCTATTATTCTTAGCCCTTAGATGGTTGGCGCATGTTGGATCGTGTTGCTTTTGTTTCTAAAAGAAGAGGACGTAGGTGAAAAGCGCATCTTAGCAGTCGTTGATTAGTTCAGTCCTCCTCAGACTCGTCTAAGCAATCTACATCCACAAATGATCAAGTTGGAATGTCGGGTGATGCTCATGCCAAAACAATGCTGCCTCTGACTACTGCTAAATCGTTTGCTCCTCTGCTATTGGATGTTTGTGGGTGTTGAGAGTGTGGGTTCCAGTAGTTTTTTGTCTTGATTTCCACATGGAGATGTCAATGATTGCGAGGCAGCGAGTTTAGATGGATATCTGTGGTCAAACTTTCACTTAGCCCTAGGTTTGAGGTTGACTCTCGAAGTCTGTTGCAGCCAGCGATTTCATTCGTTGGCAAGGAAACACTTCTCTTACTAGGTTGTTCGGTTCTCTATAGGGTTGTTGTTTCTTCCCAAATTGTCTCACATGTTCACAACCTTGGTCTCGTACGTAATTTGCCTGTATTTTACCTACATTGTTTTAAAGATCATTTTGTTGTTATTTCGATGTCCGGTTGCATGGTTGGGTTGTGTAATTTTTTTTGTTTGCTTGTCCGTGTTTTGGTGACATTTCTGCATTTAGGCACCAAAGGGTAGCCGGAGTAGGATTTATTTAGTCGGGGTGTGAGGGGTTTACCATTCATCTCAGTTCTTGGTTTTGGGGTGAGGTTTGTATGTTATGGTGGTGTGAGTACCCCTTTTGAGTTTCTAGTGAAATGTTTTTTTGTGTTTGTATTTGAGTTGGCATTGTCTATTGCTTTACTAGTTGTTTGCATTACAGTGTGTGCGCTCCTTTTTAGGGTTGCTTGGTTATGCTTTTCTTTTTGTCATCTTGTTCTTCTAGCTTCTTGGACTGCCTATTCAGGGCTTGATGCATAAGGCGTTCGCCTCTTATTCCTATTTTTGGTTTTTTAGCGTGGTTTGTGTGTGGTGATGTTTTTTGTCCCCCTCCCCAAGTGTTGTTGGTGTCTCCCCTGCATGTTGTTTTGTGTTCCTTCTAGGTTCGGTTTTAGGGTGGCTTTGTTTTTGCCTTTCGTAGTTGTTTACTCACTTGGGTTTGGCATCTTTTCCCTGTTGTGTGCTGTCTAGCCATGTTTTTGTTGGTAGGTGTAATGACCCAGATTTTTAGGTCATTTTAATTTGAATATTTAGATCTGTTAAAATATTTTATTTGGAATATTAATGGATTTTAATATTTAGTTCGTTTATTTAAAACGAAGTTTGAACGTTAAATTTATATATAATTTTAAACAAGTTCGAAATGGCATGGCAGTTCGTAATATTGAGTTTTGAACTTCAATTGAATATATAGAATCTGTTTTAAGTCAGAATTCTGTGAAACAAGAAACATTGGAATCTTATCGATTATAATTTTCATATAGAAGAGAAAAATCCAGACATGGTATAGATTTTTAGTTATGTCCAATTAAAATTTTAAAATAGTCGCTATGGAATTCATTAATAAGCGATAGCATTTATTAAATTAATTTAATAAGGATTTCAATATAATTTAGATACCGTTAACTCGAAATTTCAATATTAAGTTGTAAAATCCATATTATTTATATTTGAAGTTGTATATAATATTTTATTTGGATATTCATGATAATATTAATTTATTATTATTTATTTGATTATTTTGGAATTTAATTAAAATTTTATCGATATTTTAAAGGCCTTAGAAATAGCCAATTTTTAAACGACCTCCGTTTACGATGAAACGAATTTTGTTGGATCTGGAATGTCAAAACATAGTGTGTTGTAAATTTTGTTGTAAATTTTAGGGCCAAACGGAGTTAAAATGTAAGCGTATGAAATTTAATTGTAAACCGACAAATAGTTTAAATTATAAAATATTGTCTTTTTCCAAACGCGGTCGGATTTCGACCAAATGATTTATATTATATCTGTATTAGTATGTTATTATTACATTTCAAATTTGGTAGCAATCTGATAAACCATGTGATTGTGGCAGCTTCAAACGCCCTTGTTTTTAATTAATCGTTTATATTACTTTGGTCAATTTAGACATGGGTAACTTTAAAGGGATAAACGACTGGCCAAATGAACTCTGATTTTAATGAAACAAATTTTGTTGGATCCGCAAGGAAAAGGTATAATAAAATTTCAAAGTTTCAAGTTGACTGGATTTATTTTCTGATCGTGGGAAATTTAAACGCATGATTTTTAACCTATGGCTTATAAAGGACTTTTCACAAATGACCTCGGAATTCGACGAAACATGCCCCATCGTGTCCGGAATATTTTTCTATGTTAGGATTAGGAGTTTCATCTCGATTGGACATCGTATGTAGTGGTTTATAACATGATACTTGACGACAAAGTCTCGTTATATTATAATATAAATAAATTATTCCCAATCCTCAATATATATAACACGTTAACTCCAAATCCTATTTTAGTTGGTCAATTGTTTCTGCGGTCATCCAAACAAATGAGCCACTAGCCATATTCTGAACTGTAGAAAACAACACCACACTCCTCGTCAATTATCTTCCCCTTCTTTCATCATCGGATCAACGTTCAACTAAAATATTGTTGTGCTTGGTGAGCTCTACGAGATGGACGGTAGCGATCCATTTTAAGCAAAACTGGTGGCCGTAAGTAGCTCTGAAAGGTTGCACCTTTATGAACCAACTAGATGCGAATGATAAGTAGTGGTCGGTCTGGATTTGTGGCGAAGGCAGAGTGACTGGCGGCTCAAATCTCGGTGGTATCTGATGGAGTCCAGGTGGACGGTGGCGTGACTGGAAATGATGGAATCGAGGTAGTGGATTTTTGAGGAGCAGCGTGGGTACTGAGGGCATGAAAATGAAGATGGGTTTGAAAATTGAATAAAGAGACACAGGTTTGTCGAGCATGTTTACTTCCCTAACTAACGTAATTAAATCTGATAATTTTATAATTGGTGTTAAACTTAGTTAGGGACAATCGAAGCAGTGTTGAGCTGAAGATAATGAAAACAGTCAGCCCATTAGTTTAAAGAGTAACTAGTTTCGCATTTATAATATAATCAAAGGGTTTTGATAATTATTAATTAATCGTTAAAATTGGATCTTATATAGAAAATGTAAATATGATGCAGGTGTTTATCGGATGTTTGAAGCAAATATGTGAGAGTAGGAAGAAACAGATGGGCCGAATCTTTTAATTAAAGTAATTAGTTTAGATAAAATTTTGATTAAGAAATGGTAGATTAATAAAATTACATATAACTATAAATGTTAATAACATATTCAATTATTGTCAGAATCGGACAAAAACAACTTGTGTAACGATCGTTTTCAACATTTGTTTAAACCAATGGGTAATATTGGTTGAGTAATTGGCAGTATATGGCCTATAAATCAATTGTTTTCTTAATATTGATTTACCGTCACGCGAATCGATAGAAGTGAAGTGATAAAATTTATTTTATAACTGAAGATAGATTTTTAAATCTATTATTTGAATAAAAGTTTATTAAAGGAAATAAATATTTATTATTTAAATTTATAAGAGTGTATTAAATGATTTTATAAAGTAGAATTTTATGTTAAAGAAGATTTATAAGCAAATGATCAAAAATTTGCCTAATGGTTAAGATTTAATTGGTTTTAAGAAACAACTAAATGAAATTATTTAAATTAATTATATTAATAATTAACTTAAAGGAAGGACTATATTCGGAAAAGGGTTAAAGAAATAGTCGTGTTTTGAGTTGACTAAGTCGACCGTTTTAACAGGGATTGATTATTAAATTAATTTGTTTTAAATTAATCTAATGAAATGGTTTAATGAATATTTGTTTTAATTTTAAATAAGATTTCAAAAATAAATTCACTAATTGTTTTAGTTAATTAAGAAGTTAACCACTGCTATTGTAGTTAATTGTTGAAATAAATTATTATTTTAATTAATAATAATTTAGGAGATTACCATTTAATTAAAATTCATGTAAAAGTTTAATTAAGATAGCTTAAATTAATGTTTACTTAATGTTTGAATTAAGTAAAAAGGAAATTTAGGATAAAAAGGTTTATCTTAAACTAGAATTATATAAACAAAGTTTATATAATGGGATAAGGAATTAAAGTGTTAATTTTAAATTAACGTTACTTAATAGTGGAATTAAGTAATATGAAGGAAATTGAAATAAGATTTCAAGTGGGATATGGTTGAATGGATTAGAAAAAGGGATTGTTAAAAATGAATTTGGTAAAGAACCGAGTAATAGGATTTTGTAAAAATAATCCAAGTTATTAACACTAATTGTTTAAAGATGGTTAAAAGGTGATGTTTTCGTACGTAATTACTTAATCAATGAATTAAGCAATAATAGGTTATACTTAAAAAAAGATATTTTCAAAAGGTAAGAAGGTTTTATAACCCATATTTTAAATAAAATAATTTAATGAGATTTGTTTGATATTAGAATGAATATGGGTTTTTGGATTACAACTCATACCTATCTTAAGATAAGAATGTTGTTGATCAAGGTTTGAGAGGTAAATAAATACCCCAACTTGAACAACTTCAGAATTGTATAAGGATGATATTAGTTGTAGTGGGACAGAGGTTGAGAATAATTTATTATTTCCATATGATAAATAATAATGCAACGCTAATTTCAATATTTGAGAATATACATAATGAGATTTCCAAAGTAAAGGAAATGGGAAGATTTGACAATATATATATTTATATATATGATGATATTTCCAAAAGAAAAAGGAAAAAGTTGAGTTTTGAAATGAGTTTATTCTGAAAGAATAAGAGTTAGGCATTGTTTTCAAGTTATGATGTTTTATGTGAAATTTGATAAAACCAAAGTGGGAACATATAAATATATATATATGATTTAATACTAAGCAAATAAAATAGTTTTAAAATAATATTATCTTAAATAAGAAGTGAAATGTTATGTTGATATATCGAAAAGATTTTTAATTTTTAAATTAACTATTCGTTAATTATTTTTACATTAAAAGGCCAAGTAATTCTAAGTGTTGAATTAGTGAACTCATTTTATTTTCACGATTATTTATTTGATAGTTAAATAGCGACTATCAAATCTGGCCAATACGATTGTTAGTACGAAAAGACATGAATCGAATTTATATTCGAAAACAATTTCGAACCAGCAAATATGTGAAGATTCTGATTGAAGATGGAGCAATTGAAGAACGTCGATCTTCATGAGCGGAAAAACCACTTATTGAATTTCTCTGGTTAACTCCCAGAGATATTTTGGCGGTGATTCTGTCATGATTGAAATCTTCGGATTGCAAGGACTACTCTCTATTGATCCATAGGGTTATACCTAGGATGTAGTAGGAGAGTGCCTTCAGTTCATCCTGTTCCTGGATGACTTGTATGGACGGTGTCTAATAGATTATTTCCAAAGGAATCACGTACGTTGATTTTCTTCAAACGTACCAAGTTGTTGGCGTAGAAGGGAAACTTCTTTAGCTTAACAACTAGAGTATTTTTATGGAAATCAATTAGTGATTTTCTGGAGGATCTGACGATGTGGCATTCAGAGTGAATGGTGACCATATGTTCTAAAGATATCCATGACCTCAAGCCTCATCAACTGGAAAATGGCACAAAATCGGGTAGGTCGTATGGCTATGTGGGTTGCACCCATCAAAAGGGTATATCATTTCCTAATCTGGAGAAATCAAAATGCCTTCGGTTGTCCCTTTTTATTTTTGTATGTATGCTATCGGTTCGGTTGGCTGGCTCCCGACCGTGGTAATGATATATTCGGTACTCCCAAGAGAAGTGAGAGGTCGATCATGTTTAGCCTGGGTTGCAAGATATTCTTGTTGAACCCCAATGTATTCATCTTCGAAGGTACATTGTCAGAAAGGTGGTCCCATACCTTTCCAGGAAACCCATTCTTCAATAAGGGCCATGTTGTTTTGATTGCATACTATGCATGTGGAGCGTGAGATGGAAACGTTCTGCTAGATTGCTATTTATTTGTATTTAGATATTATTATAATATCAGAAAAGATATTGATTTCAAAAATGATTTGGGTTATCATAAGGTAAAAACTGTCCATATTTATGTGTGGATTTGGTCTTACGATTATCTTGTTTTTGAAAAGATTTTGATTTAAAATCAAGTTGTGTGATATCTTTAAACTTAGCGTGTTTTTCTCACTTTGGTTCACCAGATTGATCCGGCGTTTGAAATGCTCGGGTTAGACCGAGTTGTATAGGCAGAGAAGATACGAGCTGGAAGTGTTCAGACGTATGATATTATACCTAGTGTGTATTTCCACTGTGTGTTGTATATGGGGACAGAGTATTATTATTGTCCAGATGTGTTGATGTACTCTGATGATTGTAAGAATTTTTTCAAGCTCTCAATAAAGATTTAATTCTATATTATATTTTGTTCCGCTGCGACGTCAGACTCTGTGTTGTGTTGGTTCTTCTTCGTCTTCTTCTATTCTAATATTTCTCTCTTTCTTATCTCACTCTCTAATTTCTTTCTAATAATTATCTTCTTTTCTATGCAATTTGGTTTGAATGTGAGTTGTGATTATCGACTCAAAGGGTACAGGAAAGCCAGTATGTTACAGTGGTATTAGAGCTATTGGTTTAGCAACAACCTTGGCTCTATGGCACAATTCGATAGAGATAGGGTTAGCAATACCCTAGATTGAGTCTGAATGTGTGTGTGTATATATATATATATAAAGAGCGTATCTATAAATTTTATATACAAATGTTTTGTATTATGTTGTTTATTTGGTTCAAGTGTTGAGAAGCATTGAATTGATAATGGAGACAATATTGTTTTGTAAAGAGGGTAAATGAAATAATTTTACCTAAAAAATATTTTAATAATTTTATCAAAATATTAAGATATTAATTTGTTTGGTTGATTTGAATAAAAATTTAGATTTAATTATGAATTTGAAGGGTTTAATATAAAAAGAAGAATATGATGTATAGAGTTTGCGAATAAGATATATAATATGAGATTGAATGAATCAGAATTTGGTTAGGAAATTCAATTAGTTAATTGAATTTGGAATCAGAACTTAACTCGATTAAGTGAAATAAAGTTAAGAATGATATTGGAATTAAATAAAATAAATTTGGAATTTGAATTTATAATAATTAATGGAAATCGATTGGATATTAATCAATTGATGTTCAAATATGTTAAACCAAAGTAAATATTAATATTGAATGTAAATGCAATTGATTTACTTAGGTTAGTTGTGCATTGGTTGTTGATTGATTATTGATTGTATGTTGGATTGGTCGAAAATAATTCATCAATGGTTTGGAAAAAAAGAGTTGAATAAATTGAAAATAAAATTCCAGTATTATAAATTGGAATGGAACCATTATGAATAAAAACGGAATAATCAAACCCTGAAATTGCAAATGAATTGATGCTGCATGTTTGATTTTGGAAATCTGTATAATTATACATACTAAAAATGAAGTGTTATTTAAATATTTCATGTATTTGTCACTTATATGTGGAATTGAGTAAGTACAGGTGTTAGATGGTTATGAGACTAATTATTGTTGCGTAGACTGCACTTAAACTGAGCAAATATGCTCAATAGCGCTCGTAAAAAGTACGCCTACGCAAAATATAAATTTTGGTTTTTGATATTTGTTTTCCGACCGTGTGGGTCGACGTGTACATATTAATTGTTCCCGCGATATCGCAGATGTTACTCCGTACAGGGGAGATTCTACCGAATTTTTCTAGGAATTTTATGTGTTAGAAAATTTTCAATATTTTTGAAAATTTTATTTTACCATAATAAATTAGTTTTTGATTCAAAATAAATGGGTATTTTGAAGAATGAATGAGCTAATAACATTTCTTTCTACCTTAGTAATTTCGGGGACGAAATCCTTTTAAGGGGAAGGGTGTAATGACACAGATTTTTAGGTCATTTTAATTTAAATATTTAGATCTATTTAAATATTTTATTTGGTATATTAATGGATTTTAATATTTAATTCGTTTATTTAAAACGAAGTTTGAATGTTAAATTTTAAACGAGCTCGAAATGGAGTGGCAGTTCGTAATATTGGGTTTTGAACTTCAATCGAATATAAAGAATCCGTTTTAAGTCTGAATTCTGCGAAACAAGAAACATCAGAATCTTGTTGGTTATAATTTTCACATGGAAGAGAAAATTCCAAATTTCGTGTTATAAATTATTAGTTATGTCCAATTCAATTTTTAAAATAGTCGTTATGGAATTCGTTAATAAACGATAACGTTTATTAAATAAATTTAATAAGGATTTCAATATAGTTTAGATATCGATTACTCGAAATGTCAATATTGAGTTGTAAAATGCATATTGTTTATATTTGAAGCTGTATATAATATTTTATTTGGATATTCATGATAAAAATAATTTATTACTATTTTACTTGATTATTTTGGAATTTAATTAATATTCTATCGATATTTTAAAGGCCTTAGAAATAGCCAATTTTCAAACGACCTCCGTTTGCTATAAAACAAATTTTGTTGGATTCAGAACATCAAAACATAGCGTGCTGCAAATTTTGGGGCCAAACGGAGTTAATATGTAAGCTTACGGAATTTAATTGTAAACCAACAAATAATTTAAATTATAAAATATCATCGTTTTCCAAACGCAGTCAGATTTCGACCAAACAAATTTCATTGGATCTGTATTAGTATTTATTGTTACATTTCAAATTTGGTAGAAATCTGATTAACCATGTGATCGTGGAAACGTCAAACGCCCTTGTTTTTAATTAATCGTTTATATTATTTTGGCTAATTTAGACAGGGGTAACTTTAAAGGGATAAATGACTGACCAAAAGAACTCCGATTTAATGAAACAAATTTTTTTGGATTTGTAAGGAAAAGGTCTAATAAAATTTATGCGTGGTTATTATCTTGTGATATATACAGAACTTCTCACAAACGACCTTATAATTCTACGAAATCTGTACCAAGTACCATTGTGTCTGGAATATTTTTTAATGCTAGGATTATGAGTTTCGTCTCGATTTTACATCGTATTATTGGTTTTTAACACGATACTGCACGACGAAGTTTTGTTATATTATAATATTAATAAATTATTCCTTATCCTATTTTCTTTGGTCAATTGTTTCTGCGGTCAACCAAACAAATGAGTCGCCACGCATATTCTTAACGGCAGAAAACATCATTACACTCCTCCTCAATTATATTCCCCTCCTATCATCTATCCGACCAATGTTCAACTACAATATTATTGTGCTTGGTGAGCTCTACGAGATGGATGGTGGCGATCCATTTTAAGAAACTGTGGTGGCCGTAAGCAGCTCCGAAATGGTGCGCCTTTATGGATCAACTGGATGTGAACGGCAAGGAGTGGTCAGTCGGGATTTGTGGCGAAGGCAGAGTAACTGGCGGCGCGACTCTCGGTGGTATCTTATGGAGTCTAGATGGACGGCGGCGTGACTGGAAATGATGGAATCGAGGTGATGGATTTTCTGAAGAATTAGTGTGTACGACTTAAGCAAGATCTTTATATGGATATAGCTGAATGGTATATAATAAACTAACTAGTAAGCTACAATAGTTACGCTGATAAAACTTAGATATAGAAATATATCACAAATAAAATAAAGTGTAGTAAGTAAAGACACCAGGAATTTTATACTGGTTCGGACTTCCCACCCTATGTCCAGTCCTGAAGCTCCTCTTCAGAATCAACTATCACGTCCTCTCTTAATCCGGAGGAATAGGTCTCAATACACCCAAGCACCAACAAGGATGTCCACGCCTGAGCACCTACATAGGACTTCACAATTTACAAGTGTTTTGACTTTTTGAATGTGTTCTGTAATCAACACGAATAGTCACAATAAAGCACAACCTTCCTATAGTCTTATTATCAAGTATTTGAAGTGTATGTGAAGATTGAAGGAAGTATGTTGCTTGTTGAGTCAAGAGATTTGAAATATTATCAAAGATTCAACAAGTAATTTGAATTTAAGTGAGCTTTAGAATGCAGTGAGTATAGAAGTGCAAATCAGAAATTACAGAGAATATATAAGAATCGGTGATTTGGAAAACATGTTTGTAGTGCTTATATAATTGTAGAAGAGTAGTATTCTTTCATGAAAAGTTTCAGCAAAGAGTTGTATCCATTTTTTTCATAATTAAAGAGGAACCTCTTCATGAAAGAAGGTGACTCTTAATAAATACGACTGTTAATCTCTAATCAGTCGACTGGTAGAAATGGCATCAGTCGAATGGTTAAGAATAAACTTTGTATATATATTTAAATATGCTTCAGCAACTAGCTGTTACTGGACTTCTAGTCTGTGACCAATCGACTGGTTTGATTTCTACCAGTCGACTGGTTACAGAACTAGTCCAGTATCAGATGGTATATGAAGCATATATATATACACACACATTCGTGCATTCGTGTTATACTTCGAGGATAGATTTTAACATAATTCTAACACGACTCAATACGTATATATTTATATAAACCTAGATCCTTGACATGATTTTCATTATTGTCATTAATTGAAATTCTCGTGAATCAACATTCTCCCCCTTTTTAATTGATGACAACATATTGCATTCATGTTGAAAAATTGAATTTCTCCCCCTAAATATATGTTTGTATATATATTTTGCTCCTTCTGAATCTCTGCAACATTTTGTTAGTTCAAATATTTAAACTTACTGTTCGGATTCCTGCAACAAATTGTTAGTGCATATATATTTTTAATGAGTAAATCCATCGTTACGAGCATATATAATATTCTCCCCCTTTGTCATCGATTAAAAAGTATTAGACAATAGCAAAGTTATCGAATAAATAGTATAACCTTTTAATGGTCTTTTAAGGAAACAATTCCTAATTCTCTTCGAAGTCTTATGAAAGATTACTCTAAAAGGTGTTTAGTAAATATTTCAGCAATTTGATTTTCCGAGTTTACAAACTCTAAATTAATGATTTTTTTTTCAATATTATCTCTCAAAAATGATGTCTTATATCAATGTGTTTAGTTCTAGAATGTTTTACTGAATTTTAAATAAATTTATTGTGCTTGTATTGTCGCAATAAATTATGGAATTAGACAAACTAATGTTAAAATCCTTTAGTGTTTGCTGCATATATATTACTTGAGCACAAGCTAGAGCAACAGATATATATTCAGCTTCATATATTGATAGCGAAACACCATTTTGTTTCTTGCTAAACCAAGATATAAGTGATTTACCAATAAAGTGACATCTTCCGCTTGTACTTTTACGATCTTTTCGTGATCCTCCAAAATCAGCGTCACTATATGAAACTAATTCGAAGGAACAATCTTTTGGGTAGACAAGTCCAAAATCTTTGGTACTACTAAGATAACATAGTATACGTTTTACTGCACTCAAATGTAATTCTTTTGGATTAGCTTGAAAATGAGCACATAAGCAAATACTCATTATAATATCTGGTCTACTAGCAGTTTAATACAAAAGTGAACCTATCATGCTTCTATATAACTTTTGATCCACACTTTTACCATTTTCATCTTTATCTAAGTGTGTCGTCATGCTCATTTATGTAGGCTTACTTGTAGTGTTTTCCATTCCAAAACATTTTATTAGATTAGTGCCATATTTTTCTTGATTAATGAAATTTTTATCTGATAATTATTTAATTTGCAAACCCAGAAAGTAAGATAGCTCACCCATGTGCGACGTCTCAAATTCATTGGTCATTATTTTTGAAAATTCCTGACATAATTGATCATTTGTTGTACCAAAGATAATGTCGTCGACATATGTTTGCACTATTAAAATATCTTTATTAGCTTTCTAAATAAAAAGTGCTTGATCATCCTTTCCAATTTGAAATCCTGACTCTAATAAATAGTTTCTGAGATGTTCATACCAAGCATGAGGTGCTTGTTTTAAACCATATAATGCCTTTTTCAATTTGAAAACATGGTCAGGAAATTTTTCATGAGCAAATAGTAGAGGTTGTTCAACATATACTCTTTCTTTAATATAACCATTTTGAGAAAGCATTTTTAACATCCATTTGATATAGTTTAAACTTATGGTAACAAGTGATGCTAATAAAATTCGAATTGCTTCTAGTCGTTCGACTAGAGCAAACGTTTCTTTGTAATCTACGCCTTCTTCTTGATTGTAACCTTGTGCAACAAGTCTAACATTATTTCTAGTAATATTACCCAATTCATCTGCATTATTTTTGTAAACCCATTTTGTTCCAATAACAATTTGATCACTCGGCCTTGGAACTAACTCCCAGACTTCATTACGTTCAAACTGGTTTAATTCTTCTTGTATGACAATTATCCAATTATCCAATTATCATATATAGATGCTTCTCTAGGGTTTTTGGGTTCGATATTTTATAAAAAGGCTACATTACTTACTGAATTAAGTTGACTTCTTGTTCTTACCTTTGAAGTTATTCCTCCAATAATATTTTGAGTTCGATGGTCTCGTAATATCCTTAGTGGAGATCTAACTTCATTAACAGGAATATTTTGATTATCGATATCATCTTGAATTTTTGTAGTGTTGTTTTCTATATTATTATGAACAGTGTTTTCATCATCTCTATATATATCTATATCATCGTCAAGAGAAGAACTATTTTTCAAAATATTTGAATTAAACGAATTTTGAATAAGATTTTCATCAAATGAACCATGAAGTGATTCTTCTATTTTACAGGTTCTTTTATTGAAAATACTGAGACGACCCGAACTTCCCCGTGAGGGAAAGCCCGGATTGAGTTAAGAACACGAAAAATCAGAACACAAACAGAAGAACATTTCATTTCTTATTATAACAATTCCATCAGAATACAAGAATATTATAGAGTATGAATGAATAAAATACATTTGATAAATATCAGAGATTTACAAATTACAATGCAGCGGAAAACAATACAAAACACAACTGAAAGGAATATATGGATACAGAGCTTTCCGAATATCATTCCATCTGTAAACCAGTATCCTATGAATATAAATCTGCAAAACCAAAACTACTAGCTGCCCGTGTGGAAAATAGGGGCACCCAGAGTTTATGTTAAAACAATAAACTCCAGGTCAGTCATGTGACTGGTGTGAGAACTAAAACAGTTATTTAAAACTTTACTTTAAAATCAGATATATCAAGGGACCACGCCGTATAACACGGAACGGGATTCCTCCCAAGAATACCAGTGCGTATAACAAAACAGCGCGATGCTTTTTGGAAAAATGAAGCTATTATAAGACCCAGGTCCCATCACACAATGCAACGCAAGCCGGAGGATAGGGTTTTCCCTTATAATAGCCAAACATGCTTGGTACGCTAAAACAAATCATTTGATACTATTATAAGTACATAGTGTGTAAAACAACTTTAAATACAAATGTATCAATCCAGACGGCATGGGTACCATATATCATGTCGCCAATACTAGGCTCTACAATCAAAACCAAAATGTCACGTATTGGAAGCGGGATTTCCGTCTATGAACCAAGGAAAGGGATCATCCTTACCGATTCGAGACAATCTAGCCTATGTCTCAGGGGCCAGACACAGGTGGGCCCTTGGATCATCAAGGTCATTCCACACGGAGTGGATTAAAATACCTGAATACTGCGTTTCCCCGCCCTATTGGGCGTACATCTGGTCTGTATAAAGACCATCCATCGGCTCCGCAGAGACCAAAATAACCAAGGTGCCTCGCTATCCATCATTCACATAAGTAAAACGCCAGGGCTTGGAAAATTCTTACACCACTCCTAGCTAGAAGGAAACACATGCCCTCCCTGAGGTCCTCTCCCATTTCTGGTTCACACCGGGGTGCAAGGCTCGCGAATTAACGTTACACAAAGCTGTGCTATATTAAAGCCGTGCTTTGACATCAACAACAGGACTCTTCTTTTCAACAGAAGCCTTGATCATTTGCATCTCAGCATGCCACACAGGCAATTCACGCTATGCAACCGATGTATATCAATCACACAGAATGAAATCCAATGTTAGACACACATCCATTTACAAGTTCGTTCTATAACAGCCCGCAAATCCGTAACATCCGAGTTGACTATATACATCATACATCCAACTCAAATATCACGAAAATACTGAACATTTTTTTTAGAAGAAAGAGATAGAAGAAGAACAGAAATAACAACACAGAATCTCACATCGCAGCGGAACAAAATATAATATATTATAACTTTTGAAATACAAAATCTCAACTGTATAACATACACTTATCAGAGTACAACACTTACAACACAACGGAACAACACTATAACTAGATAACGCTGAAACCTCCTGCTCCAAGCTCCTTTAGATATATCTAAAAAATCCTGAACTACTTGACTGCCCGTAAAAATTTAGGCACCCAAGAGTTTAGGTAGAACAAAACAAATAAACTCCGGGTCAGTCATGGGACTGGTATGAGTAAACAGTTTAAAACAGTTTCAGAAAACTAAATGATATCTCATAAGACCACGCCGTATAACACGGAACGGGTTTTTCCCTTATGAACATCCAAACACTTGATTTAACTTTCAAAATCCCTTTGAAAGGAACGATAGCTTTATATCAAAACTCCTTTGATATTATAATAGCGTCTAAATCAAGTAAATATAATCTAGTGGAATGTTTGCATCTCACGTTCCACATATATATACAATCAAAACCGCAAGCACGTATTGGGTAATGGATTTCCAACTATGACAAGGTATGGAACCACCTTTCGCTGGTATATCTCTAGAGGAGAATACACCGAGTTCAACAAGAACATCTTGCAACTCAGCCACACATGACCGACCACCCATTTCGCTTGAGTGTATCGAATGTATATCACCAACGGTTGGGATCAGCAACCGTTTCCCGAATGGGACAGCATCGACAATAGATTTTTAGAAGTAAATGAAACTCTAGATCAGGTGATTATACAGCCTAATAGGTGCGACCTACATAGCCATGCTGCCTGCCCGATTTCTGTCATTTACCGGTTGATGAGGCTTGAGGTTACGATTCATCATCGCATCAGGTTCACTTTGAATGCCACATTGTCAGATCCATCGAAAATCACTAATTGACGTCTACAACAGTACATTACGTGTCAGCTAAAAGAAGTTTCCTCCTCCGCTTCCACTCTTGGTACAGTTTAAGAAATCAATGTACATGACCTTTCTGGAAATACTCTGTCAGACATTCATCCATACAAGTCACCCAGGAACAGGATGAACTGAAGGCACTATTTCTATTAATAGAAAAAGTCCTTGCACTCTACTCCGTCTTCGATTATCTTTATATAATCTGATTCGCACGCTACTGCCGATATGGAGTGGTTCTTCGGATAATAATCCAACCGGTCTCTCCATATTGACAACGATGGTCAAAACTTCGATAGTCTGTGATTTAACTATCGAATAAAAACAAGTGTTTCGATAGTCGATGATTTAACTATCGAATAAAACAAGTGTTCATACAAACATCCAACAATCACTGATCCTTTAATTAATATTCCATTAATTAAATCTCTTCTCTATTTCTTATCAATATTTGTTAACCAAATATTTTCAATAACCATATTGGCCTTATACGTTATTTGGAAAACATTTCCATATATCGCCTTCTTTTATTTTCTAAACTTTAGAAAATATATGTTATTTATAATTGGAAAATATTCCAATTACTTATCTCTTTTCCAATCTCGTTTATTCCTATACTTAGGAAATATTTATTATTCTATTTCCCAGCTTACAATTATTTGGGTTAAAACGGATGTTGTGTAAAACATCGTTACGACAACCCAAATACTATATTCAACTAACTCTTATCTAACATTGATCTTCGAGCCTGAAATCTTACTGTTCATTTGTTAATAATGCAATCAATCAAGTTGGGGTATAACTACCTTACAGACCTTGACTGAATAACATTTATAACGTCAAAACAGATATGACTACTTACTCGAACAATCAATAACATACAACTACTTCTTTACCTTTAAACACGTATACACTTTTTCTTTCTATTCTTACTAAATTTTATTCTTATACTTCCTTTTTGATTATACTTTTCTATTTCTAAGTTCGTTTTCTTACCGACTTCTATATATATCGATACGTTGATTTCTAACTATCAAATTATCTTAAAAATATTCTATCTCCTTAAATTCCCGGAAAAATTCGCCATAACCTCCTTTGTACCGGGAGCATCGGGAAAATCCCCAAACTGCCACACAGGCCTCTCTGATCAAAAAGCAAAAGGAAAAGCCAAGCGGCTAGCCAATACGGCGCATAAAATCTCATATATGAATTAAATACGTACCTTTTTGTCGGGCATTCTATTCATATACCTTCTAACACTTTATTCCAAACCTGTCTCCTGTATGTCTATACCTGTCCAATCTATTTTAACTATACCAATCGTTTTAACTCGATTTGTTAATTAAATATATTAATTAACTTCTTAGTCTATTACACTTCTATTTATCCAAATCTATTTTCTTCTATTATTCAAATCCTATAATATAAATCCCATTTGAATTCTATATTCAAATTCTATATTATAAACCCCCTTTGAATTTCTATATTCAAATTCTATATTATATACCCCATTTGAATTCTATATTCAAATTCTATATTATAAATCCCATTTGAATTTTATATTCAAATTCTATAGTTAAACGCCATTTGAATTCTGTTATTCAAATTCCGTATTATAAATCCCATTTGAATTCTATGCCTTATTTATACAGTGTTTATAACTTCACTTAAAATCCCACATTATATATATTTAAAAACAAAGTTTATAAATTTATTTCAAATCCCACATTTTCATTTATAAACAAAGTTTATAATTTCAATTCAAATCCCATCTTTTCATTTATAAACAAAGTTTATAATTTCAATTCAAATCCCATCTTTTCATTTATAAACAAAGTTTATAAATTCAATTCAAATCCCATCTTTCATTTATAAACAGAGTTTATAAATTCAATTACTTGTTTTATATATCTTCAAAACAAGTTAATATTTTCTATAGTTTTATTAAAAATTCAAATTCTATTTATAAAAATAGAATTCCCTTTTTATATCTCAAATACCCTTTCAGGGTATTTTATAAATCAATATCCCAAGCCCCATTGATATTTTAAACAATTCAATCAACCAATTGTGACGGCCCGCCCCGCAACAACCGACACTTACTCCAAAAGTGTGCTGTACACATGTCCAGTTAGCACGAAACGGGTCGCCAGAAGGAAAAAGGAATAAGGAAATGAACATACAAAGAACCTGTAAAATGTCTCACAGCGCATAGAACAAAATATAATAATAACATACTTGACATAAAACAGGAGAGACAGTGCATAAGCTGAAAATCAGAACTAAACATCATAGCAGCGAAAATTCAGAATACAGCTTATTACAACTTTCAAACTGTCTCAAAGAAAAAGTAAGATAAATGAGGTACACTACTAATGCCCAAGTAGCGACCACCAACGACACAGGGAGAATGTGTATATATATATATGTATGTATCATACGTGGAAGCCTCCTGCCCGCCTCCGAGTCAGCTACTCGCGCATCACCAGCTAACCTGTCTCTAGTCTGCTCGTGTGAGCACCCAGAGTAATAAGAAGAGACATAAAACTCTGGGTCAGACATAAAGCCTGGTATGAGCGATAAGCATCTAAAGTGAACAATAACAGGTAGACTAAAACATACCTGAACCTGGACCTGCAACCAAAGAGTTAGCACTACATACTGTACAACACTCTAAGGTACCATATCAAACGGTGTAAGGATACGGAGGTGGGGGAGGTGTGCATGTCATAGGGATGGCAACAATCAAACATAGCATCCAACCTCACATCTCTCACTCAGTGCGTAAAGCATACGATATTCACCACTTCGATCACCCAACATACCTTGCTACGATCACTTTGCCCCCATGAAGTCATAAATGGCTTCACTGCACTGATAACGTAGCCACAAATCCTTTGCTATGTCCTCTTTGCCCCATGGAGTCACAAGAACCCCACTGCACTGGCTCATAGCCTTACTAATCCTTACTATGTCCACTCTGCCCCCATGGAGTCACAAGAACCCCACTGCACTGACTCATAGTCTTACTACGCATCACCTTGCCCCTCAGGTCGTAATGACCCTACTGCACTAATAACGTAGTCTTGCTACCATCACTTTGCCCCTCATGTCATAATGACCCTACTGCACTGATAAGTAGCCCATCATCCATTTTCAGTGGTGAATCAAAGTTATGAACGTCGACAACTCCTTAGCACACGTCCCGCAGCAAAGTCCAACCATGAAGTGAACTCATTAGTTCCCAACTGGATCCTGAGCTCTAACTTCCATTTGGACTACCTTTGCATCTCGGGTTATTGGTCATCACCAGATCGGATCGGGTCGTAGCCTTCAGATCGGATCGGTTCGGAGTCCCGTTTCCTCGTCACCACGGTTCGGACCGAGTTCCTTCATTTGGATCGGGTCACGCCATCAACTCGTGGTCCTCCAGCTCCATCGGATCGGTTCGAGTACCCCTCATCGGATCGGGTCGGGGTCTCCAAGTCAATCGCCACGGATCGGTTCGTGACAAGCTCCTTCGGATCGGGTCGTGGTCCTTTAAGCGGTTCGGGTCGGAAAGCACTTCTCCAAGTCGACGGATCGTGCTCACCCTTCATGGCGGATCGGGTCGGGACTGCTGGCGCGGTTCGGACTCGTGCTTTTCTTCCCATCGGATCATGTCCTCGATTCGGATCGTGGCATGTGCCCACGATCGGTTCGGGTCGGGTAAAGGGGGTCCAATCCGATCCTGCCTGCAATTTCCTGCAGTTCTTCCAGCGAGCAGTTTACGCCATTCGACGGCGTTTTCGACCATTCTAACTATTCTAATCAATCACAAAGCATACCATACAGTCATAGCAACATGTACAAGTGAGCACAAACATCAAAACAACAATCATAGCATGTAAAATGGATCAAACTTACCCAAAATCCCACATTTCCCCTTAAGCATGTTTAGGTGAAACTAATGATAGGATTATCAAAACTTAACCAAATTAACCCAAATTCATATCAGAGGTCTAAAACATCATTCCGAATTTTATGAACATTTTTCCAGAATTTTATCATGTTTAAATTCGCTAATTAACACTAATCACCCCTAATTAGCCATAATTAATGCAAAACTATGCAAATCACTCACCTTAGCCACAAAATAAACTAAGATCTGAAACAATTCTCTGATTTGATGTGAATCTCAATGCCAAACAGCAGCTCCAATGTTGATTTGGTGAAGATCTTCCTTGATTAGGGATTGCTAAGCCAAATCCTTGACTAAAAGATGATTTGGAGGTGATTTAGAGATTGGAGGCCATTTTTAGGGTTCCTTGGTGATAAGTGGAGGCTAGAAAACTGAAATGGAATGATTTTCCATCTCATTTCAGCCCTCCCATAACCCTAATCCCGAAATGGGTTATGGGCCTACTCACTAATCACCCGATTTGGCCCGGTTAAGCAGTTTTTCACCCTCCAAACCTTGTTTCAGCCATATCTCCCAAACGGTAAGTCCGTTTGGCTATTATGACCACTCTACGGAAAGGTAAACCATCAAACGAATCTAATGGAAGTGGTTTCAGGTCAAAATTCCTTTCCAATCAAAAGTTATGGCCAAAACAGTACCAACTAGGGGCAAAATGGTCATTTAAAAATCGAAAAAAATCATGAACATGGGAAATGACTCTAATAGATGTTTCCCAAAGTTACATGACCATACGACTTCATACGGGAAAGAAATAAATATCCTACGATCCCCCGATACGTAGGATACAGGTCATACACTCTTCCCCCCTTAAGAAATTTCGCCCTCGAAATTCCCTAATCAAAACACACACAAAGGTCCTGCATGCCTATCAATCATAAAACAACAACCGAACATGTAAAACAAGCAAAATAAGTCTATCCTAGCATGCGGAATAACTAAATCGCAAAGTAAATCTTACCAGGCAAAGAGTTCTGGATATGCCTTCCTAATGCTCTCCTCTGTCTCCCAAGTACAATCATTCTCGTCCTCGCCCCACTGAACCTTGACAAGCTTCACCGCCTTCCTTCGAAGTTGCCTTGTATCGTGCCCCACAATACGAATCGGCTTGCGGTTCTCAACCGCCTCGGGTTCTACTTCGAAGTCCTCTAACTGATCAGGTGAAATAGTCACATCTGAGTCGTGAACGAACTTCCTTAGTTGGGAAACATGAAATACGTTGTGAACTCCCGCCATTTTCTCTGGTAAGCCAATTCTATAAGCCAAATTCCCGACTAATTCAAGAACAGGGAATGGGCCAACAAATCTTGGTGCTAATTTGCCTCTCCTGCCAAATCGAATTACGCTCTTTAACGGAGAGATCTTGACGAACACCAAGTCGCCAACGGAGAATTTCAAGTCTCTTCTCCTCTTATCAGCATAGCTTTTCTGCCTGTCTTGAGCAGCTTTCATTCGTTGCTGAATGATCTTAATCTTATCTGAAGTTTCTCTCACCACATCTAGTCCAAGCATAAACTTCTCGCCAGTCTCTATCCAACATGATGGTGAGTTGCACGGTCTTCCGTACAAAGCTTCATATGGAGCCATACCGATACTGGATTGGTAGCTATTATTATATGCAAATGGTCATCCCATGATCCACCAAAATCCAATATACAAGCTCTCAAAAGATCTTCCAATATACGATTCACCCTCTCCGTCTGACCGTCGGTCTGAGGATGATATGCGGTACTGAGATGTAATCCTGACCCTAGAGCCTCTTATAAGCTCTTCCAAAACCCACTAGTGAACAACGGGTCTCGGTCACTCACAATGCTTTTGGGTACTCCATGAAATCTCACTACCCACTTCATATACAATTCTGCCAACTTGGCTGCCGTTCTGGTTGATTTAACTGGTATAAATCTTGCACTTTTAGTCAATCGATCCACAATTACCCAAATGCTATCATATCCCGATCTAGTCCTTGGTAGGCCATCGATGAAATCCAACGAGACTTGCTCCCATTTCCATTCGGGAATTTCTAATGGTTGCAACAAACCACTAGGTTTCTTTTGCTCGGCTTTAACTAGCTGGCAATTCATGCATTTGGATATAAACTTCCCAACGTCTCTTTTCATCCCTTCCCAGTAGTAAGTCTATCTCATGTCTCGATACATCTTATTACCACCGGGATGTACAGTCAGTTTTGAGTGATGACATTCTCTAAGCACTTCATCTCTCAAACCATTCACGTTGGGCACAACTAGTCTTCCATTCTTCCGGAGCCGTCCATCTCGATCAATCCCATACACACTCATCTCCTCATCGATACCCATCTCTAACTTGGAGATGATTTCCAATAGGTTAGGATCGTCCCTCTGACTGGAACCAATCCGCTCTATCAAAGTGGGTCTGATCGTCAAACTAGCTAGCATAACTGGATCCAATTCGCACCTTGGTCTGAAATCAAACCCCGCTATATACTCCAGTTGCTTCCATTCAAGAAACATTGCCCCTAAGCTGGCATGTCTCCTACTCAAGGCATCGGCTACCGCATTACCCTTCCTAGGTGTGTATGCGATATCAAAATCATACGAAGCCAAGAACTCTAGCCATCTCTGCTGACGGAGATTCAGATCTTTCTGGGAGAAGAGATACTTTAACGATTTATGATCGGTAAACAACTCAAATCTTTCTCCCAAGAGATAATGTCTCCACATCTTCAGCGCAAACACAATCGCTGCTAATTCCAAATCATGGGTAGGATACTTCTTCTCATGCGGCTTTAGCTGTCGACTAGCATAAGCTACAACCCTACCTCCTTGCATCAATACTGCACCCAGTCCGGTACCACAAGCATCCGTGTATACCGTCATCTCTTCATTCCCTTTAGGAATGACTAACACTGGCGCACGCGTCAACTTCTCCTTTAGACTTTTGAAGGCATCCTCACACACTCCGTCCCAGACGAAGGACTGATTCTTCTTAGTCAACTGAGTCAACGGTGCTGCAATCTTGAAGAAGTCCTGGATAAACTTACGATAATATCCAGCTAATCCCAAGAAACTTCTTACATCTGTTGCATTCTTGGGCGTAGGCCAATCCTATACCGTAGCCACCTTCGCAGGGTCCACGGCAATACCACTCTCTGAAACAACATGACCCAAGAATCTCACTTCTCTTCTCCAAAAGTGACACTTAGATAATTTCGCTTTCAATTGGTGTTTCCTCAACACCTCCATCACTATCCTCAAGTGTCCCCTGTGTTCCTCCTCTGTCCTTGAGTAAACAAGGATATCATCCACGAACACAAGAACAAACTTATTCAACTGATCTCTGAATACTCGATTCATAAGATCCACAAAATAGGCTGGTGCATTGGTCAACCCAAATGGCATGACCAACCACTCATAAAATCCAGACGGCGTCCTAAATGCCGTTTTCGGAACACTCTCATCCGCTACTCGTAGCTGATGAAATCCTGTCGCGAGGTCTAACAGGGAGAACACTCTAGCTCCTTCCAGTTGATCAAACAAATCATCTATTCGCGGTAGAGGATACTTATTCTTCCTCGTTACCTTATTCAACTCGCGATAGTCCACACACAAACGAAGGGAACCATCTGCCTTAGTGGCAAACACAACTGGTGCTCCCCACTCGGAGACACTCCTTCTAATAAATCCCTTCTTCAAAAGATTGCTGACTTGCACCCCGAGCTCTCGCTGCTCCCTTGGTGCCATACGACGAAGTGGCATCACTATAGGTCTGGCATCTTTCACTAAATCAATACGGAACTCAATCTCTCGGTGTGGTGGAAGCCCGGTCACCTCCTCGAAGACGTCCGGATACTGGCCAACCACGGGCACATCTGACAACTCATCCTGCGGGATGTCGAGGGAATTTACAAAACTATCCATAACCCCATCACTAGGTAGACTACCAAACACTACCCTCCGCCCATCATCCGCCCTCACTGTCACCAAAAAGCCCTCACAGTCTACCACCACCCCGTATCTTTGGAGCCAATCGACTCCCAGTATAATGCCATACCCAGTAAAGCCCAAAACAAAGAAATCACAAACAAACATACATCCATGACTCGATAAGACCAAATTCCTGCAAATCATACTAAGGCTAGTCGAACCACCAATCAGGTTCGTCACAACCAATGGTCTATCGACTATCGCGGGTTCCAGTCCCAACCTATCTACCAGGTCACTAGATATGAAGGAACGGGAAGCCCCAGTATCAAACAAAACTCGAACTGGTATATCATAAATAGAAAGCATACCTTGAATAACAACATTCTTTCCTTTCTCCGCCGCAGTTGGGGCATTCGACGAAGAAGGAACAGCATCAATAGCATATGCTTTCACAATCTGCTTCTCCTTAAGAGGTTGCGGACACTTATCCTTTTGATGTCCCACTTGACCACAGTTGTAGCACTTCCTTTCCGCTGGCTTGGCCCGACATTCCTTAGCATAATGGCCCTTCTTTCCACAGCTGAAGCACTCAACATCCTTCTTGCTCTTTTTCTGGCCACCTTTTGATTGGTCCTGCTTCCTCTTATTCTGAGAATTATTCTTGCCTCCACCGCCTTCTTGCGGCTTTGGCCCTTCTGCAGATGCAGCCTCAGTCTTTGACTTAGGGTAAAGACTCTCTGATCTCAAAGCTTTCCCCACGATCGATTCAAAAGTCTCATCGACGTGGTTGATAAGCCTTTCCCCCAAGTATCCATCCAAACCAGTAATGAACTTCTCATTCTTCTTTTCAGGAGTATCGATAAGAGACAGTCCATACTTCGACAAAGTGTCGAACTCAGCAATATAATCAGAAACTGCCCTTCCGTTCTGCTTGAGTTCCAAGAACCTCTTGAACAATACTGACTTCTGGGCAGCCGGAATAAACTTCTCGCTAAAGCGAGCCTTGAACTGATCCCAAGTAACCTGATCCTCTGGAGTAGTTGTTCTAATGGCATTCCACCAATTCATCGCTTGCCCTTGCAGCTGACGAGACGCTAGCCTTCTCTTCATCGCATCCTCAAGACCCAAGTCATCGAAGATATGGTCACAGTTATCCATCCAATCTTGAACATCTGTGGCCGACTCCGTTCCGTGGAACGGCTTTCCACCAAGATTAGTGTAATCTTTGCACAACTTGGCGAAATCGACCCTGGGCGCCTGCACTACTGGGCCAACACCAAGTCCGGGATTGGGAACTGCCCCTTGCACTTCTCTAAGCATGTCTCTCATGAGGTTAGTAAACATAGCCCTCATGTCAGCGGCATTCCCTTGGTTGGTTCCTCTACCAACACCCCTCATGTCTCGGCTCATCGTCAATCTGAAAAAGGGAAACGATTAACGACCCCATAGTGGTGCTAGTGCAGTGCGACTTCATCTTTATACTACTAATAGTATATACATATATAGCTTTTGAAAACCAAAATAATCACAAATACGCACTCTCATATACGTACTATCTCTCCCTAGTGTCTTTCCCTAGGTTAACTACGCAACCTAGAGCTCTGATACCAAGTGTGACGGCCCGCCCCGCAACAACCGACACTTACTCCAAAAGTGCGCTGTACACATGTCCAGTTAGCACGGAACGGGTCGCCAGAAGGAAAAAGGAAGAAGGAAATGAACATACAAAGAACCTGTAAAATGTCTCATAGCGCATAGAACAAAATATAACAATAACATACTTGACATAAAATAGGAGAGACAGTGCATAAGCTGAAAATCAGAACTAAACATCATAGCAGCGGAAATTCAGAATACAGCTTATTACAACTTTCAAACTGTCTCAAAGCAAAAGTAAGATAAATGAGGTACACTACTAATGCCCAAGTAGCGACCACCAACGACACAGGGAGAATGTGTATATATATATATATATGTATGTATGTATCATACGTGGAAGCCTCCTGCCCGCCTCCGAGTCAGCTACTCGCGCATCACCAGCTAACCTGTCTCTAGTCTGCTCGTGTGAGCACCCAGAGTAATAAGAAGAGACATAAAACTCTGGGTCAGACATAAAGCCTGGTATGAGCGATAAGCATCTAAAGTGAACAATAACAGGTAGACTAAAACATACCTGAACCTGGACCTGCAACCAAAGAGTTAGCACTACATACTGTACAACACTCTAAGGTACCATATCAAACGGTGTAAGGATACGGAGGTGGGGGAGGTGTGCATGTCATAGGGATGGCAACAATCAAACATAGCATCCAACCTCACATCTCTCACTCAGTGCGTAAAGCATACGATATTCACCACTTCGATCACCCAACATACCTTGCTACGATCACTTTGCCCCATGAAGTCATAAATGGCTTCACTGCACTGATAACGTAGCCACAAATCCTTTGCTATGTCCACTTTGCCCCATGGAATCACAAGAACCCCACTGCACTGGCTCATAGCCTTACTAATCCTTACTATGTCCACTCTTCCCCATGGAGTCACAAGAACCCCACTGCACTGACTCATAGTCTTACTACGCATCACCTTGCCCCTCAGGTCGTAATGACCCTACTGCACTAATAACGTAGTCTTGCTACCATCACTTTGCCCCTCATGTCATAATGACCCTACTGCACTGATAAGTAGCCCATCATCCATTTTCAGTGGTGAATCAAAGTTATGAACGTCGACAACTCCTTAGCACACGTCCCGCAGCAAAGTCCAACCATGAAGTGAACTCATTAGTTCCCAACTGGATCCTGAGCTCTAACTTCCATTTGGACTACCTTTGCATCTCGGGTTATTGGTCATCACCAGATCGGATCGGGTCGTAGCCTTCAGATCGGATCGGTTCGGAGTCTCGTTTCCTCGTCACCACGGTTCGGATCGAGTTCCTTCATTCGGATCGGGTCACGCCATCAACTCGTGGTCCTCCAGCTCCATCGGATCGGTTCGAGTACCCCTCAGCGGATCTGGTCGGGGTCTCCAAGTTAATCGCCACGGATCGGTTCGTGACAAGCTCCTTCGGATCGGGTCGTGGTCCTTCAAGCGGTTCGGGTCGGAAAGCACTTCTCCAAGTCGACGGATCGTGCTCACCCTTCATGGCGGATCGGGTCGGGACTGCTGGCGCGGTTCGGACTCGTGCTCTTCTTCCCATCGGATCGTGTCCTCGATTCAGATCGTGGCATGTGCCCACGATCGGTTCGGGTCGGGTAAAGGGGGTCCGATCCGATCCTGCCTGCAATTTCCTGCAGTTCTTCCAGCGAGCAGTTTACGCCATTCGACGGCGTTTTCGACCATTCTAACTATTCTAATCAATCACAAAGCATACCATACAGTCATAGCAACATGTACAAGTGAACACAAACACCAAAACAACAATCATAGCATGTAAAATGGATCAAACTTACCCAAAATCCCACATTTCCCCTTAAGCATGTTTAGGTGAAACTAATGATAGGATTATCAAAACTTAACCAAATTAACCCAAATTCATATCAGAGGTCCAAAACATCATTCCGAATTTTATGAACATTTTTCCAGAATTTTATCATGTTTAAATTCGCTAATTAACACTAATCACCCCTAATTAGCCATAATTAGTGCAAAACTATGCAAATCACTCACCTTAGCCACAAAATAAACTAAGATCTGAAATAATTCTCTGATTTGATGTGAATCTTAGTGCCAAACAGCAGCTCCAATGTTGATTTGGTGAAGATCTTCCTTGATTAGGGATTGCTAAGCCAAATCCTTGACTAAAAGATGATTTGGAGGTGATTTAGAGATTGGAGGCCATTTTTAGGGTTCCTTGGTGATAAGTGGAGGCTAGAAAATTGAAATGGAATGATTTTCCATCTCATTTCAGCCCTCCCATAACTCTAATCCCGAAATGGGTCATGGGCCTACTCATTAATCACCCGATTTGGCCCGGTTAAGCAGTTTTTCACCCTCCAAACCTTGTTTCGGCCATATCTCCCAAACGGTAAGTCCGTTTGGCTATTATGACCACTCTACGAAAAGGTAAACCATCAAACGAATCTAATGGAAGTGGTTTCAGGTCAAAATTCCTTTCCAATCAAAAGTTATGGCCAAAACAGTACCAACTAGGGGCAAAATGGTCATTTAAAAATCGACAAAAATCATGAACATGGGAAATGACTCTAATAGATGTTTCCCAAAGTTACATGACCATACGACTTCATACGGGAAAGAAATAAATATCCTACGATCCCCCGATACGTAGGATACGGGTCATTACACCAATTTTCAATCATTTGATTTTTAACACATCATATATGAATATATATGAAATCAAACAAACAACAAACAGATAATATATTTTTTGAGGAATCCAGTTGGTTTCCTCCAACCTGTTTTCCTGCATCCACAGACGTTAGTCAACATACTAATACCCATCCTGCTTCTAGGCAGGATATCGCGGTATAGAAGGTCATCCACTAATCATAGCGTGGGGCGTATAGGGTAATCATCCGCTAATGGTACCGCGGGCATCCGCTAATGAGACTGCGGGAATCCAACCAATCACCAAACCAATATATATATAATAGTAAGCCTATATAACTATATATATATATATAAACCAATCAGACAACATTCAAACAAGCACAACAATTATTTTTAACAACTAGAAATAATTCTAATTAAATGGTGAGTGAGGTTTACTCACCTCAAAATTCGATCGGCGTTCTTGCAATTCAAATAGCGTTTGAATTTTACTGAAATCTTAACAAGTTCATTTCCCAATGAATTAAATTTCCAAATGTACACCTCATCTCTATGATTGTAATGCGACCAACCTTGTTCCGTTCGGACCTAATTCCAACAAGTTACCCAATTTCAATTTTCATGAATTGGATTTTAAATTAGAATTCATTAATTACTTAAATTATCCTTAATCATGCTTAAAACCTAATTATGAATAAAACAGTAATTAATACCTGACTAATTTAGTTTTATAAACTTCCTTCTCAGTATATTTCTTTGAACCCGCACTTGCAGATCCACGCACTAGTGCCTCACTGTCCTCTTGCTTCTCCACCGTGCTCCTTGGCTTCAACAACCCACTGTCGAACACCAGTAGCATCCCCAAATCAACAAATTGAAATGCCCAAAACAACTCAGTACGAACTCTACTAAATCGCGCTTACCTCCCCTAAAATGCGATGATCGTTCCCATTCCATCGAAGTCCCTGAATTCGAGCACAGGCTTCGAACTCGTCAGGCACAGGGTCGAGATCAGAAAACGAACGAAAAGAGATGTTGACAACTCGGATCGAGATTGAGATGGCAGATTGTCGATGGTGACATCCGAACAAGGCGTCGTACAGGGAAGAATGTCTGCTAGGGTCGCGGAAACGTTGACAGTTGAGGTTAGGTCGGCTTTGCATTGGAAGATGAAAGAGGAGAAGCGGTTTTTCCATTTTTATTTTTATGTATAGATAAAATCGAACGTGAACAGTTGAAAAGGGGAAATAGGCATTTCGATTTGCTTTTAAAGTGGAGCGAATGGATTCAGAAGTGTCCCCGTTTTGATTCTTCTCTGCGGTTTAGAAATCCAACAGCAACGCAGAACTTTTTGAGGAAGAGAGAAGGCCACCGTCCCTTTTTAATTTGCCTTGTTGTTTTGTTTTCTAACCACCCAACCAGATATTTTATTTTATTTTATAATTGAAACGGTGTCCTTTAATTTAAAATCCCCTTGAGTGTGAACTCCTTTCTGAACCCAACAACTGCCATTCCTAGGGTAAAACCCCTATTCTGGACACACTGGGATAGGTCACGAAGTCTAATTCGATCCTCTGTAGAAGATATTAATTTAAATTGATATAATTTAAATTTCAAACTATTTATTCTCCTTGATAATATTCAAATATTATTGCCGTTAAAATTTCGTATTAATTATTTGAACTGTTTTTCAATTCAAATCAAAATTTGAATTCAACTAAATCCCATTTTCGTATTCTGATAATTTAATATTTTCAATATTAAATCTAAATTGATTATTAAATCGATAATTTAATATAAAAATCCATTTATATTATCAACACCGTATTTAAATTAAATATTAAATATTCAAAATTAACCCATAAGGATCCGGGTCATTACAATCTTCCCCACTTAAAATAATTTCGTTCTCGAAATTGCTAAGGTGGAAAAAGTGCTACCAACCCATTTTCTTTTCAAAACTTATTTATGTTGATACTCAACATTTCCAAATTCCTTACGTAACTCTCTTTCGAATAAATCTCTATTCGGTAACTCCTCCCTTCGAATAACTATATTTGATAATCTCTCTTTCGAATAACAAGATTCGAAAACCTTTCTTCGAATAAACTATATTCGATTTACTCTATTCAATTTACTCTTATCAATTTATTCTATTTGATTAGCTTTTTTTCACTTAACTCCTTCCGAATAAGCTATATTCGATAACTCCTTTAACTCTATTCGAATAAACTATATTCGATTTAACTCCATTCGCTTGACTCTAGATCACAGCGATCACAATGGTTACGCCTGATTCTCCCATGAAACATCCGACCGTCCTAGGCTATCTGCAGCCCTGCAAATTACGCTAGCAGTCGTACGAAATGGCAACTTATCCTGAGTAACTATGTTTGACTAACTCTATCTCAATAACTATATTCGATCAACTTTAATTGAATAACTAACATTCAATTAAATCCTAATTCGATTAACTATGTTCAATTAACTCTATCTGGTTAACTCTTAATTTGAAATAACAAATATTCGATAAATTCTAATTGAATAACTAATATTCAATTAACTCTACGGATTAACCCTAACTGATTAACTCTAACTGGTTAATTCTTACTCTAATCGATTTATTCTATTCGAATAACTCCTATCGGATAACGTTTATTCATTTATAAAGATTTACTTTTAGTAATGGTTCTTCACTTTATAAATGTTCTCTTTAGTAACGTTACTTCACTTATATAAGTGTGGTGTACCCCTTCTATTTAAAACTATCGGTGTTAAAAACCAATATCTCTTCTCTATATAAGCTCAGACTTATATATTCCATTTATCGAATGATAAATATTTTATTTAATTTATAAACTGTTATTTATAAATTAATCTTTTCTATTTATCTGTTAAAAACAGATTTCCATTTTCTATTCATCTTCTGAATATTCCTTTGATTAAATTCTATTTATTTAACAAATAAATATCTCATTTATAACATTCTATTTATTTTCTATTAATAAATATTTCCATTGAATCTATTTGTAAATGTTTTACAAATATTTCCTTTTAAATTCTATTTGTTTGCACATAACTTCCTTTGTATTTGTTTTGTAAATATATCTGCTTTATATTTGTTTTACAAATATATTTTCTTTTATACTCTTTTGGTTTGTTCCTTTATTCACACCCAATTCATATTTCATTCACATTGATTTTACTCAATTTATTTATTTCGATCCATTTAACTTAAGTTAAATTTAATTTCAATCATTCAAATTCCTATTAACTAGTTGTTAATTAACTGTTTTGCCTATTTCACCCTTTTATTTGAATATAATTTGTTCAAATATATGTCAACTTAATTATAAACTAATCTAATTATATTTTCAACTCGAGTTATATATTCGATTTCGAATATGAATCCTCAATCTCTTTTACTTATCCAAAAACCCAATTTCGATTCAAATTTCCTTTAACTAATTATTCTCCAATTTAGTTAATTCTATTTAACCCTTTAAAATATGATTTTTGTCTTAAAAATCATTTCACTTACTTCACTGGAGTTCATATTTATTTTATATCTCCCGTCTGGATTTTTCTAATGCCAATTCGGATTTTATTTCCTAACAATCCTTTTGTTTATTTAATTAAACCGTTATGGTTTTATAATGATTCTGGCGCTGCTTTTCTAAAAATTTGATTTTGACATAACTCAAAATCTATACGACGAAATCCAGATTTTTCTCTTTCATTAGAAAACTGTCGTTCAACCGGTCCCGACGATTCTTGTTTCAAAGAATTCCGACTTCAATTGAGTTCTGTATACTAAATTGAAGTTCGAATCGCCAAATTTCGAACTGCCGCGCTACGGTGAGCTCGTTTTAATTATATTTATAAATATAAACGTTTTAACTTTGTTTATAAAAAATTCAATCTCCATTCTGATATATTTTTAATATGTATCAAATCCATTTCATAATATTCCCGATCTATTTCACTTCTAATACTCAAATCCTATATCTTAATTTAAAATATTCAAATTCCATTTGAAATCCTTTATTCAAATCTCTATTTGACTTTTCTTTATTCAAATCCATTTGAATTCCTTTGAATTCAAATTCCAGTTCATTTTTTCTTATACAATTTCTATTTGAATTTTCTTTATTCAAATCCTATTTAAATTTCTATGTTCAAATTCTATATTTGAATTCCCTTATATTTTACTTCTATTTGAAATCTGTATTCCAATTCCCATTTCACTTCTATTTGAAATCTATATTCCAATTTCCCATTTCAAAATTCCTCTGAAGTAATATAAATATATACATATATTTATATCTATCCCAAATTCAAAACATTTGAATTTTCAAACAACTTGTTTCTTTTCAAACAAATTTCCATCAAAAACTTTTCTAAGGCAGCAATTAATCACTCAGAAACTCGAAAATGAACACTGATGATGTTGCGACCATCATCAGAATTATTTCCCAGCCACTGAAGTGAGTTCAGTGCTATTTCATTTGACATTCATTTAGAAAAATATTTTCCAAACTCCCAGGATTTTAAATTATGAATTCTGGTTGGAATTCAATTTCAATTTATCACATTTGTATATTTGATTTCATATACAAATTCCATTGGTTATATATAACTATTTCTATTTTATAATCTAATTTGATTATAATTTTAACAATCAACTCAACTATTTAAAACAATATCGTGTCCAATCTTCTGTTCAAGTGTTATAAACTCCTATCGACATCGTGGCGTCCCACGATTTGACCAAAATTTATAATTCACTCAACAGACTAGTCAACACAATATAAAACAGTTTTTATATCAAATAACAAATACGCTCTCTCGTATATATATACACTCAACTCATTCTAGGATACTACTGATCCTATCTCTAATGAGCACATTCCAACAAGCCTAGGTATTCGCTCAACCTAAGCTCTGATACCAACTGTAACACCCCGCAAATCCGTAACATCCGAGTTGACTATATACATCATACGTCCAACCCAAATATCACGAAAATACGAAACACTTTTTTTTTAGAAGAAAGAGATAGAAGAAGAACAGAAATAACAACACAGAATCTCACATCGCAGCGGAACAAAATATAATATATTATAACTTTTGAAATACAAAATCTCAACTGTATAACATACACTTATCAGAGTACAACACTTACAACACAACGGAACAACACTATAACTAGATAACGCTGAAGCCTCCTGTTCCAAGCTCCTTTAGATATATCTGAAAAATCCTGAACTACTTGACTTCCCGTACAAATTTAGGCACCCAAGAGTTTAGGTAGAACAAAACAAATAAACTCCGGGTCAGTCATGGGACTGGTATGAGTAAACAGTTTAAAACTGTTTCAGAAAACTAAATGATATCTCATAAGACCACGCCATATAACACGGAACGGGTTTTTCCCTTATGAACATCCAAACACTTGATTTAACTTTCAAAATCCCTTTGAAAGGAACGATAGCTTTATATCAAAACTCCTTTGATATTATAATAGTGTCTAAATCAAGTAAATACAATCTAGTGGAAAGTTTGCATCTCACGTTCCACATATATATACAATCAAAACCGCAAGCACGTATTGGGTAATGGATTTCCAACTATGACAAGGTATGGAACCACCTTCCGCTGGTATATCTCTAGAGGAGAATACACCAAGTTCAACAAGAACATCTTGCAACTCAGCCACACATGACCGACCACCCATTTCGCTTGAGTGTATCGAATGTATATCACCAACGGTTGGGATCAGCAACCGTTTCCCGAATGGGACAGCATCGACAATAGATTTTTAGAAGTAAATGAAACTCTAGATCAGGTGATTATACAGCCTAATAGGTGCGACCTACATAGCCATGCTGCCTGCCCGATTTCTGTCATTTACCGGTTGATGAGGCTTGAGGTTACGCTTCATCATCGCATCAGGTTCACTTCGAATGCCACATTGTCAGATCCATCGAAAATCACTAATTGACGTCTACAACAGTACATTACGTGTCAGCTAAAAGAAGTTTCCTCCTCCGCTTCCACTCTTGGTACAGTTGAAGAAATCAATGTACGTGACCTTTCTGGAAATACTCTGTCAGACATTCATTCATACAAGTCACACAGGAACAGGATGAACTGAGGGCACTATTTCTATTAATAGAAAAAGTCCTTGCACTCTACTCCGTCTTCGATTATCTTTATATAATCTGATTCGCACGCTACTGCCGATATGGAGTGGTTCTTCGGATAATAATCCAACCGGTCTCTCCATATTGACAACGATGGTCAAAACTTCGATAGTCTGTGATTTAACTATCGAATAAAAACAAGTGTTTCGATAGTCGATGATTTAACTATCGAATAAAACAAGTGTTCATCCAAACATCCAATAATCACTGAGCCTTTAATTAATATTCCATTAATTAAATCTCTTCTCTATTTCTTATCAATATTTGTTAACCAAATATTTTCAATAACCATATTGGCCTTATACGTTATTTGGAAAACATTTCCATATATCGCCTTCTTTTATTTTCTAAACTTTAGAAAATATATGTTATTTATAATTGGAAAATATTCCAATTACTTATCTCTTTTCCAATCTCGTTTATTCCTATACTTAGGAAATATTTATTATTCTATTTCCCAGCTTACACTTATTTGGGTTAAAACGGATGTTGTGTAAAACATCGTTACGACAACCCAAATACTATATTCAACTAACTCTTATCTAACATTGATCTTCGAGCCTGAAATCTTACTGTTCATTTGTTAATAATGCAATCAATCAAGTTGGGGTATAACTACCTCACAGACCTTGACTGAATAACATTAATAACGTCAAAACAGATATGACTACTTACTCGAACAATCAATAACATACAACTACTTCTTTACCTTTAAACACGTATACACTTTTTCTTTCTATTCTTACTAGATTTTATTCTTATACTTCCTTTTTGATTATACTATTCTATTTCTAAGTTCGTTTTCTTATCGACTTCTGTATATATCGATACGTTGATTTCTAACTATCAAATTATCTTAAAAATATTCTATCTCCTTAAATTTTCGGAAAAATTTGCCATAACCTCCTTTGTACCGGGAGCATCGGGAAAATCCCCAAACTGCCACACAGGCCTCTCTGATCAAAAAGGAAAAGGAAAAGCCAAGCGGCTAGCCGATACGGCGCACAAAATCTCATATATGAATTAAATACGTACCTTTTTGTCGGGCATTCTATTCATATACCTTCTAACACTTTATTCCAAACCTGTCTCCTGTATGTCTATACCTGTCCAATCTATTTTAACTATACCAATCGTTTTAACTCAATTTGTTAATTAAATCTGTTAATTAACTTCTTAGTCTATTCCACTTCTATTTATCCAAATCTATTATCTTCTATTATTCAAATCCTATAATATAAATCCCATTTGAATTCTATATTCAAATTCTATATTATAAACCCCCTTTGAATTTCTATATTCAAATTATATATTATGTACCCCATTTGAATTCTATATTCAAATTCTATATTATAAATCCCATTTGAATTCTATATTCAAATTCTATAGTTAAACTCCATTTGAATTCTATTATTCAAATTCTATATTATAAATCCCATTTGAATTCTATGCCTTATTTAAACAGTGTTTATAACTTCACTTAAAATCCCACATTATATATATTTATAAACAAAGTTTATAAATTCATTTCAAATCCCACATTTTCATTTATAAACAAAGTTTATAATTTCAATTCAAATCCCATCTTTTCATTTATAAACAAAGTTTATAATTTCAATTCAAATCCCATCTTTTCATTTATAAACAAAGTTTATAAATTCAATTCAAATCCCATCTTTCATTTATAAACAGAGTTTATAAATTCAATTACTTGTTTTACATATCTTCAAAACAAGTTAATATTTCCTATAGTTTTATTAAAAATTCAAATTCTATTTATAAAAATAGAATTCCCTTTTTATATCTCAAATACCCTTTCAGGGTATTTTATAAATCAATATCCCAAGCCCCAGTGATATTTTAAACAATTCAATCAACCAATTTTCAATCATTTGATTTTTAACACATCAAATATGAACATATATGAAATCAAACAAACAACAAACAGATAATATATTTTTTGAGGAATCCAGTTGGATTCCTCCAACCTGTTTTCCTGCATCCACAGACATTAGTCAACATACTAATACCCATCCTGCTTTGAGGCAGGATATCGCGGTATAGAAGGTCATCCACTAATCATAGCGTGGGGCGTATAGGGTAATCATCCGCTAATGGTACCGCGGGCATCCGCTAATGAGACTACGGGAATCCAACCAATCACCAAACCAATATATATATATATAATAGTAAGCCTATATAACTATATATATATTTAAACCAATCAGACAACATTCAAACAAGCACAACAATTATTTTTAACAACTAGAAATAATTCTAATTAAATGGTGAGTGAGGTTTACTCACCTCAAAATTCGATCGGCGATCCAGATTCTTGCAATTCAAATAGCATTTGAATTTTACTGAAATCTTAACAAGTTCATTTCCCAATGAATTAAATTTTCAAATGTACACCTCATCTCTATGATTGTAATGCGACCAACCTTGTTCCGTTCGGACCTAATTTCAATAAGTTACCTAATTTCAATTTACATGAATTGGATTTTAAATTAGAATTCATTAATTACTTAAATTATCCTTAATCATGCTTAAAACCTAATTATGAATAAAACAGTAATTAATACCTGACTAATTTAGTTTTATAAACTTCCTTCTCAGTATATTTCTTTGAGCCCGCACTTGCAGATCCACGCACTAGCGCCTCACTGTCCTCTTGCTTCTCCACCGTGCTCCTTGGCTTCAACAACCCACTGTCGAACACCAGTAGCATCCCCAAATCAACAAATTGAAATGCCCAAAACAACTCAGTACGAACTCTGCTAAATCGCGCTTACCTCCCCTAAAATGCGATGATCCTTCCCATTCCATCGAAGTCCCTGAATTCGAGCACAGGCTTCGAACTCGTCAGGCACAGGGTCGAGATCTAAAAACGAATGAAAAGAGATGTTGACAACTCGGATCGAGATTGAGATGGCAGAGGGTCGATGGTGACATCCAAACAAGGCGTCGTACAGGGAAGAATGTCTGCTAGGGTCGCGGAAACGTTGACAGTTGAGGTTAGGTCGGCTTTGCATTGGAAGATGAAAGAGGAGAGGCGGTTTTTTCATTTTTATTTTTATGTATAGATAAAATCGAACGAGACCAGTTGGAAAGGGGAAATAGGCATTTCGATTTTCTTTTAAAGTGGAGCGAATGGATTCAGAAGTGTCCCCGTTTTGATTCTTCTCTGCGGTTTAGAAAATCCAACAGCAACGCCGAACTTTTTGAGGAAGAGAGATGGCCACCATCCCTTTTTAATTTGCCTTGTTGTTTTGTTTTCTAACCACCCAACCAGATATTTTATTTTATTTTATATTATAATTGAAATGGTGTCCTTTAATTTAAAATCCCCTTGACTGTGAACTCCTTTCTGAACCCAACAACTGCCATTCCTAGGGTAAAACCCCTATTCTGGACACACTGGGATAGGTCATGAAGTCTAATTTGATCCTCTGTAGAAGATATTAATTTAAATTGATATAATTTAAATTTCAAACTATTTATTCTCCTTGATAATATTCAAATATTATCACCGTTAAAATTTCATATTAATTATTTGAACTGTTTTCCAATTCAAATCAAAATTTGAATTCAACTAAATCCATTTTCGTATTTTGATAATTTAATATTTTCAATATTAAATCGAAATTGATTATTAAATCATTAATTTAATATAAAAATCCATTTATATTATCAACACCATATTAAATATTAAATATTCAAAATTAACCTATAAGGATCCGGGTCATTACATTCTGGGTCTGAATGAAACTGGAGGCACCTTATTCCTCGTCCCATATGTCCAATACGGGAGAGAGGCCCTCGCATATCCAGTCGATCTCCAAGTACGTCTGGACGATCACCACTTATTACCTTATCTTGGGTGTACAGCCCAATCAAGACATCAGTAATCATCCAAACGATGTGAAGACCTCCGGTCTTCAACTACCGTCTTCATCCTCGACACATCGTCGAATCAGTTATTTAGAATGGGATAAACCCGATCTTTCTGAATAACTCGCGTATATAATAAACAAGTGCTATAAAAACACAACATACGCCTCTTTCCAATCCAGAATATTCCTTTATTCATATATTCTTATACTTTGGGAAAGGTTCCCATTAATTTTGTCAAAGATAAATTCTTTTAAATTTATTCTTTAATCTTCCTTTGGATATTATTCAAACCAAATTATGGTTTTCCAAACTAGTCGGGATTAATGAACCTTACCGAAGTAATCATTTGTTTTAATTTCTCAATCCAAACTATTCATCCCATCAAGCAAACTGGTAATACTTCATATCTAACACCACGGTGTTATCGGTAAATCCAATTACCATTTCACGTTCAAATCTAATTAAAGATTTAACTATCGCCTGGAGTAAAACTGGTGGTACTCCATTCTCGATCATCTTTCGAATTTGATAAATTTAATTATCAGATTCACCTTTCAATCTATTTAAAGATTCATTAAAACTCTAATTCATTTTTAATTTCCAAAAATCATTACTTAATGATTATCTTCAAAGTTAAGAAATTAATCTTACCTTTAACTGGGTTAAAGAACTAATGTCATTTAAAACACAGCTCATGATAAACCCAAAATCACATTCCATTAACAATGGAATCTTCACGGAAAACAGATCAATATATATATAATCGATATAAACTTCCATATCCAACCGATAATATAAATGGAATAACAGCAAAGTCTTTTAAATTCCATATATAATAACAGTCTTCCTCGACAAAAGTTCACTTCGATCATTACCTAATCGAATTCCATTCAATTCCAATTTAATATGTTAAATTGGAAAACTTTACTTTGGAAAATATCCTTTAAATCTTATCAAAAAGATTTATAAATTCCAAATCCCATTTCACTGTAAATCGGGTTAAAGAACGAATGTCGTTAAAACACAGTTCACAACAAACCCAATTCACATTCCATTAATTATCGGGTTAAAGAACAAGTGTTATTCAAAACACCGTTCACGATAAACCCAAAAATCAATTGCAATTAAATATTAAATAATTGGTATACTAAATAAAAGGATTTAATCTTTTCTCAACTGCATTTAAGAACAGTGTTAATGAAGACACCATTCACGACAAACCCAAGTCCCATTTGATATTAAATACAAGGCTCTGAATAGAAAATATATCGGCTTATATTCAATATCAAATTTTGTAATCAACAAATATCTTATCGGAATAACGATATATATATCTTCCAAATTCCTCCACAATGCCCGTATAATCATGGAATCCAATATCGAAATATTTTGAAGATAATTTCGATTCAAATCCATTCCAATTCATATATTGGAAACTCTGGTTATTTTTAAAACCATTTCAAATCCAATTTATTTATTTAAAAATATTGGATTATAATTCTAGTTCATAACTAGTTCATTTCGATAAAAATATATTTTTATCTTCTCAAATATAGGATTTTTCATCCCAATTCTTTCCAAATCATTTATTATGATTTTACACAAATTATTGATATTTTTAATAATTTTATCAAGGCCTGTACAGTCGATTTTCATAAACGGCCATCGAACTGCACTTACGGCGACCTTTTCCAAATTTGATTTGGACATTATTCTAAATCAGACTATTAGGTTTCTAATTTCTTGTATCCGTTAGAAAGCTATTTTCTATACGAACCCAACGGTTCCGGTTTTAGGGGAATCCGACAGTCGGATCTCCCGTAATGTCCGTTCGAAGTCAACGGTCGAAATTCGCGAACTACCGCGGCGCGGCGCGTTCTATTCAGGCCATTATATATATATATAATATATATATATATATATTATATATATTTCGTCGATTTCCATTTAAAACGTACTTTATAAATCGTTTTAACTTCGAAACGATTTCAACTTCGCATTCAATTTCAAATCAAAATTGAATATTCGATATCATTAACATATAAATGATAATATTTTCAAAACATTAGATTTTGAAATCTATTCCTTTTCGATATTCATTATAAAAATGAATAAAATCGATATAAATATCGTTCACGTCGAAATGGCGTTAATCTAATCCACACGGCTTTATATATTTAAATATACTCGTGTCCATCCCAAATCGGACATCAAAATCAAATTTTGATCTTTTACTGAATATTATTTCAAAAATATTCATTATTTTAAAATATTCGTTATTTTAAAATATTCATTCTTTTTGAACTGGAATCAGACACAGCCAATTACCATATAATTTGATATATATGGATTTCATACAACATATGTATACAACAACAATCAAACACAGTCAACCATCATACAAAGTGCATTCTACACTGTATAAGCATTAAATATAAATATTTAACGCTTACAACAGCTTGTCAATCAATCGATCGACATACAGCTAATTATTGGGAATAGTCTATGTCATATATCATCCCAATACCCATGTGGGGTTTTCAAACAACAAACACAGATTTTATTTGTGCAGTTGGGCGATGTGTAAAATTTATAGTCCTAATCCATATCAGTCAAATGGCTATACATAAAAAAATCGTCCGATTTGTAAATGAATACTTATTTTATTCATATACACGTTAAAAATTATATTTTAAACAATAAAATATTTATCCGAAGAACCAATCTGTATTGGCATAAGCGTTGCGAATCATATATGCCAAAGATAATTGAAGACGGAGTAAAGTGCAAGGGCTGTTGTGTAAATCTTAGGTAAAGATTTCCTAAGATGGTTGTACTGAATAGTGCCTTCAGTTTGTCCAGTCCCAGGACGACTTGTATGGAAGAATGTCTGACATAGTATATTTAATAGATCGCATAAGTTGATCTCTTCAAACGTATTTACGTTTGGTGGCAGAGGAATTCGTTTCTCTTAGCTGTATCCCGTGGTATTTTTGGAGAAATCAATTTGTGATTTGGCGCGTATGACGATGTGACATTCAAAATGAATAAATGTGTGATATAGCAGAGATAAGCGTGGCCTCTAGCCTTACAACCGGGAAATGACAAAAATCAGGCAAGCAGCATGGCTATGTAGGTCGCACCTATTAGGGTGTATAATCACCTAATCTAGAGTTTCATTTACTTCTAAAAATCTATTGTCAATGTTGTCCCATTCGGGAAACGGTTGCTGATCCCAACCATTGGTGATATACATTTGATACACTCAAGTGAAATGAGTGGTCGGTCATGTGTGGCCGGGTTGCAAGATGTTCTTGTTGAACCCAGTGTATTCCTCTCTAGAGGTACGCTAGCGAAAGGTGGTTTCATACCTTGTCATAGTTGGTAATCCATTATCCAATAAGTGCCCACAGTTTTGATTGTATACTATATATGTAGAACATGAGATGAAAGCGTTTCTGCTAGATGATTATTATATTGTGGTTGATAGACACTATTATAATATCAATGAGTTTTGATACAAAGATTATTTTGGATTCTCATAAGGGAAAAACCCGTTCCGTTATACGGCGTGGTCTTATGAGATATTTTTTAATGGCTCAAACTGTTTTATACCGTTTTACTCATACCAGTCCCATGATTAACCTGGAGTTTATTTTGTTTTGTTTTCCCTAAACTCTTGGGTGCCTAATTTTGTATGGGCAGTTAAGTAGTCAGGATTTTACAGATATACTTGAAGAGCTTGGAGCAGGAGGCTTCAGGATTGTATAGCTATAGTTACTTCTGCTATGTTGTAAGTGTTGTACTCTGAAAATGTTACTGTATACATATACTGATTTTATTTCAAGGATATGTTATCTATAATATGTTGTTCGTTCCGCTGTGAGATTCGTGTTATTCTGATGTTGTATCTTCTTCTTCTACTCTAAGTTTCTACCTTATCTATTCTCACCCTCTAACTTCTTTCTATTAACTTTCCGGTATTTTTCGACGTTTGGTTAGTCGTCATTGAGTTTATGTCGATAACCAAAGTCGCTAAAAACTGGGTCATTACAATTGGTATCAGAGCTTAAGGTTAAGTGAATTACCTTGGCTCTGTGGCGTGACTCGGTGGAGATGAGGTTAGTAATACCCTAGATTGAGTTTGAGTGTGTATATATATATATATATGAGCGCATATTTGTTATTCAATATTAAAATGGTTTTATATTGTGGAGATTTATTGGTTAAGTTGTTTATGAATTCTGGTCGATCAGTTTGATCCACTGTATCGGTAGGAGTTTTATAAACACTTGAATACGATGAACCAACATGTTATGTTTTGAAAAGGGGGTAAATGGAATAATTTTACCTAAGTTATATTTTGGTATCTATATTGAAAATAATATAGTATATTGGATATGTTGGTTGTTATTATAATCGAGTAAGATTTTAAAAGTGACATGGTTAGGTAAATAACCAATTAAGATTCTTATAAGTGTTATGAATCAAATTAAATCTGAATTTAAATCAGAATTGGAATTAAAACCTGGAAATTTGAATAAGTGTTTGTATATGAACATGGATTAAATATATGTGGATTTTAAAATCCTGGGAGATTTTAAATTGTTTACAGCATTGTGAATGGTGTTTTGAAATAGATTTCAAAATGAGAAGTGTTAGAAATGGCTTTGAAAGTGATATAGTATTGAACTCACTTCAAATCGCTGAAAAATAGATTCGATGATGAATCGCGACATCATCAGTGTTCATTTTCGAGTTGTAAGTGACGGATTACTACCAAGGAATTTGTTTTTAAATTGTTTTGTGAAAACAAGTTATTCATAAATTCAAAGGTTTTGGATTGTTATTATGACTTCAAATTGATTTGAAAGAAAAACCCAGGAATTTAAAATTCTAGAATTTAAATTTAACGTGTGAAGTTATGTAAAGCTGGAATTGATTAGAGGATAATTTGGAATGGAATTGAGTTGATGAGTTAAGAGTTTGAAATTTGATAGTGGAGTTTGAATGGAATTCGACTTGTATATAAGCGAATAGTCGTGTTGAGATTTGGTTGATTGGAAATGGATTGGATGATATTGGTATATGTTGAATTGGTAACAGGTGCAAATGATATAATGTTATGCCCGACAAAAAAGGTACAAGTTTATATCGTATGGATGAGTTTGGTGATTTATGAGCCGATTGGGCAAGCCGCTTGGCTGTTTGATTTTCTTTTGGGATGGAGAAGGCCTAGAGAGGCGAGTTGTGGTTTTACCGATAGGGTTGTACAAAGGAATTTATGGAAAAGATTTCCGAAATTATAAGGTGTTAGAAAAAATTTCAAAATTTTTGAAAATTTAGTTAGTCAGAATGAATTAATATTTTAGTCGATATTAATTGGTACGGAGAAACCGGAGATAGGAGGTAAACAATTAAATATTTACCCAGTAGATAGGATCGTCTTCTACGTTAGCAATTTCGAGGACGAAATTATTTTAAGGGGGAAAGATTGTAATGACCCGCATTTTTACTGTTGAATAATTAATTAGTTTAATTATTAAATATCGATTTAATGATATCGATAACTCGAATTAAATAATATTTATATTTAATTAATATAAATAATAAAATAATATAATATATATTCGGAATAATCGAAAATAACATAATCCATGATATGGTGTGAACTGGACAATTTAAAATATATAATTTAGTTTATATTGAATTATATTGACGAATATATTTATAATTGTCAGTTGAAGGTAGAAATTATATTATAATTAAAATCGAGCACAAAATGGCGCGGCAGTTCGCGATTTGGTGATTTGAACTTCAACTGGGAATACAGAATCCGTTTTAAGCCGGATTTCTGTGAAACAAGAAATGTTCGGAGAAGTATATTTTTCTAGTGGAAGAGAAAAATCAAGATTTCATCGTGTAGATTTTGATTTATGTCCAAATAAAATTTTAGAAAAGTCGCTATGGAATTCCTTTATAATTTATAATGACATATAAAAGGAATTTCAATATAAATTTGAATATCGATTCAACCGGGATTTGAATATCGAGTTGTAAATCCCAATGGAGCTGTATGATATTCTATTGTGAATATATACGAGAATATTTATTTATAAATATTTAATTCAATTATTTTTAAATATATTTAATATTTAAATGGATTATTTAGAACTTTAAAAATAACCAGTTTTGCCAGCGACCTCAGAATTCGACAAAACTAATTTTGTTGGATCCGCAATATTAAATTATTGCTAGATTTCAATTTCCGTGATTTTTAGAGTCAGTATGTGGCCGTATCGATTTTTAAAGTGAAAAACAGTTGATATTTTGACGGTTAAAAATATGCTGTGTGAGCAAACGGAGTCGGAATTCGACGAAACTAGTTTCGTTGGAACCGTAATGTCGAACTGTAGATGCATGTCCAGTTTCGTGATTTTTAGGTATCGTGTGTGAGCACACGGGTTTTTAGAAGGCAAATACAAGTGATGTAAAAGTAAATAAAGAAATTGAATGGATGATGCTCTTACAACAAGCCACCTTTTACACTATAAATACACCTTACTTTGTCTAAATTTAACTCAGTTTTTCCACTGATAAAAAAAAGGCGCTGCTACCTCAAACAAAAGAAGACAGAAAAATCTAATCTTCCTAAATTCAAAACAATACAAGGAAAAATCCTAAAATCAAGTAAAATATATATTTTGATTGCTTGTGAGACTCTCTTCATGCCAGTACCCATTATTTGGGGTTCGAAGTGTTTTCCGCAATCTCATTTTTGGGCAGCGACTCCTAGGGTTCGACGAAGCATGAAATCGGGGTAGTTATTCGAGTTTTGGATGCTGGATTTGGGTTTAGGGGAATAAACCGCTCTTGTAGGAAGAAATTTGGGATGTACGAGGACACTTGGTGTCGCACCTGGGTCTGAGCAGCACAGTCGACGCAACTAAAAGATGGGGATTGAGCGTTGGTTTGAGATGATGACGACGGAGAGGAGGTGAAGGGGGGAACGTGGTGATTCCGGTTTTGAAATCGGTTAAGGAGAGAAGGAGGAATGGCACTTGAAAGAAGGAGAAATGGCCACATTTGCTGTCGGTTTAGGAATCATACGATTGGGGAAGAAGGTTTTAAAAAACGGGTTGGGCTTTAAAGGGTAATTGGGCTGGTAAGAAGGAGGGGTGAGGCCCAATTTTAATTCATTAAGTTTGTTTTAAAATTTTAAATAGTACTTAAACTTGTAAATGATATATCTTGATCATACGATATCAGAATTACTAACCGTCAGTGAAACACCCCACCTCCATTAAGGTCACTCACAAAGGGAATGCCTTAACTTTGGTGGAGGTTTGTAAATAAAAGTCACAGATAAAACACAAGACAGATATAAACACATATAAATAAGCAGCGGAAAACAAACAGACTTTTTATTTCATAAATACGTGTTCATACAAAACATTTCCATAACTGTCACATAATAACTTCCAAAACATTACATCATCATTTTTGTCTTGGTTATTAAATAAAGAAGCATAAAACATAATTAAAAACTGCATAAATCCCCATAGAATATGTCCAACAGCCATAGCCAAGGAAAGAGAGTCCAAACCGTACATCTACTATCTTGAAGCTTGTAAAGAGTCTGACTAAGTTGGGTTGTTTCCTCCCTATGGACCTGGGGGGAGAAACGGAAGAAAAAAGACGAAAGAAAATAGGGTCAGACATACAGCCTGTTAAGTCTAGTGACTCTTCAGTATGAGAATAAGAAAAAGGGTATGATAGGTATAAACTGGAAATAGGAAAGTATCATAAACTAAGATAAACCAGTTTGAATCGAATATACTATCCCACCCCACACTAAATCTCTGAACCTACTTGCATTGCCTCAACTAGCACCCCATGATCAGGGTGAAGTGATCCCCTTTTTCTAAAGATCGGCTCCTATTCGCATAATCATATGTGTCTTATGGCCCCCAAAGATTGTAGATACCTATGCTGCTCCCACCATGGGGTGTATCAAGTCCCATGGTGGCGGCCCGACACAACTCTAGAATGCATAGGTTATACTATTGGTGCCCCCCGGTGCCCTGTTTGTCTGCTCCGAAGTATGTGCACGCCCGCACTCCGTTAGAACCCACACTGTTGCACCCACCACCGTCGCTTTTGACCGCTTACAATTAGCCGAGTAATCGTGCCTCACCCAGCCTAGTTTCAGGGTACCATGATACCTAATTGGGTTACTGCTAAAATGGGTCCCCGTTACTAGGGTTTTCTAGTCAAACATGTTAAGTGGTTAAGTGTCTGTATTTACCTAACCCCACCCATCAGTTTAATTAACATGTTGAATTGGTTAAGTGTTTTAGTTAACTTAACCCTACCATCCTGACTTGTCCGTCCTTAGCTTTTTAAAGCACCGACCACTCACATTAGACAGGTATTGTTAAGGTTACTGGATGTGTCGGTCGGTTCCGGGAAGGTTTACACCGTAACTCAGTTTAACCTCGGGTCCTTATTGGGCTCAATGCTTAACCACCCACATTGGATAAGTATTGTTGTGACTACTGGACAGCCGGGCGGGTCCCGGCAGGTTTACATCACAACTCAATCCAAGTTGGGTTAAGCATACTCGTATTTTCTAAATTTACATATTTGTCTCTATTACTTGTTATATGTAAAAAATTTAACAAATAAATGTTATGGCCCACTTTCCAAGTTCATCATTTTGGGTATAAGAATTTTATACCATTTAAATGCCACCAATTTTGGCATGTGACAAACATGCCAATTTCATATTTTTTCACCAATTCATGTCAAGTTTCCTGTAATTACCAATTTATCCCAACGTTACCCCGTCTAATTATTAGGCTAACAATCTTAGCCTAATTTTTCGTCCGCATGATTTTTAACATATAATATTAGGCTAAAAACTTAGCCTAATTTAGCGTACACAAAATTGGCATAAAGCAATTCATTAACATAAACATGACATAGGTGTAAACTTGGCATTATCGGCATAGTCGATATGAACATCATAGGTGTGGACTTGCAAAATAGTCAACATGAATATCATAGGTGTGAACTTGCAAAATAGTCAACATGAATATCATAGGTGTGAACTTGCAAAATAGTCAACATGAAAATCATATGATTTAGACAACATAAGCCTAAACATGTTTAGATCTAGGCATAACATCGAACATCACTAGCATATGAAAAGAATATGACAAATCCATCAAGTATGTATAATTTCATCGCGTGTGTGAACTAGATCCACTCATGTTTACTACTATAACATGAAACTTGTATTCAAATGGATCTTGTCATGGATCCAATTATGAACTTTGCAACTTTTGCATTGACATATGAGCATGTATATGAACTTAATCATTTAGGCATAGAGGTTTTAGCATAAAGTATATACATGAGTTCTTAACTTGGACATATCACATACAACTTATATAATCACATAAACATATAGGTGTAGATTATAACATGAACTATACAACTTGCATGTGATGTTGTGTTCATTTGAATGGATCCAACACCAAGTAAATTTAACCACAAACATTCCAACCATTCACAATACAATCATGTCAATACGTAGATACAAATTAACATCATCGTTATAGAATATCACAACACCATTTCCAATTTACATCGAATCAAGTCTAAATTTTTATTCACATCGGAAAAATCACTATACTTACAACAAACAACGGTCTTGTTTTCTGATTTCTGAGTTTTGAATTTGAAATGCTTTCCTTTGGGTAGACAAACTTGTTTGATTCTTGTTTTAACTTTAATTTTGCTCGTCTCTAAGCTTTCTTTAACTGACGGCTACCCGTAGTTTCCTTCCAGCAGCATGACGGCTCTAGTTCTATTTTATTTGTGTGAATTTAGATTGAGTATTGAGTTGTATTTATAGAATTTCAAATTGATTTGAGCCGTCAGATGATCATAGAGTGAATCCAGACCATACACGCCAAGAGAAACCAATCAGAAAGTGACAAATTAGCCCTAGTAACACAGCCAAGCTCAAAAATTCGACCAGAAACCGACCAGGCCAGCCAGGGCCAAACCAGGTCGACGCCTAGGTCGACCCCCAGGTCGACCTGGTGCCTGGGCGGGAATTTTGCCGCCCAGCCCAGTTTGGGTCTGTTTTTCGAATTTCAAACTGAATTTGAACTGTTTGAATTTTAAATTGAATTCTGAAACTTCCGGAGGTCATAACTCCTTCATACAGAGTCCGATTCATGCAAACTCGGACTCTATCTCAGGAAGAATTCCGAGATTAGCGCAATGGTGTAACATGTTTCCCTCAATTCTTTCATTTAGAATTAATTATACTTTAATTTGTTAATTTACAGTTAATAGAAAATTTGGGGTGTTACATTCTCCCCTCCTTAAAGGATTTCGTCCCCGAAATCTTCAGGTCTAGGAGAGCGTAAATCCTAACAACCAATCGTCTATCTACTCAACCATCAAACATAGGCATCCATTGTCCTTAAAAGACTTCTAATGCTTCATGATCATATGCGTAGTGTGTGCACATGTCCTTATCTAATGCAAAATCAGGCGGTCTACTGATTCAGTTGACCTCCTTAATGCGAATCATGTAAGTGTCATGAATCCATTATGTATGCAAATTTTTCCCTACTTATAATTCTACATGAGTGCACAACCATCCATACAAATGCGACATCCATATGACCACATATCAAGTTTCAACCACATACAAATATAAATACATATATGTATATGCAATATGAAGTGACTGAGCCGATCTAAAACCCAGGTTGTGTGTGTATATGCATCCACGAGCAACCACTAGCAATGTAATAACCCGGAAATCTGGGCCAATTTAAATTTTTTATTTTGGCGATTTTAGTGAATTTTGATTATTTAAAATGAATTATTTTAAATAATGACGACGAGAAATTTATTTTGAATGAAATTAGAATGTATATATTTATATACGTCGTCATTAGAATATAAATATTTATTTTAAATTATAAAAGGAATTGAAAATGGCGCGGTAGTTCGATAATTCGATTTCAAATTTCAAATGAATGTACCGGGTTCAAAATAAACCGGATTTTAGTGAAACCAAAAATATTTGAATCTAATTGAGAATATATTTCCAACAAATCAGAAAAATCAAAATTTCATAGCGGGGATAAAAAGATATATCTAGTTGAAAATTCAGAATAGTCGCTATGGAATTCTGGCCCTTAAAAATGGGAATTTTGCAAACGCCTCGGTTTTCGACGAAACTACTATTGTTGGATCCGTGATGTCAAGTTATTGCAAGGTTTCAAATTTCATTATTTTTCGAATCAATATGTGAGTGGCAAAGGAAAACGCGTTTGACCAGTTTTAGTTGATTTTAATCGACTGGAAAATAGCCATTTTTCAAATGGTCTCAAAATTCAACGAAATTAGTTTTGTTAGGACCGTATCATCAATATGAAGCTAGAAAATATTTTTCGGGAATTTTTCTAGTTAGTATGTGGCCCCCGATAAATTGAAATGTGCGTTCAAATTCAATATATAGAGATATATTTTGATTTTGAGGGAAACTGATCGAAACAATTGAATCAGCTTACGATACACATCCCATTGTGTTCGGAATGGGGGTAATTAGCTATGGACGACAGGCGGTGGGTTTGATTTCGAGTTCGAATGTAAAAGTTACTTTTTGAAACAATTAAATAATAAAATATATATAAATATTAACTATACCCCCACACCTCCTTTATCTCTCCTCCACCTCCCTTCGTTCATTTCAGAACGTCAAAAAAAAAATCCCTAATCAAAGTCGAACCCCGTCGCCCCAGGAAAACCGCCGCCCTCCTCCCCGTTGACCGACCGCGCCCTCCTCCGCCTGCTCGTGCGGAACCCCTCCCCCTTTCCCTTCTCCAACTCGCATACCCTAGCCACTTCCTCCATGTAAAACCGCCGCCCCCTTTCAGATCTGGCCGCCACCACTTGACTGCATCGCCCTGCACCCCTCAGCTCGCTCTCCTCCGTCCAGACAGCCTCAAAAGGCCCAAGCTCACCTGAAATGGATGGGAGCCGCCACCATCGGCCAATTGGGCCCCACCGGCGCCACAAGGCTGACTGCGCCGCCTCCACCGGCCGTCTGCACGCCACGCAACGCCTCTCCCTCCCTCCAGTCAACGCAAACGGATTCAAACAGTGAGTGTTATTATTATTTTTAACATGTTTTAAATTTTGATTTTCAAAGAAGAATATAAATACATTGTTTTAAAGTTATAAGAAAATAATATGATAAGCATTGTTTTTAAATTTAAATATGTTTTTTTAATTTATTTATTTAAATATACACCATTGTTTTCAAAATGTGATATATATATATATATATATATATATATGTACAAATAGAGTTGTTTTTGAAAATATCAGATAGAGTTGATTTTGGCAAATATAAAAGGTCGGATTTTTATATTAGAAAAGTTTGAATCTTTATATAGTTGAAATGGTGAAGTAAAAATGAGATTTTTATATATGAAGACATAGAGAATAAAAATAGAATTTTTATCGATATAGTAGCTATTTAAAAATAGAATTTTTATCGATATAGTAGCTATGTAAAAATTGAGTTTTTATCGATATAGTAGCTATGTAAAAATAGAATTTTTATCGATATAGTAGCTATGTAAAAATAGAATTTTTATCAATATAGTAGCTATGTAAAAATAGAATTTTTATCGATATAGTAGCTATATAAAAATAGAATTTTTATCGATATAGTGGCGGTGTAAAAATGTGATTTTTACAACAATATAAAAATGTGATTTTTATATATGTAGTGGCTACAGACAGTGAAATGGGCAAAAGGCGAACAGGACGAAAATTTCCTACATAAGAAGAGTCGTGGCATTTGGTTTAGCCTGGGTGAGAACTTCTCACTTTTAATTTAATTTTCTAGTTAAAATATATACTAGGACGCAGACGGTGTTTAGTAGCACCTGACACCCGTCGTCCACAGACCATGGACGGCTTGTATGCTTGTTTGTTTGATTTTGATGTGTAGTTGATTGTGTGATGTGATGTGAAATGAAATAAAATATTTATATAGTTAAAAATATTTTATAGTTGAAAATAGAATTTTTAACGTGTATTTAAAATGAAATAAATATAAACAAATCGGACGATTTGTTTATATACACACATTTGACTGATATTGATTGGGACGATAAATTTTACACATCGCACAAATGCACAAATAAAATCTGTGTTTGATTGATTGAAACCCAACACGGGTATTGGGATGATATATGACATACACTAATCCCAATAATTAGTTGTATGTCTATCGATTGATTGACAGGCTGTTATAAGCGTTATATATTTATATTTAATGCTTATGCAGTTGTGTGGTGCACTCTGGATGATGGTTGATTATTTATCGTTGTTATTATTTACATGTGTTGTAGAAAAATCCATATAATTAACATTATATGGTAATTGATTGGGCCTCTTTCCAGTATTTGAAAAAGAAATATTTGAATAGAAATATTTGAAAAAGAAATATTTGAAATAGAATATTTGAAAATAGAAATATATGAAGTCGTGTTGATTAGATTTGCGCCATTTTGACGCTTGTGATATTTATATCGATTTTATTCATTTTTATAACGAATATCGAAAAGGAAGTGATTTCAAAATATAACGTTTTGAAAATATTATCATTTGTATATCGATGATGTGGAATATTCAATTTTGATTTGAAATGTAATAGAAATGAATTCGAATTGAAATTGAATAGAAATGAATTCGAATTGAAATTGAATTAATTTGAAATTCAAATTGAATTGAAAATGAACTAAAATTGAATTAAAAATCAATTTGAATTAAAATCAATTTGAAATGAATTTAAAACGAATTTATAAGGAAAAATTCAATTTTGATTTGAATTTGAAATGGTAGTTGAAATCATTTTGAAAACGAATTTAAAATGATTTGTAAAATACGTTTTAAAAGGAAATCGACGAAATATATATAATATATATTATATATATAATGGCCTGAATAGAACGCGCCACGCCGCGGCAGTTCGCGAATTTCGACCATTGACTTCGAATGGATATTGCGGGAGATCCGACCGTCGGATTCTCCTAAAACCAGAACCATTGGGTTCGTATCGAAAAGAGCCTTATAAACAATATTAGAAATTAGAAATCTAACGGTTGGATTTGGAATTATGTCCAAATCAAATTTGGAAAAGGTCGCTATAAGTGCAGTTCGATGGCGTTGATGGAAATCGACTGTACGGGCTTTGATAAAATTATTAAAAATAATAATAATTTGTATAAAATTATAAGAAATGATTTGATAAGAATTGGGATGAAAAACTCCATATTTGAAAAGATAAAAATAGATTTTTATCGAAATGAACTAGTTTTGACCTAGAAATAATAATTTATTTATTTTTAAAATAAATAAATTGGATTTGAAATGGTTTTGAAAATAACCAGAATTTCCAATAATTGAATTGGAATGGATTTGAATCGAAATTGTCTTTGGAATATTTCGATGTTGGATTTCGTGATGATATAGATATTGTTATGGGAATTTGAAAGATATATTTTTATCGTTATTTCCAATACGATATTTGTTGGTCGTAGAATTTAATATTGAATATAAGACGATATAATTTCTATTCAGAGCCTTGTATTTAATATCAAATGTGATTTGGGTTTGTCGTGAATGGTGTCTTCATTAACACTGTTCTTAAGCCCAGTTGAGAAAAAGATTAAATCTTTCTATTTAGATTTAATGAAGTGTACCAATTAAATAATATTTAATTGGAATTGAATTGGTATTGATATTTGGGTTTATAATGAACAGTGTTTTAAATAACACTTTTTTTTAACCCGATAATTAATGGAATGTGATTTTGGGTTGTCGTGATTAGTATCTTCAATAATACTGTTCTTAGACCCAAAGGAGTTAAGAAAATCAGAAACTAACTGGAGATTAATTAAGTTGAATGGTTTCTGGGGTATTGATCTGATGTTGGTTTCGGCCTTCGGGGTTAATACTTAGGGAATTGCTAACTTTCTAATTTACGGTTAGGGACTGATTGAAATGTGATGTGATTTTGGGTTTATCGCGAATCGTGCTTTAAATGACATTGATTCTTTAACCCAGTTAAAGATTAAAACTAAGTGGAGTTTTAATGAATCTTTAATCAGATTGAAATGATCGAGAATGGAGTATCACCAGTTTTGCTCCAGGCGATAGTTAAATCTTTAATTAGATTTGAACGTGAAATGGTAATTGAATTTACCGATAACACCGTGGTGTTAGATATGAAGTATGACCAGTTTTACTTCATGAGATGAATAGGTTGGGATTGGGAAATAAAATAAATGATCACTTCGGTATGGTTAGCTAATCCCGACTAGTTTGAATTGATATTCAAAAGAAGATTAAAGAATAAATTTAAAAGAATTTATCTTTGATAAAATTAATGGGAACCTTTCCCTAAGGAAGTGAAATTTAGAAACTAACTGTAGGTTAGCTAAGAAGAATGGTTTCCTGGGTATTGATCTGATGTTGGTTTCGGCCTTCGGGGTTAATGTTTGGGGAATTATTCTCTTGCTAATTTACGGTTAGTAACTGATGAATTGGAATGAGGCGTATGTTGTGTTTGTGTAACAGTTGCTTATTATATACGCGAGTTATTCAGAAAGACCGGGTTTATCCCATTCTGAATAACTGATTCGAAGACGAGTCGAAGATGAAGACGGAGATTGAAGACAGGATGTCTTCACGTCGTTTGGGTGATTACTGATGATCTTGATTGGGATGTACACCTAAGAGGAGGGAATCAGTTGGTGATCGTCCAGACGTACTTGGAGATCGATGGATATGCGAGGAATAAGGTTCCTCCGGTTTCGTTCAGACCCAGAACGGACTTGTAAGTGGGCTGTGTGTCTGACATTGGATATCATTCTGTGTGATTGATGGATATCGGTTGCATGGAGTGGTTTGCCTGTGTGGCATGCTAAGATGCAAATGATCAAGGCTTTTGTTGAAAAGCAAAGTCTTGCGGTTGATGATCAAAGCACAGCCTGTGTGGCACAGCTTTGTGTAGCGTTAATTCGCGAGCCTCACACCCCGGTTGTGAACCAAAAACGGGAGAGGACATCAGGGAGGGCATGCATTTCCTTCTAGCTAGAAGTGACGTCAGTGGTTTTACACGCCCTGACGAGTTTGACTTATGTGGTTGTTGCTGTTGCGAGGCGCCTCGGATACATCGGTGACTATGTGAAGCCGATGGAGTCATTCGTTGACTCATTGACACCCCAAAGGGTGGGGAAACGCAGTGTTCAGGCATTTTAATCCATATCGGTGGACCGGCCCTGACGATCCAAAGGCTTGACTGAGTACTTGCCTGAGACACGGGCTAGAGCGTCTCGAATCGGTAGAGGACTATCTTTTGCCTCAGTTCATAGATGGAAATCCAATTTCCAAATATGTGACTTTGCGGTTTTGATTGTAGAGCCTAGTATGGCGACATGATATATGGTACCCATGCCGTCTATGATTGATATTTATGATTGAAATTGTTTTGACACTATACAATTATAATAGTATCAAATGATTTGTTTTTAACGTATCAAGCATGCTTTGGCTATTATAAGGGAAAACCCTATCCTCCGGCTTGTGTTGCATTATGTGATAGGACCTGGGTCTTATAATAGCTTCATTTCTCTTTTTTTAGCATTGCGCTGTTGTTTTATGCACTGGTATTCTTGGGAGGAAATCCGTTACGTGTTATATGGCGTGGTCCCTTGATTTACCTAACTTTAAAATAAAGATTAATAACTGTTTTAGTTCTCACACCAGTCTCATGACTGACCTGGAGTTTATTGTTTTAACCTAAACTCTGGGTGCCCTTATTTTGACACGGGCAGCTAGTAGTTTTGGTTTTGCAGATCTATATTCACAGGATCCTGGTGTACAGCTGGAATGATATCCGGAAAGCTCTATATCCATATATCTCCTTCAGTTGTGCTTTGTATTATTTTCCGCTGCAGTGATGTATTTAAATGCAATTTAAATCTCTGATATTTTCTGATGTATATTATTTGTTTATACTCTGTATATTCCTGTATTCTGATGAATTGTTGAAATTAACAATGAAATGTTCTTCTGTCTGCGTCCTTTTGTGTGTTGTTCTCAAAGTATCCGCTCTTTCCTTACCGGGGATGTTACAGGGTCTCACAAGCAACCACTTGCAACCACTTGCAGCCATCAACCATAACATTTTCAAATACATGTTTACATCCAAAGGGGTTTCTACCTAAGGATAAAGGATAATATCGAGGAGATATACCTAAAAAGATAGATACAAGCACAACTTAAGGAAAAAGAGAGATCAAAGATGTACCCTCAAAAATTAAAGGGTAAGTCGCGCGTATTCTGTCCTCAGTTTCCCAAGTCCTGTCTTCGTCGGCATTGCTCCACTAAACTTTGACAAGCTTGACTTCGCGGTTGCGTAGCTTCTTGATTTTAGTTCCTACGATCGAGTTGGAACTCTCCTCACAGTTGCTTCTCGTTCCACTTCGGCTTCTTCTAGAATGTTTGGCTCTACCACCTCCGCAGATTCATGTAGACATTTTCGGAGATGAGAAACGTGAAAGACGTTGTGAATTCCATCCAACCTTTCGGGCAGCTCTACTCTATAAGCCATCTTCCCAATCTTCTCGATGATAGGGAATGGTCCTACAAATCTTGGTGCTAGCTTTCCTACAGACCCAAAGCGAACGACGTTCCTTAAAGGAGATACCTTAAGGAAAACCCTGTCCCCAACCTCAAACTCAAGGTCGGTCCTTCTTTTGTCTGCATAAGATTTCTGTCTATCTTGGGAAGTCTTCATTCTCCTTCGTATTAGGTCCACTTTTTCTGAAGTCTCTCTAATCATGTCTGGCCCAAGTATAAGCTTATTAGTAGACTCCCACCAACAAGTTGGTGATCGACACGGTCTTCCATATAGAGCTTCGAAGGGCGCCATGCCGATAGTGGCTTGGTAGCTGTTGTTGTAGGCGAATTCCACTAAAGGAAGATGATCCTCCCATGTCCCTCCGAAATCAAGAACGCACAGTCTTAGAAGATCTTCTAGTACTCTGTTCACTCTTTCCGTCTGACCATCAGTTTGGGGGTGATAGGCCGTGCTCAGGCATAAATGTGTGCCTACAGCTTCCTGCAGACTCCGCCAAAACTCGCTCGTAAAGATGGGATATCGGTCACTCACTATGCTGAGGGTATTCCATGGAGTCGAACTATTACCTTGAGATAAAGAGAAGCTAGAGACGAGGCAGTCCTTCTACTCTTGATAGGTATAAAGTGGGCGCTTTTTGTGAGCCTGTCCACTATTACCCAAATGCTAGTATTGCCCTTTCTTGACCTAGGCAACTCGTCAATGAAGTCCATTGAAATGCTATCCCACTTCCATTGCGGGACTTCTAGAGGATGAAGCAGTCCTCCAGACTTCTTTTGTTCTGCCTTGACCTGTTAGCATGTCACGCACTTAGAAACAAAATCTACCACGTCCTTCTTCATGCCGCTCCAATAGAAAACTCTCTTTACGTCCTTGTACATCTTGTCCCCACCTGGGTGTATTGTCATCTTGGAATGATGTGCTTCCTCGAGAACCATCTTTACTAAATCACTTGCTTGTAGGACGCATAGTCTTCCATCCCGTCTCAGCCAACCCTTATCATCTATGGAGTACCTATTAAGGTGACTGGAAGTTTCACCCCTAATTAGTTTATCAATCACATCAACAAACTGAGGGTCTTCGCGTTATGCGGACCCTGTTGAGTCTAAAAGAATGGGTCCTACATCTAGGTATGCCAATAAACCAGGCATAAAATCAGAGGAGGGCCTAAAGTCAAAATTGGCTATATACTCCAAGCTTTGCCTTTCTACAAAGAGAGGGCTTAGGGTCAGCTTCTTTCTGCTCAACGCGTCTGCTACTACGTTGCCTTTGCCAGGAGTATAGGAGATCTCAAAATCATACGAGGCAAGGAACTCCATCCACCTTTGTTGCCTCAAGTTAAGATCATTCTGTGAGAAAATATACTTCAACGATTTATGGTCAGTATATAATTCGAACTTCTCACCTAGGAGATAATGGCGCCAAGACTTAAGCGCAAAGACAATGACGGCCAACTCAAGGTCGTGGGTTGGGTAGTTCTTTTCATGAACTTTCAGTTGTCTTCCACCATAAGCTACTACCCTCCCTTGTTGCATCAGAATAGTGCCTAGCCCCGTACCACAAGCATCCATGTATACTGCGAACATCTTGCTTCCATCCGGCAAAGTCAGAACTGGGGCCGTTGTAAGAGCCCTTTTTAAGCATTGGAAAGCAATATCATAGTCCAAATCCCAAGCGAATGCTAGATTCTTCTTTGTTAGCCTTGTGAGTGGAGCTGAGATTTTCGCGAAATCTCTAATAAACTTTCGGTGAAAACCGGCTATCCCAAGGAAGCTCCGGACTTCGGTTGCATTTCTTGATGTCTTCCAATCTTGCACTGCCACCACTTTCGCGGGGTCTACAGCTAACCCCTCTTTGGACACTATATGTCCAAGAAATCTTACTTCTTCTCTCCAAAAGTGGCACTTGGAGAATTTGGCTTTTAGCTGACGAACTCGAAGAGTTTCCATGATCTTCTTCAGATGCTGAGCATGTTCTTCCTTATTCTTTGAGAAGATCAAAATATCGTCTACGAAGACAACCACAAACTTGTTAAGGAATTTTCTGAACACCATGCTCATTAGGTCTATGAAATAAGCGGGTGTGTTTGTCAAGCCGAAAGGCATGACAAGCCACTCGAAGAAACCGTCTAGGGTTCTGAACGTCGTTTTATCAATGCTATCTTCAGCTACCCTTAGCTGATGGAACCCGGTAGCCAGATCAAGTTGGGAGAATACCGACGCACCTACAAGCTGATCAAACAAATCGTCTATTCAGGGAAGCGGGTGTCTATTCTTTTTAATCAGCTTGTTTAGCTCCCTATAGTCCACACAAAGACGTAGTGAACCATCTGCTTTGATGGCGAACACCACTGGAGCACCCCATTCTGAGATACTCCGCCTTATAAACCCCTTCTCGAGAAGCTCCTCAACTTGCTTACTGAGCTCTTTCCTCTCCTTTGGAGCCATGTGTCTAACAGGCAGAGCTACGGGCTTTGCATTATCAACAAGATATATGCGGATGTCTATTTCCCGCTTCAGAGGTAAGCCTTTCACCTCTTCAAAGACATCCGGATATTCCCGGACCACTCTAACCGACTGCAAATTCTCAACAAAAGCGTCAAACGACTCTAGATAACTAAGCATAACAGCATTCAAGGGATTATAAGAAATTTCTAGAGTGTTACCGAGCCAAGCCAAGAGTCTAACCACTCTTTTCTCACAGTCAAGAATGGCACCATTACTGGATAACAAGTCCATGCCTAAGATCAGTCCATATCTTGAGAAGCCCAAAACAAAGGCGCTACATCTAAATTCAACACTTAGAATAGAGATTTTCAAATCTAAGCAAACCATCGACAAATAAGCCGGGCCCCCAATTGGATTTGAAACAACCAAGGGATCTTCTACCATACTAGTGTCTAGGTGCAGAGATTCTACTAAGGCAGATGAAATAAAGGAGTGTGATGCACCAAAATCAAAAAGAGTGCGAACTGGATGATCATAGAGATAAACTAAGCTTTCTACAGAAATATTTCTACCTCGTTCCTGTGGAGGTGCCACCAGCGCGTGAACCTGCCCCCTGAGGTGGATCCAGTCCTCTGTTCCTGCCCCCGCTTCTTTGGGCAGTCCTTAGCCAAGTGTCCAGTCTCGCCGCAATTGAAACAACCACCATTCATCTTTGCCTTCTTCTTCCTGTAGTCTTTTACTATATGTCGAACAATGCCACAGAAATTGTACTTTCTCTTTTCATGGGATTTGTTGTTCTTCCCGCCTTTCTTGAAGTCTGTTTTCTTAGCCTGCAAACCCTCTTTCTTTTCTTGAGGCACTTTCACCTATGCCTCTTTCTTGCCTTTACCTTCCTCGTGTAACAGCGCCATGTCCACTATGCTTTCATAAGTCGCTCCCATGGGTATATGGGTCATAGCAAGGCTGTGTAGAGGCTCATTCAGACCTTTGACGAATCGAAGGGCCTTCTTGTGTTGGGTGTTTACTAAATCCAGCCCAAATCTGGCCAGCTGATTAAACTGATTGACGTACTTATTGATTGTCATATTTCCTTGTTTAAGAGTTAGGAACTTCTCCATCTGCAGGCTTCTTTCAGCTTGGGAGAGGAATTTCATCTCAAACCTCATACTGAAATCTTCCTAAGTTTCCACTGGCCTCTCAACATGAGTAAATTCCCACTAATAGGAAGCTTCATCTTTAAGCAACCACACTGCTAGTTGTATCTTTTGCCTGTCGTCAACTTCGAAGATGATGAACAAATCTTCGGTCTCCTTCAGCCAGTTCCTTGCTACCACAAATGATTCAGTTCCATAAAAGTCCTTTCCACCCATAGCCTTGAAGTCTCTACACGTCTTAGCGAAAGTATTTCCACGAGGTGGAGGAGGAGGAGGAACCGCTGCCACTGTGGGAGGAGGAATGTCCACTGGGCCCGTACTATTGGCCCTAGCCTCTAGGTACCTTCGGAACCAGCCAAGGATCGGTACTCCTTCTGGAAGGTTAAGATCTCTAGAGATGCTGGAACAAAAAGGAAAGTATTCAAGACAAAAGGATAGAGAGATAGTGCATATGGCTTTGGGGAGTTATGCCTTTTAAAAACAATGCTTTTTCCTTAAAAAATGCTTCTTTAAACTTCTTTTTGAAGATAGTTTCATAAACTTTTATCTAGTTTGGTAAATTTGTGCTCTGATACCAAGTGAAACACCCCACCTCCATTAAGGTCACTCACAAAGGGATTGCCTTAACTTTGATAGAGGTTTGTAAGTAAAAGTCACAGATAAAACACAAACAGATATAAACACATATATATAAGCAGCGGAAAACAAACAGACTTTTTATTTCATAAATACGTGTTCATACAAAACATTTCCATAACTGTCACATAATAACTTCCAAAACATTACATCATCATTTCTGTCTTGGTTATTAAATAAAGAAGCATAAAACATAATTAAAAACTGCATAAATCCCCATAGAATGTGTCCAACAGCCATAGCCAAGGAAAGAGAGTCCAAACCGTACATCTACTATCTTGAAGCTTGCAAAGAGTCTGACTAAGCTGGGTTGTTTCCTCCCTATGGACCTGGGGGGAGAAATGGAAGAAAAGAAGATGAAAGAAAATGGGGTCAGACATACAGCCTGGTAAGTCTAGTGACTCTTCAGTATGAGAATAAGAAAAAGGGTATGATAGGTATAAACTGGAAATAGGAAAGTATCATAAACTAAGATAAACCAGTTTGAATCGAATATACTATCGCACCCCACACTAAATCTCTGCACCTACTTGCATTGCCTCAACTAGCACCCCATGATCGGGGTGAAGTGATCCCCTTTTTCTAAAGATCGGCTCCTACTCGCATAATCATCTGTGTCTTACGGCCCCCAAAGATTGTAGATACCTATGTTGCTCCCACCATGGGGTGTATCGAGTCCCATGGTGGCGGCGCGACACAACTCTAGAATGCATAGGTTATACTACTGGTGCCCCCGGTGTCCTGTTTGTTTGCTCCAAAGTGTGTGCACGCCCGCACTCCGTTAGAACCCACACTGTTGCACCCACCACCGTCGCTTTTGACCGCATATAATCAGCCCAGTAATCGTGCCTCACCCTGCCTAGTTTCAGGGTACCATGATACCTAATTGGGTTACTGCTGAAATGGGTCCCCGTTACTAGGGTTTTCTAGTCAAACATGTTAAGTGATTAAGTGTCTGTATTTACCTAACCCCACCCATCAGTTTAATTAACATGTTGAATTGGTTAAGTGTTTTAGTTAACTTAACCCTACCATCCTGACTTGTCTGTCCTTAGATTTTTAAAGCACCGACCACTCACATTAGACAGGTATTGTTATGGTTGCTGGATGTGCCGGTCGATTCCGGGCAGGTTTACACCATAACTCAGTCTAACCTCGGGTCCTTATTGGGCTCAATGCTTAACCAACCACATTGGTTAGGTATTGTTGTGACTACTGGACAGCCAGGTGGGTCCGGCAGGTTTACATCACAACTCAATCCAACCTTGGGTTAAGCATACTCGTATTTTCTAAATTTACATATTTGTCTCTATTACTTGTTATATGTAAATTTGTTAACAATTAAATGTTATGGCTCACTTTCTAGGTTCATCATTTTTGGTATAAGAATTTTACACCATTTAAATGCCACCAATTTTGGCAAGTGACAAACATGCCAATTTCATATATTTTCACCAATTCATGTCAATTTGCCTATAATTTCCAATTTATCCCAACGTTACCCCGTCTAATTATTAGGCTAACAATCTTAGCCTTATTTTTCATCCGCATGATTTTTAACATATAATATTAGGATAAAAACTTAGCCTAATTTAGTGTATACAAAATTGGCATAAAGCAATTCATTAACATAAACATGACATAGGTGTAAACTTGGCATTATCAGCATAGTCGATATGAACATCATAGGTGTGAACTTGCAAAATAGTCAACATGAATATCATAGGTGTGAACTTGCAAAATAGTCAACATGAATATCATAGATGTGAACTTGCAAAATAGTCAACATGAATATCATATGATTTAGACAACATAAGCCTAAACATGTTTAGATCTAGGCATAACATCGAACATCACTAGCATATGACAAGAATATGACAAGTCCATCAAGTATGTATAATTTCATCGCATGTGTGAACTAGATCCAATCATGTTTACTACTATAACATGAAACTTGTATTAAAAATGGATCTTGGCCTGGATCCAATTATGACCTTTGCGACTTTTGTATAAACATATGTGCATGTATATGAACTTAATCATTTAGGCATAGAGGTTTTAGCATAAAGTATATACATGAGATCTTAACTTGGACATATCACATACAACTTATATAATCACATAAACATATATGTGTAGATTATAACATGAACTATACAACTTGCATGTGATGTTGTTTTCATTTGAATGGATCCAACACCAAGTAAATTTAACCACAAACATTCCAACCATTCACAATGCAATCATTTCAATACATAGATATGAATTAACATCATCGTTATACAATATCACAACTCCATTTCCAATTTACATTGAAACAAGTCTTAATTTTTATTCACATCGGAAAAATCACTATACTTACAACAAACGACGGTCTTGTTTTCTGATTTCTGAGTTCTGAATTTGAAATGCTTTCCTTTGGGTAAACAATTGTTGTTTGATTCTTGTTTTAACTTTAATTTTGCTCGTCTCTAAGCTTTCTCTAACTGACGACTACTCTTAGTTTCCTTCCAGCAGCATGACGACTCTAGTTGTATTTTATCTGTGTGAATTTAGGTTGAGTGGTGAGTTGTATTTATAGAATTTCAGATCGATTTGAGCCCTCAGATGATCATAGAGTGAAACCAGACCATACACGCCAAGAGAAACCAATCAGAAAGTGACAAATCAGCCATAGTGACACAGCCAAGTTTAGAAATTCGACTAGAAACCGACCAGGCCAGCCAGGGTCAAACCAGGTCGACTGGGCAGGTCGACCCCCAGGTCGACCCTATGGTCGACCTGGTTACCCAGGTCGACCTGGTGCCTGGGCGGGAATTTTCCCACCCAGCCCAGTTTGGGTCTATTTTTCGAATTTCGAACTGAATTTGAACTGTTTGAATTTTAAATTGAATTCTGAAACTTCCGGAGGTCATAACTCCTTCATACGGAGTCCGATTCACGCAAACTCGGACTCTATCTCAGGCAGAATTCCGAGACGAGTGCAATGGCTTTATTTGTTTCCCTCAATTCTTTCGTTTAGAATTAATTACACTTTAATTTGTTAATTTACGGTTAACAGAAAATTCGGGGTGTTACAGTCAGATCTGTTGGGATCGTAGGGACGGACACTACAACATGGAACTGACGGGGAGCGAATCGAAGCTCGTTACAATTTATAGCAAAATAAATTGTCCGGTCTGAATCAAGCGATGGTTATCGTTATTAACGATGATCGTCCAATGTGAGTAAAACTCACCAATTTTGAACAGTTATATTTTTCTAACATATTTAGAACTGATAATTTTCTGTTGATTGATGTGTGTTAACTGTTTGGTTGAATTGCGTATGTATTGGTTGAAATTATAGATAATGATATTTATATATATTGTTAATCAAATATCGATTCTGTTTATCAGAATATTTCATATCGAAGTGAAAACGATGTTATTATATTGTTTAACATCCGTGGATGCAGGGAAACAGGTTGGAGGAATCCAATGGATTCCTCAACATTTATTTTATTGTTATTCATATATTGTTATATATGATGCGATATATAATCTGTTGTCGATTATGTGTGGTTGGACGATATTTATCATTTTTAAATGGTAGGTTAAATACCATAAGAAATACCAGAATGATAAAAGGGGATTTTCAAAGTATATTCTGAAATAATTTATTTATATAAAATCAATGGATTTTATATATAGAAGGAAAAAAGGAAATAATTACAAAATCAAAAGAGTTAAAAAATATATTTGTAAAAACAAATATAAGGAAAAATATTTGTTAAACAAATATAAAGGAAATTATTTGTGAAAACAAATATAAGGGAAAAATGATTGTAAAACAAATATAAAGGAAAATATTTGTCAGACAAATAGAAAGAGAAATATTTGTAAACCTTATACAAATAAAATAGAAAGAGAAATATTTGTAAACTATTTACAACTAAAATAGAAAGATAGAAAAGGAATATTTATTTGTTAAACAAATAGAATTGAAAAGAATTATTTATTTGTTAAATAAATAGAAGTATGAAGGAAATATTTATTTAGGAAATAAATAGAAGTATAAAGGAAATATTTATTTAGAAAATAAATAGAAGGATAAAAGGAATATTCATTTGGGAAATAAATAGAAAAGATAAAGGGAATATTTATTGGTTAAATAAATAGAATTGAAAGGGAATAGTTATTTGTTAAGTAAACAAATAAAAAAGGAATTATTTGTATAAACAAACTAAAAAGGAATTAATCAAAGGAGTTAATCGAAAAGAGTTAATTGAAAAGAGTTAATCGAAATGAGTTAATCGAATATTAGTTATTCGATTAGAGTTAATCGAATAGTGTAAATGAGTTAGAGTTAACCAGTTAGGGTTAATCAATTAGGGTTGGCCAGTTAGAGTTGATTAGTTAGAGTTAACCAGTTAGAGTTAATCAGTTAGAGTTGATCAGTTAGAGTTAACCATTTAGAGTTAATCAGTTAGAGTTAATCAGTTAGAGTTGATCAGTTAGAGTTAACCAGTTAGAATTAGAGTTAACCAGCTAGAGTTAAAGTTAACCAGTTAGAGTTAGAGTTAACCAATAAAGTAATTAAATAGAGTTAATCGAATTAGAATAAATCGATTAGAGTTAGTCGAATTAGGAGTTATCGAATATTAGTATTTGAATAAAGTTAAAAGGAGTTACCGAATATTAGTATTCGAATCAAGTTAAAAGGAGTTATCGAATATTAGTTATTCGAATCAAGTTAAAAGGAGTTATCGAATATTAGTTATTCGAATCAAGTTAAAATGAGTTATCGAATATTAGTTATTTGAATCGAGTTAAAAGGAGTTATCGAATATTAGTTATTCGAATCGAGTTAAAAGGAGTTATCGAATATTAGTTATTCGAATCAAGTTAAAAGGAGTTATCGAATATTAGTTATTCGAATCAAGTTAAAAGGAGTTATCGAATATTAGTTATTCGATTCAAGTTAAAAGGAGTTATCGAATATTAGTTATTCGAATCGAGTTAAAAGGAGTTATCGAATATTAGTTACTCAAATCGAGTTAAAAGGAGTTATCGAATCTAGTTATTTGAAAGGAGTTATCGAATCTAGTTATTCGAAAGGAGTTATCAAATATTAGTTATTCGAATCGAGTTAAAAGGAGTTAATCGAATTTAGTTATTCGAAAGGAGTTATCAATTAGTTTAATCGAAAGGAGTTAATCGAATTTAATTATTCAAAAGGAGTAATCGATTAGTTTAATCGAAAGGAGTTAATCCAATTTAGTTATTCGAAAAGGATTTAATTGAATATAGTATTCGAAAAGAGAGATTATCGAATATCGTTTATTCGAAAGAAAGAGTAATCGAATATTAGTTATTCGAAGTGAGTTAATCGAATATTAGTTATTCGAAGGGAGTTAATCGTCGAATTCGATTATATCGAATTCGGGAAAGTACTTATACTTTCCGGTGTTTAAATCAAGATTTATTTATTTATAAATCAGGTGTTTATTTATTTATTCACATTAAAGAATAAAAGTTATAATTGAAGTTAGATATTTCAAAAATGGGATTATAACGTTATCGTTATAACCAATGTTTTCAATAAAGAAGTGGATTCGTAAATAGAATCCGAGAGTTTCGTAAGGAAGTTCGTTAAAGATTTAAAAGATAAACTTTGACTATTTCGAAGTTAAAATGTTGTTCAGTTAAGGTCTGAGAAGTAATTATACCCCAACTTGATTGACTTCCTTCTTAACTAAGGAATTGTAAGGTTTGATAGTGAAGGAGTTTTGGAAATGTTTTCCAAATACGAATCAGAAATGTTTTCTGATAATAGAAAAATAAGAATTTAGAATATATGGAAACAGGAGACAAGTAAATTAATGAACTAAGGAGATAAATGTTAAATGATGATTGATTGATATAATTTCCATTTGGAAATAATATCATTGTTTGCACACATGTTTTTCTTTGATAGTTAACTCACCGACTATCAAAGTTTTGACCATTTTAATGTTGTTAATATGGAGAGACCGGTTGGATTATTATCCGAAGAACCACTCCGTATTGGCATAAGCATTGCGAATCATATATGCCAATGATAGTTGAAGACGGAGTAAAGTGCAAGGGCTGTTGTATAAATCTTAGGTAAAGATTGCCTAAGATGGTTGTACTGCATAGTGCCTTCGATTTGTCCAGTCCCAGGACGACCTGTATGGAAGAATGTCTGACATAGTATATTTAATAGATCACGTAAGTTGATCTCTTCAAACGTATTTACGTTTGGTGGCAGAGGAATTCTTTTGTCTTAGTTGTATACCCATGGTATTTTTGGAGAAATCAATTTGTGATTTGGCGGGTATGACGATGTGACATTCAAAGTGAATAAATGTGTGATCTAGCAGAGATAAGCATGGCTTCTAGCCTCACAACTGGGAAATGACAAAAATTAGGCAGGCAGCATGGCTATGTAGGTCGCACCTATTAGGGTGTATAATCACCTGATCTAGAGTTTCATTTACTTCTAAAAATCTATTGTCGATGTTGTCCTATTCGGGAAACCGTTGTTGATCCCAACCGTTGGTGATATACATTCGATACACTCAAGCGAAATGAGTGGTCGGTCATGTGCGGCCGGGTTGCAAGATGTTCTTGTTGAACCCAGTGTATTCCTCTCTAGAGGTACACTAGCGAAAGGTGGTTCCATACCTTGTTATAGTTAGTAATCCATTATCCAATAAGTGCCCGCGGTTTTGATTGTATACTTTATATGTAGAACGTGAGATGAAAGCATTTCTTCTAGATGATTATTATATTGTGGTTGATAGACACTAATATAATATCAATGAGTTTCGATATAAAGATTATTTTGGATTCTCATAAGGGAAAAACCGGTTCCATTATACGGTGTGGTCTTATGAGATATTGTATAATGGCTCAAACTGTTTTACTCATACCAGTCCCATGACTGACTCAGAGTTTATTTTGTTTTTTTCCCTAAACTCTTGGGTGCCCAATTTTGTACGGGCAGTCAAGTAGTCAGGATTTTACAGATATACTTGAAGAGCTTGGAGCAGGAGGCTTCAGGATTATATAATTATAGTTACTTCTGCTATGTTGTACGTGTTGTACTCTGAAAATGTTACTATATACATATACTGATTTTATTTTAAGGATATGTTATCTATAATATGTTGTTTGTTCCGTTGTGAGATTCGTGTTACTCTGATGTTGTATCTTCTTCTTCGTCTATTCTAAGTTTCTACCTTATCTATTCTTATCCTCTAACTTCTTTCTATTAACTTTCCGGTATTTTTCGATGTTTGGTTAGTCATCATTGAGTTTATGTCGATAACCAAAATCGCTAAAAACCGGGTCATTACATTTATTGTTCTAAAATATTTTAGAAAATTTTGGCGGCATAACGACGCGATATAAAAATCCGGTAATGTCTGGCATTACCCCTCTCCTGATATTGGCTCGCGCCATACACACATAACAATTCTAATCAATTCATTTAACCCAAACAACCAAATTCAACCAAATTATCTAATCAACCAAACCAAACAATCAAACAAGTCGTCGATGGCCTGTGGACGATGGGGAACAATTCATATATGTAGTTATAAAATAAATAACTGTATAAGAAAATTATAATGAGGAGTTCTCACCTTGGGTTTCCAATCCTCCATTCTCTATTCTCGCTCAGATTCGTTGTTCTAATTCCAATGCAATCTGTTTCACGAAATTTACATTAAGAATCACATTTCTAAACGATGATGTTTATAAATAAAAATCACATTTTTATTTCAACGCTTTCTTTATAAAAATCATATTTTTAACACGATGTTTATACAATAAAAATCATATTTTTATACTACCATTCATATTAAAAAATCTCAGTTTTAATTCGCTATCATATAAAGAAAATCTCATTTTTAATTTGTTACATAAATAAAAGTAATATTTTTATATTCTCCATTATATAAAAATCAAATCTCTATGGCTCTAAAAATCAAATCTTTTTAATTGTAAAATTCAAATCTTTCGCGTTATAAAAATATAATCTTTCTATATTACAAAAATATAATCTTTTCATGTTAAAAAAATCGATTTTTTTTATCGTTACTTCATATATGTAAAAATCGAATTTTTATTTCGCTACAACATATATAAAAATCTCGCCTTTCTATAATTAAAAATATCACCTTTCTATAATTAAAAATATCGCCTTTCTATAATTAAAAAAAATCATTTCTTTATTAAATATATAAAAACTGTTTTTATAAATGCTAATTTATACCAAAAAAACTAATTTTAGAAATTGTTTTAACAAAAAAAACTCAGATTTGATAATAAAATAAATATAAACATAAGTAACTAAAAACGAAATTAAAAGCTCACCTTGCTTTTCAGTTTTTGTTTGAAAAAAAGGGGGGAAGGTCTGCGCATCACTGAAGGGGGAGGCGGGGGTGTGCACTAGTCGGAGGCGGCAGGGGGAGGTAGCGTAGGGGCCATTTTCTGGTCGATCCAAATTGACTGAAACTGTCAAAATACGTTTTCCTTTGCCACACTCACATATTGATCCCAAAAATTATGAAAACCGGAATCTAGCAATAACTTGACATCCCAGATCCAACAAAAGTGGTTTCGTCGAAAATCGTTTGCAAAATGTCCATTTTTAAGAGCCATATTTCCATAGCGACTATTCTGAATTTTCAACTGGGCATAACTTTTTATTCCCGCTATGAAATTTCAATCTTTCGAATTCGTTGGAAAGATATTTTCAATTAGATTCTTTCGCTAAAATACGATTTATTTTGAATCTTGTACATTCATTTGAAATTTAAAATCGAAATTTCAAACTACCGCGCCATTTTCAATTCCATTTATAATTAAAATAAATATTTATATTCTAACGTCGATTCAAATAAATATATACGTTCTAATCCTATTCAAAATAAATTTCTCGTCGTTATCATTTAAAATAATGAATTTTAATTATTCAAAATTCATTAAAATTTCCAAAATAAAAAATTTAAATTGGTTCTGATTTTCCGGGTTGTTACGATCTCCCCCACTTAAAAAATTTTCGTCCTAAAAAAGGAACAGAACTGAAAGTTGTTTAACTAATCAACTCAACTTTCAGTTTGGCATTCATTCTTCAACTTTTCAGTTTCTAAGAATTTTCCAATTTCTCAAAAATTTGGCTAACACCCTAAATTTTTGAAATTTTTTGCCATAACCTCCTTTATACGGGAGAACCGGGAAAATCCCCAAACCGCCACACAGGCCCTCTCATCTCAAAGAAAAAAAAAGTCAATCGGCTAGCCAATCGGCTCATAAAATCATTCAAACCCAAGAAATACAATAAACATGTACCTATTTGTCGGGCAAACAATTTTATTCCTCTGCTTAGCTTCCCTGCTATGACCTATTCAAGGTATATACATGTATATGCATGCAATTTCTATAAACTTTCAATTCAGTTCAACATTTGATACAATTTGGTTAAATGTACCAAATTCTAATTAATCAAAACAATAATCAAACAACACAATCAGCAATCAATTAGTTTATTAACGTTTCAAATTCATAATTTTTTATATACTCAAAAATCATGTTTTTGATGCCAATTCACAACAATATATTCTAACTATATTTTGGTTCTCACACCAGTCAATTGGAAATATATAGATATCTCACTTTCGAAACACGAATATAAATTCTGATGATGTACGTACTATAGCGATCATCAGAACCATCTCCAAGCGACTAGAGTATGATTCTATATCTATCTAGTATATTTGGGACTTCGCATACCCGTGGATCAGACGTATATGCAAAATCTTTATATACTATATTGTCCAAAACAATTTAAAATAAATATTCAAATACATATAAAATGGTTTAAATCTTCAAAACAAAATTTGCTTTTAATTTTTATTTGAAAAATAACACTCTTCCGACTCATTCTAGTATACTACTGATCCCATATCTAACCAGTCATTCCCATTGGATATTACTAATCAAATATCTGATGAATTCTTTCGTTCGGCTCTAATGTGTCGTGTTCTCGAGCTCTGTAAACCAGAGCTTTGACACCAAATGAGACGACCTGAACTTCCCCGTGAAGGAAAGCCCGGATTGAGTTGAGAACACGACAAATCAGAACAAAAACAGAAGAACATTTCATTGCTTATTACAACAATTCCATCATAATACAAGAATCTTACAGAGTATGAATGAATAAAATACATTTGATAAATATCAGAGATTTACAAATTACAATGCAGCGGAAAATAATACAAAACACAACTGAAGGGAATATACGGTTACAGAGCTTTCTGAATATCATTCCAGCTGTAAACCAGGATCCTGTGAATATAAATCTGCAAAACCAAAACTACTAGCTACTCATGCGGAAAATAGGGGCACCCAGAGTTTAGGCTAAAACAATAAACTCTAGGTCAGTCATATGACTAGTGTGAGAACTAAAACAGTTATTTAAAACTTTCCTTTAAAATCAGATATATCAAGGGACCACGCCGCATAACACAGAATGGGATTCCTCCCAAGAATACCAGTGCGTATAGCAAAACAGCGCAATGCTTTTCGGTCTTATAAAGCTATTATAAGACACAGTTCCGATCACACAATGCAACGCAAGCCGAAGGATAGGGTTTCCTTATAATAGCCAAACAAGCTTGGTACGTTAAAACAGATCATTTGATACTATTATAAGTACATAGTGTATAAAAAGCTTCAAATATAAATGTACTAATCCTAGACGGCATAGGTACCATATATCATGTCGCCAATACTAGCCTCTACAATCAAAACTGAAACGTCATGTATTGGAAGTTGGATTTCCGTCTGTAAACTAAGGCAAGGGATCATCCTTACCAATTCGAGACAATCTAGCCCATCTCTCAGGGCCTTGACACAGGTGGGCCCTTTGATCATCAGGGCTGGTCCATACGGAGTGGATTAAAATGCCTGAACACTGCGTTTCCCTGCCCTATGGGGCGTAAATCTGGTATGTATAGAGACCAACCATCGGCTCCGCAGAGACCGAAATATTGAGGCGCCTCGCTATCCATCATCCACATAAGTAAAATGTCAGGGCTTGCAAAATGCTGACACCACTCCTAGCTAGAAAGAAACGCATGCCCTCCCTGAGGTCCTCTCCCGTTTCTGGTTCACACCGGGTTGCGAGGCTTACGAATTAACGCTATACAAAGCTATGCTATATTACAGCCGTGCTTTGATCATCAACCATAAGACTCTGCTTTTCAACAGAAGCCTTGATCATTTGCATCTCAGCATGCCACACAGGAAATTCACGCTATGCAACCGGTGTATATCAATCACACAAAATGAAATCCAATGTCAAACACACATCCATTTACAAGTTCGTTCTGGGTCTGAACGAAACGGGAGGCACCTTATTCCTCATCCCGTATGTCCAATACGGGAGAGAGGCCCTCGCATATCCGGTCGATCTCCAAGTACATCTGGACGATCACTTATTACCTTGTCTTGGGTGTACAGCCCAATCAAGACATCAGTAATCATCGAAACGATGTGAACACCTCCAATCTTGAACCACCATCTTCATCCTCAACACATCGTCGAATCAATTATTTAGAATGGGATAAACCCGGTCTTTCTGAATAACTCGCGTATATAATAAACAAGTGCTATAGAAACACAACATACGCCTCATTCCAATCCAGAATATTCCTTTATTCAAATATTCTTATACTTTGGGAAAGGTTCCCATTAATTTTATCAAAGATAAATTCTTTTAAATTTATTCTTTAATCTTCCTTTGGATATCATTCAAACCAAATTATGATTTTTCCAAACTAGTCAGGATTAACGAACCTTACCGAAGTAATCATTTGTTTTAATTCCTCAATCCCAACCTATTCATCCCATGAAGTAAAACTGGTAATACTTCATATCTAACACCACGGTGTTATCGGTAAATCCAGTTACCATTTCACGTTCAATCTAATTAAATATTCAACTATCGCCTGGAGTAAAACTGGTGGTACTCCATTCCCGATCATCTTTAAAATTTGATAATTTTAGTTATCAGATTCACCGTTCAATCTATTTAAAGATTCATTAAAACTCTAATTCAGTTTTAATTTCCAAAAATCATTACTTAATGATTATCTTCAAAGTTAAGAAATTAATCTTATCTTTAACTGGGTTAAAGAACTAATGTCATTTAAAACACAGCTCCGCTAAACCCAAAATCACATTCCATTAACAATGGAATCTTCACGGAAAAAAATCAATATATATAATCGATATAAACTTCCATATCCAACCGATAATATAAATGGAATAATGGCAAAGCCTTTTAAATTCCATATATAATAACAGTCTTCCTCTACAAAAGTTCATTTCGATCATTACGAAATCAAATTCCATTCAATACCAATTTAATATGTTAAATTGGAAAACTTTACTTTGGAAAATCTTCTTTAAATCTTATCAAATTGATTTATAAATTCCAAATCCCATTTCATCGTAAATCAGGTTAAAGAACGAATGTCGTTAAAACACAGTTCACAACAAACCCAATTCGCATTCCATTAATTATCGGGTTAAAGAACAAGTGTTATTTAAAACAATGGTCACGATAAACCCAAAAATCAATTCCAATTCAATTCCAATTAAATATTAATTAATTGGTATACTTCATTAAATCGAAATAAAAAGATTTAATATTTTCTCAACTAGGTTTAAGAACAGTGTTAATGAAGACACCATTAGTGACAAACCAAAGTCCCATTTGATATTAAATACAAGACTCTGAGTAGAAAATATATCGGCTTATATTCAATATCAAATTCTGAAATCAACAAATATCGTATTGGAATAACGATATATATCTCCCAAATTCCTCCACGATGCCCATATAATCACGGAATCCAATATCGAAATATTCCGAAGATAATTTCGATTCAAATCCATTCCAATTCATATATTGGAAACTCTGGTTATTTTCAAAACCATTTCAAATCCAGTTTATTTATTCAAAAATATTGGATTATAATTCTAGTTCATAACTAGTTCATTTCGATAAAATATATTTTTATCTTTTCAAATATAGGATTTTTCATCCTAATTCTTTCCAAATCGTTTATTATGTTTTTACACAAATTATTGATATTTTTAATAATTTTATCAAGGCCCGTACAGTCGACTTCCATAAACGGCCATCGAACTGCACTTACAGCGACCTTTTCCAAATATGATTTAGACATAATTCCAAATCCAACTGTTAGATTTCTAATATCTTGTATCCGTTAGAAAGCTCTTTTCGATACGAACCCAACGGTTCCGGCTTTAGGAGAATCCGACGGTCGGATCTCCCATAATGTCCGTTCGAAGTCAATGGTCGAAATTCGCGTACTGCCGCAACGCAACGCGTTCTATTCAGACCATTATATATATAATATATATATATATATATTTCATCGATTTCCATTTAAAACTTATTTTATAAATCGTTTTAACTCCGTTTTCGAAACGATTTCAACTTCGTATCAATTTCAAATCAAAATTGAATATTCCATATCATTAATATATAAATGATAATATTTTCGAAATATTAGATTTTGGAATCAATTCCTTTTCGATATTCATTATAAAAATGAATAAAATCGATATAAATATCGTTCACGTCGAAATGGCGTTAATCTAATCCACACGGCTTTATATATTTAAATATATTCGTGTCCATTCCAAATCGGACATTAAAATCAAATTTTGAACTTTTGCTGAATATTATTTTAAAAATATTCATTATTTTAAAATATTCATTATTTTGAAATATTCATTCTTTTTGAACTAGAATCAGACACAGTCAATTACCATATAATTTGATATATATGGATTTCATACAACATATGTATACAACAACAATTGCTCAACCATCATCCAAAGTGCATTCTACACTGTATAAGCATTAAGTATAAATATTTAACACTTACAACAGTCTGTCAATCAATCGATCGACATACAGCTAATTATTGGGACTAGTGTATGTCATATATCATCCCAATACCCATGTGGGGTTTTCAAACAACAAACACAAATTTTATTTGTGCAGTTGGGCGATGTGTAAAATTTATCGTCCCAATGCATATCAGTCAAATGGTTAGACATAAACAAATCGTCCTATTTGTAAATGAATATTTATTTTATTCATATACACGTTAAAAATTATATTTTTAACAATAAAATATTTATTCAATTTATTTACACAATAAAAATAATATTTTTATCGTTCTAAAATATTTTAGAAAATTTTGGCGGCATAACGGCGCGATACCAAAATCTGGTAATGTCTAGCATTACCCCTCTCCTGATATTGGCTCGCGCCATACATACATAATAATTTTAATCAATTCATTTCACCCAAACAACCAAATTCAACCAATTTATCTAATCAACCAAACCAAACAATCAAACAAGTCATCTGTGGTCTGTGGACGACGGGGAACAGTTCATATATGCAGTTATAAAATAAATAACTGTATAAGAAAATTATAATGAGGAGTTCTCACCTTGGGTTTCCACTCCTCCATTCCCTATTGTCGCTCAGATTCGCTGTTCTAATTCCAACGCAATCTGTTTCATGAAATTATATTAAAAATCACATTTCTAAATGATGATGTTTATAAATAAAAATCAAATTTTTAATACAACGCTTTCTTTATAAAAATCATATTTTTAACACGATGTTTATATAATAAAAATCATATTTTTATATCGCTATTCATATTATAAAAAATCTCATTTCTAATTCGCTATCATATAAAGAAATCTCATTTTTGATTCGCTACATAAATAAAAATATATTTTTATTTTCTCTATTATATAAAAATCAAATCTTTATGGTTCTAAAAATCAAATCTTTCACGTTATAAAAATATAATCTTTCTATATTAGAAAAATATAATCTTTACATGTTAAAAAAATCGAATTTTTTTTTGTCGTTACTTCAATATGTAAAAATCGAATTTTTATTTCGCTACAACATATATAAAAATATCGCCTTTCTATAATTAAAAAAATCATTTCTTTATTAACTATATAAAAACTAATTTTATAAATGCTAATTTATATTAAAAACTAATTTTAGAAATCGTTTTTAACATTAAAAAAACTCAGATTTGAAAATAAAATAAATATAAACATAAGTAAATAAAAACGAAATTAAAAACTCACCTTGCTTTTCAGTTTTTGTTTGAAATTAAGGGGGGAAGGTCTGCGCGTCACTAAAGAGGGAGGAGGGGTGCACACTGGTCGGAGGCGGCCGGGGGAGGTAGCACAGGGGCCCACGGCAGTACTAAGGGGTTGAGGGCCGGATCTCCATCGAGTTTGGGTTGAGGGGTTTTTGATTCGGTGTTAGGGCTCGGGGGTTCACGCGATGGAGGAGAGAGGCAGCAGGAGGGGAGTGGCGGAAGAAGGGAGTGGTTGCGGCGGTGTCGGTGGCAGGCTAGGGTGCGGCGGATCGAAGGGCGATAGGGATCGAACAGCGGGAGTTTTCTATTTTTTTTAATTTAAAATGAACGTTGACCTGAGAAAGGGATAAGGAGGGGGTTATATTAATTTTTTGTATAATTATTTAATTAAATTTCCATAAAGTTACTTTCTAATTCGAACTCCAAATCGAAACCACCGACTGTCGCCCTTAGTGTATTACCCCCCGTTCCGAACATAATGGGATATGTTTCGCAAGCCAATTCGACTGTTTCGATCAGTTTCCATCAAAATCAAAATATAAATCTATATATTGAATTTGAACGTGCATTTCAATTTACCGAGGTCACATATTGATTCGAAAAATTCCAGATTTTTTTTTCTAGCTTCGTATTGATAATACGGTCCTAACAAAACTAATTTCATCAAATTTGAAGACCGTTTGAAAAATGGTCATTTTCTGGTCGATCCAAATTGACTAAAACTATCAAAACACGTTTTCCTTTGCCACGCTCACATATTGATCCCAAAAATTATGAATTTTGGAATCTAGCAATAACTTGACATTCCGGATCCAACGAAAGTGGTTTCATCGAAAACGGAGGTCATTTGCAAAATGTCCATTTTTAAGGGCTATATTTCCATAGCAATTATTCTGAATTTTCAACTGGGCATAACTTTTTATTCCCGCTATGAAATTTCAATCTTTCGGATTCTTTGGAAAGATATTTTCAATTAGATTCTAATATTTTTTCTTTCGCTAAAATCCGGTTTATTTTGAATCCTGTACATTCATTTGAAATTTGAAATCGAAATTTCAAACTACCGCGCCATTTTCAATTCCATTTGTAATTAAAGTAAATATTTATATTCTAACATCGATTCAAATAAATATATACGTTCTAATCCAATTTAAAATAAATTTCTTGTCGTTATCATTTAAAATAATTCATTTTGAATATTCAAAATTCATTAAAATTGCCAAAATACAAATTTTAAATTTGTTCTTATTTTCCGGGTTGTTATAAATACGATAAGCTTTGCTACGCTTAGAACACCATAAGAATACTCCTTCATCAGATTTTAAATCAAATTTTCCAACCTGATCTTTTGTATTTAAAATAAAACATTTTGAACCAAATACTTTAAAATATGAAATATTGGTTTTCTTCTAGTAAAAAGTTCATATGGACTATTTTTAGTAAGAGGTCGAATGGATATGCGATTCAAAACATAACAAGCTGTAGCAACTGCTTCAACTCAAAAATGTTTTGGCAGTGTGCTTCCATTTAACAAAATTCTGGCACATTCTTGCAAAGTTCTATTTTTACGTTCTACAACTCCATTTTGTTGTGGAGTTCTAGGAGAAGAAAAATTATGAAAAAAATCCTTTCTTTTGACAAAATAAATCAAAAATTTCATTCTCAAATTCTCCTCCATGATCACTTTGTATATTCTTTATTTTAAATCAGTTAAAATTTGAATTTGTTTGACAAAATTTTTAAAGATATCAAAAGTATCGCTTTTATTCTTTAAAAACATAGTCCAAGTATATCTTGATAAGTCATCAACAATTACAAACACATATCTACTATGATTTATGGACTGAACTTGAGTTGGTCTGAATAAATCCATGTGTAGTAATTTAAGCGGTTGTAATGTTAATATAACCTTTTTAGATTTAAAAGAAGATTTGGTTAATTTTCTAAGTTGACAATCATCACACAAATTTTCAGTTTTGAATTTTATTTTGGGTAATCCTCTAACAAGATCATTTTTAGAAATCTTTTTTATCGTTTCAAAATTAATATGACAAAATCATTTGTGCCATAACCAAGGATCATTGTCTTTGGCTAATAAACACATACTTGGATTATTATAACTGTCATATTCAAAATATAAATATTTTTATCTCGATTTTCTTCAAATAAGATTTTGATTTGAAGCTAATATACTACATTTTTTTTCAGAAAATTATATTTAAAAACCTTTATCACATAATTGATTAATACTTAACAAATTATGTTTCAAGTTCTTAACTAATAAAACATAAGAAATAAGAGGTGAATTAGATATACAGTAGTTGCTCACATCGCCTTTGTCGATGGTGTATCCTTTGGAGTTATCTCCAAATGTGACAGTTCCTCCTTTCGAGTAGACAATATTAGTTAACATCTCTTTATCTCCTGTCATATGTTTTGAGCAACCATTGTCTAGAATCCATTTTCCTTTGTTCTTGTTAAGTGGGACCTGCAAAAGTAAAACAAATTTTATTGGTGCCCACTTCCTCCGTTAGGGTCCTAAGGGTTAAATCTTAGGGAGCCAAACCCAAGAGGGTTCAAAATCCTTTTTGAAAATAAAATTAATATTGTTGTGAACAATATCTAAAAAATTCTTAATATATTTATTTATAATAAGGACATTATTGGTTTTTGGAACCCATATGCTAATATTTCCCAAGTAATTTTTCTTAGCAAAAATATCTAATCTACTACTAGAAATTACTGGTTTAATATTAGATTTCTTAGAACTAGACCTTTTATGAGAATTAATTTTCTACACACATCCTAGTCCTTTTTTCCTAGAAGCTGGTTGAGAATTTTCTAATATCTTAGATAAATTTTCTCTACCTTTATTAAATTATTAACATTCTTATAAATACTATCCAGTCTAACTTTTAAGCTAGAATTTTCTAGTTCTATATTTTTAACCTTAGTATTTAAGTCATGATTCTCAAAAGCTAATACGTCATTTTTATTCTTTTGATTCTCAATTACTTGACTCAATATAGAAATCTGAGAATTTGCTACATATAGAGATTCTTGTAATTTTCTAATCTCGTCTTCTAAAATCTTTTTTTCATCTTTTAGTAAATCCCTTTCAAATTCTGCTCTTTTTCTATCTTCATTAGCTTGTTTATACTTTCTCTTAAAATTATTTCTAGATTTTAAAACTTCCATATTAATTTCCATTAATTCATCATAAGTAAATTCACTAACCTTAGTATCATTTGCCATGAAGCATACATTTGCTCGTTCGTTGTCACTATCGCAGTCACTATCGGAAGATGATGAATCTAAATTATCCCAAGTGACTGAAAATGCTCATCTTTTTTATTTTTTACTTTTATTGTGATTTTTCTTCAATTTTGGACAATTCTTTTGGTAATGTCCAGTTTTGTGACAATTAAAGCATTCCACCAGGGAAGGGTTAGGCTCTTCTGATGAATTCTTTTTCACAAACTTGCTTTGGCCCTTTCTATATTTCAGAAATTTTCTGAAATTCTTTGCTACAAAAGCAATCTCCTCTTCATCTGAATCTGAATCTTCTTTTCAGCATGGAAAGCTAAATTTTTCTTGTCTTGTATATGTGCTTTCTTTGTCTGCAAATTTACTTCATAGGACATGAGATTACCGATTAACTCTTTGGGTTTCATGGCAGAAAGATCAATAGCTAACATCTTTCTTTCCCACTCGTCCATTAAAGAGTTTAATATTTTTGAGACTATATCAAAATCAGAGTATTTTTCTCCTAATCCTAATAGAGAATGATATATATTTTAAAATTGTGAGTACATGTCATTTATAGACTCATTCTCGTTCATTTTGAAGTTTTGAAACTGGTTTTTAAGAATGGATATCTTGCTTTGCTTGACCTTGTTTGTTCCTTCATGAGTTACTTTGAGTGTTCTCCGGATTTCGTAGGCTGTGAACTCGGTTAAACTCGTTTCTTTTTAAGGCACAATGCAATTGGCAGTAGCCTCTGCTTTTTCATTAGCAGACCATTCAGTATGCAGAGTTGAGGGTTGTGTATACTCTTTTTGTGTAATGTTCAAAGCATCAAAACTATTAGCTTGCATATATATTCTCATTCGTGTAGCCCAATAGATATAATTCATGCCATTAGTAAGGGTGATCTGGCAGTAGGTTGGCCTTCAATATAACCTGTATCAGTGCTAGTACTAGTGTTGTTATCCATATTAACTATGTATCAGATAATAATTTTATGGTTAAATGATGATCTTGCTCCGATACCAATTGTAGAATCGGTGTGTACAACTTAAGCAAGATCTTTATATGGATATAGCTGAATGGTATATAATAAACTAACTAGTAAACTACAATAGTTACGCAGATAAAACTAACCTATAGAGATATGTCACAAATAAAATAAAGTGTAGTAAGTAAAGACACCAGGAATTTTATACTGGTTCAGACATCCCCCGACGTCCAGTCCCGAAGCTCCTCTTTGGAATTCACTATCACGCCCTCTCTTAACCCAGAGGAATAGGTCTCAATACACCCAAGCACCGACAAGGATGTCCACGCCTGAGCACCCACGTAGGACTTCACAATTTACAATTGTTTTGACTTTTTGAATGTGTTTTCTAATCAACACGGAATAGTCACGATGAAGTACAACCTTCCTATAATCTTATCCTAAATTATTTGAAGTATATGTGAAGAATGAAGGAAGTATGTTGCTTGTTGAATCAAGAGATTTGAAATATTATCAAATATTCAACAAGTAACTTGAATTTAAGAGAGATTCAGATGCAATGAGTATAGAAGTGAAAATCAGAAATTAGAGAGAATATATGAGAATCAGTTATTTGGAAAACATGTTTGTAGTGCTTATATAATTGTAGAAGAATAGCATTCTTTCATGAAAAGTATTAGCAAAGAGTTGTATTCATTTCTGTTCATAATTGAAGAGGAATCTCTCCATGAAAGAAGGTGACTCTTCATAAATATGACTGTTAATCTCTGATCAATCAACTGGTAGAAATGGCATCAGTCGACTGGTTAAGAATAAACTTTGTGTGTATATATATATATATATATATATGATTCAAGAACTAGCCATTACTGGACTTCTGGTCTATGACCAGTCGACTGGTTTGATTCCTTCCAGTCGACTGGTTACAGAACCAATCCAGTATCAGCTGGTATGTAGAGCATATATATATATATATATGTATGTATATATATATAAAAACTAAACATTCGTGTTATACTTCGAAGATAGATTTTAACATAATTCTAACACAACTCAATACTTATATATATATATATATATATATATATAAACTTAGCTCCTTGACATGATTTCCATTACTCTTCTCTTTGTTTACATTAATCGAAATTATCGTGAATCAACATTTTCGAGGAGCAGCATGGGCATTGAGGGTATGAAAAAGAAGGCTGACGGGTTTGCAAATTGAACGAAGTGAAACAGGATTAATCGGCCATGTTTACTTCCCTAACTAACGTAATTAAATTAGATAATTTTATATTTGGTGTTAAACTTAGTTAGGGACATATGTTGAATAATTAACTGATTTGTTTCCAGATCCAAGAATAATGGGAAGCCTGCAATATAATAACGAAGTAGGAAGTAAGCAGTTTGGCCCTGCTATTTTAAATAAGAAAGGGACAATCGAAGCAGCGTTGAGTTGAAGATAATGAAAACAGTCGGCCCATTTCTTTACAGTGTAACTAGTTTAACATTTATAATGCAATTAAAGGTTTTTTTAGTTATTAATTAATCGTTAAAATTAGATCTTATATAGAAAACATAAATATATCACATGTGTTTATCAGATGTTTGAAGCAGATATCGTGAGAATGGGAAGAAACAAATAGGCTGAATCTTTTAATTGAAGTAATTAGATTAAATAAAATTTTGATTAAGAAATGTTAAAGTAATTAAATTATATATAACTTATAAATGTTAATAACGTATTCGATTATTGTCAGAATTGGACAAAAACAACTTATGTTACGATCGTGGTGACAAGCACTACATACTGGAACTGATTTCGAAAGAGTTCGAGTCAGCCGGGAGTTTAGTTAAATTAAATGCCAGTAATTTAACTAAAATGAATTGTTTCAACGATAAATCAAATCAAGGTGAGTTAAACTCACTCAACTCTTCCTACTTATATTTTATATAAGTTTAGTTTTATAATTGTGTGCTATGGCTGCTAATGGTTGATTGTTTGTTAATTATATATTCATATATTGATTGAACCGATGAAATTAAACATAGTTTAATTTTAGTGAAACACCAAATTGTTATTTTAACGATTGGACCCAATAGAGGTAACTTACCTTGTTGGTCACGTTTATAAAATAAACGTGTTTAATTTAATGAATTGTTTTGTTAATGTTATATAAATTGGTTGATGTTAAGTAGTCGTTATTTACTATTATAGAAATAATTAGTTAAAATAAAATTGAATGAATTTATGTGAGATAATCTATTTTGATGCAGGGAAGAACACGTTGGAGGGATCCAACTAGATTCCTTAAATATATTAAATGTTATTTATTTACATATTATCATATGAACTGTACTGATTGGATGATTGATTTAGTTGTTGACCGTTGACCTGAAATTCAACATTTGTTTTGTTTAAACCAATGGGTAATGTTGGTTGAGTAATTGGCAGTATATGACCTATAAATCAATCATTTTCTAAATATTGATTTACCGTCAGGTGAATCGATAAAAGTAAGTTATAAAATTTACTTTATAACTGAAGATATATTTTTAAATATATTATTTGAATAAAAGTTTATTAAAGGAAATAAATATTTATTATTTATTATTTAAATTTATAAGAGGGTATAAATAAATTTTTATGTTAAAGAAGGTTTATAAGCAAACGATCAGAAATTTGCCTAACGGTTAAGATTTAATTGTTTTTAAGAAATAATTAAATGAAATTATTTAAATTAATTATATTATTAACTAAATTAAAGGAAGTACTATATTCGGAAAAGGGTTAAAGAAATAGTCGTGTTTCGAGTTGACTAAGTCGACCGTTTTAACTAGGATTGACTATTAAATTAATTTGTTTTGAATTAATCTAATGAAATAGTTTAACGAATACTTGTTTTAATTTTAAATAAGATTTCAAAAAGAATTTCATAAATTGTTTTAGTTAATTAAGAAGTTAACCACTGCTACTGTAGTTAATTATTGAAGTAATTATAATTAATAATAATTTAGGAGATTACTGTTTAATTGAAATTCATGTAAAAAGTAAATGAAGTTGAAATGAATTCTAATTGAATTGTGAAAGGAGTTTGCGAATGGGTTTTATATTAAAAATTCGAGTTTTTATAGCGAAGTTGCAAAAGGAAATTTAAAGGAATACGATAGCTAAAATTAATGTTTACTTAATGTTTGAATTAAGTAAAAAGGAAACTTATGATAAAAAGGTTTATCTTAAACCAGAATTGTATAAACAAATTTTATACAAAGAGATACGGTATTAAAGCGTTAATTTTAAATTAACGTCACTTAATATTGGAATTAAGTCAAATGAAGGAAATTGAAATAAGATTTCAAGCGGGAAATGTTGAATGGATCAGAAAAAGGGATTGTTAAAAGTGAGTTTGGTAAAGAAGTGAGTAATAGGATTTTGTAACAACAATCTATGTTATTAACACTAATTGTTTAAAGAAGGTTTAAAGTTGATGTTTTTGTAAGTAATTTCTTAATTATTGAATTAAGTAATAATATTTATATTTAAAGGAGATATTTTCAAAATTTAATAAGGTTTTATAAACCATATTTTAAATAAAATAGTTTAATGAGATTTGTTTAATTTTGGAATGAATATGGGTTTTTTGATCACAACTCATACCTGTCTAAAGATAAGAACGTTGTTGATCAAGGTCTGAGAGGTAAGTAAATACCCCAACTTGAGCGACTTCAGAATTATCTGAGGATGATATTAATTGTAATGGGACAAAGGTTAAGAATAATTTATTATTTCCATTTGAGAAATAATAACGCAATGCTAACTTCAAGATTTGAGAGTATATATAACGTGATTTCTAAAGTAATGGAAATGGGAAGATTTAACTATATATATACGATATTTCCAAAAGAAAAAGGAAAAAAAAGTTAAGTTTTGAAATGAGTTTATTCTGAAAGAATAAGAGTTGGGTATTGTTTTCAAGTTATGATGTTTTATGTGAATTTTGATAAAACCAAAGTAGGAATATATATGTATATGATTTAATACTAAGTAAATAAAATAGTTTTGAAATAATCTTATGTTAAATAAGAAGAGAAATTCTATGTTGATATATTGAAAAGATTTTTAAGTTTTAAATTAACTATTCATTAATTATTTTTAAATTAAAAGGCCAAGTAATGTCGAGTGCTGAATCAGTGAACTCATTTTATTTTCACGATTATTTATTTGATAGTTAAATAACCGACTATCAAATCTGGCCAATACGATAATTGGTACGGAAAGACCGGAATCAAATTTATATTCAAAAACCATTTCGAACCAGAAAATACATGAAGATGATGACTGAAGATAGAGCCATTGAAGACCGTCGATCTTTATGAGCAGAAGAACTACATATTGAATTTCTCTGGTTAGCTCCCAGAGATATTTTGGCAGTGATTCTATCGTGGTTGAAATCTTAGGATTGCAAGGACTACTCGCTACTGATCCATAGGGTTGCACCTAGGATGTAGTAGGAGAGTGCCTTCAGTTCATCCTGTTCCTGGATGACTTGTATGGGCGGGTGTCTGACAGAGTATTTCCAAAGGGATCACGTACGTTGATTTTCATCAAACGTACCAAGTTGTTGGCGTAAAAGGGAAACTTCTTTAGCTTAATAACCAGAGTATTTTTGTGGAAATCAATTAATGATTTTCTAGAGGATCTGGCGATGTGGCATTCAAAGTGAGTGGTGACCATATGTTCTAAAGATATCCATGACCTCAAGCCTCATCAACCAGGAAATGACACAAAATCGGGTAGGTCGCATGGCTATGTGGGTCGCACCCATCAAAAGGGTATATCATTATCTAATTTAGAGAAATAAAATGCATTCGGTTGTCCCTTTTTATTTTGTATGTATGCCATCGGTTCGGTTGGCTGGCCCCCAATTGTGGTAATGATATATTCGGTACTCTCAAGAGAAGTGAGAGGCCAGTCATGTTTAGCCTGGGTTGCAAGATATTCTTGTTGAACCCCAATGTATTAATCTCCAGAGGTACATTGTCGGGAAGGTAGTCCCATAACTTGCCAGGAAATCCATTCTCTAATAAAAGCCCACGATTTCGATTGTATGCTATGTATGTGGAGCGTGAGATGCAAGTGTTCCGCTAGATTACTATTTATTTGTATTTAGACACTATTATAATATTAGAAAAGATATTGATTTCAAAAGTAATTTGGGTTGTCGTAAGGTAAAAATCGTCCGTATTTATGTGTGGATTTGGTCTTTTGATTATCTTTTTTTTCGAAAAGATTTTGACTTTAAAATCAAGTTGTGTGATACCTTTAAATTAAGTATGTTTTTATCACTCCGGTTCACCAGACTGATCCGGCGTTTGAAATGCTCGGGTTAGACCGAGTTGTATATGTTCAGGTTATCGGATGCGGTAAAGGGATGAGTTGGAAGAGTTCAGACATATGATATTATATCTAGCATGTGTTTCCGCTGCGTGTTGTATACGAGGACAGAGTATTAATACTGTCCAGATGTGTTGATGTACTCTGACGATTGTAAGTATTTTTCAATCTCTCAATAAAGATTTATTTCTATATTATATTATGTTCCACTGCGATGTGAGACATTGTGTTGTGTTGGTTCTTCTCCTTCTTCTTCTATTCTAATATTTCTTTCTTTCTTATCTCACCCTTTAATTTCTTTCTATAACTATATGCTTTTTTATGCAATTTGGATTGAATGTGAGTTGTGATTATTGACTCAAAGGGTATGGGAAAGCCTGTATGTTATAGTAGGACTCTATTCTGCTGGGTTCTTGTACAACATGTACAATTTTTCGTCCCTTTGGTTTCTGTTAGGTGGTCCTTTTTCTGTCTGGCCATGGTTTCCAGCTTGTTTCTTGATTGCTCCGAGGTCGGCTTTACTATGGTTGATTTTTTTCCAACTGGTGATAACTATAATGACCTGCTTTTTTTTACACATCCAACCAATTAATGATTTTCTTGTGTATTAGGACTTTTGCTTTGGTGTGAGGATTTGCGGTTGGTTTTCTTTTTTGGTGTTTAGCCACCATTGTTTCGTCCTATTGGTAGTGGCTATATAGCTATCACCTACTACTATAGCTATATGATTTCTACCCTGGATTCCTTGTCCTTAACTGATCGGTTGGTAGCAGAGTGTGGTGGAGCTAGTACCTTTATCCACACTTCCATCACTCTTTGTTCCCTGTTGTTAGTACGATGCTCTGTATTCCGCCGGATTGTCAATTTAATGACAATCTGACGTCCGGAAGATCCCCATGATTAAGTGAAACATGATCATTAGGCGTTTCTAAATGTCTTGAGCTCTTCTTCCTTTTCTTCATTGGAGGTTCACCTTATTTTGGGGGTCTCCGTAGATTCTCTTATTTCTGCTCGTTATTCCTACTTGATTCTGCTTCTTAGTAAAGACGAAATTTTGATCATCAACGATCAACTTTCTCATCTTACTAAAAATGTTCTTTCGGTAAGATTAGGGGCCTCATCTTCGGTTTCTTCTCCATCAAGAGTCTTTTGAGGATGCTCTGGTGAATTCTTCTAGAAGGGAGAAAGATTCTTCTTTTCATCATTCATGACCTAAGTCTGGGACTGCTCCTCGAATCCCTCGCACTATTCGCACTTGCTCTATAGCGACGACAGAGCAGATCGTTAGGTTCACTTGACACACCCTATATTTTATTTGAGAGTTCTTTTGTTTGTTTCTGGGTTCTCTCCCGGTTGTGTTATTGTTCGTAATAGCAAATGCTTTAATCTAGAACATTTGCGGCATTGGAAACAATGCTTCTCTTGTGTGGTTGAAACACATCGTTAAGAAATATTATGTCTGATTGGTAGTAGTTCAGGAGCCATTGATGGGGTCTAAAGTGCTATCAAACATTGTTTTGTCTTTAGGTTTTGAGGGAGGTGTTTCCAACATTTCCAACAAAATTTGGATTATTTGGATAAAGACGACTCCATCGGTGTTCTTTTTTTATTCGGGTAAGCTTCTTTCTGTTGATTATAGGGTGGTTCCTTTCCCTTCCTCGTCCCTTTTTCCGCTGTCTATGCCAGTTGCGATGGCTTCGATCGTTAGTGTCTGTGGAATGATATTTGGTCTCTCTCTGGCCTAGGCCTTGATATTTAGGTCATTGGAGGAGACTTCACTTTTGTTTATTTGTCGAGCAGTGAAGTCTGGAGGTGCTTCTAATAACCGCTTAACGGTTGAATATTTCAACTCTTTCATCATCAAATCGAGCTTTTTGAAAGTGTCTTTTGTTGGATCCACTATTACTCGTGTAATAACCGTAAGGGCCCCAGTAGGATCCTCTCCCATCTTGATCGAGTTTTTGGTTCTGAGGGTTGGTTTCACTTTCCTTTCTCTTTCTATATTTCTCACCTCCATCGCACTAACTAAGACCATGCTCTAATGCTGCTTCTTTGCTCCTCTTTCGCTTTAACGGGACCGTCTTCATTCCGTTTACAGTCTATGTGGAAATCTCATCGCTCTTTGTTCCGGACAATGGAAAATTCCTAGACTTACCCAGCAATAGGAAGCCCTATTGTTGTTTTTTCACTGAAACTCAAACGCCTTAAATCTTGTCTCAAAACATGGAATTCTCAAGTTTTCAAGAACAACTTTGATAGAGCTCATTCTACAGAGTAAGTTCTCATCCTGGAGCTTTATGATGAAGTCCCTTCAGATGCTAAAAAGGCGTATTGGGTTCAAGCCTAACTTGCCTTCAATTCCGAGTTACGTATTGAGAACGACTTCCTTCGTCATAAGGCTAGGATTAAGTGGATTGTCGATGGGTGACTCGAACTCGAAATTCTTCCATTCTTCTATTAGAAGGAAAAATAATATTTTATCTATTCCCCAAAATCTTTGTCTAGACCTTTCGACGGCCTCTTCTCCTGAAGAAGTCGAACTGGCTATCATCTCCTACTTCCAACCCTCACTACACCAAATTGGTTCTTTTATCACACTTAATCTTTTATAACTCCAAATGGTTATTACTATTACAATGTAATAACAATTATTTCCATTGGTACACTTTTATAACCTTTATAACCGTGAGAAGGACTTTTCATTATGTAAATATGATGAATTTCCAATGGTAAATATGTAATTTGGGTAATTGTCTCATTTCTAATGCATTGTTATCATTTTCTCTTGTAAATCTAGGGTTTTATCTCTCATGGAAAGTAGAAATCAAACTAGCTACCCTCTGGAATCCTCAAATAGAATCAACATCAATAAATTGACGATGCTTGACACCTTTGGCAGCTTAACTGATATTTCTCAGCGCATCCTCCAAACATCGAATAGCTATTGACAACCATCAAAAACTTAACAAAATAATATAATTTTGATGCTTCATCTCTCTAGGAGACGTTGGCCATTGATTGACAGCTCTTGCGACTTCAGGTTGCATGTGCCATCTCTTTAGGCTATAAAAGGTTTGATTTTTTGAAATATGTAGTTCACATGTAGGAATATGATTGCAGCTGTATAAATACTCTAGAAATAGCATGTTCCTACATAATAAATAATATCCACTTATATGTGTGTGTGTATATATGACATCATTGCTTTGTAGAATTTTCTTTTTTCCGAATGGAATTCTTTATAAAAGGGGCATCCAGTAGATGTTTTTTGGGTTTAAATATTTGTATAGAATCACCTAGTACTTTATCTATTAGATTAGTTAGAACATAGGTTGATGCTGATGCTTTTTGTGTTCAAAGTTTATTATGTTACCTAGTAATCCAGCAGTTTGTATGTGATTCACTTTACCATTGGTTATTATAATCGTTTCTGTACTAGATTATTTGATTTGTTACTTTTTTGTTTTATTTTAGTGAGCAACGCTAATGCTTTCTGAGACTTAATGGTTTTTGTAGGCAATTCAGCAATTTATAGGATAAATTACTATATAATTTTATGTCTTGTACGTTTGAACTTGAGAACATGCTTTGGAAATGAAATTTGTAATTACAGCAGGATTACATTTGCTAAAATATAAATGCCAGCTTAAATTATATTAAACTTTTGATCTAAGTCTCAGCTTTCTGATGTACATACAGAGTGTGATAAACTCTAAGTTCTGCAATATAATTAGTGCTGAATAAACATTAAATGATGGTGGGAAATGATAAAATAATTGAAGAGTCAAGTGTCTTTTGTATGTAAAGAGTCAAACGGTGCTTGGTTTTCTATGTTTCCTTTGGACTATAATGCCTATAAAAGGATGCTAGTGACATTGTTTGTAAAGGCAGAACGAAAAAGAAAAGTGAAATAAAATAGGAAGTCTGTCTAATTCTCCTCTTCCATAAAAAAGTTTTCACGATTTCTTCCTTTTAACTGTACCTGAAAGTTTGTTAGGTTAGTATCCTACTCTCTATTATATCAAATTGGTATCAGAGCCGATGGAGAACATGATGAGCCAAATGTTGCTGCCACGACAGACGAAGGCGAATTATGAGAACTGGAGCATTCAAATGAAAGCTCTGTTCGGATATCCAGATGCATGTGAGGTGGTCAAAGAAGGTTTCGAAGAACCAGCAAATACCACGGGATATTCGGCGGCTCAAAATAAGGCGCTGAAAGAGTAACGATCGAAGGATAAAGGAGCACTATACATGTTGTTTCGAGCCGTTGATGAGTCGGGTCTTGAGAAGATTGCCAATGCAAATACTTCAAAAGAAGCGTGGGACATTTTAGAAAAAGTGTATAAAGGAGCCAACTGAGTCAAGCAAGTGCGTCTCCAAACTCTTCGTGGTGAGTTTGAGAGCATTACAATGAAGGAGTCCGAAAGCGTATCTGACTACATCACACGTGTTCAAGCTATGGTGAATCAACTAAATCGCAATGGCGAGGCGCTAACCGACGCGCGTGTTGTGGAGAAGATCTTGAGATCGTTAACCGATAATTTTGAGAATGTTGTGTGCACAATAGAAGAATCAAAGGACCTTATGACGCTTACAGTCGACGAACTTGCCGGTTCTCTCGAGGCACACAAACAACGTAAGAAGAAAAAGAAAGAAGAGCTACTCGAAGAGGCTTTGCAAGCTAAGGCAAGTCTCAAGTAAGACAAGGTGATGTATGCACAACACAATCGAGGAAGAGGGCGTAGTGGTCGTGGAGGTCGGAACAATGGTCGCGGTGGTGTAGGCCGCGGTCAAGGTGAAAATCATGAGAAAAAGGGACAGTCAAGCCAACAAAATAGTCGAGGAAGAGGACGTGGTCGTGGCAGAGGTGGCCGGTCAAATTATTCAAATGAGGAATGCTATAACTGCGGTAAGCATGGACACCACGCAAAAGAGTGCAAATCAAATATCAAGTGCTATAATTGTGGAAAGTATGGACACTATTCAAGAGAGTGCTATTCCGGGAAAAAGGTGGAAGAAAACGCGAATCTAGTTCCGGAAGAGGAGGTAAGAGAAGATGGTGTTCTCATGATGGCTTAAAAAAATACCATCTCCGACAGCGACACGGAGTGGTATCTTGACACCGGTGCTAGTAACCATATCCGCGGGCACAAGCACCTGTTCAGGGGGATGCGAGAGGTTGAAGATGGACACGTTTCATTTGGAGACGCGTCAAAGATCCAAGTAAAAGGCCAAGGTACGATTCATTATTTACAAAAAGATGGCACAGAAGGATCAATTGAGAATGTTTATTATGTACCTGATCTTAAAAGTAATATTTTGAGCACGGGGCAACTTATGGAGAAGGGATACTCGGTATTCATGAAAAACCGGGTGCTACAACTGAAGGACAATGAAGGGCGTTTAGTTGCTTGAGCTGAGATAGGAAGAAATCGGATGTACAAACTGAAATTGAGAAGTGTGTAGGAAAAATGTTTGCGGGTCAACGTAGAAGACAAGGCGTCGTTGTGGCATCTTCGCTTTGGTCATCTATATCATAGTGGTTTAAAGAAGTTAGCAAGGAAGGACATGGTGCGCGGACTGCCAGACATGGATTATGAGGGCAAACTTTGTGAAGATTGTGTGCTTGGCAAGCAAACAAGAACCTCCTTTCAAAAGAATGCAGAATATCAAGCTAAACATATTCTCGAGTTGATTCATACCGATATATGTGGACCGATCACCCCTAAATCCTTTAGCGGTAAAAGGTATTTTATTTCTTTTATCGATGACTTCTCACGAAAAAGTTGGGGTTATTTTTTGAAGTAAAAATCTGAAACATTCGAGGTGTTCAAAAAATTCAAAGTGATGGTGGAGAAGGCAACTGGTAGACACATCAAAGCCATACGATCTGATAGAGGTGGCGAGTATACTTCGACGGCTTTCATGGAGTATTGCGAGGAGCAAGGCATAAGGAGATTTTTAACTACACCATACTCTCCTCAACAAAACGGTGTGGCCGAAAGGAAGAACCGGACTATTCTCGACATGGTTCGATCAATGCTCAAAAGTAAGAAGATGTTGAAGGAATTCTGGGCAAAGGCTATACAGTGTGTCATCTATGTACAAAATCGATGTCCACATGTGAAGTGAAATGATCAAACACCATAAGAGGCCTAGAGCGGACAAAAGCCAACAATTTCTCATTTCAGGGTGTTCGGTAGTGTGGCTTATGCACACGTACCAAGTCAATGAAGAACGAAGCTCGAAGACAAAAGAAAAAAGTATATTTTCATCGGGTATGATGAGAAGACAAAAGGGTACAAGTTGCTCGACCCGATTAGCAAGAAGGTGATGGTGAGTCGTGATGTGCAAGTAGACGAAACAAGCGAGTGGGACTGGAATAATTCGAAGGAGGTTGTTACAGAAGTTGGAGAATCAGTCATTGCACCATCAACTATACCAACAGACCCTAAAACTACTGACAACGAAGATGAACCACTACAACCAAAAATAAGAAGCTTGCAAGATTTATATGATTCGACAAACGAGGTACACCTTGTATGTCTTTTGTCTGATGCTGAAAATATCAGTTTTGAAGAGGCGGTTCGAGATAAGAAGTGGCAAGCTGTCATGAACGAGGAGATTAAGGCAATTAACCGCAACAAAACATGGGAGCTTGCAGAGTTGCCGAAAGGAAGTTAGCCCATTGATGTGAAATGGGTGTTCAAGAAAAAGATGAATGCTCAAGGTGAGATAGAACGATACAAGGCGCGACTTGTTGCGAAGGGATACAAGCAAAAGGCAGGAATCGATTATGATGAGATATTTGCTCCTGTTGCAAGAATGGAGACAATCTGATTGCTCAGTTCACAAGCTGCTCAATTTAGATGGCCAATATTTCAAATGGATGTCTAGTCAGCATTCTTGAATGGTGTGCTTGAAGAAGACATCTACATCGAACAACCAATTGGGTATATGAGTCGGAGAAGAGAAGAAGGTGTTAAAATTGAAGAAGGCACTTTACGGGTTGAAGCAAGCACCACGGGCGTGGAATACACGTATCGACTCATATTTCAAGGAGAACGGGTTCAAGCAATGTCCCTACGAGCATGCCCTCTATGTAAAGGAAAAAGGAGGTAATATATTATTTGTTGCTCTTTATGTCGATGATCTCATTTTTATGGGTAACGATGATAAAATGATAGAAGAATTTAAGAGCACAATGACAGATTTAGGTTTGATGAAGTTTTTCTTGGGATTTGAGGTTAGACAAGTAGAGACGAGAATTTTTATATCACGGGAGGCATATGCAAAAGAGATTTTGAAGAAGTTCAAGATGGAAAACTGCACCCCGGTATCAACACCAATGGAACCAGGTGCAAAACTTTCAAGGTTCGATGGAGGAGAACGTGTTGATGTGAGTAGATACCGGAGTTTGATAGGAAGCCTTTGCTATCTCACATGCACAAAGCTGGATCTATCATTAAGCGTCGGAATTGTAAGTCGGCTCATGGAGGAGCCGACTCATTCATATTGGAAGGAGGTGAAGCGAATCCTACGATACATACAAGGAACGGTGTCACACGGATTGTTCTACTCAAAGACAGATGATTACAAGTTGGTTGGCTATTCTGACAGCGATTGGTGAGGAGACATTAACGATCGGAAAAGTACCTCGGGATATGTGTTCTTTATGGGAGATACTGCGTTTACTTGGCTTTCAAAGAAGCAACCAATCCTGACGCTCTCGACGTGTGAAGCTGAATATGTGGAAGCATCTACATGTGTATGTCATGCGATATGGTTTAAAAATTTGTTAAGTAAGATGGAGCTAAAGTAACTCGGTGCAATCGTGATTCATGTTGACAACAAATCAGCAATTGAGTTGGCAAAGAATCCAGTGAACCATGAAAGAAGCAAACACATCGATGCTCGTTTTCACTTTATCCGAGATCAGGTGAAGGAAGGAAGTGTGGAACTGGTGCATGTGACAAATCAAGATCAAGTTGCGGACATCTTTACAAAACCACCGCCGAAAGTACTTCTCAATAAATGCAAGAAAATGATTGGCATGACGGATGGAAGAAGCATTTAAGTTTATGAAGGAGTTTTGTTGAATAAACATTAAATGATGGTGGGAAATGATAAAATAATTGAAGAATCAAGTGTCTTTTGTATGTGAAGAGTCAAACGGTGCTTGGTTTTCTATATTTCCTTTGGACTATAATGCCTATAAAAGGATGCTAGTGACATTGTTTGTAAAGATAGAATGAAAAAGAAAAGTGAAATAAAATAGAAAGTCTTTCTAATTCTCCTCTTTCATAAAAAAAGTTTGTCACAATTTCTTCATTTTAACTATACCTGAAAGTTTGTCAGATTGGTATCCTACTCTCTATTATATCAATTAGTTCATGCTGTTTGGTGTTATATCATTTTGTTTTTGCAGTAGAGCTACATAAACTAACACTTGTTTACTTTGGTTTTCTATGTTGTGTTGTTTCCATTTTTGTATGCAAATTGTTGTTTAATTATTACTTTCACGTAGATTATGACTCGTCATTTTTTCCTATAATTATATATATATATATATATATATATATATATATATATATATGCAAGCTGTGAACTCAATCTCCTTTATTTGCAATAAAAATAATAACATGAATTCAAATTTACAAAACCGAGTTAGAATAAACAATGAGGAGTCTTGAGGTATTTTTGTATACCACGGTATAAAATTACTGATTTTCCTTTCCTTTATGAATGGATTGCTTGAAGTTGGTCTGATTATAGGTCAAAGTTGTACTTAGCACGTTGTATACACACATACACACATATACATACATATACACATATACATACATACATACATACATACATATATATATATATATATATATGTATACATACATAGTGTGTTTCGGTATTAGTAAAGGGTTACACCATAAATAATAAATAATGATAAAATTTGAAAGAAGACCATAGAAATTATTCTAGTTAATCAAATTTGATCCTAAGGTAATGGATCATATATATATATATATATATATATATATATATATATATATATATATGTATGTATGTATGTATATGTTTTTATGGAAACTCTTCCTTCTGTAGGTATAAGCTTTATGGTCTTTTGTTGTGTTTGCAACAGTAACATTAACTTCTTTCCTTGCATGTTGAAATCTGTAATAGGCCGTGAGGTTTATACTATTTTTTTTTTTCATACGTCGACTTCAAATTCAGTCGACCCGCTGGTGCAATCTTGCAGTTCACTTCTTATTAACTTTGCTTACACATGTGGTTCTTTAGGTTTTTTATGCTTTTAGTATTATCGTTTATGACTGTTTCTTCGGTTTTTGTGTGTATATATATGTGTGTGCATGTATATCAACGCTCTTTAATATTGAAGGGTTAAATGCTCAATAAACTGCGTACTTGGTTTTTGTTGGCTAACGATGTATATCTAAAATTTTTAAACTAATTGTCTAGAAATATTACAGATGCTACCAGCTTTGTAAAGCATATTTGTAGGAATTTTCTAGATTTACATGCTTAGCTCTAATGCTTGGCAGCCATGTCATTTAGGATGGACTTTTTATGATTAATCAAGGATAACAACTAGCGTCTATTGTAGTACATGTTCTGGTTCTTATATTTGAGGAAAAAATAAATACACTTTAGCTTTTATTTTACTATTTATTTATTTATTTATTTCATCATAAATACATGTTCTCTTTTGTGCGAATAAGTTGATGGATAAAAATTTGCAAACTTAATTTAATTTTGTAGTTCGGGTTCAGCTTTTTGGTTCCACTTTCAGTTGAACATGTAAGTTAAGACTACTATATATTTTATGCTCCTCTATTTTATTTATTCAGTATTATGATAAATATTAGTTTTGTCAATTTCATGTTTTCATTATTTAACCTGTGTATCTATATTTTATTCTATAGACATTTTAACCCATGAGCTAATTTCAAACTCAAGTACTACAAGATTAATTTAGAACTTAGACCTTAACTTAAGGGTTCCCCCGAATTATTTAAACAACCTATCTAAGTTAATTCTATTAACTATATGCTTTACACACTGGGGAAACAAAGAGGAGGCACACAAATTAAAGTAGTTAACTAAGTAACATAAACTACCTGACTCTAAATGCGTATATTGATAATCACACATGATGTGTCTAGTGCAATCACTTAATCACTTGAGTTGTTCGATCTACTTGCATTAATTTATACGATATATATATATATATGTATATGTATGTATGTACGTATATGTATATATGTATGTATGTATATACATATCATTGTAGTTATTCGGTCGGTAACCGATTTAACCCAAGTTAAATGATATGTTACTGTTCAAATGATTGATTCACTCAAAGTAAAACAAGAATTTATGTTTGAAGTAATCATTTTCATTAAATTTAATGTCTACAATAGAATTTGCTTATCTTTAACATATGCTTTTGCATTTTATCATTAAACCAATTGTTCAAAGTACAACAATACCATAAAATTGCATAAAACGATAAAATTCAATTAATTTGGTTAAACCGGTAACTTTATAAACCAAATTCAAACCGATTTTTAGTTTCAAAACTAAACCGAACTAACCGAAGTAATCCGGTTTGGTCGGTTAATTCGGTTCTAACCGAATATTACTCACCCCTAGCTAGTAATCAAAATGCCTCTTAAATTTGAAATTCAGGCATTGATATTCGACTTCTTACAGAGCATGCTGACTGGCAACTCTTGGTTTAATCGCAAAAAGCTCCATTTAATTGAGAATGGTAAGTGAGTATAGCATAAACCTTTGCCTAAAAGGTGATTACAATTATATTGTAGGAAGGCAGTTAATTTTTACTGAAAATTCTGGACATAAACATGAGGTTTGGATGCAGTATGGATCAATTGGTCGTTCTGTAGGTGCAAGTATTGGATATGCACAAGCCGCTAAGAATAAAAGTATTCTTGCTTTCATTGGCACCGGAAGTTTCTAAATAAATGTAGCATGAATCAACAACGATTTTATGCCAAATATTCATCTATCTTAGAAGGAATTGCTTGTATGCAGGTTACTGCACAAGATATATCAGCCCTGCTCAGATGCAAGATGTTTCTGAAGTAAGGCACCAAAAAAACAATATCAGAATTCAATAACAAGGGAATACTTAATAGAAGGAAGCTTTTAAGATATTGGGGCAAAAAAGTGTTGGAAATAAACTTGATTTTTAAGGAAACATTGATTATGTGACAAATTTTATTCTTGTATTTAGAGAGCACAAAATAAATGGTAATAAATATTAGAGTTATCAAAATAAGATTAGAGAAGAATCTAGACTAAACAAATATGTAAAATGAAGAAAAGTCTAGAAAAAGAAAAGTCTAGAGATTCTCTCTTATATAAATTAGGATGTAATCACTCATTTGTATCAATCAAGAAGAATGAAGCAAATTATGTAATCAAATTATATCAAGCAATAAAAGTTTTTCCTTCTCCACAAAAAAATAAACTATTCCTCTTTCTTACAATTCATCTTTCTCCTCTAAATTCTAACAAAGTGGTATCAGAGCAACACAAATTTTCCAACAAGAAGAAGCCTCTGAAGTTATTGAAGAGCGGCTCTTTGAAGTTACTGAAGAGAATCAATCGAAGATAAGGACGTAAGCATTTCATTCTATAGTCTTTTTTCCTCTTGTTGGAATTTTATGTGAAAAAATGATGGAATTTCTCTGTTTTATTGATGTTACTTCTGAGTTCAAAGAGAAATAAATTGTAGTATATACAGTTCACTGCTCTGACTTTGTTACTAATCTAATATCAACCAACTAGAAGTGGAAAACGTAATATATGTAGTCAAATTGAAGTTTAGACTGAAATTTTTTGTTACCTTTCAGCATTATAGACACACATCATTCTTAACAAGTTATGTTTATTGTTTATATTAAAATATGTCTAGTTTTTTTAAAGTTTGCATTGTATAAAATATCACCAGAATATTCAAGGTGTAGTAAAATTGTAGCTTGGACTCGTTTTTTGTTCCTTGTTGATAACATAGCCATAGGCGTACTTAATTTGTTTATCCACATGCTTAACTTGTTTACACTTTATTGTATACAATTACATTATTATAAAATATGTTTATTTTGTTTAATTGGTGTAGAAGCAACAATGAGGATCGAAATTCAAATCAAAAAATGCATCTCACTTTGTTTCTTTACAAAACTGTACATTGATGATAATTTTGTTTGTTAAACGAAACTCATAAAAATAAGTACATTGAATGAATCAAAAAAGTATAGTTTGATTAGTTTATGAATGTTAGGGTATGGGCTAAACTTTTGGTGAGAATTAAAGTTTATGTATAAACTGAATGCAACAACTATTGATATACAAGTGTTCGTTTATTGACTATACTAGTTCGATCAGTTTTTGCCCCAGATTTATTAGCCTAACAAGTGAAATTTTCTTACCATCAAATTTCTTGTTGCATAATGATTCATTATTGTTGAAATCATGGTTTGCATCTTTACTGCTGAACGATCAGCGATCTTAGTTTTGAATCATTACGTCTTTGGTTTTGAACTGAGTCCGCGAGCTCGGTTTTATATTACAAGAATTATCTAAATGAGATTAACTTTTCCAATCTTGATTTTTAAATTAAGTGCTGTTTTTGAATATTCAGGTTTTAATAGAACTTGTAGAAGAACGACATAAGTCTGAATTAGCTGATGGTGGTTCTGTGGTTCGGTTAGAGTGTTAATCATTAATCGTAAGCTTCTGAATATTTTGTAGTAGTGAAAATTCAATTGTAATAATGAACTTTGTAGAATTGATATGACTTATTTAGTATTTGATGCTTTATTTTCAATTTAGTGAAATGTTAGTTTGAAATTTGGTTTCATGTTTGTTATTGTTGTAAATTTGAATTTGCATGGCTGAAGTAAACGGTGTGATTATACATGAAGATGCCAAGTGCGATGTTGTTCAGCAGTACCTAAACTGTAGCACTTATAAGTGTTGGGAACTTTTGTATATATATATATGTGTGTGTATTTAAATTTCAAACGGTTATAATTGTTGGAACAAAAAAATTGTAACGGTTATAATTGTAAAATTTCCTAACAGTTATGACTGTCGGAAGTGCAAAATCTTCCAACGGTTATAACCGTTGGCAAAAATGTTACAAAATTTACCATGCACCTTTTACCAACGGTTGTAACTGTTGGTAATTTAATTTATAACAGTTATAACTATTACGAAATGACAATTCTGGTGTTGTGCCTTTCTCCAATTTCCATCTGTTTTCCAAGTTGATCCGGTTTTGTTATCCTTTATCCCTCGTTTAGTGGCACCTGAGGAATCTTCTGGTCTTTACATCCCTCCTTCTATTGATGAAATTCGCTCTTGTGTGTTCTCGATTAGCAAGGATAATGCGAGTGGTTCAGACGGTTTCAACGAAAGTTTTTTTTACCATTGTTCTGGACGATCATTCACCTAGATTTCTGCTTGGGTATCCATTCTTTCTTCTTGGGTGATTTACGTCCTAAGGGATGGACATCCACTAATCTCGTTCTCATTCCAAAAAATGAGAATTCACGGTCTTGTGCCATCTATAGATCGATTAGCTTGTGTAATTTCTCGAACAAGGTTATCTCGAAGGTGTTATCTTGTAGTCTTGTGACTATTCTTAATCATATAATCTCTTTGTCCCAAGCGGGTTTTGTGGAAGGTCGTCTTATCACGGATAATCTTGTCAAGAGCATATTCTCAAATCGATTGCAAAGTGAGGGGTTCCAACTTGGTAATAAAGTTGGATATGGATAAGGCTTACGATCGCATGTCTTGGTTTATTATTATCCAAGTTCTCAGAGCTTTTGGCTTCCCCGAGCCGCTTATTGATCTCGTGTGGCATCTCATCTTGAACTGCTGGTTTTTCATTCTTATTAATGGATCGACTAAATGTTTTTTCTATTTGGAAGGGGACTTCGTCAGGGAGATCCCCTTTCTCCTTCACTATTCATCATCACAGCTGAAGTTTTTATGAGAGGAGTGCACTCTCTGATGATAGCTGACCAGATCCATCGTTTTGGTATCCCTAATGGTTGTCCCTTGATTTCGCCTTTATCGTTTGCTGATGATATCATCATCTTTTCAAACGGGAACAGACGCTCCATTCGAAATTTTATGGACTTCCTTCATCTTTATGAATGGTGTTCGGGTTAACTTGTCACCTTTTCGAAAAGATGTGAGTTCCTTCTAAATCCTTGGGCCAGGTAAGGATTTCTTGTATTGAGTCCTTCTCTGGTTTTACAGTTGCTTCTCTCTCTGCCTTACCTTGGCATCGTCCTCTATCAAGCTCGCAAACTCAATGCGATCTTTGACCCTCTTACCGAAAAAGCTAGGCGTAAGATTTTTAGATGGAATTCTACCCTTTTATCTCAGGATGGTAGACTTTTAGTCATTAAATCTATCCTTGATTCTGTTGGGTCTCACGTTTTCGCTGCCATGACCCCAACATCCTCTTTTTTCGTGCTTATCGCTCTTTGGCCTCGTCATTTTTCTAGGGAAAAAAGGATAATGTGAGAAAACATCAATGAGTTTCTTGGGATATTATTTGTCGTCCCGAACGTGAGGGGGGTCTGGGTTTACGGAACCTTAGGGATATTTGTATGACTTACGCCTGTAAGCTCTGGGTTAGGTTCTGTTCAAACGACTCCCTTCTGGTGTCATTCCTTCATGCTAAGTACAGTTGTCTTTTGCCAACTGATTTCTCTAGGACCCTATCTTGCGCAATTGAGACATGGAAAAGGATGCAATTGGTTAAGGCAATTTCCGACTCTCACGGTCGGGGTTTCATCTGGAATGGTGGACTTTTTTCCCTTCGTGCATCATGGAATTCTGATCAAACTCCTATGCCTAGAATTCCTTTTTTTTCTTTTATTTGAGACCACTACATCCTCCAAAGGTCTCCATTCTTATGTGGAAAAGTCTTCATGAGGCTTTACCACTTGATGTTAACCTTATGAGAATCGGTATCCCTCTCGTGTCTTAGTGCACATAATGCAGAGCAGAAGACTTGGAATCAACTACTCATTTGTTCTTTTTTTGTGCTTATGCCAGTGCTATCTGGGCATACTTCGTGGCTTTGGGGGCATGGGGGTAACGTACTTTCTTTTCTAGACTTTCTTAGGTTGTGATTTGGGGGTAGATCCAACAAGGATTTAAGATCCATCCTCTTTCGCCTTATCCCCTGCCTTATTTGTTGGCACTTTGGTGCTCTCAAAACAATGCTATTTTCAAAGAGTCACTGATCGTGTCGTTGTCTATCAACCGTAGGGTAAAGGATGATGTGTTTTTTCGTTTCGTATTCATCCTTTTTTGGATATTCTTCTCTCTCTCTTTAGCGTTTACAGGTGCTTTCTATGTAACAAGGGGTTCTCGCCCTAGGGCGGGAGTTGGATGATGTCTTTTTCTTCTTCAAGTCTAACGATTAGAGATGGATGCGTGCTTCCATCTTTGATGGAACTCTGGGCTGGATGTTGGCCTCATTTTCTCAGTTGGAGCTAAGGGTATGGTTCAAATTATGGTTTGGAATATTCTAGCTGGTTTTGGGTTTGGAGCTAGAGGCTATTTCTGTGGTTGAAGTATTTTCGGCGCTAATGCTTCTGGGTTGGGGTAGTCAGCGAGCTGGCCACTGTTTTTGTTGAATCTTGGCCCTTTTGGTCTTGTTTTCTTTCGTTTATACGGGGTTGTTGTTTTGTCTGTTTGTTTTTATGTTGTGGGTGTTTTGTGTTTGATTATGTATGTATATTCTGCGTCCACAGTTCCAACTTAGTACGTTGTGCAACTGAACTGTTTTTGTGAGCCACCGAAGAATGGTTATTTTCTCATTTTGGTTATATATTCTTATTTCTTAAAAAAAATTAATTAATATAAATCCCTTATGTAAAACAATTAATTAATTTAAAAACATCAATAATTAATAAATGAATTTACTTAGGATAATCATGTATAAAAATGAAATCAACTTAATCACTTTGAAATTAAAATACTAAATAATAATCTTAAGAAACTGTTAATTAAATAATAATTAACTATTAAATAAAAATTAAATAATTATTAATCCTTTAAATAAATAATAAAATATTTATTTAACCTTTAAATAAATATTTGAATAATAATTCATCTTTGAATAAATAATTTAATACCCAAATAATCTTTATTTAATGATTTAATAATAATTCAAACCGTTATTAGTAATTAAATAAATATTAAAAAATCCTTTTAAACAAATGATTAATTTTAAACCTTAATCAAATAATCTAAATAATAATTAGTCTTTTGATACATCATTAAACAATAATTTAAATTTATTTAATTATAATAATTATCATTAACATCTCACTTAAAACTTAAGTATAAATTACACTTAAAACATCATTGCTAAGTAATTATTAAATCAAAATATCATTAATAAACTAATTCTTAAGTTCTAAACCCGTGATGAATAATTGATAACTTTAACACTTAATTAATAAAATTAATCTTAAATAATTAAATCAACTTAAACCATTTTAGAAATACTAAATTAATTCTTAAAATAATTGATAAGCACTTTTCAAACCAATCAAAATGGGACAGTTTGCTGTTAAAAACCGATCCCGTTGAGGAATTTAAATAACTAAAAATAATTTCAAATTTGAGACTCAATGATCCCAATAGCACTTAAATATAGTGTGGTGCTAAGGGCACCCCAATATGTTCTTCCTAATACCGCGACTAAAAAATACCATAAGAATTAGTATTACACTCTTCTTAATACCAAGTACTTAAAAAATAGGGGCAACCAAACTGTTTTACCCTATTTCTATTTCGTTCGATATTCGTTCGTCCTCGTTTCTAAAACCGATCAATGAGCTAAACCCTAGATCTATAGCCGATCAACGAACTCAACGCCGCAATGTCGAGGAATATACAAAAGCCGTGAATAAAGTTTGAATTAAACAAACTAGAAGAGGAAGCGAGAGATTAAGGTTTTCAGATCACCAAACAATTGAAATATTACCGTATGAATCTGAATTTTCTCGCGAGAGATGCGAAGAAGACAACGATTATGAGATATTAGAGTTTTTAGATTGGCTTAGTACGTGATTAGTTCAGCAATTAAAGATGGACTGAGTGATTTTAATGGAAAGGTAATGGGGTATTAGGAAGCATAAATTTTTTAATGAGTTTTATTTTTTCATTGCGGTATTAGGAAGAACATATTGGGGTGCCCTTAGTATCACACTAAATATATTACCAAAAATCTCCACATCCAAATGGGTTTGCATGTAAATATCAAATATATTATGGTCATGTTAAAAGATTCTATGACTCGATGGTTCATAATGCGTGGTTAAATAACCATTTACTACATAATAATTAATATTGATATTGGTAACATTTAATTACGCAATATAGCATATCACTTAACATGGCTTTATTCTGGTCTGTAAATGTCCATAACAATATAAACAACTCAAATTAACTTGGTAATATTTTATTTAGCCAAATAAACAACATATATTTAAAATGTGCAATCTAAACGATGTTATTATTTAGAATAACACTGTTTAAAACATATCTATTTAAATACATCATAAATTTATACTTTATTGATTATAACAATAAACTATACTACGATGTTGTGCTCGTAAATACAAGCACAACACAAAAATCCAGGTGTCAAAGGGATGGCATATGACCAAGTTATAGTGTTTTAAACATACATGTGTAATTATATGATTAGATAACTTAAAAACTTGGAGATTTCTCACCATCACAGCCGAAGTGCTCAAACCCAAAACATCATGCATGATGCACCCCAACCCACTTATTTCTCCACCTCCCTCTATTTCCTCGGTTCAAAACTCCTAAATTTCAAAAATGTGCATAGATCCGTGTACGCGCACCTTCAACCACCGATCAAAACACATCGGCGACTCCATCTACGGATCCATTGTCACACCTCTCCACTTTAGCCTACTCGATATCGTCTTCGCACCTCCAAATCAAAATCTGACCGATCCACCACTAAACGTCAAACTACTGTCGCTTCCTACCTTGCATCGAACACCACCATATCGTAGCACTAGCTGTGTTTTCCCACGTTGATCATGAATCCGACCTTTGATTTTCCTATCTACACCTCCGAGCCCATAAACCTTAACGATAACACCATTTGCAGCCATCGTGATCGTAGTGGATTTCTAGAAACACCAAATCCCAATTAAACTACTCCAAACTCACCCTAGATTGGATAATACTCGAAGAGAAACTCAATCATGCTCGAACCAAGATTTATACCATGCATGCACAATGATTTCACATTTCAAATTTTTCTGCATTTTCAACTTTTGTTTTACTACTATGCTTCTTTTTATTTTTTCAAAGTTTTTGCCCACTGTGATGACCTTTTTTGTGACAAAACCGCCATTTATAAGTTTGGTAAAGAGGAACTAAGAGAAAGAATAAAGCAAGTTTTAAAGGAAGGAGATGCACATGTATATGTGTATATGTAAAATGTGAAATATTATCAAAATATAATTAAATTAATCAAACATGAGACGCATTTTTCCTTATCAACATTTCAAATATCCTTTACAATTTATCTTATACCAAGCATTACATGTCTTCTTTGGAAATGACCTTATACCACATACTTAAACATCATTTTGTTTCCATTTTTGGTTAAAGATCATTTCAAGCTTTTACATTATTATATATATACATATATATTAAGTTTCTAAACATCAAACCAATAATTTTATTTTATAAAAATAAAATTCATAAATACTTTACTTATATTATAAGTAAACGTCTGATCACATTTTCATATATAATAGATTGGATTATAAAACTACTTTCATTATGTAATAAGCGCTAAACATCAAGTCACATATTTTAGAATATAAAATTTAAATATCATTATCTTTATATCAATTGTTTTATAAGATATGACTTTATAACCTTAAAATCTTATTCCATTATCATATTTACATTTAAATACATTTTAAAAGTAAATTTTGCTTTTAAGTACATATCTATATTTATAACAAAAATAAAAACTAAGTTTTCTATTTTAAATTACATAAACTTTGAAAGGAATATGAAATCATACAAATTATTATTTAAAAGATAAAAAATAAATTAATAGAATACAATATTGCAACTGTAACACAAATAGTAGGGTTCCAAGGGCATTTGTGTGATCTCCTATTCTACATTGTACTTTTGACCGTTATTAGTGCTATTAAATAAAGCACTATATAACATTTGTATCATTGAACAAGTAATATACAGAAAATTCATTTTGTCAATTGTTTTACATGGGATCAAAGCTCTTTTACCTCACGACATATTCTTGATCGTCCTCTTCATCAGTTCTGGTGAAATACTCTTCTCAGTTAATCGGGTTTCAAATTGCTCACAATCTGTCGTCCTCGATCATCATCATCATCGAAGAATTCCTATTCTTGATCAAGCAGTAGTATCAATTCGAATAAAGATTTCTGTTCATATAGATTTTCACTGTGCCATCCAAAGATCGACTTCTGTCAATCAATCCTGGTTGCATCGGTTTTGATCATCGGCAAGTGCATCATTTGATCTCTTCCATTACTCAATGGCCAACAACACCACCTCAGCCTCTATCAGATCACCTCAGAAAAACCTGATATATCAAGTTTTATGGAAACTTTTCTTAAAATGTCTAAACTCCCAAATCAAGAGTTATTGCTAATCCAAAAAGCTAGATTTTATTAATTCAATTAGATGAGGCAAATTATCTTTTATGGAAATTTCAAGTAATCACAACCTTAACAGGTTATGCCCTTGAAGAATCCATCAATGGTACCATCACCATCCCTTCTCGCTTCATCCCAGACAAAGATAGAAACGTGATTCCAAACAAGGAATTCTCTACATACAAAAGGCAGGACAACCTGTTATGTTCTTGGATGTTCGCATCCATTAATTCAAAGTTGTTACCCCAACTTATTGGCTGCAAATCAACCCGAGAAATTTGGGATAGAGTAGAACAAGTGTTCAGTACTCAATCTCAAATAAGAATAATGCACTACAGAAGACAACTAAACAACATGAGAAAAGATTCCATGACAATGCAGGAATACCTTACAAAAATCAAATCAACTTGCGACTTATTCAAGGTTGCTGGGCACCCTAGTGCCGAATCTGACCACGTCCTCACATATTGAGTGGCTTGGATGATGAATATAAGTCCCTGGTCACCTTCCTTTCCTCTCAGTCAACCACAACCTCTCTCCAACACGTTCGCTCAGCACTAGTTGCCCAAGAAGGAAGAATTGATGCCAAGAAAGTTGCTCGTCGTGAACTCACCATCACTTATGTTGCCTCAAACAAAGCCACAAATAAAGAAAAGGGTTAAAGCAGCAAAGAAGGTCAAAACATCCAAATAAATGATCGAAGTTATAGAGACAGGGGTCGAGGCAAAGGAAGGTTCAACACCAACAACTGCATCACATGCCAAATTTGTGAAAAATTTGGGCACACAACAGGAAAATGCTACTTCAGATTTGATCAGAGTTTTGCTCTGAATCAAAACAACGATAACAGACAAAGACCAAGTGCAAACGTTGCTCAGTCAAATCCTAAAAATTCAAGAACTCAAAATGACAGAGATGCTGCCAAAACTGATGATACTATGATTGAAGATTGGTTTCCTGATTCTGGAGCAACCAACCATATCACAAATAACCTGAGTAACCACAATCTCGACAATAACGAATACAAAGGTACACAAACTAATTTTATGGGTAATGGCACCACTACACAAATTACACACACTGGCATTGACTCACTTAAAGGCAATAAAGAACTATGCTTACATAACCTTCTTAGAGCGCCAGAAATCAAGAAAAACTTACTAAGTGTATCTTAGTTTGCCAAAGATAATCAAGTCTATTTTGAATTCTTCCCAGATTACTGTCTAGTTAAGGACATGCTAAATAAAGAAATTTTGTTGCAGGATAGGGACTAGATTATATATTTTCAACTTTCTAAAGCAAAATAAATAAACTGATAGACATTGGTGCAATCACTCTGAATCTAACTATTAGATTGTAATGAATAATCTTGATTTGTGGCACCATAAACTGGGACATCCAAATATCAATATTGTAAAACAAGTTTTAAGGAATAATAATGTTGAGTTTATTGATATATCACATTCTTGTATCTGTACTTCTTGTCAAATGGGGAAGAGTCATAAACTTTCATTTCAAAATTCCATGACAAAATATAATAAACAACTTGAAATGGTAGCTGTTATCTATGGGGTCCAGCCTCGATTAATTCTGACTATGGGTACAATTACTATATATCATTTGTCGACTTTTATTCTAGATTTACCTGGATTTATTTTCTTAAATCAAAAGCAGAAACAACTAACACTATAATCCAGTTTATAAGCCAAGCAAAAAGACAAACAAATCAGCAGGTAAAAATTATGCAAACTAATGGAGGAACATAATTCAAACCATTGAAAAACTTCTTCATAAGTAAAGGAATCATATATAGAGCAGCCTGTCCTTTTATATCTAAGAAAAATAGTTTGGTAGAAAGAAAGCACAAACACATTATGGAAACTGGCCTTACACTCATGGCTCAAGCCTCCATGCCAATGAAATTTTGGCCCAATGCTTTTGACATAAGTGTCTTTCTCATCAACAGACTTCCAACAAAGGTCCTGCGAAACTCAACACCATTAGAAAAAATGCTCAAGATAAAGCCAAACTACCAATTTCTCAAGAATTTGGGATGTTTATGCTTCCCAAACCTGAGATCTTACAATTCTCAAAAATTAAGCTTCAGGTTAGAATCCTGTACCTTCATTGGTTATGCCAGAGAACACAAAGGATACAAGTGTCTCGCCGGTAAAGGAAAAGTAATCATCTCCAGACATGTAGTCTTCAATGAAAACACTTTTCCCTTTGCCGAACCTGAAATTAAAACCTCGCAATAAATTTACAACACCAATGTATCCATCCCACCTATTCTTGTTTACAAAGGCAATTAAGACAAAGACTGTTCACCATCCTGCCAGGACAAATCAGCACCCCAACTCACTATATGCAGTAGTGGACTAGGTCGTGATGACAATTCACCACAACACACTATGCCCACCACTGAACCAGGTCAGAGTAGTACTGAAAGCCTAGAAAATAACTCCACCGTTCAGCACAACTCTTCAAATACTGAAGAACAAGATACACCCTTCAACAGTGACAATATACCTAGCAGCAATGATGAAGAGGAAAATCACGTTAATACTAGACATCCCATGACAACAAGAGCAAAAATGGAATATTCAAATAAAAAATATTCGGCTTCACTATCAAAAGTGAGGAACCAGCAAACTATGAAGATGCTATTAAACACAAACACTACAAACTAGCTATTAATGAAGAATACAATGCACTACTAAGAAACAAAACCTGGAGCCTAGTTGATAGACCAAGCAACAAGAATATTGTGAGCTGTAAATGGACTTACAGAATTAAATGGAACCAGATGGGTCCATACTAAAGTACAAGGCAAGAATCGTAGCAAACGGCTATACACAACAGTATGGTTTTGATTTCAGTGAAACATTTTCATCAGTTGTAAAGCCAACAACAATCAGGATCATACCAACTGCTGCACTACACTATAACTAGACAATAAAGCCACTTGATGTCAACAATGCATTTTTAAATAGTGAGTTGCATGAAGATGTGTATATGTTCCAACCAGAAGGATATGTTAGTGGCAACAAAAACACTGTTGTTTGTAAACTACACAAAACATTATATGGATTAAAGCACACCAATGGTAAGAAAAGCTAAAACAAACTTTAACCACACTTGGATAATTAATACAAAGTCTGGCACCTCACTCTATGTCAAAAGACAAGGAAAGCATTCAACTTATATATTAATATATGTGGATGATTTAATCCTGACAGGAAATGACAACAATGAAATCAAAAGAATAACAAAATATCTGGACAACACCTTATCAATAAAAGACTTAGGGGAACTAAGTTACTTCCTTAGAATAGAGGTTAACAAAAAATCCTATAGTTTGGTAAGTTTGTGTCAAAGGAGCTATATATCTGAAATTGTTATCAAGAGCAAAAATGGACAAAGCAAAATCAATATCAACCCCAACGGTTAGCAACTCTGTGCTATCAAAAAATCAGGGAGAATGATTCTCAAACCGTACTCTTTACAGAAGCATAGTTAGGGCACTTCAATATGCCACTGCAACCAGACCAGACATTACATACATTGTAAACATAAGATCAAATTCATGTATATACCAAGTGAAGACCATTAGAAAGTAGTAAAGCGCATCCTATGTTACTTAAAAGGAACTATAAACTATGGACTAAAGCTCAAAGCATGTAAAAATTTACGGATAAAGGGCTTCTCAAACACTAACTGAGCCTTTGATCGAAAAGGCCGAAGATCCACCAGCGGATATATCATTTACCTAGGAGAAAACCCAGTTTCCTGGTGTTCGAAGAAACGAGCCACTGTCTCTCGCTCCAGCACGTAAGCAAAATATCGAAATCTGGCTAGTGCTATAGCTGAAACAACCTTGCTAGAATTTCTATTGAAAGAAATTGGAATAGATCAACATAAGCCACTGATTATCTGGTGTGATAATCTCAGCTCTGTCTCTCTTTCTGCTAATCCGATTCTTTATTCAGGCATGAAATATATTAAAATTGATTTGTATTTCATGCGAGAACGAGTAGCTAATGGCAAGCTAATTGTAAATCATGTTCCTGCCACTCATTAAATAGCATACACTCTTACGAAACCCTTGTCGAAGGCCAACTACGAAAGATTTAGAGCATATCTGAAAGTGGAAGACACTGAAGAAGAATTAGAAAAGGTATCAGACCCTAATATTTTTGTTGGGGGGTAATCGAATACAATACTGCAGCTGTAACACAAATATTAGGGTTCCAAGTATATTGTGTAATCTTTCATTCTACATTGTATTTCTGACCGTTATTAGTCCTATTATATATAAAGCACCATATAACGCTTGTATCATTGAACAAGTAATATACAGAAAATTCAATTCGTCAATTGTTTTACATAATTTTTCTATCATAAACTAGCATTAAGAAAGAAATTTAACGATTAAAAACACAAATTGAATATTTAAATAAATTAAATATTCATAAATTTAATTGATAAAATTTGGGGTTGTTACACATTTCTTTCGTTACAAAAAATACGGTTCGCAACATCGTTGATTGCACAAAATTTTAATTCCAGTCCTATTTGTCGTTTCAACGCTGCTTATTTTTATGTACCATTTTTCTTCGATGGTAGGGTTACGTTTTTTAATATTATTTGACAACAAAGATTAGGTTTTTTTAATTTTTTAATTTTTTTTTTGACATGGGATTGCCAATTTTAAGAATTTTGTTCATTTCTATCTTGTCAATTTTTTTTATTCAAAGACATTTTTTTATTCAAAGATCTCTATCATTTTAAATGAATTATTCCTATAGTGCTTCTCTATAACCTGTTACTTTGTATTTTCATATTCCAAAAATGCTAGAACTATCTATGCAAAATCCAGGAATTTTGGAAAAAGATATATCATGTGCTTGTCTCATTGTTTCGTTCGGTTTGGAATTTCGACGGTAGATGAGTTTGATTTATCCATTAATTATTGATTCAGATCAAAGAGTAAACAAGGATATTAAAAGAGAGCAAAACAAGAAAGCGGAAATTTTAGTCGATTATGACCATAGTGTTAGAAGACTACTGTAGCTAAAAGAAACTTAAAAGAAAAGCGTCCTGCTATTTACAATCCACTCCCCTCTTTCGGCCACCACGTCATTCGGCCGTTAATCACCGAACGGCTTACCCCTCAAAATTTACACTGTTCAGCGATCGTTTATGGTCGACGAACGTAAAGAGAGTTCGGTCATTAACGGACGAACGAAAATGTGTGGTGGGTATGAATAGCAGCACAAGGAGGGGAAAAAAAAAAGGAAGGAAGGAAGGAAGAAAAAAAAAATAAATAAAAAAAAGAAGAAAGGAAAGGAGACGAGAGCGGAAAAGAAAAAATTAAGAAACCTATTTCGACTTCTGCTCTCAGCATCGCACAGCACCGGCCCCTTGCTCCTACGCGACAGCTCCCGTGGCCGCTTCTGTTCCTCCGCTAGGCCACGAGGACGGCCTAGTCTCCCCTCTCCGTAGCTGACTCTGATATGATAATTTGATTTTGGTTACTGATTTATTGTCTACAAATTAGAATCTGCTGATCACTTGATTAGCTCAAACACTCTGACGAAAAGGTAGTTATTAAATATTTCTGCTTGAAGTTGTGATATTTTGATTTTGAATGCATTGCTTGGTATTCTATAACTTCTGTTTGGAGGAGCAGGAGCAGGCAATATTTCATTGATTGTAATTTGCATTGGTTAACTACTATGCTAATTTGTTAAATTTGTATGCTGATTTGTTAGATTAAAACTTGTCCAAAACTTCAAATGATGATGATTGATATTTCCATTTTGTAGATTAACAATTATTAGAATCCATCGACTTTGCAATTTGTTTGGAAGAAGAAGTTCAATTATTTTTACGCAATTCAAATTTTTTTTTTATTATCCCTTATCAGTTAAGCGCATCAAAATGAAAGTCTTATAAATTTTAATTTATATAGCGTTAAAACTTTGCTTATTTCATCGATTGGAAATGCACTGGAAATATGAAGAATGAAGGTGGTAAAAAACGAGTTAGATTAAAAGAGAGAGAGAGAATATTTGGAATTTTTTTTTTTTTAATAAATATGATGATATAACCGAAGAATTTGTTTCCAAAACTTCAAGAAGCTGTTTTCATTGAATGGATTGATATGTTAAAGATATTAGAGTATGCATATGAAGTTAATGAAAAATATTTTGAAAGAATTGCTACGGTATGTATTTTGTATGGTTTTGTTATTATGTGAATTTAATGAAAAATATTTCCAATGTTACAGTATCATTTTCAATTTCCTTTTCTATGTTAAATGCATTGTGCTTGCCTAGGGCAACCCATAGCTAGAACCCGCCCTGAACAGTATTCAGTGAGATTTATATACAGGGCTGGTAATGACAAATATACATTTACCATATAAATAACAAGCAATTGGCAGCTAATATCAAGTTACGCTGGTATACCAATGCCTTTGGTTGTAACCATTGTTAATGATAAAATATAGTTGCAAAGATTGCAAAGATACATGGTAAATCTACTAGTCGTATGAGTTTGTTTTTTCTCACTGATTCAACTAATCCTAACCACATACACTTTGAAAGGTATATCACTTGTTAAGAACATG